>JAKVDI010000030.1:0-594797 GCA_022836835.1 Pythium insidiosum | reverse complement strand
GCGACGATTTGCGACTGCATGCATTGTGGCGCGGGTGTGTGTGTGACGGTGAGTGGTGCTGGGTGTTGCACTTCCGACGTATATGTGGTGCGTATTGGCGTCGTTTGGTGACGTTTGGCTGTCGGTGGTGGGTGCGTCGGACTCGCAAGAATGCTGTACGACGATTTGCGACGATTTGCGACGATTTATACGATGCGGATTTGCGACGATTTGCGACTGCATGCCATTGTGGCGGGGTGTGTGTGTACGGTGAGTGGTGCTGGGTGTTGCACTTTCCGACGTATATGTGGTGCGTATTGGCGTCGTTTGGTGACGTTTGAGGTCGGTGGGTGCGTCGGACTCGCAAGACTGCGTTACGACGATTTCGACGTTTAGCGACGATTTGCGACGATTTGACGATTTGCGACGATTTGCGACTGCATGCCATTGTGGCGCGGGTGTGTGTGTACGGTGAGTGGTGCGGTGTTGCACTTTCCGACGTATATGTGGTGCGTATTGGCGTCGTTTGGTGACGTTGGAAGTCGGTGGTGGGTGCGTCGGACTCGCCAAGACTGCGTACGACGATTTGACGATTTGCGATTTACGACGATTTACGACGATTTGCGACGATTTGTGAATTTGCGACGATTTGCGACTGCATGCCATTGTGGCGGGTGTGTGTGACGGTGAGTGGTGCTGGGTGTTGCACTTTCCGACGTATATGTGGTGCGTATTGGCGTCGTTTGGTGACGTTTGGCTGTCGGTGGTGGGTGCGTCGGACTCGCAGACTGCGTACGACGATTTACGACGATTTGCGACGATTGACGATTTACGATTTGCGATTTGGACGATTTGCGACGATTTGCGACTGCATGCCATTGTGGCGCGGGTGTGTGTGTACGGTGAGTGGTGCTGGGTGTTGCACGTTCAGACGTATGTGTGGTGCGTATTGGCGTCGTTTGGTGACGTTTGGAGGTCGGTGGTGCGTCCGTCGGGCTCGAAAGGACTACGTACGACGATTTACGACGATTTGCGACGATTTGTGACTATTTGCGACGATTTGTGACTGCATGCCATTGTGGCGCGGGTGTGTGTGTACGGTGAGTGGTACTGGGTGTTGCACTTTCCGACGTATATGTGGTGCGTATTGGCGTCGTTTGGTGACGTTTGGCTGTCGGTGGTGGGTGCGTCGGACTCGGACTGCGTACGACGATTTACGACGATTTGCGACGATATACGACGATTTACGACGATTTGCGACGATTTGTGACTATTTGCGACGATTTGCGACTGCATGCCATTGTGGCGCGGGTGTGTGTGGACGGTGAGTGGTGCTGGGTGTTGCACTTTCCGACGTATATGTGGTGCGTATTGGCGTCGTTTGGTGACGTTTGGCTGTCGGTGGTGGGTGCGTCGGACTCGAAAGAACTGCGTACGACGATTTACGACGATTTGCGACGATATACGACGATTTACGACGATTTGCGACGATTTGTGACGATTTGCGACGATTTGCGACTGCATGCCATTGTGGCGCGGGTGTGTGTGTACGGTGAGTGGTACTGGGTGTTGCACTTTCAGACGTATATGTGGTGCGTATTGGCGTCGTTTGGTGACGTTTGGCTGTCGGTGGTGGGTGCGTCGGGCTCGCAAGAACTGCGTACGACGATTTACGACGATTTGCGATGATTTACGACGATTTACGACGATTTGCGACGATTTGTGACTATTTGCGACTGCATGCCATTGTGGCGCGGTGTGTGTGACGGTGAGTGGTGCTGGGTGTTGCACTTTCCGACGTATATGTGGTGCGTATTGGCGTCGTTTGGTGACGTTTGGGTCGGTGGTGGGTGCGTCGGACTCGCAGGACTGCTTACGACGATTTGCGACGATTACGACGATTTGCGACGATTTGCGACGATTTGCGACGATTTGCGACTGCATGCCATTGTGGCGCGGGTGTGTGTGACGGTGAGTGGTGCTGGGTGTTGCACTTTCCGACGTATATGTGGTGCGTATTGGCGTCGTTTGGTGACGTTTGGGTCGGTGGTGGTGCGTCGGACTCGCCAAGGACTGCTACGACGATTTGCGACGATTTACGACGATTTGCGACGATTTGCGACGATTTGCGACGATTTGCGACTGCATGCCATTGTGGCGGGTGTGTGTGGACGGTGAGTGGTGCTGGGTGTTGCACTTTCCGACGTATATGTGGTGCGTATTGGCGTCGTTTGGTGACGTTTGGAAGTCGGTGGTGGGTGCGTCGGGCTCGCCAGGACTGCGTACGACGATTTACGACGATTTGCGACGATTTACGACGATTTGCGACGATTTGCGACGATTTGCGACTGCATGCCATTGTGGCGCGGGTGTGTGTGGACGGTGAGTGGTACTGGGTGTTGCACTTTCCGACGTATATGTGGTGCGTATTGGCGTCGTTTGGTGACGTTTGGCTGTCGGTGGTGGGTGCGTCGGACTCGCAGGACTGCTACGACGATTTGCGATTTACGACGATTTACGACGATTTCGACGATTTGCGACGATTTGCGACGATTTGCGACTGCATGCCATTGTGGCGCGGGTGTGTGTGGACGGTGAGTGGTGCTGGGTGTTGCACTTTCCGACGTATATGTGGTGCGTATTGGCGTCGTTTGGTGACGTTTGGCTGTCGGTGGTGGGTGCGTCGGACTGTAAGATGCGTACGACGATTTGCGACGATTTGCGACGATTTGCGACGATTTGCGACTGCATGCCATTGTGGCGCGGGTGTGTGTGGACGGTGAGTGGTGCTGGGTGTTGCACTTTCCGACGTATATGTGGTGCGTATTGGCGTCGTTTGGTGACGTTTGGGTCGGTGGTGGGTGCGTCGGCTCGAAGGACTGCTTACGACGATTTGCGACGATTTGCGAGATTTACGACGATTGCGACGATTTGCGACGATTTGCGACTGCATGCCATTGTGGCGCGGGTGTGTGTGGACGGTGAGTGGTGCTGGGTGTTGCACTTTCCGACGTATATGTGGTGCGTATTGGCGTCGTTTGGTGACGTTTGGCTGTCGGTGGTGGGTGCGTCGGACTCGCAAGAACTGCTTATGACGATTTACGACGATTTACGACGATTTGCGACGATTTGTGACTATTTGCGACGATTTGCGACTGCATGCCATTGTGGCGCGGGTGTGTGTGTACGGTGAGTGGTGCTGGGTGTTGCACTTTCCGACGTATATGTGGTGCGTATTGGCGTCGTTTGGTGACGTTTGGCTGTCGGTGGTGGGTGCGTCGGACTCGCGAACTGCGTACGACTGACGTTTACGACGATTTGCGACGATTTACGACGATTTACGACGATTTGCGACGATTTCGACGATTGCGACGATTTGCGAGCGACGATTTGCGACGATTTGTGACGATTTGCGACGATTTGCGACTGCACCATTGTGGCGCGGGTGTGTGTGGACGGTGAGTGGTGCTGGGTGTTGCACTTTCCGACGTATATGTGGTGCGTATTGGCGTCGTTTGGTGACGTTTGGGTCGGTGGTGGGTGCGTCGGACTCGAAAGACTGCTACGACGATTTACGACGATTTGCGACGATTTGCGACGATTTGCGACGATTTGCGACTGCATGCCATTGTGGCGCGGGTGTGTGTGGACGGTGAGTGGTGCTGGGTGTTGCACTTTCCGACGTATATGTGGTGCGTATTGCGTCGTTTGGTGACGTTTGGGTCGGTGGTGGGTGCGTCGGACTCGGACTGTACGACGATTTACGACGATTTGCGACGATTACGACTTTACGACGATTTGCGACGATTTGCGACGATTTGCGACGATTTGCGACTGCATGCCATTGTGGCGCGGGTGTGTGTACGGTGAGTGGTGCTGGGTGTTGCACTTTCCGACGTATATGTGGTGCGTATTGGCGTCGTTTGGTGACGTTTGGCTGTCGGTGGTGGGTGCGTCGACTCGCAGAATTGACGTACGACGATTTACGACGATTTGCGACGATTTGCGACGATTTGCGACTGCATGCCATTGTGGCGCGGGTGTGTGTGGACGGTGAGTGGTGCTGGGTGTTGCACTTTCCGACGTATATGTGGTGCGTATTGGCGTCGTTTGGTGACGTTTGGGTCGGTGGTGGTGCGTCGGACTCGAGACTGCGTACGACGATTTACGATTTGCGACGATTTGCGACGATTTGCGACGATTTGCGACTGCATGCCATTGTGGCGCGGGTGTGTGTGGACGGTGAGTGGTGCTGGGTGTTGCACTTTCCGACGTATATGTGGTGCGTATTGGCGTCGTTTGGTGACGTTTGGGTCGGTGGTGGGTGCGTCGGACTCGGACTGCGTACGACTACGACGATTTGCGACGATTTGACGTTTACGACGATTTGCGACGATTTGCGACGATTTGCGACGATTTGCGACTGCATGCCATTGTGGCGCGGGTGTGTGTGGACGGTGAGTGGTGCTGGGTGTTGCACTTTCCGACGTATGTGGTGCGTATTGGCGTCGTTTGGTGACGTTTGGAGGTCGGTGGTGGGTGCGTCGGACTCGGACTGCGTCGACGATTTACGACGATTTGCGACGTACGACGTTTACGACGATTTGCGACGATTTGACGATTTGCGACGATTTGCGACTGCATGCCATTGTGGCGCGGGTGTGTGTGACGGTGAGTGGTGCTGGGTGTTGCACTTTCCGACGTATATGTGGTGCGTATTGGCGTCGTTTGGTGACGTTTGGGTCGGTGGTGGGTGCGTCGGACTCGAGCGACGCGATTTACGACGATTTGCGACGTACGACTTTGCGACGATTTGCGACGATTTGCGACGATTTGCGACGATTTGCGACTGCATGCCATTGTGGCGCGGGTGTGTGTGGACGGTGAGTGGTTGGGTGTTGCACTTTCCGACGTATATGTGGTGCGTATTGGCGTCGTTTGGTGACGTTTGGAGGTCGGTGGTGGGTGCGTCGGACTCGCAGGAACTGCTTACGACGATTTACGACGATTTACGACGATTTGCGACGATTTGCGACGATTTGCGACGATTTGCGACTGCATGCCATTGTGGCGCGGGTGTGTGTGGACGGTGAGTGGTGCTGGGTGTTGCACTTTCCGACGTATATGTGGTGCGTATTGGCGTCGTTTGGTGACGTTTGGGTCGGTGGTGGTGCGTCGGACTCGCCAGGACTGCTTACGACGATTTGCGACGATTTGCGACGATTTGCGACGATTTGCGACTGCATGCCATTGTGGCGCGGGTGTGTGTGTACGGTGAGTGGTACTGGGTGTTGCACTTTCCGACGTATATGTGGTGCGTATTGGCGTCGTTTGGTGACGTTTGGAGGTCGGTGGTGGGTGCGTCGGACTCGCAAGAACTGCGTACGACGATTTACGACGATTTGCGACGATTTGCGACGATTTGTGACTATTTGCGACGATTTGCGACTGCATGCCATTGTGGCGCGGGTGTGTGTGTACGGTGAGTGGTACTGGGTGTTGCACTTTCCGACGTATATGTGGTGCGTATTGGCGTCGTTTGGTGACGTTTGGAGGTCGGTGGTGGGTGTGTCGGAGTCGCCAGGACTGCTTACGACGATTTGCGACGATTTGCGACGATTTGCGACGATTTGCGACTGCATGCCATTGTGGCGCGGGTGTGTGTGGACGGTGCGTGGTGCTGGGTGTTGCACTTTCCGACGTATATGTGGTGCGTATTGCGTCGTTTGGTGACGTTTGGGTCGGTGGTGGGTGCGTCGGACTCGGTCACGACTACGACGATTGACGATTACGACGATTTGCGACGATTTGCGACGATTTGCGACGATTTGCGACGATTTGCGACTGCATGCCATTGTGGCGCGGGTGTGTGTGGACGGTGAGTGGTGCTGGGTGTTGCACTTTCCGACGTATATGTGGTGCGTATTGGCGTCGTTTGGTGACGTTTGGGTCGGTGGTGGGTGCGTCGGACTCGAGGACTGCTTACGACGATTTGCGACGATTTGACGACGATTTGCGACGATTTGCGACGATTTGCGACGATTTGCGACTGCATGCCATTGTGGCGCGGGTGTGTGTGGACGGTGAGTGGTGCTGGGTGTTGCACTTTCCGACGTATATGTGGTGCGTATTGGCGTCGTTTGGTGACGTTTGGGTCGGTGGTGGGTGCGTCGGACTCGCCAGGACTGCTTACGACGATTTGCGACGATTTGCGACGATTTGCGACGATTTGCGACTGCATGCCATTGTGGCGCGGGTGTGTGTGGACGGTGAGTGGTGCTGGGTGTTGCACTTTCCGACGTATATGTGGTGCGTATTGGCGTCGTTTGGTGACGTTTGGGTCGGTGGTGGGTGCGTCGGACTCGGACTGCGTACGACGATTTACGACGATTTGCGACGATTGACGATTTGCGACGATTTGCGACGATTTGGAATTTGCGACGATTTGCGACTGCATGCCATTGTGGCGCGGGTGTGTGTGGACGGTGAGTGGTGCTGGGTGTTGCACTTTCCGACGTATATGTGGTGCGTATTGGCGTCGTTTGGTGACGTTTGGGTCGGTGGTGGGTGCGTCGGACTCGGACTGCGTACGACGATTACGACGATTTGCGACGATTTGACGTTTACGACGATTTGCGACGATTTGGACGATTTGCGACGATTTGCGACTGCATGCCATTGTGGCGCGGGTGTGTGTGGACGGTGAGTGGTGCTGGGTGTTGCACTTTCCGACGTATATGTGGTGCGTATTGGCGTCGTTTGGTGACGTTTGGGTCGGTGGTGGGTGCGTCGGACTCGCCAGGACTGCTTACGACGATTTGCGACGATTTGCGACGATTTGCGACGATTTGCGACTGCATGCCATTGTGGCGCGGGTGTGTGTGGACGGTGAGTGGTGCTGGGTGTTGCACTTTCCGACGTATATGTGGTGCGTATTGGCGTCGTTTGGTGACGTTTGGGTCGGTGGTGGGTGCGTCGGACTCGAGGACTGCTTACGACGATTTGCGACGATTTTGCGACGATTTGCGACGATTTGCGACTGCATGCCATTGTGGCGCGGGTGTGTGTGGACGGTGAGTGGTGCTGGGTGTTGCACTTTCCGACGTATATGTGGTGCGTATTGCGTCGTTTGGTGACGTTTGGGGTCGGTGGTGGGTGCGTCGGACTCGGACTGCGTACGACGATTTACGACGATTTGCGACGATTACGCGATTTGGACGATTTGCGACGATTTGTGACGATTTGCGACGATTTGCGACTGCATGCCATTGTGGCGCGGGTGTGTGTGGACGGTGAGTGGTGCTGGGTGTTGCACTTTCCGACGTATATGTGGTGCGTATTGGCGTCGTTTGGTGACGTTTGGAGGTCGGTGGTGGGTGCGTCGGACTCGCAGACTGCGTACGACGATTTACGACGATTTGCGACGTACGATTTCGACGATTTGCGACGTTTGCGACGATTTGCGACGATTTGCGACTGCATGCCATTGTGGCGCGGGTGTGTGTGGACGGTGAGTGGTGCTGGGTGTTGCACTTTCCGACGTATATGTGGTGCGTATTGCGTCGTTTGGTGACGTTTGGGTCGGTGGTGGGTGCGTCGGACTCGAAAGACTGCGTACGACGATTTACGACGATTTACGACGATTGCGACGATTTGCGACGATTTGCGACGATTTGCGACGATTTGCGACGATTTGCGACTGCATGCCATTGTGGCGCGGGTGTGTGTGGACGGTGAGTGGTGCTGGGTGTTGCACTTTCCGACGTATATGTGGTGCGTATTGGCGTCGTTTGGTGACGTTTGGGTCGGTGGTGGGTGCGTCGGACTCGCAAGACTGCTGCTTAACGACGATTTGCGACGTTTACGACGTTTACGACGATTGCGACGATTTGTGACGATTTGCGACGATTTGCGACTGCATGCCATTGGGCGCGGGTGTGTGTGACGGTGAGTGGTGCTGGGTGTTGCACTTTCCGACGTATATGTGGTGCGTATTGCGTCGTTTGGTGACGTTTGGGTCGGTGGTGGGTGCGTCGGACTCGAAACGACTGCGTACGACGTTTGACGACGATTTACGACGATTTACGACGATTTGCGACTGCATGCCATTGTGGCGCGGGTGTGTGTGTACGGTGAGTGGTGCTGGGTGTTGCACTTTCCGACGTATATGTGGTGCGTATTGGCGTCGTTTGGTGACGTTTGTAGGTCGGTGGTGCGTGCGTCGGAGTCGCCAGGACTGCTTACGACGATTTACGACGATTTGCGATGATTTACGACGATTTGCGACGATTTGCGACTGCATGCCATTGTGGCGCGGGTGTGTGTGTACGGTGAGTGGTGCTGGGTGTTGCACTTTCCGACGTATATGTGGTGCGTATTGGCGTCGTTTGGTGACGTTTGGCTGTCGGTGGTGGGTGCGTCGGGCTCGAAACGACTGCGTACGACGTTTTGCGACGATTTACGACGATTTACGACGATTTGCGACTGCATGCCATTGTGGCGCGGGTGTGTGTGTACGGTGAGTGGTGCTGGGTGTTGCACGTTCAGACGTATATGTGGTGCGTATTGGCGTCGTTTGGTGACGTTTGTAGGTCGGTGGTGGGTGCGTCGGGCTCGCCAGGAATGCTTACGACGATTTACGACGATTTGTGACTATTTGCGACGTTTTGCGACGTTTTGCGACGATTTGCGACTGCATGCCATTGTGGCGCGGGTGTGTGTGTACGGTGAGTGGGCTGGGTTGTTGCACGTTTCAGACGTATGTGTGGTGCGTATTGGCGTCGTTTGGTGACGTTTGGAGGTCGGTGGTGCGTCCGTCGGGCTCGAAAGGCCTGCGTACGACGATTTACGACGATTTACGATGATTTACGACGATTTACGACGATTTGCGACGATTTACGACGATTTGCGACGATTTGCGACTGCATGCCATTGTGGCGCGGGTGTGTGTGTACGGTGAGTGGTGCTGGGTGTTGCACTTTCCGACGTATATGTGGTGCGTATTGGCGTCGTTTGGTGACGTTTGGCTGTCGGTGGTGGGTGCGTCGGACTCGAAAGGACTGCTTATGACGATTTGCGACGATTTACGACGATTTGCGATGATTTACGACGATTTACGACGATTTGCGACTATTTGCGACGATTTGTGACTATTTGCGACGATTTGCGACTGCATGCCATTGTGGCGCGGGTGTGTGTGTACGGTGAGTGGTGCTGGGTGTTGCACTTTCCGACGTATATGTGGTGCGTATTGGCGTCGTTTGGTGACGTTTGGAGGTCGGTGGTGGGTACGTCGGGCTCGCAAGAACTAGAACAAGAACGACGCTTTACGACGATTTACGACGATTTGCGACGATTTGCGACTGCATGCCATTGTGGCGCGGGTGTGTGTGTACGGTGAGTGGTGCTGGGTGTTGCACTTTCCGACGTATATGTGGTGCGTATTGGCGTCGTTTGGTGACGTTTGTAGGTCGGTGGTGGGTGCGTCGGGCTCGCCAGGAATGCTTACGACGATTTACGACGATTTGTGACTATTTGCGACGTTTTGCGACGTTTTGCGACGATTTGCGACTGCATGCCATTGTGGCGCGGGTGTGTGTGTACGGTGAGTGGTGCTGGGTGTTGCACTTTCCGACGTATATGTGGTGCGTATTGGCGTCGTTTGGTGACGTTTGTAGGTCGGTGGTGGGTGCGTCGGGCTCGCCAGGAATGCTTACGACGATTTACGACGATTTGCGACGATTTGCGTCTGCATGCCATTGTGGCGCGGGTGTGTGTGGACGGTGAGTGGTGCTGGGTGTTGCACTTTCCGACGTATATGTGGTGCGTATTGGCGTCGTTTGGTGACGTTTGGAGGTCGGTGGTGGGTGCGTCGGGCTCGCCAGGAATGCTTACGACGATTTACGACGCTTTACGACGATTTACGACGATTTGCGACGTTTTGCGACGATTTGCGACGTTTTGCGACGTTTTGCGACGATTTGCGACTGCATGCCATTGTGGCGCGGGTGGGTGTGTACGGTGAGTGGTGCTGGGTGTTGCACTTTGCCGTCATGCACACGTGCACGCATACTATATTCAAGTGCTGTGCTATCGTCGGCATCCATGTCATGTTCCTGTCTAGTCCGCCACCGTCGCAACAAGAACGTCCAATCGTCCAAATTCGTCCCAATTCGTCCCAAATTCGTCCAAATTCGTCCCAGTTCGTCCGCGCTTACGACACACCCCACACACGCCACACACATCGCCGCCGTCATGCATACGTGCACACATACTATATTCAAGTGCTGTGCTATCGTCGGCATCCATGTCATGTCCCTGTCTAGTCCGCCACCGTCGCAACAAGGAACGACATTCGTCCAAATTCGTCAATCGTCCAAACGTCCAAATCGTCCAAATTCGTCCAAATTCGTCCAAATTCGTCCAATTCGTCCGCGCTTACTACACACCCCACACACGCCACACACATCGCCGCCGTCATGCACACGTGCACGCATACTATATTCAAGTGCTGTGCTATCGTCGGCATCCATGTCATGTCCCTGTCTAGTCCGCCACCGTCGCAACAAGGAACGACATTCGTCCAAATTCGTCCAAATTCGTCCAAATCGTCCAATTCGTCCAAATTCGTCCAAATTCGTCCAAATTCGTCCAATTCGTCATTCGTCCGCGCTTACACACCCCACACACGCCACACACATCGCCGCCGTCATGCACACGTGCATGCATACTATATTTAAGTGCTGTGCTATCGTCGGCATCCATGTCATGTCCCTGTCTAGTCCGCCACCGTCGCAACAAGGAACGACATTCGTCCAAATTCGTCCAAATTCGTCCAAATTCGTCCAAATGCGTCCAAATTCGTCCAAATTCGTCCAAATGCGTCCAAATTCGTCCGCGCTTACGACACACCCCACACACGCCACACACATCGCCGCCGTCATGCACACGTGCACGCATACTATATTCAAGTGCTGTGCTATCGTCGGCATCCATGTCATGTCCCTGTCTAGTCCGCCACCGTCGCAACAAGGAACGACATCGTCCAAATTCGTCCAATTCGTCCAAATCGTCCAACGTCCAAATTCGTCCAAATTCGTCCAAATTCGTCCAAATTCGTCCGCGCTTACTACACACCCCACACACGCCACACACATCGCCGCCGTCATGCACACGTGCACGCATACTATATTCAAGTGCTGTGCTATCGTCGGCATCCATGTCATGTCCCTCTAGTCCGCCACCGTCGCAACAAGGAACGACATTCGTCCAAATTCGTCCAAATTCGTCCAAATTCGTCCAAATTCGTCCAAATTCGTCCGCGCTTACTACACACCCCACACACGCCACACACATCGCCGCCGTCATGCACACGTGCACGCATACTATATTCAAGTGCTGTGCTATCGTCGGCATCCATGTCATGTCCCTGTCTAGTCCGCCACCGTCGCAACAAGGAACGACACGTCCAAATTCGTCCAAATTCGTCCAAATTCGTCCAAATTCGTCCAAATTCGTCCAATTCGTCCGCGCTTACTACACACCCCACACACGCCACACACATCGCCGCCGTCATGCACACGTGCACGCATACTATATTCAAGTGCTGTGCTATCGTCGGCATCCATGTCATGTCCCTGTCTAGTCCGCCACCGTCGCAACAAGGAACGACATTCGTCCAAATTCGTCCAAATTCGTCCAAATTCGTCCAAATTCGTCCAAATTCGTCCAAATTCGTCGCGCTTACTACACACCCCACACACGCCACACACATCGCCGCCGTCATGCACACGTGCACGCATACTATATTCAAGTGCTGTGCTATCGTCGGCATCCATGTCATGTCCCTGTCTAGTCCGCCACCGTCGCAACAAGGAACGACATTCGTCCAAATTCGTCCAAATTCGTCCAAATCGTCCAAATTCGTCCAAATTCGTCCAATTCGTCCGCGCTTACTACACACCCCACACACGCCACACACATCGCCGCCGTCATGCACACGTGCACGCATACTATATTCAAGTGCTGTGCTATCGTCGGCATCCATGTCATGTCCCTGTCTAGTCCGCCACCGTCGCAACAAGAACGACATTCGTCCAAATTCGTCCAAATTCGTCCAAATGTCCAAATTCGTCCAATTCGTCCAAATTCGTCCAATTCGTCCAATTCGTCCGCGCTTACACCACCCCACACACGCCACACATCGCCGCCGTCATGCACACGTGCACGCATACTATATTCAAGTGCTGTGCTATCGTCGGCATCCATGTCATGTCCCTGTCTAGTCCGCCACCGTCGCAAGAAGGAGCGACATTCGTCCAAATTCGTCCAAATTCGTCCAAATTCGTCCTAAATTCGTCCTAAATTCGTCCAAATTCGTCCGCGCTTACTACACACCCCACACACGCCACACATATCGCCGCAGTCATGCACACGTGTACGCAAACTATATTCAAGTGCTGTGCTATCGTCGGCATCCATGTCATGTCCCTGTCTCGTCCGCCACCGTCGCAACAAGCAGCGACATTCGTCCAAATTCGTCCAAATTCGTCCAAATTCGTTTCGCGCTTACTACACACCCACACACGCCACACACATCGCCGCCGTCATGCACACGTGCACGCATACTATATTCAAGTGCTGTGCTATCGTCGGCATCCATGTCATGTCCCTGTCTAGTCCGCCACCGTCGCAACAAGGAACGACATTCGTCCAAATTCGTCCAAATTCGTCCAAATTCGTCCAAATTCGTCCAAATTCGTCCGCGCTTACACACCCCACACACGCCACACACATCGCCGCCGTCATGCACACGTGCACGCATACTATATTCAAGTGCTGTGCTATCGTCGGCATCCATGTCATGTCCCTGTCTAGTCCGCCACCGTCGCAACAAGGAACGACATTCGTCCAAATTCGTCCAAATTCGTCCAAATTCGTCCAAATTCGTCCAAATTCGTCCAAATTCGTCCGCGCTTACTACACACCCCACACACGCCACACACATCGCCGCCGTCATGCACACGTGCACGCATACTATATTCAAGTGCTGTGCTATCGTCGGCATCCATGTCATGTCCCTGTCTAGTCCGCCACCGTCGCAACAAGGACCGACATTCGTCCAAATTCGTCCAAATTCGTCCAAATTCGTCCAAATTCGTCCAAATTCGTCCGCGCTTACACACCCCACACACGCCACACACATCGCCGCCGTCATGCACACGTGCACGCATACTATATTCAAGTGCTGTGCTATCGTCGGCATCCATGTCATGTCCCTGTCTAGTCCGCCACCGTCGCAACAAGGAACGACATTCGTCCAAATTCGTCCAAATTCGTCCAAATTCGTCCCAAATTCGTCCGCGCTTACTACACACCCCACACACGCCACACACATCGCCGCCGTCATGCACACGTGCACGCATACTATATTCAAGTGCTGTGCTATCGTCGGCATCCATGTCATGTCCCTGTCTAGTCCGCCACCGTCGCAACAAGAACGACATTCGTCCAAATTCGTCCAAATTCGTCCAAATTCGTCCAAATTCGTCCAAATTCGTCCAATCGTCCGCGCTTACGACACACCCCACACACGCCACACACATCGCCGCCGTCATGCACACGTGCACGCATACTATATTCAAGTGCTGTGCTATCGTCGGCATCCATGTCATGTCCCTGTCTAGTCCGCCACCGTCGCAACAAGGACGACATTCGTCCAAATTCGTCCAAATTCGTCCAAATTCGTCCGCGCTTACTACACACCCCACACACGCCACACACATCGCCGCCGTCATGCACACGTGCACGCATACTATATTCAAGTGCTGTGCTATCGTCGGCATCCATGTCATGTCCCTGTCTAGTCCGCCACCGTCGCAACAAGGACGACATTCGTCCAAATTCGTCCAAATTCGTCCAAATTCGTCCAAATCGTCCAAATTCGTCCGCGCTTTACACACCCCACACACGCCACACACATCGCCGCCGTCATGCACACGTGCACGCATACTATATTCAAGTGCTGTGCTATCGTCGGCATCCATGTCATGTCCCTGTCTAGTCCGCCACCGTCGCAACAAGGAACGACATTCGTCCAAATTCGTCCAAATCAATTCGTCCAATTCGTCCAATTCGTCCAATTCGTCCGCGCTTACGACACACCCCACACACGCCACACACATCGCCGCCGTCATGCAACGTGCACGCATACTATATTCAAGTGCTGTGCTATCGTCGGCATCCATGTCATGTCCCTGTCTAGTCCGCCACCGTCGCAACAAGGAACGACATTCGTCCAAATTCGTCCAAATTCGTCCAAATTCGTCCAAATTCGTCCGCGCTTACCACACCCCACACGCCACACACATCGCCGCCGTCATGCACACGTGCACGCATACTATATTCAAGTGCTGTGCTATCGTCGGCATCCATGTCATGTCCCTGTCTAGTCCGCCACCGTCGCAACAAGGACACGTCCATTCGTCCAAATTCGTCCAAATTCGTCCAAAGTCTCGTCCAAATTCGTCCAAATTCCGTCGCTATTCGTCCGCGCTTACTACACACCCCACACACGCCACACACATCGCCGCCGTCATGCACACGTGCACGCATACTATATTCAAGTGCTGTGCTATCGTCGGCATCCATGTCATGTCCCTGTCTAGTCCGCACCGTCGCAACAAGGAACGACATTCGTCCAAATTCGTCCAATTCGTCCAAAGTCGTCCAATTCGTCCGCGCTTACTACACACCCCCACACGCCACACACATCGCCGCCGTCATGCACACGTGCACGCATACTATATTCAAGTGCTGTGCTATCGTCGGCATCCATGTCATGTCCCTGTCTAGTCCGCCACCGTCGCAACAAGGAACGACATTCGTCCAAATTCGTCCAAATTCGTCCAAATTCGTCCAAATTCGTCCAAATTCGTCCGCGCTTACTACACACCCCACACACGCCACACACATCGCCGCCGTCATGCACACGTGCACGCATACTATATTCAAGTGCTGTGCTATCGTCGGCATCCATGTCATGTCCCTGTCTAGTCCGCCACCGTCGCAACAAGGAACGACATTCGTCCAAATTCGTCCAAATTTCGTCCAAATTCGTCGCGCTTACTACACACCCCACACACGCCACACACATCGCCGCCGTCATGCACACGTGCACGCATACTATATTCAAGTGCTGTGCTATCGTCGGCATCCATGTCATGTCCCTGTCTAGTCCGCCACCGTCGCAACAAGGTACGACAATCGTCCAAATTCGTCCATATTCGTCCAAATTCGTTCGCGCTTACTGCAAACCCCACACACGCCACACACATCGCCGCCGTCATGCACACGTGCACGCATACTATATTCAAGTGCTGTGCTATCGTCGGCATCCATGTCATGTCCCTGTCTAGTCCGCCACCGTCGCAACAAGGTACGACATTCGTCCAAATTCGTCCAAATTCGTCCAAATTCGTCCAAATTCGTCGCAATTCGTCCGCGCTTACGGCACACCTCACACACGCCACACACATCGCCGCCGTCATGCACACGTGCACGCATACTATATTCAAGTGCTGTGCTATCGTCGGCATCCATGTCATGTCCCTGTCTAGTCCGCCACCGTCGCAACAAGGAACGACATCGTCCAAATTCGTCCAAATTCGTCCAAATTCGTCCAAATCTTACTACCAAATTCGTCCACAACATATCAAGTGCTGTGCTATCGTCGGCATCCATGTCATGTCCCTGTCTAGTCCGCCACCGTCGCAACAAGGCGACATTCGTCGTCCAAATTCGTCCAAATTCGTCCAATTCGTCCAATCGTCAAATTCGTCCAATTCGTCCGCGCTTACTACACACCCCACACACGCCACACACATCGCCGCCGTCATGCACACGTGCACGCATACTATATTCAAGTGCTGTGCTATCGTCGGCATCCATGTCATGTCCCTGTCTAGTCCGCCACCGTCGCAACAAGGAACGACATTCGTCCAAATTCGTCCAAATTCGTCCAAATTCGTCCAAATTCGTCCGCGCTTACTACACACCCCACACACGCCACACACATCGCCGCCGTCATGCACACGTGCACGCATACTATATTCAAGTGCTGTGCTATCGTCGGCATCCATGTCATGTCCCTGTCTAGTCCGCCACCGTCGCAACAAGGTTCACAATTCGTCCAAATTCGTCCAAATTCGTCCGTCGCTTACGACACACCCCACACACGCCACACACATCGCCGCCGTCATGCACACGTGCACGCATACTATATTCAAGTGCTGTGCTATCGTCGGCATCCATGTCATGTCCCTGTCTAGTCCGCCACCGTCGCAACAAGACGACACATTCGTCCAAATTCGTCCAATTCGTCCAAATTCGTCCAATTCGTCCAATTCGTCCGCGCTTACTACACACCCACACACGCCACACACATCGCCGCCGTCATGCACACGTGCACGCATACTATATTCAAGTGCTGTGCCATCGTCGGCATCCATGTCATGTCCCAGTCTAGTCCGCCACGGGCGCAACAAGGAACGACATTCGTCCAAATTCGTCCAAATTCGTCCAAATTCGTCCAAACTCGTCCAAATTCGTCCGCGCTTACTACACACCCCACACACGCCACACACATCGACGCCGTCATGCACACGTGCACGCATACTATATACATTCAAGTGCTGTGCCATCGTCGGCATCCATGTCATGTCCCTGTCTAGTCCGCCACCGTCGCAACAAGGAACGACATTCGTCCAAATTCGTCCAAATTCGTCCAAATTCGTCCAAATTCGTCCGCGCTTACTACACACCCCACACACGCCACACACATCGCCGCCGTCATGCACACGTGCACGCATACTATATTCAAGTGCTGTGCTATCGTCGGCATCCATGTCATGTTCCTGTCTAGTCCGCCACCGTCGCAACAAGGAACGACATTCGTCCAAATTCGTCAAAATTCGTCCAAATTCGTCCAAATTCGTCCAAATTCGTCCCAATTCGTCCAAATTCGTCCGCGCTTACTACACACCCCACACACGCCACACACATCGCCGCCGTCATGCACACGTGCACGCATACTATATTCAAGTGCTGTGCTATCGTCGGCATCCATGTCATGTCCCTGTCTAGTCCGCCACCGTCGCAACAAGGAACGACATTCGTCCAAATTCGTCCAAATTCGTCCAAATTCGTCCAAATTCGTCCAAATTCGTCCGCGCTTACTACACACCCACACACGCCACACACATCGCCGCCGTCATGCACACGTGCACGCATACTATATTCAAGTGCTGTGCTATCGTCGGCATCCATGTCATGTCCCTGTCTAGTCCGCCACCGTCGCAACAAGGAACGACATTCGTCCAAATTCGTCCAAATTCGTCCAAATCGTCCAAATTCGTCCGCGCTTACTACACACCCCACACACGCCACACACATCGCCGCCGTCATGCACACGTGCACGCATACTATATTCAAGTGCTGTGCTATCGTCGGCATCCATGTCATGTCCCTGTCTAGTCCGCCACCGTCGCAACAAGGAACGACATTCGTCCAAATTCGTCCAAATTCGTCCAAATTCGTCCAATTCGTCCAAATTCGTCCGCGCTTACTACACACCCCACACACGCCACACACATCGCCGCCGTCATGCACACGTGCACGCATACTATATTCAAGTGCTGTGCTATCGTCGGCATCCATGTCATGTCCCTGTCTAGTCCGCCACCGTCGCAACAAGGAACGACATTCGTCCAAATTCGTCCAAATTCGTCCAAAGTCGTCCGCGCTTACTACACACCCCACACACGCCACACACATCGCCGCCGTCATGCACACGTGCACGCATACTATATTCAAGTGCTGTGCTATCGTCGGCATCCATGTCATGTCCCTGTCTAGTCCGCCACCGTCGCAACAAGGAACGACATTCGTCCAAATTCGTCCAAATTCGTCCAAATTCGTCCAAATTCGTCCAAATTCGTCCGCGCTTACTACACACCCCACACACGCCACACACATCGCCGCCGTCATGCACACGTGCACGCATACTATATTCAAGTGCTGTGCTATCGTCGGCATCCATGTCATGTCCCTGTCTAGTCCGCCACCGTCGCAACAAGGAACGACATTCGTCCAAATTCGTCCAAATTCGTCCAAATTCGTCCAAATTCGTCCAAATTCGTCCGCGCTTACTACACACCCCACACACGCCACACACATCGCCGCCGTCATGCACACGTGCACGCATACTATATTCAAGTGCTGTGCTATCGTCGGCATCCATGTCATGTCCCTGTCTAGTCCGCCACCGTCGCAACAAGGTACGACATTCGTCCAAATTCGTTCAAATTCATCCAAATTCGTCCAAATTCGTCGCGCTTACTACACACCCACACACGCCACACACATCGCGCCGTCATGCACACGTGCACGCATACTATATTCAAGTGCTGTGCTCGTCGGCATCCATGTCATGTCCCTGTCTAGTCCGCCACCGTCGCAACAAGGACGACATCGTCCATTCGTCCAATTCGTCCAAATCGTCCCAATCGTCCAAATTCGTCCAATTCGTCCAAATTCGTCCGCGTCCTTACTTACACACACCCCACACACGCCACACACATCGCGCCGTCATGCACACGTGCACGCATACTATATTCAAGTGCTGTGCTATCGTCGGCATCCATGTCATGTCCCTGTCTAGTCCGCCACCGTCGCAACAAGGAACGACATCGTCCACATTCGTCCAAATTCGTCCAAATTCGTCCAAATTCGTCCAATTCGTCCGCGCTTACTACACACCCCACACACGCCACACACATCGCCGCCGTCATGCACACGTGCACGCATACTATATTCAAGTGCTGTGCTATCGTCGGCATCCATGTCATGTCCCTGTCTAGTCCGCCACCGTCGCAACAAGGAACGACATTCGTCCAAATTCGTCCAAATTCGTCCAAATTCGTCCAAATCGTCCAAATTCGTCCGCGCTTACTACACACCCCACACACGCCACACACATCGCCGCCGTCATGCACACGTGCACGCATACTATATTCAAGTGCTGTGCTATCGTCGGCATCCATGTCATGTCCCTGTCTAGTCCGCCACCGTCGCAACAAGGAACGACATTCGTCCAAATTCGTCCAAATTCGTCCAAATTCGTCCAAATTCGTCGCGCTTACTACACACCCACACACGCCACACACATCGCCGCCGTCATGCACACGTGCACGCATACTATATTCAAGTGCTGTGCTATCGTCGGCATCCATGTCATGTCCCTGTCTAGTCCGCCACCGTCGCAACAAGGAACGACATTCGTCCAAATTCGTCCAAATTCGTCCAAATTCGTCCAATTCGTCCAATTCGTCGCGCTTACTACACACCCCACACACGCCACACACATCGCCGTCATGCACACGTGCACGCATACTATATTCAAGTGCTGTGCTATCGTCGGCATCCATGTCATGTCCCTGTCTAGTCCGCCACCGTCGCAACAAGGAACGACATTCGTCCAAATTCGTCAAAATTCGTCCAAATTCGTCCAAATTCGTCCGCGCTTACTACACACCCACACACGCCCACACATCGCCGCCGTCATGCACACGTGCACGCATACTATATTCAAGTGCTGTGCTATCGTCGGCATCCATGTCATGTCCCTGTCTAGTCCGCCACCGTCGCAACAAGGTACGACATTCGTCCAAATTCGTTCAAATTCATCCAAATTCGTCGCAATTCGTTCGCGCTTACGACACATCCCACACACGCCGCACACATCGCCGCCGTCATGCACACGTGCACGCATACTATATTCAAGTGTTGTGCTATCGTCGGCATCCATGTCATGTCCCTGTCTAGTCCGCCACCGTCGCAACAAGGACCGACATTCGTCCAAATTCGTCCAAATGCGTCCAAATTCGTCCAAATTCGGCCAAATTCGTTCGTGCGCTTACTAACACCCCAAACACGCCACACACATCGCCGCCGTCATGCACACGTGCACGCATACTATATTCAAGTGCTGTGCTATCGTCGGCATCCATGTCATGTCCCTGCTAGTCCGCCACCGTCGCAACAAGTCGAATTCGTCCAAATTCGTCCAAATTCGTCCAAATTCGTCCAAATTCGTCCAAATTCGTCCGCGCTTACTGCAAACCCCACACACGCCACACACATCGCCGCCGTCATGCACACGTGCACGCATACTATATTCAAGTGCTGTGCTATCGTCGGCATCCATGTCATGTCCCTGTCTAGTCCGCCACCGTCGCAACAAGGTACGACAATCGTCCAAATTCGTCCAAATTCGTCCAAATTCGTCCAAATTCGTCCCAATTCGTCCGCGCTTACGACACACCCCACACACGCCACACACATCGCCGCCGTCATGCACACGTGCACGCATACTATATTCAAGTGCTGTGCTATCGTCGGCATCCATGTCATGTCCCTGTCTAGTCCGCCACCGTCGCAACAAGGTACGACATTCGTCCAATTCGTCCAAATTCGTCCAATTCGTCCCAATTCGTCGCGCTTACGACACACCCCACACACGCCACACACATCGCCGCCGTCATGCACACGTGCACGCATACTATATTCAAGTGCTGTGCTATCGTCGGCATCCATGTCATGTCCCTGTCTAGTCCGCCACCGTCGCAACAAGGTACGACATTCGTCCAAATTCGTCCCAATTCGTTCGCGCTTACGACACACCCCACACACGCCACACACATCGCCGCCGTCATGCACACGTGCACGCATACTATATTCAAGTGCTGTGCTATCGTCGGCATCCATGTCATGTCCCTGTCTAGTCCGCCACCGTCGCAACAAGGAACGACATTCGTCCAAATTCGTCCAAATTCGTCAAATTCGTCCAAATTCGTCCAAATTCGTCCAAATTCGTCCGCGCTTACGACACACCCCACACACGCGCACACATCGCCGCCGTCATGCACACGTGCACGCATACTATATTCAAGTGCTGTGCTATCGTCGGCATCCATGTCATGTCCCTGTCTAGTCCGCCACCGTCGCAACAAGGTACGACATCGTCCAAATTCGTCCAAATTCGTCCAAATTCGTCCAAATTCGTCCAATTCGTCCAATTCGTCCGCGCTTACGACACACCCACACACGCCACACACATCGCCGCCGTCATGCACACGTGCACGCATACTATATTCAAGTGCTGTGCTATCGTCGGCATCCATGTCATGTCCCTGTCTAGTCCGCCACCGTCGCAACAAGGTACGACATCGTCCAAATTCGTCCAAATTCGTCCAAATTCGTCCAAATTCGTCCAAATTCGTCCAAATTCGTCCGCGCTTACACACCCACACACGCCACACACATCGCCGCCGTCATGCACACGTGCACGCATACTATATTCAAGTGCTGTGCTATCGTCGGCATCCATGTCATGTCCCTGTCTAGTCCGCCACCGTCGCAACAAGGTACGACATTCGTCCAAATTCGTCCAAATTCGTCCAAATTCGTCCAAATTCGTCCGCGCTTACGACACACCCCACACACGCCACACACATCGCCGCCGTCATGCACACGTGCACGCATACTATATTCAAGTGCTGTGCTATCGTCGGCATCCATGTCATGTCCCTGTCTAGTCCGCCACCGTCGCAACAAGGAACGACATTCGTCCAAATTCGTCCAAATTCGTCAAATTCGTCCAAATTCGTCGCGCTTACTACACACCCCACACGCCACACACATCGCCGCCGTCATGCACACGTGCACGCATACTATATTCAAGTGCTGTGCTATCGTCGGCATCCATGTCATGTCCCTGTCTAGTCCGCCACCGTCGCAACAAGGTACGACAATCGTCCAAATTCGTCCAAATTCGTCCAAATTCGTCCAAATTCGTCCAAATTCGTCCGCGCTTACGACACACCCCACACACGCCACACACATCGCCGCCGTCATGCACACGTGCACGCATACTATATTCAAGTGCTGTGCTATCGTCGGCATCCATGTCATGTCCCTGTCTAGTCCGCCACCGTCGCAACAAGGTACGACATTCGTCCAAATTCGTCCAAATTCGTCCATATTCGTCCAAATTCGTCAAAAATCAAGTGCTGTGCTATCGTCGGCATCCATGTCATGTCCCTGTCTAGTCCGCCACCGTCGCAACAAGGTACGACATTCGTCCAAATTCGTCCAAATTCGTCCATATTCGTCCAAATTCGTCCAAAACTCAAGTGCTGTGCTATCGTCGGCATCCATGTCATGTCCCTGTCTAGTCCGCCACCGTCGCAACAAGGTACGACATTCGTCCAAATTCGTCCAAATTCGTCCATATTCGTCCAAATTCGTCCAAAAATCAAGTGCTGTGCTATCGTCGGCATCCATGTCATGTCCCTGTCTAGTCCGCCACCGTCGCAACAAGGTACGACATTCGTCCAAATTCGTCCAAATTCGTCCATATTCGTCCAAATTCGTCCAAAAATCAAGTGCTGTGCTATCGTCGGCATCCATGTCATGTCCCTGTCTAGTCCGCCACCGTCGCAACAAGGTACGACATTCGTCCAAATTCGTCCAAATTCGTCCATATTCGTCCAAATTCGTCCAAAAATCAAGTGCTGTGCTATCGTCGGCATCCATGTCATGTCCCTGTCTAGTCCGCCACCGTCGCAACAAGGTACGACATTCGTCCAAATTCGTCCAAATTCGTCCAGATTCGTCCCAATTCGTTCGCGCTTATTGCAAACCCCACACACGCCACACACATCGCCGCCGTCATGCACACGTGCACGCATACTATATTCAATGTGTGCTATCGTCGGCATCCATGTCATGTCCATGTCTAGTCCGCCACCGTCGCAACAAGGTACGACATTCGTCCAAATTCGTCCAAATTCGTCCATATTCGTCCAAATTTCGTCCAAAAATCAAGTGCTGTGCTATCGTCGGCTATCCATGTCATGTCCCTGTCTAGTCCGCCACCCGTCGCAACAAGGTACGACATTCGTCCAAATTCGTCCAAAATTCGTCCATATTCGTCCAAATTCGTCCAAAAATCAAGTGCTGTGCTATCGTCGGCATCCATGTCATTCCCTGTCTAGTCCGCCACCGTCGCAACAAGGTACGACATTCGTCCAAATTCGTCCAAAATCGTCCATATTCGTCCAAATTCGTCCAAAAATCAAGTGCTGTGCTATCGTCGGCATCCATGTCATGTCCCTGTCTAGTCCGCCACCGTCGCAACAAGGTACGACATTCGTCCAAATTCGTCCAAATTCGTCCATATTCGTCCAATTCGTCCAAAAATCAAGTGCTGTGCTATCGTCGGCATCCATGTCATGTCCCTGTCTAGTCCGCCACCGTCGCAACAAGGTACGACATTCGTCCAAATTCGTCCAAATTCGTCCATATTCGTCCAAATTCGTCCAAAAATCAAGTGCTGTGCTATCGTCGGCATCCATGTCAGTCCCTGTCTAGTCCGCCACGTCGCACAAGGACCGACATTCGTCCAAATTCGTCCAAATGTCCATATTCGTCACGCATACGTAAATTCAAAAATCAAGTGCTGTGCTATCGTCGGCATCCATGTCATGTCCCTGTCTAGTCCGCCACTGTCGCAACAAGGACGACATTCGTCCAAATTCGTCCAAATTCGTCCAAATTCGTCCAGATTCGTCCCAATTCGCGGCTTACTGCAAACCCCACACGCCACACACATCGCCGCCGTCATGCACACGTGCACGCATACTATATTCAAGTGCTGTGCTATCGTCGGCATCCATGTCATGTCCCTGTCTAGTCCGCCACCGTCGCAACAAGGTACGACATTCGTCCAAATTCGTCCAAAATTCGTCCCAAATTCGTCGCGCTTACTACACACCCCACACACGCCACACACATCGCCGCCGTCATGCACACGGCACGCATACTATATTCAAGTGCTGTGCTATCGTCGGCGTCCATGTCATGTCCCTGTCTAGTCCGCCACCGTCGCAACAAGGACCGACATTCGTCCAAATTCGTCCAAATTCGTCCAAAGTCGTCCAAATTCGTCCGCGCTTACTACACACCCACACACGCCACACACATCGCCGCCGTCATGCACACGTGCACGCATACTATATTCAAGTGCTGTGCTATCGTCGGCATCCATGTCATGTCCCTGTCTAGTCCGCCACCGTCGCAACAAGGACGACATTCGTCCAAATTCGTCAAACGTCCAAATTCGTTCGCGCTTACTACACACCCCACACACGCCACACACATCGCCGCCGTCATGCACACGTGCACGCATACTATATTCAAGTGCTGTGCTATCGTCGGCATCCATGTCATGTCCCTGTCTAGTCCGCCACCGTCGCAACAAGGAACGACATTCGTCCAAATTCGTCCAAATTCGTCCAAATCGTCCAAATTCGTCCGCGCTTACTACACACCCCACACACGCCACACACATCGCCGCCGTCATGCACACGTGCACGCATACTATATTCAAGTGCTGTGCTATCGTCGGCATCCATGTCATGTCCCTGTCTAGTCCGCCACCGTCGCAACAAGGAACGACATTCGTCCAAATTCGTCCAAATTCGTCCAAATCGTCCAAATTCGTCCGCGCTTACTACACACCCCACACACGCCACACACATCGCCGCCGTCATGCACACGTGCACGCATACTATATTCAAGTGCTGTGCTATCGTCGGCATCCATGTCATGTCCCTGTCTAGTCCGCCACCGTCGCAACAAGACGACATCGTCCAAATTCGTCCAAATTCGTCTCGTCCAAATTCGTCCAAATTCGTCCAAATTCGTCCGCGCTTACGACACACCCCACACACGCCACACACATCGCCGCCGTCATGCACACGTGCACGCATACTATATTCAAGTGCTGTGCTATCGTCGGCATCCATGTCATGTCCCTGTCTAGTCCGCCACCGTCGCAACAAGGAACGACATTCGTCCAAATTCGTCCAAAGTCGTCCAAATTCGTCCATAGTCCGCGCTTACTACACACCCCACACACGCCACACACATCGCCGCCGCCGTGCACACGTGCACGCATACTATATTCAAGTGCTGTGCTATCGTCGGCATCCATGTCATGTCCCTGTCCAGTCCGCCACCGTCGCAACAAGGAACGACATTCGTCCAAATTCGTCCAAATTCGTCCAATTCGTCCCAAATTCGTCGCGCTTACGACACACCCCACACACGCCACACACATCGCCGCCGTCATGCACACGTGCACGCATACTATATTCAAGTGCTGTGCTATCGTCGGCATCCATGTCATGTCCCTGTCTAGTCCGCCACCGTCGCAACAACGTACGACAATCGTCCAAATTCGTCCAAATTCGTCCAAATTCGTCCAAATTCGTCCAAATTCGTCCGCGCTTACTGCAAACCCCACACACGCCACACACATCGCCGCCGTCATGCACACGTGCACGCATACTATATTCAAGTGCTGTGCTATCGTCGGCATCCATGTCATGTCCCTGTCTAGTCCGCCACCGTCGCAACAAGGTACGACATTCGTCCAAATTCGTCCAAATTCGTCCAAATTCGTCCCAATTCGTTCGCGCTTACGACACACCCCACACACGCCACACACATCGCCGCCGTCATGCACACGTGCACGCATACTATATTCAAGTGCTGTGCTATCGTCGGCATCCATGTCATGTCCCTGTCTAGTCCGCCACCGTCGCAACAAGGTACGACAATCGTCCAAATTCGTCCAAATTCGTCCAAATTCGTCCAAATTCGTCCAAACTAGTCCAATTTCGTCCCAATTCGTCCCAATTCGTCCAAATGCGTCCCAATTCGTCCGCGCTTACGACACACCCCACACACGCCACACACATCGCCGCCGTCATGCATACGTGCACGCATACTATATTCAAGTGCTGTGCTATCGTCGGCATCCATGTCATGTCCCTGTCTAGTCCGCCACCGTCGCAACAAGGTACGACATTCGTCCAAATTCGTCCAAATTCGTCCATATTCGTCCAAATTCGTCCAAAAATCAAGTGCTGTGCTATCGTCGGCATCCATGTCATGTCCCTGTCTAGTCCGCCACCGTCGCAACAAGGTACGACATTCGTCCAAATTCGTCCAAATTCGTCCATATTCGTCCAAATTCGTCCAAAAATCAAGTGCTGTGCTATCGTCGGCATCCATGTCATGTCCCTGTCTAGTCCGCCACCGTCGCAACAAGGTACGACATTCGTCCAAATTCGTCCAAATTCGTCCATATTCGTCCAAATTCGTCCAAAAATCAAGTGCTGTGCTATCGTCGGCATCCATGTCATGTCCCTGTCTAGTCCGCCACCGTCGCAACAAGGTACGACATTCGTAAATTCGTCCAAATTCGTCCATATTCGTCCAAATTCGTCCAAAAATCAAGTGCTGTGCTATCGTCGGCATCCATGTCATGTCCCTGTCTAGTCCGCCACCGTCGCAACAAGGACCGACATTCGTCCAAATTCGTCCAAATTCGTCCAGATTCGTCCCAATTCGTTCGCGCTTACTGCAAACCCCACACACGCCACACACATCGCCGCCGTCATGCACACGTGCACGCATACTATATTCAAGTGCTGTGCTATCGTCGGCATCCATGTCATGTCCCTGTCTAGTCCGCCACCGTCGCAACAAGGTACGACATTCGTCCAAATTCGTCCAAATTCGTCCATATTCGTCCAAATTCGTCCAAAAATCAAGTGCTGTGCTATCGTCGGCATCCATGTCATGTCCCTGTCTAGTCCGCCACCGTCGCAACAAGGTACGACATTCGTCCAAATTCGTCCAAATTCGTCCATATTCGTCCAAATTCGTCCAAAAATCAAGTGCTGTGCTATCGTCGGCATCCATGTCATGTCCCTGTCTAGTCCGCCACCGTCGCAACAAGGACCGACATTCGTCCAAATTCGTCCAAATTCGTCCAAATTCGTCCAGATTCGTCCCAATTCGTTCGTGCTTACTGCAAACCCCACACACGCCACACACATCGCCGCCGTCATGCACACGTGCACGCATACTATATTCAAGTGCTGTGCTATCGTCGGCATCCATGTCATGTCCCTGTCTAGTCCGCCACCGTCGCAACAAGGTACGACATTCGTCCAAATTCGTCCAAATTCGTCCATATTCGTCCAAATTCGTCCAAAAATCAAGTGCTGTGCTATCGTCGGCATCCATGTCATGTCCCTGTCTAGTCCGCCACTGTCGCAACAAGGTACGACATTCGTCCAAATTCGTCCAAATTCGTCCAAATTCGTCCAGATTCGTCCCAATTCGTTCGTGCTTACTGCAAACCCCACACACGCCACACACATCGCCGCCGTCATGCATACGTGCACGCATACTATATTCAAGTGCTGTGCTATCGTCGGCATCCATGTCATGTCCCTGTCTAGTCCGCCACCGTCGCAACAACGTACGACAATCGTCCAAATTCGTCCAAATTCGTCCCAATTCGTTCGCGCTTACTACAAACCCCACACACGCCACACACATCGCCGCCGTCATGCATACGTGCACGCATACTATATTCAAGTGCTGTGCTATCGTCGGCATCCATGTCATGTCCCTGTCTAGTCCGCCACCGTCGCAACAAGGTACGACATTCGTCCAAATTCGTCCCAATTCGTCCAAATTCGTCCAAATTCGTCCAAATTCGTCCCAATTCGTTCGTGCTTACTGCAAACCCCACACACGCCACACACATCGCCGCCGTCATGCACACGTGCACGCATACTATATTCAAGTGCGGTGCTATCGTCGGCATCCATGTCATGTCCCTGTCTAGTCCGCCACCGTCGCAACAAGGTACGACAATTGTGGTAGAGTAGCTTGCATTGAGACAGGTGTTGAAGAGATGAGTTGTGGGCGTTGGCCAGCCAACCCCCCTGGTCCCTGCTGGCCAGCGGAGCTGGCGTGCTGGGTCACGTCAGATAGAAGCTGACAAACCGGTTCGATATCGGTTTTCAGAGGTCCATACGTCAGCGTGCTAGCGAGACGCAATCAGTAGTATCGGTTTTAACAGGAAACGCCCCAGCGGGCTAACCTGACAAAGAGACTCTCGTTTTTCCCTCGTACCCCTCAAGTCTCCCTCCTCAGAGCGCAGCCGCCGCTAACTCAACGGAGTTGGCACGCGCGCTACAAGTAAGTCTGTGCGTGTGCCTGCGTGTGTTGGAGCAGTCAGAGCGTGTGTGTACCTGTGTGGGCGTTTGCGTGTGTGCGTGTGAGAGCGTGAGGACATAGTTCCTGGCATTCTTGCCGTTTGCTGAGGATCCTGGCTAGGCCAAGGGTCTGAAGCACTCTATCTGAGTGTGTATTCTGTATTCACTGCGTACTCTGGCTAGGAGAGCTAGTTGTATCGGTAATACACTTCATATTGAAACCCGCGAGTATCCTAGGAGAGGATAGCTCGCACCCCTCTTGGCTGACTGATCGAGACCAACTCCGTCACAGCCCCACTGTATTCACCGTCACTGTGCGGCCATACTTCGGTTGGTTAGTGCCTGACGAAGTGAGCGGACTCGGGAAACTCCTTAGCAAGGATCCCATTGAAAGAGCCGCTTCGACAAAGGGTACACAACGTGAGGTATCGACCAGCGTGGAGCTAGATCACTAGCTCTGCGTGCGTCGTACTTATATTCTTTAAAGTGCTTGGCTAGCGCAGCGCTACCCCTTCGCTGCTGCTGGTCGTTCAGACGCCTGTCCGCTAGCTGCTACCAGCTAGCGAACATACACCACTCTATCACACAATCGTCCAAATTCGTCCAAATTCGTCCAAATTCGTCCAAATTCGTCCCAATTCGTTCGCGCTTACGACACATCCTACACACGCCGCACACATCGCCGCCGTCATGCACACGTGCACGCATACTATATTCAAGTGCTGTGCTATCGTCGGCATCCATGTCATGTCCCTGTCTAGTCCGCCACCGTCGCAACAAGGTACGACATTCGTCCAAATTCGTCCAAATTCGTCCATATTCGTCCAAATTCGTCCAAATTCGTCCCAATTCGTCCGCGCTTACGACACACCCCACACACGCCACACACATCGCCGCCGTCATGCATACGTGCACGCATACTATATTCAAGTGCTGTGCTATCGTCGGCATCCATGTCATGTCCCTGTCTAGTCCGCCACCGTCGCAACAAGGTACGACATTCGTCCAAATTCGTCCAAATTCGTCCAAATTCGTCCAAATTCGTCCAAATTCGTCCGCGCTTACGACACACCCCACACACGCCACACACATCGCCGCCGTCATGCATACGTGCACGCATACTATATTCAAGTGCTGTGCTATCGTCGGCATCCATGTCATGTCCCTGTCTAGTCCGCCACCGTCGCAACAAGGTACGACAATCGTCCAAATTCGTCCAAATTCGTCCAAATTCGTCCAAATTCGTCCGCGCTTACGACACACCCCACACACGCCACACACATCGCCGCCGTCATGCACACGTGCACGCATACTATATTCAAGTGCTGTGCTATCGTCGGCATCCATGTCATGTCCCTGTCTAGTCCGCCACCGTCGCAACAAGGTACGACAATCGTCCAAATTCGTCCAAATTCGTCCAAATTCGTCCAAATTCGTCCATATTCGTCCCAATTCGTTCGCGCTTACGACACACCCCACACACGCCACACACATCGCCGCCGTCATGCACACGTGCACGCATACTATATTCAAGTGCTGTGCTATCGTCGGCATCCATGTCATGTCCCTGTCTAGTCCGCCACCGTCGCAACAAGGTACGACAATCGTCCAAATTCGTCCAAAATCGTCTGACGTATGCGTTAGTACGTGTCGACGATGCGTGTGGTGTTGGTGGCAGCTTGCGACGTGTATGCAAAGCGTGTTGGCGTCCTTTTCTGGTGTGGCAAGGCTTGTGGGGCGTGTTTCCGACGTGATCGGTCGTCTTACGCCAGTTTGCTACCTTTTGCTATATTTTGCTACCTTTTGCTTCTTTTTGGTGTCTTTGGGTTAGAGCACGTACAAATGAATGCTCTGCTGCTGATACTTGGAGACTCCTCGGACCATCTTCGTAGTCATGCGTGCGTGCAAACATGCACACCAGCAAGCATACGTCATTCAAGTGTTGCGGCCCCGTCGCCGTGCATATCATGTCCTTTCTAGTCCGCAACCGTCGCCACTGAACACGATAATCGTTCGAAGTTGTCCGCCCTTCCGCACTCCACACACGGTATCACTATCATAGGGGAGTTCTTGCCTGTTTTATACGCAAGAAGAGCGTTTGCAAGATGAACTGTCGTGTTCATACCTGGCACGCCGACTATGTTGAGCAATGGCATTTCGTAGCGATTTGTTTTATAGGTACAGTCCATAACGACCACGTCGAAGTCGAAGATGTCGATCCATCGATCGTGAGCTATGAACAGATTGTTGCTTGTTAGCACCGAACTTGATCCTTGAAAAGAACGGCCCTGCCATGTCGATTCTACGGTGTGTCGGATGCGAGGCTGGTTATAGGTGGCGGTGGGAGCCAGCATATCTTCTGACTTCCATCGTCGTATTCACACTCTACGGAGTCGCAGTCCGACATGGGCGTGGGAGTGCTCTACGAAATGAGAGCACCAGTATGTGGCGAATCTCCACTGTATTATCAAGTCGTCAATTACAACCCCAGACAGAAGTAGCGATAGGGTCGTAGTAGACAACGGTTCTCTTCTCCAGGTCGATGACTATGCCCACCCAATGCTCCACTCGGCTGAAGAACGTTGGCAGAACAAGCCACTTCATATCGCGGAGCTCATTGATCCATTCGTTGATCACGTCGAGGTTGGCGAGTGCATCTCGCTCTTCGAGACGATGATTGCCTACCCTACACTCGAGTCTGTTTCTTTGGCGTCTCTCTTGTCCTTCTTCGACATACGCCACAGACGTAGCAATTGGATCGACGTCGAACAAGCCACCTAAAACGGCTTCTATGGCAGCGTCTGAAAGATATGCAGTTCCAATGAGATCATATACGTGCGGGAAACATTGCCTTGAAGACGGTGAAATGCTGGTCAATCATGAAACCCTTGATTCGTGCTGACGCGGGATTCATCTGGATGAATGTATCAACCACTGTTGAAATCGTTCCCATCCGCTCGTTTTTGATAAATGCATGATGGACAAATTGACTTCGACCGAAAGAAACAACAACCATGAATGAAGAGAACTTGTAGCCTTCAGCATTCGTGTCATGCGTTGCATCAATCATCACAATAGACTCCAATCGTGCCAGCATGCGCCGCATGTGGAGCGTCTGGAACACAATCGCGGTAGCCACCTGCAACAACGTGAGACCATTTGTCAATTGCCTAGCATCCATGGCGACCAACACACCTTGTCCTCGTCGAAAAATACTCGCCGGATATTACCTGTTTCTTGACGAACCCGTCAACCCACTGCTGGATTCGGTATGCGAGGGATCCACCAGACGAGTTATTGCGCAGTCGCCAAAAAAGGTTCCGAATGTCGTAGCGACGTGAATTAGAAGGAGTTGTTTCCACAACGTGCCGGTGTATCTCTTCTGTTGGTGCACCACGGCGATGCAAAAGAATTCCAATCTCGTGCATAACTTGATCGTTAATCTGGAGCCGATTTCTGGGATAGCTGCTGTAACGCTCAGCACTCATGGAGTGCGAATGTTGCAAGTGCATCTTCGTTATTGCAACATGGAACGCTCCTGTCTTGCCAAGGCGAACACATGCACTGAACTGAAGATAGGATGTCAGCATCGATGTCATTGGATGTCATTGGATGGCACAGGATGTTCCGCAACATACCGATGCGGAGCAGCGTTCAGCTCGTGTGCGCGACCGCTTGCGCTTCCCAGCCCCACGAGCCACATATTCGCCTACGTGAGTGCACACCCACATACGGAAATACCGGACCCAGCTATCCGGGATGAGAACAACGCCCCGCGTTCTTGTCTGAGGCTGAGATCGAAGTGCATCTCTCTTTGCCTTTTTGGCCAGCGTGTCGCGGTTGTGAGATTCGACCGAGACAGACGTCCGCATACGCATGGGCTAGACACACAACATTCAGAGATGAGTCAACGGCTAATGATGCGATCTCGGCATTCATACCTGCCAAGTTTGGAGAAAGTATGTCTCCATATAATGAAGGCAATCATCCCAGGATGAGAAAATGCGCTGCTCAGGTGCTGGCGCTACGTGGGTTGCGTGCGTCTCGTCGTCGTGCGTGCCGATAGCGTCACGCTCAGACGACGAGTCTTCTTCGTGGTCGTTGTCCTCGGAGTCTAGTTCAAAATCTTCGTCATCGTCGAGAACATTGCGACGTCGCTGCTGTGCCATTTGCTCGCTTTCCCTCCACTCCCGTTTCGTTTCGCTCCCTTGAAATGTTGGCCACAGAGGAGCGTATGCACGTGTACTCAAACTACACACTTCGCTTTCGGAACGGAGGGGCTAGGGTAAGTGCTGCGCTCGCTAACTGGGTTTGTCTAGGGAGCGCCCAAGTTGGGAGCGCCCGAGCAAAGACAGGCGGTCTGGCTCCTCTTATCCACCAAAACAGACTCTACACAAAGTGGTCTTCGTATCGAAAAACACGTTTTCAGCAAACCGCATTTCAAGCAGTGCCTGCCTTTTATTCAATATTTCAGACAGCGCCGGAAACGAACCAGTCTGTTTTAGTTGAGAAAGAGACTATCAGTGAGAAGACAGCATGCTCGAGCGCGCTTTACGAAAGGGATACGTGGTCCTCCAGATAGCGATCGGACCCGGCCAAGCGGCGTCTCTCCTAGCAGATGCGAACAATTAGGATGGGTGGGAGAGAGTCTTCCTCTGCTGTAGCAGTGATGGCAATGTCGTGTACGATGACAAGCGGTTCCAACGACCACTTACGGACGAGCGAGTGGACGAAATGAACGAAGCACTCGGCGACAAACGGCGCTGGATCTACCCCAACCACTCGGCCACTAAGCAGCACTTGATGAAGTCTCTTCCCAACGGACAGCGTCAGGCGCCTCATGTTGACTTTCGACCGCAAATGGACAATCCGGTTGCTCATTACACGCTCATGCCTGCTGGTCTCTTGGAATCCGACACGAGGATTCATTTCTATGGCTGGAATCCACTGTTGTGTGACGAGGAAGACGAGGACACAATCACTCTCGAGGCCCGTCATTTTCCGACATTCGCAGATGCGGCAAAAGAAGGTAAGTGCCAGATGCACAATTGTTCGTATCGTTTCAGGGAGATGAGTCCGGACACGTCAGACGAGAGGCGGATGGCGAAGCGAAAGTCGGCACTCCAGCGACATCTCGACTGCTCTCACGGTGCTCGCGTGAGCAAGAAGATCAAGATCTCCGAGATGACTGGAAACGCTGATGAGTAGTAGGCTACCAAAAAGAGTTTTTTTTAACCTGAATATGAAGGGAAAAACTAGGGAGCGTCCAAAACGGGAGCGTCCAAACAAAAAAGGGTCGAGCAACGTCTTTTTCTGGTGGGTAAAAGACGCTTTCGAGACCAGGGCTCAGTGTGCGAAGAGCCACTTTCAAGAATACGATTTTGGTCCGTGAGGTCTGTTTTTGCTCAAAAAGCGACACAGAGGGAAAATTACGGCGTCTGTTTGAGGGGGGAAAACGACACAAGAGAAGGAGTGGTGGAGATGCTGGAGCGCGCATTAAAGAAGGGATACGTCGTGCTCCAAGGTTGTCTTGGGCCAGGCGTCGCGACGTCTTTGCGTGAATTGGTCTCTTCCGGTGACGGCTGGGAGAGGGTGTTTCTCCGCATCAAGGACGACGGAGAGATCGAGTACGACGACCATCGCCTACAGCTGCGTTTGGATGACGAGTTTGTGGAGAGGCTCATCGAAGAACTGGCGCCAAAGTGGCGATGGATTTATCCATCCAACAAGGCTCGTTCGTGGCATCTCCTACAGTCGTTGCCAGGCGGGCAGCGCCAGGCAGCTCACGTTGACTTCCGGTCCGACAGGTCGATGCCAGCGCTCGACTACAAGTGTGTCCCCGCGAGCATCTTGATCGCTTTACAGCCAGACACGCGACTCCATCTGTATGGCTGGAATCGGTTGGTCTGTGGTGAAGACGACGAGGAAGTCATCATCCTGAACTCGGGCGACATGCTTATGTTTCGTGGAGATATGATACACGCCGGTGCAGCGTATGACGTTCAAAACGTCCGCATCCACGCATATCTCCATTCTCAGGACTCCGGGGAGGATCTTGCACGTGATACGTACTTCTTGCCAATTCTTGGAGACCAGCTACCGTCATTCGAAGATGCAGCTGCTCGTGGTGCGTGCCAAATGCACCACTGCGACTACAAGATTCGAACCGATCCAAACGACACCTCATCCACCGAGAAGAAGCTTTTGAAGAGAAAGGCAGCACTCCAGCGCCATATGAACCGCCATCGTGGTGCAAGGGTGAACAAGAAAGTGAAGCAGAGCAACAGCGAGCCGGAAGACGGCCGCGCGTAGTTGCCTCAGACCAATTCAATGTCTGAAGATCGTAATAAAAAGACACCGCGTCTGAAATTCCAAATAAAAAGACTCTGTGTCTGAAATTCCAAATAAAAAGACTCTGTGTCTGAAAATCACGATAAAAAGACACAGTGTCTGAAAAGTACAATAAAAAGACACAGTGTCTGGAAATCGTAACAAAAAGACACAAGGTCTGAAAAACGAGATAAATAGACAAAGAGTCTCAAAGAGTCTGAAAAGCGGAATAAAAAGACTTAGTGTCTGAAACGATTAGATAAAGGACTAAGACTCGGAGTCCGAAAAGCATTGTTAAAAGACTCCAAGTCTCAATATCGATATGAAAAGACACTGTTGTCATTGAAGTTATTGTCCCTGAAGTATCGTGTCTTCCCATGTGAGCTCTCTTCGCGTCGAGAATCGTCCGTGCCCGCTGATATGCGGTCTCTCTTTCAGTTCACGAGTTGTCATTCGAGATGGAACTCTTGAGCGTCTGGTCATAGGCTCCAGAACCCTTAGGGCTGACATTGCAACAACTTCCGCATTGCCGCGCAGCCACCAATGCCGATCAAAGTGACTTGGTTCGAGCCACCTGACGCCCAACTCGATCATCCGTCCAAGTTCATGTACACATGGACGACCATGAACTCTGCGATGTACACCGGAGCACGACCATGAAGTACCACTTAAAACCAGCTCTCGTGCTTGCTTCCACAACTCGTTCGTTCGGAGTAGAGCTCAACTGCTAATAATTCGGACTGCCATGAAGCGAGTGAGGCGTGACAGTGAGGTTCTTTTGAAGTTCTTAGCGAAATGGAACTCGCAGCAGACAGCCACCATGGTTTGAGCTGCGTGTAAACAGTAAATAAGGCTCCCCTTGAGGATCGAATCCAATTCTTCATCCTTGCATGCGTTCCCTCAACAACCGAAGTGTCTTGATGTCCGAAGTGACGATGGCTACTAATCCAACACGAGACCAATTTCTCTTTGTAAGGCCACCAGTGTCTATCAAGGTACTCAGCCAGACTGATTTCAAGATCGCAAAGCTTTTGACGAATCTCGTCGAACTCGACGACTGTCTCTGCGTGCACTGCGGCGTCAAACATTTTCATAAATCGTTCGCTCTCGATTGAGTTCTCGAAGCGATCACATCCCGGGGCTGGATTTAGAACTGGGATTTGGCCAAGAACACTTCTAGTTTTGGCGAGAACGTTTCGCCAAACGTGCCAGTGGCACAACACACTAGGTGTGTGCGGAGATACCTTGGAGAGAGCGTTTAACAGAGCGAGATCTCGGTCAGTGATAAAGACATTTGGTGGATCGATACACTGCTGGGTGAGGAGAGTTTGAAGACTTCGCAGCGCCCAAACAAAGTCTTTTTCAGATTCTCCCGACAACCATACTTGAGCAACTGGCAACACCGTGTTCATGCCGGTCACGACGACAACATTCAGAAGTGGGAGGTTGTACTTGTTGGTCTTGTACGTACAGTCCATAACAGTGACTTGATTGAACCGCTTGAAGTACTTCAGTGTGTCTGGATGCGCCCACATTAGACTGAGTAACCGATTATCTTCAGATGTTTCATGCGCATGTACGAAGCCATCTTTGTCAAGTGCCATGAATAAAGCCTCGATTGGAGTCTGAGATGACAAAGCGCGGCATCGACTTGCATACCTCGAGTTCGCGATATCCTTTGGGGTAATAAGGAAATCTGGATTCGATTGTAACATCGTTGCATGGATAACTGTTGGAGGCACACCGGCACTTGCTTGAGACGCGATAACGCTCGTAGTTACATGTAGCTGTTCGTCGAGAGCCCGCTTACGATGGCCAACGTGGACTCGAAGATCAGTAGATCTGGGATGATGCACAGTACTTCCGTCGCGTGTGTAGCGAATCGTCCAGCTTCCCGTTCTCTCACGCGGATTTGTTGCCTTGATTTTAATACGCATGGGACACCCTATGCGCTTCGATCCAGCGACCCGCTTGCGTTCTCCCTCTGTGAGACCACGAGTGTTTTTCGGCCTTCCAGCTCGATCACAAGCAAAGAAGCGCTCCACAACTGATCCTTCCTCATTCCGTCGAGCTTTTTCTCGAGATACGTTGAGTCCTGCAGATAGTGCCCACGCATGTACTGCCGCCTCAGCGTCAGCCTCGCAGGCGAATGTGTCTTCAGGAGGTGGAGCAATTGGGTACATCTTGCATCGACGCCGAGAGAACAAGTCGCTTTTTCTGCCAAATGCGACACTGATCCCTGAATCGTATCGTGAGTCTTTTTTCTTTTTATAGCGACGCTGCCGACCAGTCACGCCTTCGTCTCGAATCACAATCTTTCAGACGTATAGTGTTCGTCCTTAGCGTCTGTTTTTTCGACAAGAGACGATTGCGTCTTTTTTCGTCATTTTAAGACACAGCAAAAACGGTTTTCACCTGGGTGTCTCGTTTTAGTGAAAAAAGACGCTGATGATGTAATCTCTGTTTGGACGCTCCCGTTTTGGACGCTCCCTAGTTTTTCCCAAATATGAAAACGTGCGTGTTTTTCTTGCAATAATACGACATCAGTCTTTAAACCTCGACAAAAAGACATCAGTCTCTAAACCTCGAAAAAACATCAGTCTTTAAACCCCGATATAAAGACATCAGTCTATTAGCCCAGGCAAAAGATATCAGTCTTTGACATTAGTCTTTTCACCGCGACAAAAAGACAGAGGTCTAACCAAAATACAAAGACAGGTGTCGTTTTATCGCGAAGATAAGACTAACGAGTCAAGTCAGAAAATTCTCAGGGACACCTATACAGGGTTCTTTACTCCTTGTTCTTGTCTACCAACTCGTGCCAACATAATTCTCGTCGGGGCGTGCGAGACGTGCGCGACTTCCTTCTACCAGAAGAGCGGACCCTCAGCTCTACTACAACATAGCATGCGATGACATCAGCCTCGGATATAACCCACCAGTGTTTGTCGAATTGTGTGCTGGATTGCCATCAGCTCATGCACGCACGGACGGCCATGTACACGCCTGAATCTTCCGGTGCAGGGACTACACCTTTGCTCGACCAACGTGAAGAAAACTCCAATCAATGTGGTTTTTCTATTTTTGACTTAAGCCAAAAAAACTAAAATATAGAAAAAGACTCCAATCAAAGTGAAAAAAACCACGATCAAACTGAGACCTAGCGACCATAGTGCATGTCCTCAAGGCGAGATGCAGTCAGCACAAATTGCTGTGCATGCATCGCTTGTCGCTGGACCAGGAATGGGGTCATGCAAGACATGGACCGCAGCGCAACATCCTCGAGCAGAGCCAGGCGACGCTCCAACAGCGTGGAGAAATTGCCCCGTCCCTCCATCTCGTCGGTGCGGACAGCCAGGCCTTTCTTAATTCGAGCCTTGAGAGAGCTGAAGCAACCCTCGATCGGGTTGCACATGGGAGAGTACGGGCCGAGACGAAAGAGACGAACCATGTCTCCAACGACGGCACGTGCTTCGGTCTGGTGGTGTGCAGGCGCATTGTCGAAAACGATGACGATTCTCTCACCTGTGAAATGGGTGCGGTACGTCGCAGAGGAGGCAATCTTTGCGACGATTGCCTCCACGAACGCTGCATTCCCATCCATCTGGATGCTTCCGCGCTGAAACCGGTGCAGAACAAGGCCGTCGGAGACAGAGACAGCGCACTGAACTTGCAGATTGGGGCCTTTTGAAGATGGGAGCTTGACGATCGCTCTGTCGCCCTTCTTCGCACGCCCTTGGGTGCGCTTGCAATAAAGATTGAAATTGGTTTCGTCATAGTAGACGATGTAATCGCCCGCTGCTTGATGTTTCAGTAGCTCAGCAGCGAACAGGCGTCGTTTCTCCTTGTTCTCAGCGCTGTTGCAAGCGCTAGGCTCGATCCTCGTCTTTGCACATGCAAATCATTAGTCGACGCAGCCATTAGCTGTCTCGTGTCCATATGCTTGCCTGTTTGACCGTATATAGCTTGTTGAGCAGATGACGACTGATAGTTTGGGTCGAGAGAGTGACACCAGTGTCAAACGCTAGCATCATCTACATCCTTGCCAGGGTGTAGCTGCAGTTGTCGTTGACATACTTCTCAAGGAGCTCCACCATCTCCGGCGTGCAGCGCACACGACCGGCACGGGTGCCACCACGGGGGAGGTTGGTCACTCGATGCGTATTGACGACGCGGCGAGCCGTCGAAGCGGAGACGTTGTTGTGGCGTGCCACCGTCATCCAGTCCTCGCGGTTGACGGCGGCAGCCAGGATCCGCTTCTTTTCGTCTTCAGTCGGCATCGCGAGATGAAGAATGGCTCGCGATGGCCGGCTGCAATCGACCCACTGCGCCTCCCGCCCAAATCTCCCGCCCATTTTGATCGTGGTTTTTTTCACATTGATTGGAGTCTTTTTCTATTTTTTTAGTTTTCGGGTTAACTCAAAAATAGAAAAACCACATTGATGGGAGTTTTCTTCACGTTGGTCGAGCAAAGGTGTAGTATTCCCCGACGCAAGAGCTGCCCGAGCACATTCCCATAGTGCTTCAGTCTCCAAGGGGGCCCACGCAGACACGACACGCGCCATACCTGCGTATCTACTCTTCTGCAGCTTGTGAGGGCAAACTGGATGTAACGGAAGTTGCTTCGCCAAAATAAACCAACCAGTGCGCCGGTCAGGCGCTCCTGAGCCAGGACTGCTGGTAATTGTGGGTACATTCGTGTGTACTTTGGTAAATCGTAGAGACCTGAAGCAAGAGCTCCGTCGCAGCAGCGAGCAGCCACTACTAAAGGCGAGCCAACCAAGTCCCACGACCAGCAACAGGCGACGATGGCCGGCGGCAGCTCAAGCGCCGGCGCCGGCGCCGACGCGCATCCCGATGGCTCGCTGTTCCACGTGGGCGACAACGTCAGTCTCTCGTACGTGCTCATCTTCCTCTCGGCGCTCGTCGTGGGCATCATCGTCTTCGAGAACGGGCTGCACGTGCTCGAGCACCGCGCCAACAAGTACGCCAAGTACGGCGAGATGCTGCGCATCGCGTACCGCGAGCTCATGATCCTCGGCTTCGTCGGGCTCTGGATCAAGATCTACAAGGAGATCACGCACGTCAGCGCCTACAGCGCGTCCGTCATCGCCGTGCAGGTCGCCGACCTCACCATGTTTTTGCTGGCGCTGGCGCTGCTCGCGCAGGCCATCGTCATCTTCCTCGTGCTGCGGCGCCACAACATCCTCGTCGACCGTGCAGAGCTGATCAGCACCAGCGACATGGCGGAGACGCTTGAGCTGCGTGCGCGCGCGCGTCAAGGCAACGACGCGACAGCGCCGACACGAGCGGCCATCGCCATCAGCGGCGCCACGCGCAGACTCCGAGCGTCCGACTGCCACACCGTCGTGCAGCTGCGTGTGCTGCGGCACCTCTTCCTGCGCCAGTACGAGCTGCCGGAGCTGTTCCCGTTCTCCAAGTACCTCCGGCAGGCGCAGGACAACCAGATCACGCACATGATCGACGTGCAGATCACGACGTGGGCGCTGCTGCTCGGCCTCGCGTGGGCGCTCGAGGGCACCTCGTGGTTGTGGCTGCGGCTCGGCGACATGTCGGAGTCACGCGCCATCGCGGCGTCCTACGTCATCTTCTCGTGGGCGCTGCTCGCGCTGCACATCGTCGTGTCGCTCTACTTCCGCTACTGCCTGCGGCTCATGCTGCGCGCCGGCGGACTCAGCAGCGACCGCGACACCATCTCGTGTCTCCGCGCGATCGCCGACGAGGAGTCGAACGTGCTGGGCTCCGAGCTCGCGGGCGAGGCGCTGGAGAAGATGCAGGAGATCCAGGAGCGACAGGAGGCGCTACGGCGCAAGCGGCAGCGCTTCCACGTTGTCGAGAAGGACAAGGGGCTGCAGATCATCGCAATGTGCTGCCGGCAGCTCGCGCGGCTCTGCCGACGACGCCGCGCCTCAAAGGACGAGCTGCCTGCGTCGCACCGGTCGAGTGCGTCGCTGTCGCAAGCGCAGGCGCAAACGCAGGCGCGCGCGCGTCGAGGGCTCGTGCCGCTCCCGATCCCGTGGTTCTCGTGCAAGGTCTACCACTTTGTCGTGATGTTTCTGCTCATGGTAAACGGGTTCTACATCGCGCTGCTCTCGCAGTGCGTCGCGCACCAGATGCACGAACTCGTGGACGACTATGGGCTGCTCGCTGTGCTCTGCATCCCGCTGCCGCTCGTGCTCAACACGGTCGTCTTCCAGCCGCGCATCTTCCGCCGCTACATCATCGTCTCCAGCATCTACCGCGTCGACGTCGACACGCTGAGCGAGGTGGTCACGCACTTCAGCGAGATCGTCGAGCTGAGGTCCGAGTTCGCCGCCACGCTGCTGCTGCGCCTCAAGGAGAACGGCCACTCAGTCGAGGATCTCAAGGCGGAGCTGCGGCGCCACGACCGCCAGGGCACCGGCGTGCTGGACGTCGAGTCGCTACGGCGCGCGCTCTACTCGCTGGGATTCCGGCTGTCGTACTTCCGGTTCAACAGCCTCGTGCGTACCCTTTTCAAGCTCAAGCGCGGCATGGTCGAGTACGCGCAGCTGCTGCACCTCGTGGCGCTTACGCAGCACGGCGTCGTCGAGCAGTTCGCTGCGGCGCCGTCTGCAGCCAACGCTCCGCAGCGGACGACGGTACCTCGCACGCTAACTGCCACTTGCTGCTGCGGCAGGCAGTGTACGCAGAGAACGAGGACGACTCGAGCGACTCGGAGGACGGTGACGACGCCCACGAGCGACTGGACGTCGTGCTGGCGGACACAGACGCCAGCGCCAGCGCCGAGATCGCGACGGCGATTCCGACTGCGACGTTGCCGCCAGTGGTGCCCGTGGCGCCAGCGACGCTGCAGAAGCGACCGACGCTGCGACGGCGGCAAAGCGGATTCGTGCGCACGAGCTCTCGTGCGCTGCGGTCGCTGTATCTGATCGAGTCGATGGACGACGACGACGTCGCTGCGATCGCAGACGATGATGCAGGCGGGGCTTCAAGTCCTCGCTCCACACACTACACAGAGCTCTGAGTCAAGAGAGTTTGCTGTGGTCAGATAAAAAAAAACAGTCGCCTGCTGTCGAGTCACAAGCAGCGCTTCCAACTGGCGCGATGAACGTGATTAGAACGAGCCAGCGACCAAGCGATCGTTGCCGCGTCCTCTCCATCTCATAGTCTCAGTCACAGTCTCTCAGTCCATCGATTCCCATTTTTCATACATCGTCTGCCCGGTCGAGAAGCATGGCAGGCGACGCGACCAACCATGACGGCTCGCTGTTCCACGTCGGCAGCAACGTGACGCTGACGCGAGTGCTGCTCTTCGTGTCGGTGCTCGTCGTATCGATCGTCGTGCTCGAGCGGCTGCTGCACGCGCTCGAGGCGTTCGCGAGCCAGCGCGCCAAGCACCGCGAGATGCTCAGCCACGCGTACCGCGAGCTCATGATCCTCGGCTTCATCGGTCTGCAGGTCAAGATTTACAAGGAGATCTCACACGTCAGCGCCTACGACGAGGCGCTCATCGCGTTCCAGGTCGCTGACCTCACGACGTTCCTGCTCGCCGTCGCGCTCATGCTGCAGGCGGCCGCGATCTTCGTCGTGCTGCGCCGCGACGTGCGCGTGCTCGACCACGCGGACCTCGTCAGCACGCGAGACGTCGTCGAGACCCTGCGCATGCGGCAGGACGCCGGCGTCAGCGTCGATGTGCTCTCGCTCCGCCTGCGACTGCGTGCGTTACTGGCCTCGATCACCGGTCGAGACGCGTCGTGTCCTGCGCGTGGCATTGGCAACTGCGCCGCTGCACGAGCGCTGTCGTCGTTCGTGCTGGCCGACGTCGTGCGGCTGCGCGTGCTGCGGCACCTGCTGCTTCGGCGCTTCCAGTTGCCCGAGTTCTTCCCGTTCGCCATGTACGTGCGGCAGGCGATGGACAACTCGATCTCGCACATGATCGACATCTCGCCCAAGACGTGGGCGTTGCTGCTCGTCGTCGCGTGGGCGCTTGAAGGCACCTCGCAGCTCGTGCGTCGCCTGCTTCACGAGCAGCATGAGCACGAGCGTGACGCGACGACGATCGTCACCGCGTTCGCAGCCCTCGCGTGGGTGCTCGTCGCGGTGCACGTCGCGGCGCGTTGGTACTTCACGTGGATCGTGACGCGACTGCTTCAAGCCGGCGGACTCGATGACCCCAAGCGCCCGACCGAGTGTCTGCAGCGCATCGCGGAGGACGAAGCAAAGACACTGAGTGAAGAGACGGCGGGCGCCGCGCTGGAGCAGATGCAACTCGTGTGCGAGCGCGTCGAGCATCCAACAGAGCTCTACCAGAACTCGCAGCAGCATCCGTCGGTGCTGCGGCCGCTGCCCCGCGGTCGCTTCTCGCACGACACGTACCGGTTTCTGGTCATGGCGCTGCTGATGGTGAACGCGCTGTTCGCGGCGCTGCTGTGCCAGTGCGTGCTGCACCAGCTACGCGCCATGCGCCGCGAGCGAGGACTGCTGTTCGCGCTCTCGTTGCCGCTGCCGACGCTTGTCAACACGCTGCTGCTGCAGCCGCGGATCGTGCGCAACTTTGTCATGGTCTCGAGCATCTACCAGCTCGACGGCGATACGCTGCGCGAGGTCGTCACCGAGTTCACGGACGTCGTCGAGCAGCGCTCCGAGTTTGCGACGCACGTGCTTGCGCGGCTGCAGGAGCACGGGCACTCGCTCGAGGAGCTCAAGGCGGCGCTCGAGCAGCGCGACACGCTCGGCAACGGCGTGCTCAGCGTGGAGGACGTGCGTCGCGTGCTCGAGGCCATGGGCGCGCACTGGTCCGTCTTCCGCTTCGCAGCGCTTGTGAAGACGCTCTTCCGGCTCAAGGCCGGCGCCATCGAGTACGCGCAGCTGCTGCGACTGCTGGTCGTCGCCCAGCAGGGCAACGTGCAAGGCGAGTCGCTTGTCTCCGCCTCGCAGACCCACGACGCAAGCGAGAAGAAGACGAAGGTGTTGCAGCGCCACCAAAGCGCGCTGCTGTACACGAACGCGCAGTCAGTCCGCGATCTGCTGCAGCAAGATGCAGCAGAGCGCAGCGGACGAGAGCCGACGAGCCCGACAGAAACGCCGTTCGTCTCGGTTTGATGCAGTGAGTAGAGGATGCCGTTGGTCGTTGGTTACAAATATACATCGGTGGGTCTGTCGATCGTATCGAGTGATGGCGACCTGATGCCCACGTCGTCTGCGTCGCTCTCGTCGTTCCTCCCGCCACGGCACGGCGCCGCGGTCTCTCCCGCGGTCTTCCGATGGATCTGGGGCGTCGTGATGCTCGTGCATCTCGTCTGCGCGGCGTACGCTGCCGTCGTCGCGGCGCTGTATCTCTATGTTCCCGTCCACGCGCCCGAGCTCGTGGAAAACGCCGAGCTCTACTCGGTCTCCATCCCAGCACGCTACTATCCTCTCGTCGCGACCCTCTTCCTCGCCGTCGCTGTGTGGCATCTCGCTGTCGTCCTCAAGACACTGTCGTCGTCCTGGCAGCAAGGGAGACCCCAGTGGCCAGCGCAGTCGAACTGGGGACTGCTGCGCTGCCTCCGAGCGAGGCGCCGCTGTCTTCGGCGACGCTGGTGCGGCTTGCGACGCGCGTGGCACTGGCTGCTCGCCTTCGTCTCGGCATTCGACGTCACGGACCCCAACTACGACACGACGCACGTCGTGCGCGAGCTCGTGGAGACCGCGTTCCAGTCGGTGCAGACCTACCGTTCGAGTTATCTGGTCGCGCGCCCGTGGATGAACCACGCGCTCGTGGCGCTGCTCGTGCTCAACTGCTGGGCGACGCCCGCCGTACAACGCGCGGGCGTGCACCGCGACGTCGCTGAGGCGCGACTCCTGGGGCTCGCAGTCAACGTCGCGCTCGCGTTCGCGTCCTACGTCGTGCTGCCGGTCGTGCTCTTCCTGCCATACTACGCCCTCTACAGCGACGCCACGGGCACGTTCCCGCACCGCTTCTGGTACACGGACCGGTGGCTCGTGCGGCTCGTGAACGAGTGGCAGCTGCTGCTCGTGACGTCCTGGAGCGACGGCGTCGCCAAGCTCTTCATCGCGACGGCGCTCACGCGGTCGCTGCTCGCGGTCTCCAAACTCGTGCAGCCCGTCGAACGCCAGCGCGTGTCCCCCGCGGACGATGAAGCCTGCAAGCCGCGCCTGGAAAAGCAAACGCAAACGCAAAGCGCGGTTCCGCCGCTGCATCGCCGCTCGACGATCATCCGGCGGCCGTCGCGAGTGGACGCCTTTGGACGCCGCGCGCTGCTGCTGTGGGGCGCCATCGTGTTGATTGTGCACGTGCACACCGCGCTGCACCGCCACAACGAACGGTGCATGGAGCAGGTGCGTCCATGGTTCTCACGTGGCGCCGCGTGCTCGCTCATGGAGATCAACTGCCAGCGCAACGCGCAGCGAGGCGACGCGCTCGAGTTCGACCGCGCGCTCGCGTCCGTCGAGCGCAGGTGGCTCTCGTTCCTCGTCGTGCGCCACTGCGGCCACGTCGAGATCACGCCGGCGCTGCTCGAGCTCTCCAACCTCGTCGGACTCAAGGTCTACAACTCGACCATCGCGCGATGGGGCGACGACGCCGCGCTCTCGGGCCACCGCCACCCGCGCCTGGCGTTCGTGCTGCTCGTGGCGACCAACATGACGGCGCTGCCTCGAGGTCTCTACGGCGCCGACTTCCCGCAGCACCTCAAGGACCTCGAGATCTGCCGCAGCAACCTCTCGTCGCTGCCAGACGACGTCGCTCGCGCGTGGCCCGAGCGCCTGTTCCTGCTGCTCGAGGAGCTGCGGCTCCCGAGCTTTCCCGCGGTCGTCTCGAGACTCGGCGTCGAGTCGCTGTCCGTCGCGAGCAACGGCTTCACGAGCGTCCCCGCCGAGTTCTTTGAGGACCCGCGACTCAACTGGCTCAAGATCAACGGCAACCCGATCGCTGCGCTGCCTGCCAGTGTACGACGAGCGCCCACGATCCGCTGGCTGCGCTTCCAACGCACCGACATCGCGACGCTGCCCGAGTGGATCGACGCGCGCGCGCTCTTCGACGCCGAGGGCGGCGACTCGCCGCTGTGCGACGCGCTCTCTGCGCAGCCTGAGGAGACGCTGACGCCACGGCAGCGCGAGCTGCGGGGCGTCGTCGACTGCGCTCCGCCAACGCAGCTCACGCATTACCCCGTGGAAGATGAGCCCTTCAACAACCCGTAAACAGTCACCTTCACGACAGCCATGTGTATCCATTTGAGCCAGTACGTATGTCGCGCGACGGTGTCACAGGCATTTTGTGCGACACAGTTGCAACATAGTCGCACCATAAACGTCCTCGGGCCTTCCCGATCAGGGACGTCGTGACGTACCTCATCACCAGATGCTGGTCGGCGGTTCAGAGCTCTTCCGGTGCCTTTACGCAGCCATGTCCTGGTCATCGCCAGCTGCGCGTCACTCGCTGCAGCACAACGCCACGCTGGCCGCGCTCACGAGACGACAGCGCATTGTCCTGGGACCAGTCCAGCTCCCTGCTCAGTTCCCTAGTTGACAGCGATGGCGGGCGTGTCGTTCTTCCGCGTGGGCGACAACGTGGAGCTCTGGCGCGTGGTCGCGTTCCTGGCGCTGCTCATCGCGTTCGTGATGGCGCTGGAGCAGCTCATGCACCGCGCCGAGCACCGGCTGCACCGGTTCCCCAAGTACCACGAGATGCTGAGCAAGGTGTACCGCGAGCTCATGATCCTCGGGCTCGTGGGGCTGGGCGTCAAGATCGCCAAGGAGGCGTCGCTCGTGGACGCGGACGGCGCCAACATGCTGGCGTTCCAGGCGGCGGACCTCATCATCTTTCTGTCGGCGCTCGCGCTCATCCTGCAGGCGCTGTGCGTCTTTGCGGTGCTGCGCGCCAAGAACAAGCAGCTCGACCGCGAGGAGCTCGTGAGCGCCGTCGATTTGTTGGACCTCGTCACGCATCACCACCACCACCATCAGCATCACCACAACACCAGCAATATCAATGCCAGCATCAACATGTCAGCTACAACGCAAGGACCCGCACGAGCCCCGACGACGACAGGCGCCACACCGACCTCCATGGAACCAACCGATCGGACGGACGACGCCGCGCGGCGCTCGGCCGTCGCGACGGCGGTCCGACTGTCGGCGTCTCGACTGGAGCAAATGGTGCAGACGCGCGTGCTGCGGCACTTTTTCCTGCAGAGCCACGGACTTCCCGAGCTGTTCCCGTTCTCCAAGTACCTGCGGCAGGCGCAGGACAACCAGATCACGCACATGATCGACATTGAGATGTCGATGTGGGTGCTGCTCATCCTGCTGCTCTGGGCGCTTGACGGCGTCACGGTGCTCGTCGAGACCTGGAACGACGAGCTCGAGAAGCACGCACTTGTCAGCATCTTCGTCGTCTTCGCGTGGTCACTTGCGCTGCTGCATCTCGTCGTCGCTATCTATCTCTCGAACGCGCTGCAAAAAGTGCTGGCTGCTGCTGGGTACCATTCGCGTCGCGATATGCTGCCCATGATGCAGCGTATCGTCGCCGACGAGAGCAGAAGCCTCGCGAGTAGCGCGACCGAGAGCGCGCTCGACGCCATGCACCGCGTGCAGGAAGAGCAGGAGGCGCTGGATCTCGCCAAGCGACGCAAGTACAGTCGCGGGTGCCTGAAAGAAGACTCGGGTTTCCAGCTCGTCGCCATGTGCTGTCGCGCGACGAAGCGTCGACTGTCGCCAGCCAAGAGCTCTCGTCGACGCGACTCGGCAGATCTGCTCACGACGAACGCAGACACCGAGACTCGGCGACCATCCGTGCCGCCAACAGTGACACAGCCCCAGCGCTCGAGTGACAAGCCCTCGCTCACAGCGTCAACTGCACTGCCAGCTCCACTGACGATCCGATTCTTCTCGCGCAAGGCGCTTCATTTTCTGATCAAGTTTCTGATCATGCAGAACGGTTTCTACGTGGCGTTCCTGTGCCAGGCCGTGCTGTACGAGTTTCCCGAGCTGTACCACCACTTTGGCGTGCTGGCCGTGGTGCTGATCCCGCTGCCGCTGGTGCTCAACATGTTTGTGTTTCAGCCTCGCATCTGCCGCCAGTTTGTGGTCGTGAGCTGCATCTTCCGCGTGGACGTGACGACGCTGAGCGAGGTGATCACGCACTTTAGCGAGAGCGTGGAGCTGCGGTCCGACTTCGTGAGCTGTCTGCTGCAGAGCATGCGCGCGAACGGGCAGACGGTGGCGGCGCTGAGCGAGGCGCTGCAGGCGCAGGACCCAGCGGCTACGGGCCTGATCGAACTGGAGGAGCTGCGGCAGGTGCTGCGTCGGTTCGGTTGTCAGGTGTCGTTCTTCCGGTTCAACGGCATCGCGAAGCTGTTGTTTCGGCTCAAGGGCACGCGCGTGGCGTACGCGCAGGTGGAGCGACTGCTGTCGCTGGCGGAGCAGGAGGACGCTGGCGGAGAACACGGGACTGGCGCCGTTGGTGGTGGGGGTGGTGGCAGTGGCAGCAGCAGCTTTCTCGCCTCCTCGGGACTAGGCTTCCGCACGACCGATCGCTTCCAGTCGGTGCCGGTGATGATGGCGCATCCAGCGTCGACGTCGTCCTCGCGCCAGAGCGCGCACCCTCGTTATCTGCACTCGGTGATGGTGGAGGAAGCCGAGGTGCAGCGTCGAGACCGACGCTCGGTGCTCTCGCGCTTGAGCACCGACACGTTTGTGATACTCGGGGCACCCGAGTCCTTCAAGTCGGCGGCGGCTGCGAGTCGAGGACTCGGCGCATCCCAGTTGTCGGACGGAGACCACCGACAGTCGACCGCGATCTTGGGGGCATCGACGTTCGCTGCGTCTTCGAACGGACCGCGCTCGCACTTTGGCCTGCCGCAACTGGGCGACGACCAGCGGTCGCCAGCAGATCACTACCAGCGCGTGGCCAAGGACTGGGTCTAGAGATCAGTCCGAGGTTGAGAAAGAGTTGATTTATGTTGAGCCCAAATCACGACGAGCTCATTAAATGGACCGTAGACGTACGAAAACAAAAAACGCAACACAAAAACAATCTCCTTGCCATCACCGATCCTCGTGATACGCTGTCGACGGAGATTGCTCAACGCTATCAAGCGTTGGCAGCCCAAACTGAGCGATTTGAGGCCTCAAGATCGTTGGCGGCGACGGTGAGCTCAGCAGCACAGCTCTACTCACACTTGCGTCCGCTGCCGTCTTGCGCGAGATCTCGGATGAGCGCGTGGCCCACGCTCTCTCCACATTCCGGATCGATCGACGCCGCTGATCTTCTGCTTCTTCCACCATCACCGCGTGAAGATACCGAGGATACACCGCCTGAGTGGACGATGGCCCCATTGAGCTGTCCAGTGACGCTTGATGAGAGAGGTTCAGTCGATCGGTAAATCGCCAGGCACAACTAGAAGCCGCCAAGCTCCCGTTCGCGACGTGTTCTCCGTCAGTTTCTTCCTGCTCCGCGAGCGACAGCAGTCGCTCCACCTGCGCGTACGCCACGCGCGTGCCCTTGAGCCGAAACAACAGCTTCGCGATGCCGTTGAACCGGAAGAACGACACCTGACAACCGAACCGACGCAGCACCTGCCGCAGCTCCTCCAGCTCGATCAGGCCCGTAGCCGCTGGGTCCTGCGCCTGCAGCGCCTCGCTCAGCGCCGCCACCGTCTGCCCGTTCGCGCGCATGCTCTGCAGCAGACAGCTCACAAAGTCGGACCGCAGCTCCACGCTCTCGCTGAAGTGCGTGATCACCTCGCTCAGCGTCGTCACGTCCACGCGGAAGATGCAGCTCACGACCACAAACTGGCGGCAGATGCGAGGCTGAAACACAAACATGTTGAGCACCAGCGGCAGCGGGATCAGCACCACGGCCAGCACGCCAAAGTGGTGGTACAGCTCGGGAAACTCGTACAGCACGGCCTGGCACAGGAACGCCACGTAGAAACCGTTCTGCATGATCAGAAACTTGATCAGAAAATGAAGCGCCTTGCGCGAGAAGCACGGAATCATGATGCGTTCCTGTTGGTGGTTGACCACGTCGTCGCCGCGTCGGCATTTGGACGGGAGACGACGGCAACACATCGCCACGAGCTGCAGTCCCGAGTCGTCGCGCAGGCAGCTGCGATCGTACTTCTGCCGCTTGCTGAGGTCGACGGACTCGAGCTGCTCCTGCACGCGGTGCATCTCGTCCAGCGCCTGCTCGATCCCTCCACCCGCGAGACTGTGGTCCTCGAGCGCCACGATGCGCTGCATCATCGGCAGCATGTCTTGCCGTGAGCTGTATCCGGTTTCCTCGAGGATGCGACACACACAGCGGTTGAGCAGCACCAGCACGAGCGCGTGCAGCACCGTGAGCATCCACACAGCGGCGGTATACGTCAGGATGAGTGCCTGGCGCTGTGCCTCCTTCTCTGAGACTTGGACGAGCGCCGTGACGCCGTCAAGCGCCCAGAGCAGCAGGATGAGCAGCACCCACATCGACATCTCAATGTCGATCATGTGCGTGATCTGGTTGTCCTGCGCCTGCCGCAGGTACTTGGAGAACGGGAACAGCTCGGGAAGTCCGTGGCTCTGCAGGAAAAAGTGCCGCAGCACGCGCGTCTGCACCATTTGCTCCAGTCGAGACGCCGACAGTCGGAACGCCGTCGCGACGGCCGAGCGCCGCGCGGCGTCGTCCGTCCGATCGGTTGGTTCCATGGAGGTCGGTGTGGCGCCTGTCGTCGTCGGGACTGCTGCGTGTCCTTGCGTTGTAGCTGACATGTTGATGCTGGCATTGATATTGCTGGTGTTGTGGTGATGGCGATGGTGATGATGGTGATGCGTGACGAGGTCCAACAAATCGACGGCGCTCACGAGCTCCTCGCGGTCGAGCTGCTTGTTCTTGGCGCGCAGCACCGCAAAGACGCACAGCGCCTGCAGGATGAGCGCGAGCGCCGACAGAAAGATGATGAGGTCCGCCGCCTGGAACGCCAGCATGTTGGCACCGTCCGCGTCCACGAGCGACGCCTCCTTGGCGATCTTGACGCCCAGCCCCACGAGCCCGAGGATCATGAGCTCGCGGTACACCTTGCTCAGCATCTCGTGGTACTTGGGGAACCGGTGCAGCCGGTGCTCGGCGCGGTGCATGAGCTGCTCCAGCGCCATCACGAACGCGATGAGCAGCGCCAGGAACGCGACCACGCGCCAGAGCTCCACGTTGTCGCCCACGCGGAAGAACGACACGCCCGCCATCGCTGTCAACTAGGGAACTGAGCAGGGAACCGACCTCTGGGTGGCTCTCGTATGAGCCGGGCGGGCGTCGCCCATGATCATCGATCGTACCCCGCGATGGCGCCACCGCAGCAGCTGGCAGCGAGCGGATCCCTTCGTGGCGACGCGCTGTCACACGACCATCGAGTCCGTCGACAGCCGACGCTCCAGATGGTCCCGTCGTGATGGCGTGGACATGTCATGCTGTGCTTTTTGTACCCACTCCTCTGCAGCTCTGGTACTGTAGTGAAGCTCTTGGAGAGACATGGGGGAGTTTCATGCCTCCCACGTAACCAACCAACCGACGGACGGACTGACTGACTGACTGACAGACCGACTGCAGTCCTCTTTCCCGTCCTCCATCATGGCGCCACGCTCGGGCGCGTGGTTCTCGCTCGAGGACGCCAAGGCGGCGTTCAACCTCTTCTGCTGCGTCTACGGCATCGGCACGCTCGGGATGCCCGCCAACTTTGCGCGCGCCGGCCCCGTGTTCGCGACGCTCGCGCTCGCGTTCATGGCGTTCGCCAACGTCTTCGCGAGCGTCGCCGTCTCCAAGGTCATGCTCGCGGCGCCCGCGTCCGTGCGCACGTACGGCGATCTCGGCGAGTGGGTGCTCGGCGCCCGCGGGCGCTACGTCGTCGTGGCGTCGCAGATGGGCGTCTGCCTGCTCGTGCCCTGCGCGTTCCTCGTGCTCGGCGGCATCATCCTGCAGGTGCTTTTCCCGCGCGCGTTCGGGTCGTCCTTCTGGATCGTGTTCATGGCGCTCACGGTCTTTCCCGTCTGCCTCGTGCCGACGCTCAAGGAAGGCGCCGGCATGGCGCTCGCGGGCTGCCTCGGCACGATCCTCTCGGACGCCATCGCGCTCGGCGTGCTGCTCCACGAGATGCACGGCCACCCGCCGCCGCCGCCGCCGGACGTCTCGCTGCACCAGGTGCTCACGACCTTTGGCAACCTCTCGCTCGCGTACGGCGCCGCCATTGTGATCCCCGACCTGCAGCGCCAGCACTCGGACCCGACGCGCATGCCCCGCGTCGTCTTCGTCACGCTGTCCTTCATCTCGGTGCTCTTCCTCGTGCTCGCCGGCTCGGGCTACAGCGCCGCGGGCTGCCAGATCTCGGGCAATCTGCTGTTCACGATCGCGGTGCCGTCGACGGCGCCGTCGGGGGACGACGGCGCGACGTCGCCGCTCGGCTTCCACGCGCACCGCGGCGCCGTCATCATGGCGTACCTCTTCATGCAGCTGCACATCACGATCGCGTTCGCCGTGATCCTGCACCCGGCGTTCTTCATCGCCGAGCGGCTCTTGCTGGGCATGCACGAAGGCAACCCGAGCTACCACGACCTCGGCGACGACGACCTGCAGAGCCACAAGGCGAGGAACGCAGTGCGGCCGCAGCAGGCGCAACAACACGCCGCAGAAGAAGACGACAGCGGTGGTGCTGGCGACAACCCACGCACCGACAGCGACTCGAGCCTCAGCCTCGAGGGCGACGAGACCGCGGACTACAAGGGCCCGCGCAACGTGCTGCGGTACGTGGCGCTGCGCACGACGATGGTCACGCTGCTCGTGCTGCTGGCGCTGGCGCTGCAGGACAGCTTCCTGGAGCTCGTGGACTTTATCGGCGCCTCCGCCATCTCCATCAACTGCCTCATCGTGCCCATGGTGCTCTACCTCAAGGTGCTCGGGCCGCAGCTGCCGCGCGTGGAGCGCGCCGCCGCGGTGGCGGTGGCCGCCATCTGCTCCGTCGCCGCCGTCTACGTCGTGCTCTCCATCACGGTCGAGTTCTTCCGGCGCCTCGGCCACGCACAGAGCGACGCAGCAGAGAACGTCACGTTCCCATTCTGCCCCGCGGGACCGCTGAGCCATACACCATACTACCGCAAGCACCCAGTTGCACCCATCCATTCCTAATTTTCATGAAAAAAAGAGAGGGTACGATCTGCCTTCCAATACAATCATTCATAACGTAACCACCAACACTCTTCACCGAAGAGCTCTGCTATGGAAAATGGTCAGACGGCATTTCTCAAAGTCTCGACACTCGCCATGGCCATGCTCGCTAGAGAAGCAGCGCTGCTGTACGCGCTGCATCAGCAGCTACACACGCGCTGGTCGCTGGCGCCCACGAGCTCTGTGGATGTCTCTGCGTTCGCTGCGAATCTGAGCCAGGTCGTCTCCTACCGATTGCCAGACGACGCGACTGTCGTCGACGTGCGCGCCATCGCGGTCGGCGACAAGCTCTACGTCCACGTTGTGGACAGCAGCGACCATGCGACGCGAGTGGATCTAGCGTACGTCGCCTGTACTTTGTAGATCTATGGCGCTGTGGTGTTTTTGCTGAGTGCTTGTGCTGCTGTGAACTATAGAATCCACGAGTATGTCCACGAGAACGACGACACATCCTCCACGAAGACACTGGTGATCGACCGATGGAGGGTGAACACAGAGCTGCTTCGTTGGCGGTACGTCGTCGGCCGATGATGCAGTGTCTCTCCTGTGAAACACTCAAGAGTATTGTTTTGTTTTTATTGTTTTCAGGCTGGAACGCGCCGTGTATCCGCTCTTTGACGATCGCTCCAGTGGAAGGCTCGGACAAGCCGCTGCCGATGCAGAGCTCGGCCGTCTCCCAGAGGCGCTCGTGTCGACGTTGTCGTCATTTCTCACAGGTCCCGAGTTCAGCCACGTCACGCAGACAAACCAGTATCTCCACAAGTTTGACGCCCATGAAGAGCTTTGGATCAGTCTGTTGCGAAGAGGTACGTAGCTCCTTGATCCATTTCCTGAACCAATTCTCACTACTACTGTAGACTTTCCAGGGGCAGCGATCCCTTCGCCAGGCGCCAAGAGCAAGTACATCGCGAAGCACTGTGACCTGAACGCCCATCGACGAGCGATCGCCGAATCGTGCGACCTGCCGTTCTTCCAGTTTTTCCCGACGGGACCGCCAGTGCTTCCGCAAATGCCCGACCTATTTCCCCCGCCACAGCGCGGTCCATGGCTCCCACGAGCGCCAGGACTCGGCAGCAATCTGCCACCGTTCATGCGCTCGGGCTACGACGACGATCGCTTCCCGCCGTAGATACTCTCTCTCTCTCTCTCGTCTCTATTTTCAGCAGTATTGAGTATCCATGACACCATACTTCCTCCACAAAATAAAATGCGTTGACTGACTCGCTGACAGACTGACTGACTTTCATACAATTGCGCTGTCTTGCTCTGTGTCTCTGAAGCTGTCCGTATCGAGCGCTCGTACATCTCGGGACCGAGTCATGCGGTGGGGCGCGCAGCCCGCGTTCAACGGCGCCGTGTCGGCTGTCGCAGCCACGCTCTCGACGCGGGATGAAGACATTTACTTCCACTTTCCGTCAGTCGTTCCCGCGACAGTGAACGTGCGCCGCACAAGCGGAGCGCCGTCCAAGCGTCGCCCATCGACAGCTCTCGTTGGTTCTGGTTCATCATCAGCTTCGGCTTCAGCGTCAACGTCAGTTGGGAACAATGCGGGCTCCTCCTCGGTCTCGCTAGCGTCGAGTTCCTCCAACCAGCCACGTGTTCCCAATATCCGTGTCCCAGTCACCGAGTTGACGGAGAAAGTAGAGCTGGCTGACGACGCGACACCAGTGACAGCGACAACTGAGCAATTCCTGGTCTGCTCTGGTCGTAGCGTGCACACGCCACGCGACGAGAGTCCGTCGGAAGCCACGATCTCACCACCAGTGCAGCGCTCCACGACAGCGATTAGCTCTCCTCGTGCCGTCTCGGGCCACAACAACAGCAACAACAATAGCAACAACGTAGAATCGACCGCCTCACGGCAGCAGCGCACACTTCAGCGTTCGGACTCGGAGCTCGAGCGGATCATCAATGAGCTTCGAGAGCGGATCACGCAGCAACAGCAGCAGCAGCAGCAACATCTGCAACAACAACAGCAACTACAGCAGCAGCAAGACAGCGGCAAGAAGGCGACTGCTGCCGAGCCGCACGCGCCGGTTGTGGCTCGCAAGCACCTCAAGAACCCTGTGGAAAAAGTGCATTTGCTGTCAACGTCAACGCCGCCAGGCGTCTCGGCCGCTGGGCATCCGCTGCGTCGCCAGGCGTCGTTCAATTCGCGCAGCTCGTTGGCGCTCACAGCGTCGCAGCAGAGTCTCGAGCCCTCACGACTCGGGGGCGCAGCGAAAGCCGAACTCAGCGAGTTCTCCAGCGAGGGCTTCCGCATCGTCTCGTACGCGGATGGCGCTCCTCCAAGCCGGAAGGCGCCCCAGTTTACGAGCTCGACAGCTCTCGGACCACCGATGGAGGAGTTTCCCTTGCAGGTCGAACGGTCTGCCGTCGTCCCTCAGACTGTTGCTTCCATGATGCCTGCAAAGACAGCAGCATCAGCGCCGAGTGAACCGATCTCTCAGGTCGCAGAGACGGTAGCGAAGCCACCGCCAGTAGCGCCGATGCGGAGAAGCTGGTCGGCCAAAGCGGTCGCGCAGGGTCCACAAGTCTCTCTTCAGGGACTCACGCTGCTCGAGTTCAACGCCAACTCGGACGACGATGACGAGCAAGAGCAGACGCTCTCGCCGTCGCCTGTCGGGCCCTGGGCGACGGACGAGGCGTTGTCGCCAGGTCCTTCGAGCGCCCAGTCGTCGACCGCCACGGTGTCGCTCTCTGGTTCAGCGTCCTCGCCCGCGCTACTCGCGATCACGACGATGGCGCCGCCCGAGTGCATCGGTGAGCTGTCTCCGCGCAGCCGCTTGCTTTGGCTCTCCGAGTGCAGCTTCGAGGAGCCTCCGATGGCTGCGCACCGAGTCGACCAGCAATCCACCAAGACGATGCTGCGCCTGTGGGAGATGCTGCGCCCTGGGGCCACGCGCTCGAGTGAGACGGCTGCTGCCAAATCGATTCCGCGGGCGGCAACGATGAAGGGGCCCAAGAGCCACAAGGCAGGCGCACTGCCTCGCAGCAGCTCCGCCAAACCACGACGGCTCGGCAGGAGAGCTAGCCAAGGAGCTGAGGAAGGCGCCAAGTCGCGCGATGGCCCCGTGCTGCGCCGACCATCGACTGCCACGGGGCTACGCAACGCACGCACTGCCCCAACGCGTCGAACAAAGCAACAGGCTACAGCTCCAACAATCAGCAGATAACGGGTGCTGCATTAGTTAGAGATAGAGTGCAAACACAATTGAAACCTACGCTGCCCAGCTCAGCTGAAGCGTTGACGGTGGCGGCGGCGGTGGCGTGAGCGTCATGCTGCTGCTATCGTCTAGCTCTTCAGCGCAAGCAGAGTCGCACTCGGGGCCTGATGGCTTCACAACCTTCTCTGATGTCTTCGAGCGAACCTCGGCGACGTCTGCGTCCTGATTGCTATCGTCCGAGCGGGATGAAGAGCTTGTCTGCGCCAAGTCAGAGGTCTTCTCAAGCTCGGATGCAAACCCAAACGCTTCATTAGCAGCTGCGATCAACGCGGTAGCCTCGTCGCCGGCCTCTGACTCCGATTTATCCCCAGTACCGCTTGGCTGTGGGTCCACATACGCAACGAGCCAGTCCTTGATCCAAGCCACTTGCTGAGCGACTTCGGCGTCAGACTGGAAATACTCCCTCAAATGCTCAGCCGCAGAAACTCGTCGGACTGCAAACTCCACGAGAAGGAACGCGTACTCGTGGTACAACGCGTGATCTCGATAGTATGCTGCAGCTTCAAGAATACCGCTCGTCGGCGACAGCAAGTGCCGATGGACGATAGGAAAGCCCGCGTCTGCGCCTTCGGCATCAAGCAGAGCATCGAGAAGAACGAGCACTTGGTCCAGATGCGCGGTCTTGACATCTTCAAGGACTGCAATCAGTAGCGACAGCAACGCGTTTCGTTGCACGTCGTCGGACGAGCGCACAGCTTCGACGAGAATTGGAGCAAACGCTTGCGAGAACTGCAGTGCCACGACATTGCGGAGCGCTGTGTGGCCTGAGAGTAGTGTGGCATCAACCCAGGCTTTAGCTGGCGGATTAAACGAGGCTGACAGCGACAGTAGAATGGCTCTCTCGTTCTCCAGTGAGCAGCTCCTTGTACGTACGAACGCTTCGGTGAACATCGAGGAGCCTGGGTACGAGAACGTAGCCGTGGACGATAGAGCGCGCATATCACTCTGCATCGTGTGGAGAAAACAGTCGAAAAAGCGCACATCAATCGCCAAAATACGGCCAAGTGACGAGCACGAATCGGTCGCACAGTCACGCAGCAATTCACCAAGTGCATTGACGCCATCCAAGATCGCCGGGGGCTGCACGACGCTTATGCTTCCCGATGCTGCGTCAACGAGCTCGAGATCTTCGCGATCGTAAAACACTTCAACAGCAAGTTGAAGGAACGAGCGAGCAACGTTTGTCACTTCTTGATTTGCCGTTGTCATCACAGAGCGGAGGCAAGCAAGCAAAAGTGACGTCACTGACTGCGTGTACTCCAAACTTGACTTGTCTCGCACAAACAGCGCGTCAAACAACAGTGTGCGACGACGCAGAGGATGCGCAGAACCGTCGGAGAGCAGGTTGCAGCTTCCGCTGGGGCGAGAAACCACGCGTTGTAGCAGCCACGCGCTGAAGGCGACACCAGTTCGAGATTCTGACTGCGCCGTCACCCACGTCGCAATCGACCTCAGAATCATCGCTTCTTTATCCTCCAAGCTCTTGTCCCTGAACCCACGGCGCAAAACCATAGCTCCAATCACGTGTTCGCAGACGACTGCCGCTATCTGCACCGATAAGCCCGCACTTGTGATGTCCAATTGATTAGTCGTGGAGTCTGCGACAACACTACTGTCAACGATTGGCTCATTCACAAGTATCTCGGTTACCATGCGCAGCAGAAGATCGTCTAGGCTTGGGCGGAAGGCGTCCACCAAACACAACAGCACGTCGTTTTCCCTTGATACCTGGCGCGATATGTCAGCTACACTCAAAGGTACATCCTCGTTCCAGTTCAACGCGTACGGGTCGACAGGCGTCGACGATTCGAGACTACTGATAGCTTGATCACGACGTTCGTAGAGCAACATGTACGCGCTGCGCCGCTTCATTTGAACAACTGACGTCGTGGCGCGCATATTCGCGTCCCATTTCTGAACAATTTCCTCGCCTCCGAAGCACTCGTCTGCGAGCGTCGATGGGTCCAATGGCCGGACAATCTGATCATTGAACTCAAGCCACTCTTGACTCCGCCCACGATCGCGGATGAACGAGTAGTAATGACCCATGTCTGCTGTCCCCGAGTGCACGACGACACCGACCAGATCGTACATCGCTGGCGAGCAGCTCGTACCAGTCGTCAGCGCGTCACGTGTGAATGGCGCCATGTCAATTTCCTCGGGAAACGCCAGGTAGTCGTTCAGCTTCACTTTCCATTGTATCGAAGTCGAACTCGAAGCGTTTGAGGTGGCACACGAGCGTGCGTGGCAGTGTCTTGATGCACACGCGCTTCGTCGCGCTGACTTTGCATTGTGCCTTCTCACAGAAATACGCGTTCTCTCCATCAAGAGTCTCTCCTTCGACAAACAGTGACAGCGAATCAGCCAGCTGCGATGTCTTGGATATGTCGAGGCTGAGCGCAAAGAACTTCTCCTCGCGCTCGGAAATGTGTCCGTGCTCCGTGATGATCTGGTTCACAAGGACCCCACCAAAACAGCTATTCAAGAATCCTTGAGACGATGCTGGTGGACCGTCACCGTTGAGAAATGTCTCCACACGATCCAAAAGCAGGCAGAAGAACTCATCCGCGTCCATCTGCACGCGCACATCAGTGGGATTTCCGTCCAGATCGCGATGCGATAGCGCAAAGGCGGTTGGATCAAGTGCGCAGCGCTGCGACTCAGCCAGTGACACGAAGAGACGCTGGAGTTCCTTGATCTCGTCAGCCCATGGCGACTGCGCCTGCGTGGAACAGTCGGTCATTATCAGACCTTTCCTGAACGGCGGTAACATAAAGAGCTGTTGGAGGAGGGAGTTCATGTAGCAAACGCAGCCCGGATTCTGGAGCCCGGCGAAGGATGTGTTTGTCCTGAGTTCTTCAGTCGGCAAAAAGCTCCACGGGCGGCCGATTCGATCAACCTCAGCGTTCACAAACTGTGTCCAAGCTTGAAATTGCTTTACAACGCACTCGATAGTGGTCACATTGAGTGGAGCTGAGAGCACGGTGTTTGAGAGCAGCTGCTCAGCCAACTGCCGAGAAGTCGCGTCGCGTTCAACCTCGATCCGCTTCCACTGCTGATGCCCTGGTACCTGCCACAGCAACGTAGCCAGGCACACAGCAAGTCTACCTGCATCATAGGACGTCCAGGCTCCGTACCTGGCTGATTAAGCTCGGCTAGGGCAACTTTGAAGTCCAAAAATGATTCACTGAGCATGAGCATCAGGCGAAGGCAGCTACCAGCGCTGAGACTTCGAGGCAAGGTGGTAGGTCGTTCGAGCCATTCCACAAGTTTCACAGGAACCGCGTTAGTGCGAAGCCAAGCTGACGTTCGAGAAACCGAATCCAATGAAGCCAATATGGACGCCAGCGCCACTGCAACATCGACGAGTTCTTCACCCCCAGAGGTCGCCTGCTCGTCCGATAAACTGCCAAGGAGTGCCCTGATGCAACTCTTAAAGATATGCTCGACCAGCTCAGCTCCACGGTGCTCATCAGTCAGCGTCCTTGCAGCATCGACAAGCGCTGACCTCACACCTTCACGCACTTCTTGAGGTACAGAATCATCAGCAATCGTAGCGACGATCCACCTATCTCCGCAATCGTCGAGAACGAGACAGACGCGATGGGGATCGACCAGAGCCAGAGCGGTAACTAGCCTGATGCCTTCGAGTTGCGCCGTATATGAGATGCCGCCTATCGGTTCATTAACTGCCACATGAAGTCCGATTCTCGCAAGCTGCTCAATGTTGGAGTTGTCCCGGAAGAACTGAGGGAGACTCAGCTGGCTTAGACGCCTGTCGAAGGATGAAGACGTCGATGGAAGGCGGCGACACGATTCGTACTTCGCCCTGCGAAACAGCTCAACGTAGTATGTTACGACTCGAAGAGCGGTCTTGATTATCGCAAACACGATGCGATCAGGCCCAGGAGCGGGACACGCCGTCAGCCACTGGCCATCACGTGTCTTCGTCAGAGTGTCGACGAGATACTGCAGGCCTCCTAGACGCACGAAGCGTTCACGCCACTGTCGCCGTGGCGCATCGTTCGCATCGCTTGACCGATCTAAAGGAAGCAAAAGTGCGTCCACGATGCGAAGACCATACTGAAAGCGATAGGTGCTGGTGTTATCCAACACGTCAGTCCATTGTACGTCCTGGGCGGCAGAATGCTGTGGCTGGGGAGGTCGGAGTCGCGCGATACGTTGGAGGTGCTGGGTACTCATCGGCATGCGGCAAAGAAGCTCCCACGCTCTGGAAGATGTCTCGTCGCCCCAACTCAAGAGACCAAACAGGAGGTCATAGAATTCGGGGTGCTGAGATAGCGATGGCTCTTTCGACAGCGTTGCATCCTTTAATGCACCTTCTACTTGAACCTCTTTCACCATTGGACCAACTGAAGTTTCTTCTCCGTTTGGCCAGACAAGACTTGGGCGCACGCGTACGGTAGGTGACGTCGTCAGTTGCGTCGGCCGGAGCGTGTCGAGCGGTGGCATTTCAAGTATCAGGCGTGTATCGCTTTGCGGCCCAATGGGGGCCTTAGAATCGTCACTCCCCATGTCACTTTCTTCTTCGTCTCGGTCCTCGATCGCCTGCAACAGCTCATGCTGCTGGCGAAATGTCCAGCTCGGGCGACGTGGACCACCCATGACCGGCACTTCTGCGTCTTTCATAGGTGATGGGAATACCTCTAGATGCTTGAGGTCGTCGAGCTCAATCCATTCAAGCTGCATCGGTCGAGTCGACGTCTTTGTCTGAGCAATCTCAGTTGAGTCGTCACTCTGCTTGTCATCGTCTTCCTCCGGCGATTGGACAGCCTCGACTGATGCCTCCATGAAGTAGCGGAGACAATCCAACGACCGATTTACGACCGTAGTAGAACCTGGCTCTTTATCTTGCTGGGCTGCGGAAGATATGTGCTTCATACACGTCTCAATGAATTCAAATCGTGTCCGTCGAGCAAATGAAGAGTCACAAAGATCCTTTGTCACGTCGAGATGGTATCTTGCAAGCAACACAATAGCTTCCTCAGCGACGGTCACGTCAGTCGCACAAATTGCAATCCGCCACAGCTGTTCGATACCGACAAGTGCCTGGCCTGTAAGCAAGTCCATCACTCGATTTTCTCGAGTCTGGGGAGATTGGCTGGAAACGAGACCACCGAGCGACAAATTGAGGCACCGAAACAGCTGATGGAAACAGCAGAGTGTACTCAGCGTCACTTCTTGCGAAGGAATCGAATCGAACTTGGATGAAATGATGACGCTGATGACGCTATCACTCAGAAGAGTCTGTGTCGCCAGGCCATCGCGAGAAGTCGACGATGAGCAAAGCTCGAGCCAGCGAAAGAAGAGCGAGCGAGATTCCTCTGGATTAGAATCGTCAGCGAGAAGTGCCCAAACAGAATCGATCTCTTCGAACGAGATGCTCTTAAACGTTGCGCGTAGGATCCAAGCAGCTCGAATTGCCAGCAGACGCTCGCGGATGCCGTGCATGTCCAACTCTTTATCTTCTCCCTTTTGACGGAACCGGCGCAGATCATCGATGAGGGCTGACGAGAGACGCTCCACAAGCGCGTCGTCAATAGCAGTATTTGACCCTTGGCATGCGATGGCGCAACACTTCTCCGCTACTCGGACTGACACGAGTGAGTTTGATCCCGTCGTAAGGTTATCGACGCATAGTCGAACAAACTCGTCCAAGAGTTGGGTTGAGCCAGACTCGCCTTGATGCTCCGCACGTAGCAAATCCTCGATTACACTGATTGCTGTGTCCATAGTTTCTTGACACTCGGACAGTGTTGGTAGTATGAGCCAGAGGTGACGAAGGACAGCTTCTCGCGGCTTCAGCGTGGATTGACATGGTGCGAGCCCCAAACTTCGTAGCACAGTCAGAATTGTCGTGTCGGTGTATGTTGAATTGTCCGTTGCCAGCTTCAAGATCAGATCCAGGTCGGTTGGTCGTCGGATCGAGTCCACGGTGTCAAGCAAGATACCAAGTGCTGTGCTGCGGACACCGTCGGAATCAGCGACTCGGTCGCCAGTGCGTCGACGGATCGCGATACATCGCCACAACGGTTCAATCCACCCAGCGCTCAAACGTTCATGCACAGTCGCGAGTCGAAACAAAGTTGGTGCACGCTTGAGCAACTCTGGGTGCTTGGACTCCCCAACCAGCGCGGGGATAATGTCTCGCTCTTCGATCCACTGAAGTAGCGCCGACGGTTCGCGTGCCTGCTCTCCCTCCGAGGCACTTGAAGAGGCAGGAGTTGCCGATGAGATGGTGGCGATCATCTCGGTGAGTCCATAGATCCTCTTCTCTAGCGAGCTGCACAAGAAATACCGACGCAAAATCTCAAGGCGAACGAGCTGCACAAGAGTCTCACCCTGTTCGCAATCGATCGCTCCAGGCTGCTCGTCTGTTGCATTCGTTTTGGCATCAGCCAACTCGTTCGATCCCTCTTCTTCAGGGCGAGACTGCTCCGCTGCATCGGTCAGCCCCAATGCAAATAGCTCAAGAACTTGAACAATTTCGAGCATCGAGTCACGAGGCACCACCAAAAACTCATCCGTCGACAAGAGCTGCACAAATCGCTGCGTCGAATTCACCAACGCAACAAAGTAGCCAGGCAAAAAGGATGGCGAGAAATGTTCCTTGACTGAAAACAGCGCGCGGAAAATACACTGAACAGCCTCGAATGAGAACGCACTCGAGACTTCCACCTCCTTTGTGTCGATCGCTTGCTGGTCTTCATCTGCCTCATGTGAAGCTTCAAGGCACTGGAGAAGCAGCGTGAAGCCTCCGAGCTCTCCCCAATACGCGACATTCCGCAGAAACAGTGACGACACGTGATCGAGCCGCTCGGAGCTCACGATTCGATTCTTGCGCACAACACTGAGCTGCTCGTACACTTTCTCGTCTCGAGACTCAATGTCCCCGCTGTGGCAAAGATAAAAATGCCGGCTGTCGTCGAAGATTCGCACGAGCGACGGCAACAGACACGGATCGCATTGTAGCAGACGCTGCGCAACCCGGTCAAGTACGACTTGAAGGAAGTCGTTCACCGGCTCCACAGCGTTGGGGCGGAACGCTCGCCCGAGTAGCAACTGTACGACGTGAGAGATGAACTCGTTCTCGAGACGATCAATCACCTCCACGGGAAGCCACTCTTCGCCGCGACACAGCAGTTCATGCAACACCTCCAGAAATGGCTGCGGATCTGCGGACGATGAAAGCTCATTCGCGATCCACACGCATGCCCCATCGAAGTCATGCACCAGCTCGTCGCAGATCCGCGCCATCTCGTCGTCATCGTCGTCTCGCGGAACTCGGGTTGCAGTGTCCTCATTTTCCGTGTCCATTGCTCGTCTTTATCGTCGCTCGCTTTCTGTGCTTCTATGTACCTGCTCTGCTTTCAACTCGATCTCTCGTCGAGGTTTCGTGCGATTTCTGGACGGCGACACGCTGGCTGATCGGAGCAGAGCTAGCGGACAACGGCCAGACAGACAGACAGACAGACTGACTGACTGACTGACTGATGCAGCACCGCGGAGAAAACCTGAAACACACCTCGACCATGTTGCCTCCGTGTTCTCTCGCTCGCTTGTTCTCTGCCAGCGGTGACGAAACTGACGCCGGTTCCCCTGGGCGGCGACTCTTGACGTCGTCGGTCGGAAGGCGTTTCACTATTGTTCCTCCTGATCTGTCGAGACGGTCTCCGCTGCGACCTCCAGCAACGTCGCGACGGTGTGCGCCGCCGGCACGCGCTGCTCTCGGTTCACTGACTCGGCTGTCACCTCGTGCTTTCCATCAGCGACACTCGGGCGCCACAGCCATCGCGCATCAGCGCCAGCAGCGCGAGCGCCCTCGTAGTCGCGCGTGATGTCGTCACCCACGTGCAGCACTCGATCGACGCGTCGTCCTCTCGCCAACTGCACAAACGTCTTCTCAAAGATCGTCGTCGACGGCTTGAGAGCGCCATGATGCCACGACGTCGAGACGACCTCGAACGACGCAAGCAGCCCGAGCTCGTCGAGCACGCGCGGCAGTCGCTCGTCAAAGTTGGAGATCACACCAAGCGAGACACCGGCGTCGCGCCACGACTGCAGCGCGGGCGCCACGTCCTCGAACACGTGCCACGCGTCGGCGGTCGCGTAGTAGTCGTACAGCTCGCGCGCAAAGCGGTCTTGCACTGCGGTCGAGTGCGCGGCGAGCTCCGTCGGCGGCATGACATCAAGAATGAGTGTGCGCCACCAAGCAAACGCCGAGTCAGAGGCCGTCGCACGCCCGAAATTGGGCGAGCGGCGCGCCAGCTCGCGGAACACGGGGAGGAAACGCGCCGCGACGTGGCATTGCGCGGCCTGCAGGCGCTCGGAGCCGAGCGAGACGCCGGCGACGCGCTGCCAGTGCGCCACGTAGGACCTTCCGATGTGCTCTCGCGGCCGCAGCAGCGTGCCGGTCGCGTCGAGCGTGACGTATCGCCATCGAGACGCCATCATCATCTTCTTCTTCTTCTTCTGCCTCCAGTTGTATGAATGTGGTGCTTGGTGCTTGTTGCCGTTGGGCGCGTGACGCTGTGAATGGGTGAGATGGATACGCATTAGTGTGGGACACACTAACGATGTCGGCGCGAAGGTTACGTAACCCCTGTGTGCATGACATGTCACCGTCAGCCTCAAGATCATGGTCGAGAAGTCGACGGTGCCCATGGTGCCCATGCGCACGGCAGTAGACTCGCTGAAGGAAGGGCTCCGCGGTTCCAACTGGGCCAGCGCCGACGTGACGGTCGTCGTCGTGTCCGACCCCGAGCTCACGTCCGAGGGCTCTGCGGCCGCTTGGCGCAGAGGTGTCTGCGGTTGGACAGATAGGGAGCACTGGTAGTAGTGGATACATGGGGCATCTTGACGTTTCTTTGCTGGACGAGGGATACTGTATGAACCGTCAGACTTGCAATGAGCGCATGCAGCGAAATGTACACCGACCACCGTCGGAAACCCGACTAGTGGCATGCCAATGTGGTGCTGTACGATCCTGTGACCGCGTCCATGAGATACGATCCACCGGTGGGTGAATTAGTTTTTTGTGTACCTGTCAGTCGTCGCCATCTCTCACAGAGAGATGGACCGTGCATGTTGCAATAGGAGCGTTCGATGCCTCTCTGTAATGGAAACTCAAAGCAAGTTGCTTCAAATTATTTTTCAATTACGTAAGGTGTTTGTCGATGCCACGTTAAAATGGAAGCAACGCAACGCAATGGCAATCAACACCAGGATGTGTCTTCCTCCGCTGTCGCAGAGATCGGCTCGACGCTGGAGCAAACCGCGGTCTCGATGGTGTGACACATTTGTCGTGTACGATTGAACCCGCTGTGTTTCTTTTTTCCGTCGGCCAGAGCTCCAACGGTAGACATTAGATCCACAACAAGATCCCTGGCCAGGGTCAATGCATGGCGCTACGTGTTATAATCTTGCCAACACACATGAAGCAAGGGAAGAAGCCAGCAGTTGGCTGCGAGAATGCCCAAGTGAAACCTGTCCGGTCACAGTCGTTGCAGCGATTGACTGATGCGACACACCACCATTGCGCATCTCGATCTTCGAGGGCGCTCACGTCTGTCGAAGTGCATACGCTTCATCTTCACTCTGCGCTGGATAGAAGATTGTCCACTCACTGGAACACTCGATCAAACCGTCGATCGCAGTCAAGTTGCCACGTCCAAGATACATCAAGTCAGAAACCTGATCGGCTGGAACCCCATTGAGCCATTCCTGAGGAAATTTATCTCTTGCTCCTGCTCGAAGCTCGCCTAATGCAGCGCAGAACGGCGTCCCAGAGAGGTCGATCGGTGCACTATACCAGTAAGCTCGAGGCTTCGCGAGAAATACGTCGACCCATTTCGGCAGATACGTCATGTTGACATCCTGAAGGTAAAGCAGCGAGAGAGCAGTTGTCGCGAGAGAGCTGGCATCTGGAATGTGATACGACGAGAATGACACTCCTGCAAGGCTCAAAATGCCGACAGTAGGGATGCTAAAGGCATTTACTGGGAAGGCGGCGAGCGGGTTCCTTGCCATAGCAATCCAAGACAACTCGGGGATGTCGAAGACGACCTTCGGAATCGATGTGAACTCGCACACCTCGCATCCGAACCCAACATTGGGCGGCCAGCTCGTCGCCAAGTTGTCTGGAACCCTATCCATATTCGAAAACGCGAAGCTGATATCCGTGAGCTGCTGTGGATACTGTGGTGATGCAAGACCCGGTGGAATAGACCTCGTGGTCGTGTTGAAGCGACCGAAGATCACCGTCACGAGCTTTGAATGGTGTGTACCAGTGAGAGCAGCGTCTTCCTCCCATCGACTGATGGTGTTGTTGTACATCTTGAGGCCAATGAGGTTGGAGAAGCCTTGAATAGCTGGTGGGACCTCGATGGCTGGACAGTGCGTCACAAGAAGCCGTCGCACGTATGCTGGATCGAGCGCGGTCCATTCCGCTGCGATTTTGGCTGCCTCTCCGCTGTGCCGACCTCGGTGGCAGTCGAGGCGCACAAACAAACAAGCAGGTATTCGTTTGGCCCAAGGATGAATCTGAATGACGCATTGCTGAAGCGGCTGAATGGTCTCGGCATGAAGATGAAGAATCAATACAATCAAGCCATTTACCAGGAGACACCCATGAATCAATTGAAGCGCTCGACGCTCCCAGAACGAGTTGACTCTTCGGAACGACGACACCAGGTGGAAGCGGAAGGTCGAGCCGCGTTTGGATAACGAGGGTTTGACCAACGATTCTGATATTGGTGTTGGTAATGACGTTGCTCCGGCAGGGGTGATGCGAGAATCATTCGTTGTGCTCGCGCCGGTTGTTGGTGCAGCTTCACGGAGGATGTCTTTGATGGCTTCTAGACACGCCAGTAAGCCCACAGAGAACACAATGCGGCTACACAAATCGCTCCACGATGCCACAAGTAGAATCTGCAGCTCAGATACTGTCTGAACGAACCACTGATCACCGTACCACAAGTTGCTGGGAAATCCACCGAGCCGAAAGTCATAGTCTTCGTAAAACGACAGCATAATGAGTGTCGAAACTCCAATCGCAGACATCAGATCCAGGATCCCGTCGCACACGAGTGCCAGCGCGCGCCGCTTCATTTTGTCGCGATGGCAAACAGCGTGAAGCAGTGGCCCAGACCAGCAGTTGACGACGAGGATGCCCAGATAGAATCGATTGAGCCACGGTCGGGAGAGGTACTCGCTCATGCGATACGCCTGGATAGTCTGGAGGATTGTTTCTACTGCCTCGCGCACAGTCAGCAAGTGTTCAAAGTATGCACTTTCGACACCAAAGAGTCCAGTGCGGGCAAATAGACGAATGAAGAGTCCTTTGACGAGCCCAACCAGTCGACCAACTGGATGCAACTGCCTTCCGCTTCCAATACGCGGCGTCTTGCTGGTTTTTGCGCGCTTCCCCGGTTGCTGCGGCGACGTCTGAAGATCTTGAAGTGGTCCAAAGCTGAATCGACGACGGTACAGTGTCCAAGCAAGCATCAGGCCGCCCATTAGAATGTGAATGACACCAAAGACATAGTGGACGACTGAGATGGTGGGGTATGCATGAATCCCGATGCCGATTTTGTACGTGACCAAGTAGTTTTCCAAGATGGAGCCAGGCGTTCGATGATAAAGCAGCCCCGAGATACAGTAGAAGTACGCGCACAAGACGTGTATCAAGAGAAGCACGAGCCACGCCGCACGGAATGCATGCGTCGACACATCGAAGAACTCGACTCGACTCGATTCAGTTCGAGGCGGCTGCACACAGGTGTCCCCCGCTCCGACTGCAAGTGCGTCGCCAGACATTTTGCGGCGAGAAAATCGATTGGGGGGTGCAAAGTCGAAGTGACGACAGCATCGTTTTTCGTCTGGCCTCTCTCAACGTCGGTTCCTTTGCCAACGAGAGAGAGGCACGGAGCGACGCAGTGAAACCCACCACTCGAGCAGTTTCGCAACGGATGGTGTCAAAACGGACCAGCGAGGGTTGCCGATAGTGACGAAATTTGGTCATGAAACCGAGTCAAAGCACGAGGGCTACGAACATCGTCCAAGGTAGAATGTATATGCAATGTGTTCAACTACAAACATGCAGCTATGTAGGCATGCATGAGTTCTGCGCGAGGTTGTAGCGCGCGTCTTCAGCTTCCGTCGGGAAGAAGATTGTCCACTAGCTGTCGCATTTGATCAGTTCAGTCGTCGACAGTACTGATACATCACATCAGAGATCTGGTCAGCAGGAACTCCTGCCAGCCACTCCTGTGGAAGCTGGTCTCTTGTGCCGGTGCGGAGCTCCGTGAACGCCGTGCAAAACGGCGTGTTGGAGAGGTCGAGCGGAGAGATGTACCACACACTGCGAGGCTTGTAGATGTAGTAGTCGACCCACTTGGGCAGGTACGTGATGTTGGTGTTCATGAGGCACAGGCGAACGAGCTTGTTCGTGGCGAAGACCGCTGGATTGGGCGCCTGAAACGACGGGAAGGAGATGCCAGCGACAGTGATAATCTGGAGATTCGGGCTGGCGAACCACTCCGTCGGGAACGACGCCAGCGGGTTCTTCGCGAATGTGAGCCATCGTAGGTCGCGGATCCCGAGCACCGCCTTCGGGATCGACGTGAACTCACACACTTCGCAGCCAAAGCCAGCGTCGCTTGGCCACGAGGTCGCGATCTCATCTGGAATAGTGATGGGGAATCGACGGCGCCGCGGCTGCTGAGAGTTGCTTCTCATTAGGAGTCGTGGATCCTCATGCGTTGATCGCCTTGAAATCCTTTTCGTCAGCCGTGTAAGAGACTACAGAGCCTGGCGCCTCGCGCAGCACCTCTTGATGGATTCCAGACACGCAAGCAACCCAACAGAGAACACGACGCGGCTGGAGAGATCGCTCCACGACGCGACCAGCAGGATCTGCAGCTCGGGCACTGTGCGCACAAACCACCGGTCGTCGTACCCCTGTGAGCCACAAAGTTTACAATCATCATCTTCCCACGTGCAGCACTCGATCGAGACGTTGCCGAGAGGGCAACTGCGCAAACATCCTCTCAAAGATCATCGTCGACGGCATGCGAGCGCCATTATGCCACGATGTCGAGACGACCTCGAACGACGTGAGGAGCCCGAGCTCGTCGAGCACGCGCGGCAGTCACTCGTCAAAGTTGGCGATCACGCCGAGCGAGACATCGATACCATGCAAACGCCGAGTCGTAGGCCGTCGCGCGCGGCCTGCAGGCGCTCGGAGCCGAGCGAGACGCCGGCGACGTGCTGCCAGTGCGCCACGTAGGACCTTCCGATGTGCTCCCGCGGCCGCAGCAGCGTGCCGGTCGCGTCGAGCGTGACGTATCGCCATCGAGACGCCATCATCTTCTTCTTCTTCTTCTTCCAGTTGTAATGTGGTGCTTGGTGCTTGTTGCCGTTGCTCATGTGACATGGGATCAGATGAACGTACATTAGTGTGGGACACACAATTTACGTCCGGGGCTGCATAACCACATACTAACTCATTAGGTTACCATGTACTACCCCAAAACGAGAGATCTTAAATCGCCACCACGAAGAAAGAGCCGACATGACGACCACAATCTGCTGCATGGGTGCGGGGTATGTGGGCGGCGCCAGCATGGCGGTGCTGGCGTCTCGCTGTCCGGACGTGCAGGTGCTGGTCGTGGACATCGACGCCGCCAAGATCGACGCCTGGAACAGCGCCGACCTCGCGCTGCCGATCATGGAGCCGGGGCTTCCAGAGCTCCTCGCGCAGACGCGGGGCGTGAACCTCTTCTTCCGCACCGACATCGACGCGTGCATCGCAGCGGCCGAGATCGTGTTCGTGTGCGTCGACACGCCCATCAAGACGAGCGGTCTCGGTGCCGGCAGCGCCTCGGACACGAGCAAGTGCGAGGACTGCGCGCGACGCATCGCGCAGGTCGCGCGCAGCCGCAAGATCGTGGTCGAGAAGTCGACGGTGCCCGTGCGCACGGCGGACTCGCTGAAGGAAGTGCTCCGCGCTAACTCGACCAGCGCCGACGTGACGTTCGACGTCGTGTCCAACCCCGAGTTCACGTCCGAGGGCTCTGCGATCGCGCACCTGCTGCGCCCAGACCGTGTACTCATCGGTGGCGAGCCGACTCCCAGCGGCAAAGCAGCGGTGGAGCGACTCGTGTCGCTGTACGCGCACTGGGTGCCACGCGACCGCATCCTCACGTCCAGCGTTTGGTCCTCGGAGCTCGCCAAGCTTGTCGCGAACGCGTTCCTCGCGCAGCGCATCTCGAGTATCAACTCCATCTCAGCGATCTGCGAGGCCACCGGCGCCAATGTGCACGAGGTCGCGCGCGCTGTCGGTGCAGACGACCGCATCGGACCGCATTTCCTCAAGGCGTCGCTTGGCTTTGGCGGGTCCTCGTTCCAGCGCGACGTCCTGAGCCTCGTGTACCTCGCGCAGACGCTCAATCTGCCAGAGGTCGCCGCGTACTGGCGGCGCGTCGTCGACATCAACGACTACCAGAAGCAGCGCTTCGTGCGCAAGATGCTGCAGGTCATGTACAACTCGGTGACCCACAAGAAGATCTGCCTCTTTGGCTTCGCCTACAAGAAGAACACGCTCGACACGCGTGAGACTGCCGCAGGGTCGGTCGTGCGCGCGCTGCTGATCGAGAAAGCCAAGGTCGCGATCTACGATCCACTCGTGCGGGAGGACGACGGACGCGCTGAGCTTCGCCGCCAGGGGATCGACGCGGAGGTGCTCGCAGCGAACGTCTCCTTTCACTCGGACCCGTACGACGCCGCGTGTAGCGCGCACGCGATCGCGGTCATCACCGAATGCGAAGAGCTTCAGCGCCTCGACTACGACCGCGTGTACGATCGCATGACCAAGCCCGCGTTCTTCTTCGACGGACGCAACGTCTTGCCCCACAAACACTTGCAGTCGCTTGGCGCAGAGGTGCATGCGATTGGACAGGGAGCGTTGACATGAGACTTGGATACGAGCATGCAACTTGCATTGTACATCAGTCACCTTTGCATACGCGACTGGCGGCAGCTTGTGACCGCGTCCATTAGTAGCTCAGCCGGAATTCGAACTTCCTGTCAATGAGAAATGATCATGCATGCGCACCACTTCAAATAAGGTGGGCCACACGAGTTCTGAACTACGTAAATGACTTGCTAGTTCCATATCTAAATAGAGCCAAAGGAAACCAGGACCAAGCCATGCATGGCGATGGCAATGAACATGAGAACGTGTAGCGTGTATCTGTCTGTCTGTCTTCCTCCGCAGAACATTATCCACTCGCTCGGCATTCGAGCAGGCCGTCGATAGCGTTGACACGTTGGAGCCGACGCGTCGCGTCTTCCAGTCCAACTCTTGATCGAACGCGAGTGCAGCACAAGCCAGGGTTTCCATCTGATCAAGCAGCGCGACGAGCAGCATGTCTCGACGCATGGGGACATACGCGTCGATCCACTTGGAAAAGCACACCAGATTGGGTAGACCGGTGTGAGCGCAGTGAAGGCCAGCGTTCGAGGCTGAAACGATGGGAGCGAGGTACCGCAGAGACGCAAGTGCTGCAGCTGTGGAATCGTCGATGACTCCCACGGACACGCCACCAACGGGTCACTCAAGAAGACAAGCTACCGAAGCTATGGGGATCTTCGGGCGATGGAGGAGCTGACGGCAGGAGTTCCAGTCGTCATATTGATACGTCCACGTGCCGTAGTGACGAGCTTTCATCGAGCTTGTGGTGTCTCGTAGGCATGTTGACAACAACATTGTTCCAGTTACTGATGGTTATATCGTGCCTCATGAGTCCGACATTGGTCGAGAGTTCCTTGTAGTGTTGATGGGACATCAAGAGCAGAGCAGTGCATCACGGAAAATCGACAAGCAAATCACGGCCCCACCTTAGGTACAAAAACATATTCCCAACGCACTGACTGTAGCAACGTGAGTGCTTCAATACGGACACGAAGAAGTGAACGACTGCACACAAAGGCTCATTCTGTGTCCAACATCGCTGCGGAAGCTACGCTCGAGTCTGTTGAAGGCCATACGCTTTATCTTCACTGTGCGCTGGATAGATGAGTGTCCACTCACTTGAGCACTCAATCAAGCCATCGATCGCAGTCAAGTTGTCGCGTCGAAGATACATTAAGTCAGAAACCTGATCAGCCGGAACCCCAAGAAGCCACTCCGGAGGAAACTGATCTCTAGTTCCTGCTCGAAGCTCGCCCAGTGCAGCGCAAAACGGTGTCTGAGAGAGGTCGATGGGTGCCCTGTACCACAAATCTCGAGGCTTGGAGAGGTATACGTCGACCCATTTCGGCAGATACGTCATGTTGGTATTCTGAAGGTAGAGGAGCGAGAGAGCACTTGAAGCGAAGAAACTGCTGTCTGGAATATGATACGACGGGAACGAGATGCCAGCGAAGCTCATGATGGTGACTGTCGGAATTCTAAACACGTGTACAGGAAAGGCAGCTAGAGGATTCTTTGCCAAGCCAAGCCATAACAACTCGGGGATTTCTAAAACAACCTTGGGAATCGATGTGAACTCGCACACCTCACATGCGAACCCAGCATTGGGCGGCCAGCTCGTCGCCAAGTTGTCTGGAACCCTATCCATATTCGAAAAAACGAAGCTGATGTCAATCAGCTGCTGTGGATACTGAGGGGATACAAGACCCGGTGGAATAGACCTTGTGGTCGTGTTGAAGCGACCAAACACCACCGTCACGAGCTTTGAATGGTGTGTGCCAGTGAGAGCAGCATCTTCCTCCCACCGACTGATGGTGTTGTTGTACATCTTGAGAGCTATCAGATTGGAGAAGTCTTGAAGAGCCGCAGGGACCTCAATAGCTGGACAATGGGTCACAAGTAGTCGTCGCACGTATGCTGGATCGAGCGCGGTCCATTCCGCTGCGATTTTGGCTGCCTCTCCACTATGCTGACTGCGGTGACAGTCAAGCCGCACAAACAAACAAGCAGGTATTCGTTTGGCCCAAGGATGAATCTGAATGACGCATTGTTGCAGCGGCTGAATGGTCTCGGCATGGAGATGAAGAATAATACAATCAAGCCATTTATCGAGGCACCATGGATCAACTGGAGCGCCCGACGCTGCCAGAACGAGTTGACTCTTCGGAACGACGACACCAGGTGGAAGTGATAGGTTGGACCATGTTTGGGTGACGAGTATTTGGCCGACTGTGACTTTTGGGTCTGCGGTGGCGAAGTGGGCGCTCCGGCAGGTGTGATGCGGGAATTATTCGTTGTGTTGGCGGCATCCGATGATGGAGCTTCACGGAGGATGTCTTTGATGGATTCCAGACATGCTAGTATCCCAACAGAGAACACAATGCGGCTACACAAATCGCTCCACGATGCCACAAGTAGAATCTGCAGCTCAGATACGGTCTGAACGAACCACTGATCACCGTACCACAAGTTGCTGGGAAATCCACCGAGCCGAAAGTCATAGTCTTCGTAAAACGACAGCATAATGAGTGTCGAAACTCCAATCGCAGACATCAGATCCAGGATCCCGTCGCACACGAGTGCCAGCGCGCGCCGCTTCATTTTGTCGCGATGGCAAACAGCGTGAAGCAGTGGCCCAGACCAGCAGTTGCCGACGAGGATGCCCAGATAGAACCGATTGAGCCACGGTCGGGAGAGGTACTCACTCATGCGATACGCTTGATAGGTCTGAGGATGTTTCACTGCCTCGCGCACAGTCAGCAAGTGGTCAAAGTATGCGCTTTCGACACCAAAGAGTCCAGTGCGTCCAAAAAGACGAATGCAAAGAAGTTTTGCGAGGCGAACCATTCGCCACACTGCGTGCAACTGTTTTCCTTTTTCTTGGCTCGATGAATTCACGCGCTGCCCTGATTGTCGCGGCGACGGCTGAAGATCTTGAAGTGGCCCAAAGCTGAATCGACGACGGTACAGTGTCCAAGCAATCATCAGGCCGCCCATTAGAATGTGAATGACACCAAAGACATAATGGACGACTGAGATGGTGGGGTACGCATGAATCCCGATACCAATGTTGAACGTGGCCAAGTAGGTTTCCGAGATGGATCCAGGGATTCGATGATAAAGCAACCCGGAAATACAATAGAAGTACGCGCACATGGCGTGTACCAGGAGAAGCACGAGCCACGCCGCACGGAACGCACGCGCCGACATATCGAAGAACTCGACTCGACTCGATTCAGCTGAAGGCGCCCGCACAGTCGTGTCTACCTCTCGGACGGCAAGCGCATCGTCAGACATCTCGCTCGGTGAAGATCGATTTTAGGCAAAGGCAAGGGAGATCAACCCAAATGTTCTTCTGGCCTCTCACTATGTCGGTGCAGTTGCCAACGAGTGAGAGAAGTGTGTCGACGCGATGAAACCCTCCACACGAGCAGTTTCACAACGGACGATACTGAAAACGCACCAGCGAAGACTGTCGATTGTGGCTAAACTCGACTATGAAGCCGAGACAATCGTCCAGTGCATTGAGCGAGTATCATCAAAGGCGCGACGTACATTACATGCGACGTTCGTCTAAATTTGTAAAGCTATCTAGGCATGCATTCAGTTCTACGCGAGGCTGTAGCGCGCGTCTTCAGCTTCCGTCGGGAAGAAGATCGTCCACTGACTATCGCATTTGATCAGTCCGTCGACAGTACTCACGTTCTTGTGACGTAGATACATCACATCAGAGATCTGGTCCCTGCCAGCCACTCCTGCGGAAGCTGATCTCTCGTGCCGGTGCGGAGCTCCGTGAACGCCGTGCAAAACGGCGTCTCAGAGAGGTCGAGCGGAGGGATGTACCACACACTGCGAGGCTTGTAGATGTAGCAGTCGACCCACTTGGGCAGGTACGTGATGTTGGTGTTCATGAGGTACAGGCGAACGAGCTTGTTCGTGGCGAAGATCGCTGGATTGGGCGATTGAAACGACGGGAAAGAGATGCCAGCGACGTTGATGATCTGGAGATTCGGGCTGGCGAACCACTCGGTCGGGAACGACGCCAGCGGGTTCTTCGCGAACGTGACCCATCGTAGGTCGCGGATCCCAAGCACCGCCTTCGGGATCGACGTGAACTCACACACCTCGCAGCCGAAGCCAGCCCGCTTGGCCACGAGGTCGCGATCTCATCGGGAACAGTACGAAGATTGGAGTACGCGAAGCTGACGTCCGTAAGCTGCACAGGATGCCGCGTACTGGCGGCGCGTCGTCGACATCAACGACTACCAGAAGCAGCGCTTCGTGCGCAAGATGCTGCAGGTCATGTACAACTCGGTGACCCACAAGAAGATCTGCCTCTTTGGCTTCGCCTACAAGAAGAACACGCTCGACACGCGTGAGACTGCGGGTCGGTCGTGCGCGCGCTGCTGATCGAGAAAGCCAAGGTCGCGATCTACGATCCACTCGTGCGGGAGGACGACGGACGCGCTGAGCTTCGCCGCCAGGGGATCGACGCGGAGGTGCTCGCAGCGAACGTCTCCTTTCACTCGGACCCGTACGACGCCGCGTGTAGCGCGCACGCAATCGCGGTCATCACCGAATGCGAAGAGCTTCAGCGCCTCGACTACGACCGCGTGTACGATCGCATGACCAAGCCCGCGTTCTTCTTCGACGGACGCAACGTCTTGCCCCACAAACACTTGCAGTCGCTTGGCGCAGAGGTGCATGCGATTGGACAGGGAGCGTTGACATGAGACTTGGATACCCGAGTATCTCGTGATAACATGAGCCCAGAAAACAAGCTTGTCGCGCTTCACCAACTTCTCGCCGAAAGGCTAAGCGTGCGTTAAACTGTAGCGCTGGTCCTCTTCTACCGTCGGATAAAAGAACGTGCCTTCAACACCACACTCAATCAACCCGTCCAGGGCACTGGCGTTCTCGGGACGGAGATACATGAAACTAGAATACGAGCCCGCTGGGACTCCGTGGAGCCACTCATCTGGGAATTCGGATCTCGTTCCTGCCTGCAGCTCAGCCAGCGCAGCGCAGAACGGGGTCCCCGAGAGATGGAGCGGCGCGGTGTACCATACGTCTCGAGGCCGTGAAACGAACGCGTCGACCCACTGGGGTAGGTACGTGATGTTGGTGTTCTGCAGGTTGAGCACACCCACACGTGAATTCGCGAAAACGTTGGGGTCTGGGGGCTGCAGAGAAGGGAACATGATCTCATTCAAGTTGAGAACCTGGAGGTTTGGACTCGACAGCAGCTCAAACGGGAAGACAGCGAGCGGGTTTCTCGCGAATCCGAGCCACTGAGGCTCCGGGATGTTCGCGACACCCGTCGGGATCGATGTGAACTCACACACCTCGCACACGAATGCTGCATTGCGTGGCCAACGCGTAGCGATCTCGTCAGCAACAGCACGGAGATTTGAGTACGCGAAGCTGATATCGGTTAAAAGCGGCGGAAAATCGGTGGACAACAGCCCCGGCGGGAGCGCTCTCGTGGTCATGTTCACGCGCCCGAGTATCATTGTGACGAGCAGAGGCTGTTTCGTGCCGGTGAGCGCGGCGTCATCATCCCACCGACTGATTGTGACGTTGTACATTTTGAGACTTTTGAGATTCGAGAAGTCTTGCAGTGCAGACGGCATCTCAAGAGCAGAGCAGTGGGTGATCGCAAGGCGACGCACTGACGACGGGTCAAGTAGCTTCCATTCCTTCGTCACGTGGGCTGACTCTCCATTGTGCTCACTGTAGTGACAGTCGAGTCGTACAAGGAGACACGCAGGCGTTGCCTTTGCCCAAGGATGCACTTGGATAACGCATTGGTGAAGACGTGGCACACTCTCCGCATGAAGATGGAGGGCGAGCACGACAGCGCCGGCAGCCAGAAGAAGTGCGTGGATCAGCTGAAATGCTCGACGAACCCAAAACGAGTCGACCTTGCGGAACGAAAGCATCAACCGACGGCGCGAAGAGCTGTGTCTGCTCTGCGATCTCGAAGCAACTAACGTTGACGCCGATGAGACGACTCGAGCGTTCTCTGCCTCTTTCCGCCCGCCTGCTGCCTCGCGCAAGATCTCCTTGATTGATTCCATACACAACAAGACACCGATAGAGAACACAACGCGGCTGCCGAGATCGCCCCATGATGTCACCAACAAAACGCTGAGCTCAGCCGTCGTGCGCACAGCCCACGTGTCGTCGTACCACCGAGCGTAGGAGAATCCACCCGCGTCGACGTCATAGTCTCTGTACAACGCCAACATGATAAGCGCCGACACTCCAATGGCGGACATGAGATCCAATATCAAGTCACACGCCAGCGTCAATGCGCGTCGCTTCATCTTCTCGCGGTGGCAAAGTGCGTGGAGCAACGATCCAGACCAGCAGTTCACAACGAGAATGCCCAGATAGAAACGGTTGAGCCATGGTCGCGCCATGTGCTGCGCCATGCGATACGCCTGGAAGACCTGGAGACTCGTCTCGACTGCCTCGCGCACTGTCAGCATCTCGTCGAAGTACTCGCCCTCGACGCCAAAGACGCCTTTGCGACTGAGTAACGTGGCCGCGACCTTCTCGAGGCGTCCAAGCCGACGGCGCCACGGCTTCTCGTCGACAGCCACGGTCGATGCGGTCGTTCCGTTCGTTTCACTCGATGTCACTTTGTTGGAAGGTCGATAGGCGCCAAGAGCGAACTCTTGAAGCGGACCAAAGGAGCAGCGTCGTCGGTACAGCGACCAAAGAAGCGTGAGACTTCCCATCAGCGCATGCAGTCCGCCAAACGCGAAATGCACAGCAGCCAACGTTGGATACGCGTCTATCGGCAGGCCAATGTGGTACGACTGGATGACCGCGTCCATCAGCGAGCCAGGCGTGCGCCTGTACATGATCCCAGCCACGCCATAGAAGAAGGCGCAGAAGCCATGAAGCACCAGAAGCGCGAGCCACACGAGACGAAACGCGAGCGGTGGAAGGTCGTAGAACGCAGGCTGTTGCTGTGGGTCATGCACTGCCCGCTTGCTCGCTCTTGTCTCAGTCGTCGGCGCCTCCTCCGTCATGGCGGTCGTCACGCTCGCTCTCGTCCGTTTGGCAGTCGAGTGAAATGGGTGAACACTTGGGTGGTTATGAGCTCATGAGCTAGCGGAGTTTCGAAACGACCAGACGTCTGCTCTCAGCCATTACGAGATCTGCTGCTGCTGCCATTACCACTACGGCTGCGGCTGCTGGTGATCGCTGTCAGGTAGAGACTCTCAATCGGTGGCTCACAAGATCCTCTCACTTTTTCATTCCTCAGGGCATTGAAGCCATCGACGGCAGTGTCTGTCATGTTGGGTGCCATGATGGTGCAAAATTAAGGTGGTCCACATAACGCTAGCTAGATACGTACACGGACATGTCGTACCGTAATTAAGAGCAGGCAAGGGAAACCAACATGCGGGGACGAATGAGTATGCGGCGTGTCCTTCGTCACGTGTTCCGACGGCTGTAGCGCGCGCATTGCTCCATTGTCGAGAAGAGCATGTTCCACTCGCCCGTGTACTCGGTTAGACCGTTCAAGGCGCTGACATTCTCGCGAAAACGACGTCCCACTGGAGAAGAAAAACGAGTGAGAGAGACACTTGGAGCATTGCTTCAGGCATTGTGTCGTCGACACTGATCGCAATCCAGCCATCCCAACCGTTCAGCGTGGATACGAGCGCTGTAAAACGGTACTGGACGGCTCATTCGGCACCCAATACCGCAGCTTGATCTACGCTCCAGTCTGTTGAAGGCCATACCCTCCATCTTCTCTCTCCATCGGGTAAAACGTTATCCACTCACTTGAGCACTCAATCAAGCCATCGATGGCCGTCAAGTTGTCGCGTCGAAGATACATCAAGTCAGAAACCTGATCAGCCGGAACCCCAAGAAGCCACTCCGGAGGAAACTGATCTCTAGTTCCAGCTCGAAGCTCGCCCAGTGCAGCGCAAAACGGTGTCTGAGAGAGGTCGATGGGTGCACTGTACCACAAATCTCGAGGCTTGGAGAGGTATACGTCGACCCATTTCGGCAGATACGTCATGTTGGTATTCTGAAGATAGAGAAGTGAGAGCGTCGTCGCGGCAAAGGAGTCGGCATCTGGAAGCTGATACGACGGGAACGAGATCCCAGCGAAGCTTAAAATGCTGACGCTTGGACTTCTGAAAGCGTCCACGGGAAAAGCAGCGAGCGGGTTGTTTGCCAAAGCAATCCAAACTAGCTCGGGGATCTCCATCACGATCTTGGGAATCGATGTGAATTGACATACCTCGCACGCAAATGCAACGTTTGGTGGCCAACTTGTTGCCAAGTTGTCAGGTACTCTCTCAATATTCGAAAAAGCGAAGCTGATATCTGTTAGCTGCTGTGGATACTGCGGGGATACAAGACCCGGTGGAATAGACCTCGTGGTCGTGTTGAAGCGACCGAAGATCACCGTCACCAATTTCGAATGGTGTGCACCAGTAAGAGCAGCATCTTCCTCCCATCGACTGACGGTGTTGTTGTACACCTTGAGGCCAATGAGGTTGGAGAAGCATTGAATAGCTGGTGGGACCTCGATGGCTGGACAATGGGTCACAAGTAGTCGTCGCACGTATGCTGGATCGAGTGCGCCCCATTCCGCTGCGATTTTGGCTGCCTCTCCGCTATGCTCACTTCGATGACAGTCAAGTCGCACTAGCAAGCAAGCAGGTATCCGTTTGGTCCAAGGATGAATCTGGATTATGCACTGTTGAAGCGGCTGAATGGTCTCGGCGTGAAGATGGAGAATCAATACGACCAAGCCATTGACTAGAAAGCAGCCGTGGACCAACTGGAGCGCCCGACGCTGCCAGAACGAGTTGACTCTTCGGAACGACGACACCAGGTGGAAGTGAAAGGTTGAACCACGTTTGAGCGATGAATGCGTGGATACAGGCGTTGGTGCTGCCCCCGGTGATCGAATTTCAGCAGGAGCGATTTGAGAATCCTTCGCAGCACTAGTGCCCTTTACTGGTGTAGCCTCGCGAACAATGTCTTTGATAGACTCCAAGCACACCAGTACGCCGACAGAGAACACGACGCGGCTGCAGAGATCACTCCACGATACCACGAGTAGAATCTGCAGTTCTGACACGACCTGCACAAACCATTTGTCGTCGTACCACAAGTCGACCGGAAATCCGCCAAGCTTGAAGTCGTACGTTTCGGACAGCGACAACATAATGAGCGACGAGATTCCAATCGCAGACATGAGGTCCAGGACCCCGTCGCACACAAGCGTCAGCGCGCGTCGCTTCATCATGTCACGGCGGCAAACCGCATGAAGCAGTGGCCCAGACCAGCAGTTGACGACGAGGATGCCCAGATAGAACCGATTGAGCCATGGTCGGGCGAGATACTCACCCATGCGATACGCTTGGATAGTCTGAAGAATCGTTTCCAGAACTTCGCGTGCTGTCAGCAAGTGGTCGAAGTATGCACTTTCGACACCAAAGAGTCCAGTGCGGGCAAACAGGCGAAGAAAAAGTCTACGAGCGAGCCGAACTAGTCGACGCAGTGAGCCTACGTGCTGTCGGCTTGTGTCTTTTGACCTCCTGACTGTCGCATCTCTCTCCTGCGCTTCCAGTGCAGGCGTGTGAAGGTCTTGAAGCGGTCCAAAGCTGCATCGACGACGGTAGAGTGTCCAAGCGACCATCAGGACGCTCATGATCGCATGAATGGCCCCAAAACCAAAGTGGATGGCCGCGATGGTTGGGTATGCGTGAACCCCAATACCGATGTTGTACGTCACCAGATACGTCTCCAAGATGGAGCCAGGCGTTCGCTGGAATATCAGTCCCGAGATGATGTGGAAGCTAGCGCACGAAACGTGTATGACGAGAAGCGAGACCCACACGACACGAAACGAACATGCCGATACCTCGAAGAAGACCATTGGGGTGGACTCGAGTTTATGCGCCCGAGCAGGGGCAATCGCTGTTGCATTGAGGGGCTTTTGATGTGGCATCCTTCCAACTCCAAGCAGCCTGCTGCTGCCGAGGGCGCAGTGTCAAATGGCTTGGATGAGGGCGAAGAAGTTGGTGTCGGCCGCCAATTGAAGAGCCAACCACGACGAAAACCACTGTCGAGCGACCACAATGCTGCAAACATCCCAAGCGGTTTCGAAACGATTGATGACGAAAGTAGACCGATAACGGCTAACTTTTTGTTCAGTTTGTGTGACGCCAGACACCGAGCCCATACATCGATCCAAGCGCCTTCTATTTCTCACCGCACCATTCTCTGCATCAAGGTTGGGATCAAAGCAGGCGGCGAAATGTATTCAACGGCCTGATCGTGTCAGGTCTGAGTGAGGCTGTACCTCGCGTCGTCCACCTCTGTGATCTGTGAGGAAAAAGGTGTATCTGCTCGCCAGCACATCTCAATTGACCCGTTGATCGCTCTCACGTTCTGGTGAAGAAGATACATCAAGTCGGCTACGTGACCGGCAGGTACACTGCGAAGTCACTTGGGAGGAAAACGGATCTCTCATTCCTGCCAAACTGCTGTCTTCCAGTAATGACCGGGCTGCACAGCGTCTGCTGCAATGCGATCCGTGTCTGTTGCCGTTGCTCGTGCGAATCTTCGACGACAGCCGACACTTTTACCTTTGCCACAGCGGGGACATTGAGTCTCAAGACGAGAAAGTGTACGAGCAGCTCAGTGTTGTGCGCAAGAATCGAATCGTGAGCTCCGAGCGGCTCGACCACGTGTCGTCACTGTTTCTGCGGAACGTCGCGTATTGGGGAGAGCTCGGAGGCTTCACACTGTTTCTCCAGTGCCTTGTAGCTCGACGGACGCGAATAAAGGGGATTGACACGTGTATGAGGCACATATCATCCGCAGCCCAGCAAGATAAAGTGCCAGGTTCTACTTCGGTTGTAAATCGGTCTTGCCTGCACCGTACACTGCCGACCGGGCAGCGACGCATTTTTGGCGTGGCTGTGAGATTGGTTCGCGTGTTGCTTGCCATCACTACCGATCACCAAGCTGGGTGGGGTGTCACGCCAGCGCTGGACGTCATTGTGCAGTCGCTGTTGTAGCTCCTCAAGTTAGGGCAGCAAACAAGCTCGTTGGCGAAGGATTGCCATGACTGGGCAGGTCCAAGTCGCGCGGTACATTGGAGGTACTAGGTACTCATCGGCATGCGGCGAAGCAGCTCCCACTCTTTGGAAGACATCTCGTCGCCGCAATGGAAGTGACCAAAGAGAACATCAGAGTTCTGGAAACGTCGAGACAGCAATGGCTCTTTCGACGACATCGTATCCTTCGATGCGTCTTCAACTTGAATGCGCTGCACGATTGCACCAGCCGAACTTCTCCTTTTTTTGTTGCCAGATATCCAATGGCGAACTTGAGATTTGAGATCAGATTGCAGAACAGGGTCAATGAACCACAATGCATGTTGCCATGGTGGCAAACTACAAGAATCGAAAGACCAAGCCAGCAGTCGACCACGAGACTTCGAAGGGAGACCCTGTTTAGCCACTACCGTCGCAAGCATTGGTCCAATCTGTTCGCCTTGAGTGCACTTTGAGAAGGCGAAAAAAAAACTCAACCTTAACTCAACCAGGACAACAACACTCAACGTCGCCCAGCGTATTGTGTTACAAAGGGCATCACTTGGTTTTGCGTTGACACCATTGGCGAATTCTGGCTTCTTCTACCAGGCCCTATTCAAGCCAATGCATATACTCCGGCAACACGAGTATTCTTTGAAAGAAAAGGCGCCCGGCGACGGCTCATTCGGTACCCAATACCGCAGCTTGATCTATGCTCCAGTCTCTTGAAGGCCATACGATCCGTCTTCTCCCTCTGCTGGATAGAAGATGGTCCACTCACTTGAGCACTCAATCAAGCCATCGATTGCCGTCAAGTTGTCGCGTCGAAGATACATCAAGTCAGAAACCTGATCAGCCGGAACCCCAAGAAGCCACTCCGGAGGAAACTGATCTCTTGTTCCAGCTCGAAGCTCGCCCAGTGCAGCGCAAAACGGTGTCTGAGAGAGGTCGATTGGTGCATTGTACCACAAATCTCGAGGCTTGGAGAGGTATACGTCGACCCATTTCGGCAGATACGTCATGTTGGTTTGTTGCAGGTAAATCAAAGAGATTGCACTTGAAGCGAAGAAACTGGTATCTGGAAGCTGATACGACGGGAACGAGATCCCAGCGAAGCTCAAAATGCTAACGCTTGGACTTCTGAAAGTGTCCACTGGAAATGCAGCGAGCGGGTTCTTTGACACAGCAATCCAAGCCAGTCCCGAGATCTCCAGCACGACCTTGGGAATCGATGTGAACTGACACACCTCACATGCGAACCCAGAATATGGTGGCCACCTTACCGCCAATTCGTCTGGTACTCGCTCGATGTTCGAAAAAGCAAAGCTGACATCCGTGAGCTGCTGTGGGAACTCTGGCGATACAAGGCCCGGTGGAATAGATCTCGTGGTTGTATTGACGCGACCGAAGATCACCGTCACGAGCTTTGAATGGTGTGTGCCAGTAAGCGCAGCGTCTTCCTCCCATCGAGTGATTGTGTTGTTGTACATCTTGAGGCCAACGAGGTTGGAGAAGCCTTGAAGAGCCGCAGGAACCTCAATGGCTGGACAGTGCGTCACAAGAAGCCGTCGCACGTATGCTGGATCGAGCGCGGTCCATTCCGCTGCGATTTTGGCTGCCTCTCCACTATGCTGACTACGGTGACAGTCAAGTCGCACTAGCAAACAAGCAGGTATCCGTTTGGTCCAAGGATGAATCTGGATTACGCATTGCTGAAGCGGCTGAATGGTCTCGGCATGAAGATGGAGAATTAACACAATGAAGCCATTTATCACGAGACACGCGTGGATCAACTGAAGCGCTCGACGCTGCCAGAACGAGTTGACTCTTCGGAACGACGACACCAGGTGGAAGCGGGCGGTTGACGTTCGTTTAGATAACGAGTATTTGGCCGACGAGGTTTTGGTCGGCGGTGGCGAAGTGGGCGCTCCGGCAGGTGTGATGCGGGAATCATTCGCTGTGTTCGCGATGTTTGATGGTGGAGTTTCTCGGAGGATGTCTTTGATGGATTCCAGACACGCCAGTAAACCCAGAGAAAACACAATGCGGCTACACAAATCGCTCCACGATGCCACAAGCAGAATCTGCAGCTCAGATACGGTCTGAACGAACCACTGATCACCGTACCACAAGGTAGTGGCAAATCCACCGAGCTGAAAGTCATAGTCTTCGTAAAACGACAGCATAATGAGTGTCGAAACTCCAATCGCAGACATCAGATCCAGGATCCCGTCGCACACGAGGGCCAGCGCGCGCCGCTTCATTTTGTCGCGATGGCAAACAGCGTGAAGCAGCGATCCAGACCAGCAGTTGACGACGAGGATGCCCAGATAGAATCGATTGAGCCATGGTCGGGAGAGGTACTCGCTCATGCGATACGCCTGGATAGTCTGAAGAATCGTTTCCAGAACTTCGCGTGCTGTCAGCAAGTGGTCGAAGTATGCACTTTCGACACCAAAGAGTCCAGTGCGGGCAAATAGACGAATCAAGAGTCCTTTGACGAGCCCAACCAGTCGACCAAGTGGATGCAACTGCCCTCCGCTTCCAAGACGCGGCGTCTTGCTGGTTTTTGCCCGCTTCCCCGATTGCTGCGGCGACGTCTGAAGATCTTGAAGTGGTCCAAAGCTGAATCGACGACGGTACAGTGTCCAAGCAATCATCAGGCCGCCCATTAGAATGTGAATGACACCAAAGACATAATGGACGACTGAGATGGTGGGGTACGCATGAATGCCGATACCGATATTGTACGTGACCAAATAGGTTTCCGAGATGGAGCCAGGCGTTCGATGATAAAGCAGCCCCGAGATACAGTAGAAGTACGCGCACAAGACGTGTACCAAGAGAAGCACGAGCCACGCCACACGGAATGCATGCGTCGACACATCGAAGAACTGGATTCGATTCGATTCGGCTGGAGGCGGCCGCCCAGAGGTGTCCCCCGCTCCGACGGCAAGTGCGTCGTCGGTCATCTTGCTTGGTAGAGTCGATTGGTGCGTTCAAGAGCGCAAAGTCGAAGTGATGTTGCCCATTCACCAACCACCGAGGCAGTTGGTTGTCTGCCATCATTTCCGCTGCCTACGAGAGGGAACAGGGCGACGCAGTGAAACCCACTACTCGAGCAGTTTCGCAACGGATGGTGTCAAAACGGACCAGCGAGGGTTCCCGATTGTGACGAAATTTGGCGATGAAACCGAGTCAAAACACGAGGGCATCGAACGTTCATCGTCCAAGGTAGAATGTATATGCGATGTGTTCAACTACAAATATGCAGCTATGTAGGCATGCATCAGTTCTGCGCGAGGCTGTAGCGCGCGTCTTCAGCTTCCGTCGGGAAGAAGATTGTCCACTGGCTGTCGCATTTGATCAGTCCGTCGACAGTACTCACGTTATTCTTGCGCAGATACATCACATCGGAGATCTGGTCCGCAGGAATTCCTGCCAGCCACTCCTGCGGAAGCTGATCTCTCGTGCCGGTGCGGAGCTCCGTGAACGCCGTGCAAAACGGCGTCTCAGAGAGGTCGAGCGGAGGGATGTACCACACACTGCGAGGCTTGTAGATGTAGTAGTCGACCCACTTGGGCAGGTACGTGATGTTGGTGTTCATGAGGTACAGGCGAACGAGCTTGTTCGTGGCGAAGATCGCTGGATTGGGCGCCTGAAACGACGGGAAAGAGATGCCAGCGACGTTGATGATCTGGAGATTCGGGCTGGCGAACCACTCTGTCGGGAACGACGCCAGCGGGTTCTTCGCGAACGTGACCCATCGTAGGTCGCGGATCCCGAGCACCGCCTTCGGGATCGACGTGAACTCACACACCTCGCAGCCAAAGCCAGCGCCGCTTGGCCACGAGGTCGCGATCTCATCGGGAACAGTACGAAGGTTGGAGTACGCGAAGCTGACGTCGGTAAGCTGCGCAGGAAAGTCGGGGTCGACGAGGCCAGCGGGAAGCGTGCCGCCCGTCATGTTGACGCGGCCTAGAATGATGGAGACGATGCGAGGGTGGGACTTGCCAGTAATCGCCGCATCATTGCCCCATTGGTTGATCGTCATGTTGTACATCTTGAGCGCGATGAGATTATGGATGCCTTGTAGAAGGGGAGGCATGTCCAGAGCCGAGCAGTGCATCATCAGAACGCGACGAGTGTACGAGAGATCCAGCGCACGCCATTCCTTGGTGGCCTCGGTGGAGCTGCCGACGTGATTGCTGTAGTGACAGTCCAAGCGAAGAAGCAGGCACGCAGGCGCCCTCGACGTCCACGGATGAAGCTGAATGACGCACTGGTGGACTGTCTCGATACTTTCCGCGTGGAGATGGAAGCCAAGAGCTACGACGCCGACTGCAAGGAGGCTTCCGTTGACAAACTGAAGCAGATAACGTTCCCAGCTCGAGCGCGCATTTCGAAACGATGAGACCAGTTTCAGTCGACGGGATTGACGTCGAGGCGGAATCGATGGCGCCGCGGGTGCCGAGAGTTGCTTCTCATTCGGAGTCGCGGATCCTGCATTGATCGCCTTGAAATCCTTTCCGTCAGCCGTGGATGAGGCTACAGAGCCCGGTGCCTCGCGCAGCACCTCCTTGACGGATTCCAGACACGCAAGCAACCCAACTGAGAACACGACGCGGCTGCAGAGATCGCTCCATGACGCGACCAGCAGGATCTGCAGCTCGGACACTGTGCGCACGAACCACCGGTCATCGTACCACTTGAAACTCACGAAGCCGCCAAGTTTATAGTCATAATCCTCGTAGAACGACAGCATGATGAGCGACGACACGCCGATCGCCGACATGAGATCGAGGGCGCCGTCACACAGCAGTGCCAGCGCGCGGCGCTTCATCTTGTTGCGGCGGCAGACCACGTGCACAAGTGGTCCTACCCAGCAGTTGACCACGAGGATTCCGAGGTAAAACCGATTGAGCCACGGGCGCGCGAGGTACTCACTCATGCGGTACGCCTGAATCATCTGCAGCGTCGTCTCCAGTACTTCTCGCGCCATGAGAAGATGTTCAAAGTACTTGCCTTCGACGCCGAAGAGCCCCGTTCGATCGAACAAGCGAGCCCACACGCGCCCAGCGAGACCGACGAAGCGGCGCTGCGGGCGCGGAGCTTCCTGTGTGGCGCCTGCAGTCGTCTTGCTAGCGCCAATGCGAGACGCGACTTTGCTCGAGGTTCGATGTGCCCGGATCGCCAACTCTTGAAGCGGACCAAAGCTGAACCGGCGGCGATAGAGACTCCAGAGCAGCATGAGCGACCCCATGATCAAGTGCAGCACCCCGAACAGGTAGTGTACGCCAGCGACAGTCGGGTATCCGTCTGTCTTCATGCCGATTTGGTAGACGTTGAGGTAGGCCTCGAGCACCGATCCCACCGTGCGCTTGTACAGGATCCCCGAGATGATGTAGAAGTAGGCACAGAATGCGTGGATCACGAGCAGTGTGAGCCACGCCACACGAAACCCATACGTACCGACATCCCAGAACTCGTATTTGGACGGATCCACAATCGTTGTCGCAGGCTGCATCGCGGTTCCCTTGATCTCGGCTCCCTTGGTCTCGGCTCCCTTGGTCTCGGCTCCTTTGGTCTCGGCTCCCTTGGTCTCACCTGTCATGGTGACTCGATCGTCTTTGCGACGCTTGTGGAGGCGATCTGTCTGTGTGTCTTGAGTGAAGAAATTGCAGAATGGCTTGTCGGTCGCTGCTCCTGCTGACCGAGATCGACAGCGAGTGGTTGCGATGCGAAGCCACAGCTCAGGACGAAGAGCTCGGAAACGACCCAACGGGTTTAGACGAACAGGAAACGACTGCTGCGGTCGAGACAAGGATAGCTGTCTGCTTTCACTTGATCGCACGCACTCTCCACCACGTCAACGCCTCCGCGTTTCTCCGCCTCGAGACGATGCAGCCTTTCATCCTGAGATCAAGAGCCGAGGTGGTATTTTGGCCCCGTGAGGCTTTGCCTTCTGATCCACGTCTGGCACTCGAAACGAACAGCTATTCTCTCCAGCACTCGCCGTCGGTTCTTGACCTCTCACGAATGCACCGCACACGAACCACACTGCACGGTCCGAGACAACTGGCTGACGCACAACCACGACAACAAGTGCATGGTGTTGACGCAGAGGATGGAGCGGACGAACAATGTGGTTTAGTAGAAGTTGTCCGAAGAATATGGCGTGGTAGGAGTCCTCATTGGCATTCAGGATTACACTCTCTCTAGGCAGACACGCAACGCTACGCTTCACGGCACTTGGTCTTCATCTCAGTCTACTTAATACGCGCTGATCTGGCGGCCGTTGAGCGGCTGGACGGGACGCGCGTTCGTGCCGCGGTCGGCGGCCTTGAGGCGCTCCATCAGCGGGCGCAGCTTGTCGAGGCCCGCGGCCGAGACCTTGAGCGGCTTCTCGACGACCCACCAGTCGACGATCTCATCGCACGTCGGCGTGGTCAAGCTGCCCGCGTAGTTGAAGAGGCGACCAGCGCCAGCGGTCTTGCGCACCGCAGTGTGGAACGAGGGGCTGCATAGAGAGGCGGAGTGTCAGTCAGACTCACAAAGAGCGGCGACGACCACAACGTGGAAGACTTACAGCGTGGCGTTGAGCGTGGCGTTGGTGCTGGCGGACTCGATCTGCTTCCAGAAGGACGCGATGAACGGGTCCGTCTCGGCAGCGGCGTCCTTCTGCAGGAAAAGCCCGACGACCGCGAGCCCGCCGTCCGCCGCCTTGTGCACAAAGTGCACCTCGGCGTCCATGGCTTTGCCGTTGAGCGTGTGCTCGGACGGCATGTGGAAATGGAGCTGCAGAAACGAGTACGGCTTGTTCTTGACCGCGACCTGGCACGCGCCTGCAGCCAACACACAGTGTCAATGTCAGTGCTGGAGGATGACGATGATGATGACTGCTTGCCTCGCTGCAAGTATACGCACCGTTGGCGGCCTCGGCCTTGAACGAGTCGTGCATCTGCTTGATCTTGAACGCCGGGCACTCGCCCGAGAACACGAGCGGAGACTGGCGCTCGCCGTCGTCACACAGCGCCTTGACCGCGATGTCGACGGGCGACTGGCGCTTGCCGTCGCAGGCGGCGCTGACGGCGCCCCACTTGCTCGGGCCGTGCGACTGACCGTCGCTGGCGCGGTAAGACCACTTGGGCGCGGCCGAGTCGTCCGCCAGGACCGAGGGCGCGCTCACCAGCGCAGTCAAGGCAGCGAAAGCGGCGAGGAGCTTCATCGTTCTTTGCTGGGGGCGAGTCGATGGGACGCTGGTTGAGGGGAGAATCGGAGAATGAGGGAGGAGCTCCGCGACTGACTGCCCGACTGACGGACTAAAACCGGAGCGCCCGCGTCGACAGCAGCAACAGCAGCAGCAGCGATGGGCACACAGCGGGCGTAGCGCAGGTGCGACGCCATGCCATCACGTGTGGACAGCACGCGCTTCGGAACGCGCCGTGCAACGCGCCGCCGCGTCGCGAGGTTGCAGTGTGGATGAGCTCTGAACAGGTGGCCCGGCGCATGTCCCAGTCCGGCCACTTGACGTGTCACCTGTTCTGGCGTCGACTAATGGTCGAGATGGCTGTTCTCTCAGTGCATTACATGTACCAAAATCACGATTAAAATGCACTGGTATAAGGGGTAGATTCTGGTTTCGATCGACCGAATTCTGCGCCACCACATGCCCCACCCATTCCATGATGGAATCCATTCCTTCCAGCCTCGAAGGAATGGCATGGAATCGAACGCCGCCGCGATTCGGTCGCGGCGCCAGACGGACGGATACGCGACCGAATCTTTGCGCCACGCGGGATTCGACTGCAGCAGTCGCCAGCTGCAGGTGACGCACGCTTCTGACGTTTAATCACGACGCGCCGGATGCCGTCGCAGTCAGGTCTCGTGCTCTCGGACCTCGTGGAATTCCATGAGGAGCTACGTGTATCCTGCAACACGTGACTGATGACGCCAGAGACCAGGCAGTGAGAAGCCAGTGAGTGGATCTCTCTGAGCAATGGGCTTTTCTCTCTGTCGGGGCTGCCCACTGCATGCGGCGTCACGCATGATCCATCGTCGCCGTGTCTGACTGACTCAAGGAGTGAGTCAGGAGTCGTCGGGACTGTACGGAGTGTCGCTGCATGACTGACTCACTGCCTCAGCAGCCTGTCGTCCAGACGCCGAGACACACCATCGAGTCCCCGCACCACAATAGGAAGAGAACGTGCGCGAATGCTTCCAGGCGGCGCCGCCCAATGGTCGCCGCGTTCCCAGTTTCCCTGGAAATGTGGAAAGCGCAGAATGAAAACAGGCACAGGAGGCGATCAGTAACTGATCCCGTGCCTGTTTTCATGGGACCATCAGTACAGTATCCACAGTGGAGTCAGCTCGACGGTCGGACGATGAACGTTCTCTAGTACATTGGCGACGGAGACCGAGACGGAGACCGAGACCGAGACCGAGACCGAGACCGAGACCGAGACCGAGACGGTGACCGTCGGGAGTCCCATCCCTCCCATTGGCGGCCCCTGGTTGATCCTGATGCGGGCGCGTTCGTTGTGGCTGTGAATGAAACGACCGACCGCTCGCGGAGCTTTCATTTCGCCTCACTCGCTCATTCAGAGGCAAGCGACGCTCGCTGTCTCCCGCAGCGCTCTGTGCGTCCGTCCTCGCGATCGCCACGACGCCCCCGCCTCCGTCTGCCCGCGCTTCCTGTCGACCACGCCCATGGACTCGGCGTCGTTCCTCGCCGCGTCCAACCTCTACGAAGAGCCTCGTCCGCCTCGTCGCGGCTCCCACAGGCCGACGACGGCGCCTGGATCGCTGAGCGCTCAGGAGAAGACCGCCGATATCTTTGCGCCACCTTCTTCTCCTCCACTCCGTTCTTCTCTTGGATCCAGCAGCTCCATTGAGCACGAGGATGAGGCATTCTCGGTCGCGTCGGCAGCGTCGCCGCCGTCGATGGCGGTGCAGCAGAGCGTGCGCGCGGCACTCGAGCGCATCCGCCGGCTGAACGGCCGCTCCAAGGACTTTTCGCTGGAGCAAGCCATCTACGAGAGCTTTCTCGCGGCGCCGCTCACGGCCGCGTGCCACAGCGCGCAGAAGCCGTGCAAGCGCACGGGCTGCACCAAGATCTCGGTCAGCCGCGGGCTTTGCCGCGGCCACGGCGGCGGGCGCCGCTGCCAGGCGCCGGGCTGCACCAAGAGCGCGCAGAGCCGCAGCGACCGCTGCTGGGCGCACGGCGGCGGCCAGCGCTGCGAGGTCGAGCACTGCATGCGCTCGCGCAAGACCAAGCGCTTCTGCGCGGCGCACGTGTCGCTCGAGGCGGTGGCGTCGTCCTCCGCTGGCGCGGCGTTCGACGTGCCGCGCCGCCGCCTGCTGCCGAGTCTCGGCCACGTGCTACGCTCCATCGCGCTCTCGCAGCGCGAGCCCCTGTGAGGACCATCCGTCGCGACGTCGCCCAAGGCGAAGAAGAAGATGATGAAGCAAAAACACAGCGTACGACGTCGGAATCGTACGCGTTCGCTAGTGGTTTGTCTTTCTTTCTTTCTTTCTTTCTTTCTGCATTTGCATTTTGCTTGTAGTTGTAGTAGCTGAAGTAATATCGTGGACAACTAATGACTAGCGTTGCGACGGAGAACGAACGAACGGGGGACACCACGACATGGAGAAGGGAAGCACGGACGACGACCGAAAGACTAGTGCGACCAGGCCGTCGCCTGCAGCTGCACGGGCTGCACCGCGGCTGTGGCCGTGGCACCGCCGGGCGTCGACGGCCAGAGCCGCTCGCGCGACTGCGGCAGCGTCACGACGCGCGGCAGCTCCGTCGGCACCATTTGTCCCGTGGTCGGGAACGGCCGCTTGAGCGCGGCCGCGAGGCTCGGGAGGTGGCGCAGCACGGCGTGGCTCGCATTCATGCTACTGCCGTGGTGACTGCTGCCGACGGGCGACAGCGACGCCGTGGAATTGACGGTCGCCGTGGACGCGACGCTCTCCGTGTCGGAGGACGCGGCGCCGCTGCCGTGCGGCTCCGAGTCGCCCGGCATCGGCACCGTGAGCTCCATGTCGATGTGGTCGACGCAGAAGCGCTTGGTCTTGCGGCTGCGGCGGCAGTTGGGCGCCTCGCAGCGCTTGCCGCCGCCGTGCGCCCAGCAGAACGGGCTTCGGCTCTGCGCGCACTTGGTGCAGCCCGGGAACGTGCAGCGACGGCCGCCGCCGTGGCCGCGGCAAAGCCCCTTGCTCACGGCGATCTTGCCGCAGTCGACGACCGAGCAGCGCTTCGGTCCCGAGCCTGGGCGGTGCGAGGCGTGCGACGCCGCCACGTGGGATGACGACGTGCCAGCGGTGGAGGACGACGCACCGTCGTTCCGCTGGCGCTTCTTGCTGTGGTGGAGCGCAGCCGATCGAGGCGTCGTGACGGTCAGCGGCGGCGCGAGTCCCTGCGAGAACTCGCCGTGCGACATGTGCTTCATGACGTTGAACGCGGCTTCGAGCGAGACGGCGGCGCTCACCGCAGACGACGCAGACGAAGGCGGGGGCGGCATGTGGGCGTCGGGCGTCGGGCGCTCGCTGATCCACTTGCCGATGGTTCGGAAGAGCTGCTCGCGGTGATCCATCGCCGGCTGCTGCTGCTGGGGAGGCTGCTGATACGGGGGAGGCATCATCGCTTGCTGCTGTCGCGGATACCAGTAGGCGTCGCCCGCGTCGCCGTCGTCCGCTTGGGCCGTGGCCTGCTGGATGTTGTTCCAGGCCATGGCGCGCGGGAAGAGCCGGTGGCGCAGCACGAGCGGCGGGACGGAGGAGGGCATGTTGGCGGTCATGGGGGCGTCGAGCTCCATGGACTCTGCGCTGCGCATGGCGAAGGCACTTGGATTCTGACGAGAGAGCGAGAGAGAGAGAAAGCGCTCGCTCCAGTCGGAGACTGAGTGAGCTCTTCCTTCGTTCCCTGTCCAGTGTCCACGCCCAGGCACAGGCCCCACGGCACCCGTTCTGCGACATGAGACCCGGCGATGACCCGAAACATCCTCTATTGAGGGTTACAAACCCTCAATAAAGGGTCAGACACGCCAGCGCACGCGGGCGCCCGCCTCAAGCCCTACCCCGCTAGGTGGGCAGAACCCCGTGACCATTTGACCTCGTTTGAATGGCTTGACGTCCCGTCCGTTAGACCCTAGTTGTATGGACTAAGTCTAATGATTAAGTCGTTAGACCGAGGCATCAGGCAGCGCCACTGGCTGTTCTCAGCGGCATCGATTGATCGGGAGGCGTCGCACAGGAAGATGCGACCGACCGCAGAGGTTTCACACGAGAGACGACCCGTGACCTCTCGGCGCTGGAGAGAGCGGAAGGGTGCGTGTGTGTCGCGTGCTGAGCACAGCCACCATGGCTTCACCTTCATGCGCGCTGGGACAATTCAACACGGAGCTGATCCGGCGACGCGCTTCCGCGAAGATGCTGCTCGATCAATCGCGAGCGGCGCTTGCTGGGCGGCGGCTGCCTGTCGGACTGAGACACGCTGAAACACGCCGGCTCTCGAGCGGTCGCGTGATGAGATGGCTAAGGTCAACAGTGCTCGGCGTTCTTTTCCACGCGGCAGCCGCGTCGTCACGACAGCCTCCCACGGTGGAGACATGAGCAGTCGATTAGTCATGCGCATCCCGGCGCCAGCGACAAACGCCACGCCATGCCACGCTGCTGCTGTGATCTCCGAGTCGCATCGCATCGAATCGAATCCAGGCACCCGTGCTGTCGAGCGGTCGCTGTGTGTGTGCGTTGATAGCGGTCATTGGACGTACCGGTAGCGCATGTGTGGGTGGCGGCTTTGCTGGATCAGAGCGAGAGCGATGAGCTCATCCAACAAGAATAAACCCACGTAAGGGACAGCACAATGAGCGCAGCCATCAGCATGCTCCGTTCGTTATTGTTACCCACAATCGACGCGTGAAGATGGCCAGAGTCATGCTGCACTCCACAGTCCCCCAGCGCCATGTACGTCGGCGGCAGACTCACGACAGCAGTCCACCTTCCAGACCAATTGTGTGAGGACGAGTGACGTCAGTCACCACGAACAAGCTATTTCAACCAATCAAATCGATATCTCATACCAATATTAACCAATCCACAACTGCATCCTTTCGTTTTGGAGCTCTACAATTGTCAGCGCCAACAAGAGATGCTCTAAATTCGTGCCTCAATGCAGATCAAGTGACGTTGTGTTTTCAATGTCGAGATGACACAGCAGTCGCATACAGACGACGCTGCTGCTATTGTTGCGACGCCCCTCTTGCTTGTGACAACAAAGCGCCCCCGCTTCGAGTCTCGCCATGGCGCCATCGGCGGCCGTCGCGCCGCTTGACGTTGGGCCACCTGCACCGCCGCGGCGGCCCTCGCGGCGCAGCACGCGCTCGCTGTCGCGCATGGGGCCGTCGCTCCGCAATCTCTTTGTGGAGCCCACACCGCCGTTGGAGCCCACGGCCAAGCACTGCGGCGTGCTCCACGCGCTTCGAGTCGCGGGCCGCGCCGTGAACCGCGTGTACCAGAGCCTGCAGATCAAGCTACGCGGCATGTACTCGATCGAGCGCCTGCAGGCGTTCGAGGACTACCGCCGCAGTGTCTCGGGCCTGCACGCGGCCGCGGTCGCGCTGCTGACGCCGATTCCCGCGCTGCTCGTGCTGCTGGCGCTCGACAGTCTGCCGCTCAGAGACCCCGCGCGTGGCTGGCGCGCGAACGGCTGGCTCTGGGTGCGCCACGCGCTCTCCGTGTTCGCCATGACGCTCGCGATCGCGCAGCAGTTCCGCACGATCATCCCGTACCTGCCGCTGCGCACCGTGCACGTCGCCGGCATCGCGTTTGTCACGGCGGTCGGACAGACGCTCGTGATGCTGAGCATCGCCGCCATCGGCGTGTTCCCGATCCCGTTCACGGTGCACCTGGGTATCGCGCCGTGGCTGCTGCTCTTCGCCGGTGCGCTCTGGTTCGTGGTCCGCCACGAGCTACGCATCATGCCTGAGCTGCGGCGGCTCTGCTGGAAGTACGCGCGCGTGATCCGCTCCCAGATGCTCACGCTCGTGCTGTACTCGGCGTGGAACGCCGTGTTCCAGCGACTGCAGGCGCAGGGGCGCGCGCAGCTCGCGGTCGTCGCCGTGCTGCCGATGCTCAAGCTCGCGATGAAGAACGTGATCGCACGCGACTGCGCGCACCTCGAGGACTTCGTGCCGCAGCTCACGATCTTCAGCGTCGACGTGTTCAACGCGCTCTTCCAGTGCGTGAGCATGCAAAGCGCGACGCTCACGCGCTCGACCGTGCTCGTGCTCGTGGGCGTCGACCTGCTGCAGACCGCGTGGGCCATGGTCGAGCTGCGCAACCGCACGACCATCATCCAGGAGCTGCGCGCCAAGCTCTCGTACGCGCACCAGGACCTGCTCGACTCGGTGCTCGAGATGTGCCGCGACCCGCAGCGCCACCTCCACGAAGAGAACCTCACACGCGTGCGGCTCAGCGCGGCCGTGCGCCACCGCCTTTCGCGCCGATCCACGCACATCCTGCGCCGACTGCAGCTGCACCACCGCTCGCTGCAGCGCGCCTCCGTCGCGCGCCGCATCGACCGCTCCATGATGCGGATCACGCGGCAGCAGGACCTGCTCGACGACGCCACCGAGTCGACGACCGAGGTCATGGGCCGCGGCGACATCGCAGCGCTCGCGATGCTCACCGCGGCGCCGACGCACCGCGTGGCGCCCATGCCGGACGCGCCGGCAGCCACGCCAAGCGCTCCGCCGGACGTGGACGTGGCGACGCTGCCCCCCAAGCGCCGCAAGCTCAGCCGCAGAGGCAGCAGCAAGGCCGACCTGTTGCGCGTGTCGTCGCGCCGCAACAACGCGCTCTCGATGGCGTCCATGTCGCGGCAGTCACTCGAACGCCAGTCGTCCATCGCCGACGACCCCGCGCTGCTCCACAGCTCCACTGTTACGACGACTGCCACCACGGTGCCGGCGTCGAGCGAGAACGCGCAGCAGCAGCAGCAGTCGTCTCGGTCGCGGCGGCAGTCGCTGGTGCTGCTGACCGCGCGGCAAAAGTCGGATCTCATGGTGCAGACCGTGCGCATGCTCTTCCAAAGCGAGTGCCTCGTGCTCATCAAGTACACCGAGTGCGCCATGCAGCTGATGTTCATCTGCTACCTGCCGATGCGGAGGCACCTCGCGGCCGCGCGCTTCTACGGCGACGCCGACCGCACGCGCTCGCTGTTCACCGAGCTCAGTCTGCTGCTGCTGCTCGCGGGCTGGAAGCTCGGCGCGCTGCTGCTGCTGCAGTGGTTCCTCAACCGCCAGTTCCGTGTCTCGGCCGCCGCGCAGCTCGCGTTCGTGCTCGAGCACCAGGTCGGACTCGTGCAGGGCAAGCTGATCATGTGGGTGCTGCTGCTCTTTCCCATGTCGCTCCAGCACTTGGGTACGTCCACGACTCGTCCTCTCGCTCTCTCTGGCTGTGTCTTGTATTCATTTCTCTAATCTCTCTTTCTCTCTCCATTAGGCGCCGACTTTACCTTCCGCTTCGACTGGCTCCACGACGCTCACGCCTTCTCTTCCTCGGACACCGACAGCACCTGAACGTGATACTCCTCAAGCTGCGAGGGTAGCACGGGACCCGGCGCGTTCGTCATGAGCTCGTTGCCGGTCGCCGACTTGGGGAACGCGATGACGTCTCGCAGCGACGGCGCCCCGCAGAGCAGCGCGACCACGCGGTCGAGACCAAGCGCGATGCCGCCGTGCGGTGGCGCGCCGTGGCTCAGCGCCTGCAGCAGGTGCTCGAAGCTCTGGCGCTGCAGCGGCGGCAGTTCCAGCACGTCCTCGAACACGGACTGCTGCAGCGCTGGCTCGTGCAGCCGGATCGAGCCGCCGCCGAGCTCCCAGCCGTTGCACACGATGTCGTAGTGCTGCGCACGCAGCTGCAGCAGGCGCTCGACCGTCTCGGGGTCCTGCAGCAGTCCACGCCCGCGCTCACTCTGCGCCAGGATCTCGCGCAGCGCCGTCAAGCTCGACTCGGTCGGCGCCGTGAACGGGTGGTGCGTCGCCGACAGCGCGACCTTGTCCTGCTCGTCGTCACCATCGCTGCGGGGGTCTTGTGGCCGTCGAACGCCTCGTCCTCGGCGCGCTCAAACATGGGAAAGTCGATGACCCAGAGGTGGTGGAAGTTGGTCGGCGAGAGCTCGTCCTGCAGGCGCCCGCGCGCGTGCAGCAGCTGCGCGCAGTGCGAGCGCAGGCGTCCGAGCAGCGCCGTCACGTCGTCGTACGCGCCCGTCGCGAAGAGCAGCACGTCGCCCGGCGCGACGTCGAGCCGCGCCTTGAGCTGCGCGGTCTCGTCGGCGGTCAGCGACTTGGCGAGCGGCGACTTGAACGCGCCATCGGCGTCGACCTTGACGACGATACAAGCGTCGACGCCGCGCGTCGCGAGTCGCTTGGCCGTCGCGTCAAGCGCGTCCATGTCCTTGCGCGAGAAGCCGTCGGCCGCGAGCTGCTTGGCGTTGATCGCGCGCACGGTGCCGCGGCGCCTCGCGAGTCCGCGCTGGAACGGCACGAATGCGGTCGCCGCGTGCGGCAGCACGTCCGCGACGTCCGTGAGCTCCAGCCCGAAGCGCGTGTCGGGCTTGTCGACGCCGAAGCGGTGCATGGCCTCGGCGTACGCCATGCGCGGGAACGCGTCGGCGCCAAGCGGCATGCCGGCGGCGTCCCAGATCGCGCGCACCATGCGCTCCACGAGCGCCATGACGTCCTCCTGCTGCACGAAGCTCATCTCGAGATCGATCTGCGTGAACTCGGGCTGGCGGTCGGCGCGGCCGCCTTCGTCGCGGTAGCAGCGCGCGAGCTGGAAGTAGCGGTCGAGTCCGCCGACCATGAGCAGCTGCTTGTACTGCTGCGGGCTTTGCGTGAGCGCGTAAAACTGGCCGCGCTGCCGCGTCGGCACGAGGAACTCGCGCGCGCCCTCGGGCGTGCTCTTGAAGAGCGTCGGCGTCTCGATCTCGACGAAGCGCTCGCCCGCGAGGAAGTTGCGCGTCGCGAGCGCCACGTGCGAGCGCAGCACGAGGTTGCGCTGCAGCGCCGCGCGCCGCAGGTCGAGGTACCGGTGCCGCAGCCGCGTCTCCTCGCTCGCGAGCTCGGCGCCCGTCGCGACCTGCAGCGGCAGCTGTGCGTCGCACGCGTTGAGCGTGCGCAGCGAGTCGACCTCGACCTCGACGGCGCCCGTCGCCATCTTGGCGTTGCGCATGGTCTCGGGCCGCAGCCGCACGGTGCCGGAGACCTGCACGACGGTCTCGGGGCGCAGCGCGTGCAGCGCGTCGGCGTCAAGCCGCGCCTTCTCGAGCACGAGCTGCGTGACGCCGTAGCGGTCGCGCAGCGAGACGAACGAGATCGGACCGAACGGCCGCACGGCGTCGACCCAGCCGCTGAGCGTCACGCGCTGCCCGACGTGCGCGTCCTCGCGCAGCTCTCCGCACGTGTGCGTCCGGAAGCTGCTCGCCAGCGGAGACGAGGACGCGGAGGCAGCAGTAGCAGCAGCAGCAGCAGTAGAAGAAGAAGTAGAGAGCGCACGCCGGCGCAGAGCTGGCGCGACCGAAGAGCTACAGGGCAGAGCAGCCACGGGTGGTTAGACCGATAGACCCCATGAAAAACAGAGAGAGATAGAGAGTGAAGCGCTCGTACTGCAGGCGACGCAGCATCGGAACCAGCGGAACGAGTCCTCTCGTCGTCTTGCTTTTCGAGCGTGTCTCTGCGATGCCAAGATGGACGGCGAATGAGTGAGCGAAAAGCCCCAAGCAACAAACAACGCACACGCGCGCTCGCGCATTCGTGCGGAGCTCGTCACACGCCACGGTGACTCGTTAGACCACCACTCTGGCTCAGTCTCAGATCTGAGGCGATCGTGGTGGGGTTACGCATATGGGGTTACGCTGTACCTGCATGGCGTCCAGCCATCGCCATCGAGCACCTCCATCCGACACCGCCTCACTGCCATCATGACGTCTCTGGCGACGACTGCCGACGCGCTCGCGTTCCTGCGCGGATCCACGCTCTTTGTGCTCTCCACCGCCACGCCGCCGGCGCTTGTCTGCGTCCAGGAGCTGCTCGCGGACCTTCCCGCGGTCGCCGCCGACGAACAGGCGTCGGCCGAGCAGCAGCCCACGGACGCCGCCAACGAGCAGCACCCGGCCAAGCGCGGCATCACGGCCTCGGCGTTCTTCCAGCCAGACGCCACTGCGGCTGCGCACCTCTACGCGCTGCTGCTGCTCGTCGACGAGCGCCGCCTCGTGCACTATGAGGTCGACACGACCGCCAAGACGGTCGTGCTCAAGTCGCACCGGTACGTACTCTATCCTTCCTTCCTCACAGAGAGAGAGAGCGAGAGACCCCCGCAGACACACAGCTCTGACGTACGTCTCCACACCAGCACGGTGCCGCGCAACTCGACGTGCATGACCGTCGCGCCGCTGGGCGCGCACCACGTTGTGGTCGTCGGCGAGAAGACCGGCGAGGTCGTGGCCATGCCGTTCCCCGACCTCTCGCGCGACCTCAAGCCGCTGCTCGGCCACACGACGTCCATGATCACGGCCGTCGCGACGGCCGCCAATGACTCGCTGCTGCTTACCGCCGATCGCGACGAGAAGGTGCGCGTGTCGCACTTCCCGCGTACGTCGCTCGTGCAGAGCTACTGCCTCGGCCACAAGGCGGCGCTCACGGCGGTCGTGAGCAGCGTCATGACGCCGGATCTCGCGGTCTCCACGTCGCTCGACAACACAATCAAGCTTTGGCGGCTGTCGACCGGCGAGGAGATCGACTCGGCTGCGCTGCTGGACGCCGATGCGGACGCCTCGACGTTGCGCCACACGGCGATCGCCATCTCGAACACGCACAACGTCGTGGCGGTGGTCGTCCGTGGCGCTGCGCTGCGGTTCTTCGCGATTGAGGCGGCCGGCGCGTCGTTCCGCCTCACGCCCAAGGAGCTCGCGGCTCCCATCGCCACCCACGTGAGCGCGCACGAGCCGGAGCACGTCGCGTTCCTGGAGAAGGATGGCGCGCTCGCGATCGCGTACCGCCAGTCGCCGTTCCTCCGCGTCTTCGCTGTCAAGAACGTGACCGCGACGAACATTGTGCTGGCCGAGCAAAGCGCCAGCGAGGCGATGAACAACGTGCGCAAGGACGCCGCCAAGATCGGTAAGTGTAGCTGGGTGAGAGAGAGGTGGTGTATTGGGGCCACTCACTCTGACTTGCTCCTTGTGTGTCACAGTGCTGCCCAAGGACGACGAGGACGACGCCGCCGAAGAGATCGACGGTCCGCTGCAGAAGAAGAAGGTGAAGCTCAACGACTGGAAGAGCAAGAGCGCTGAGGCGGCGAGCTCGTGAGACCGAGAGAATGAAAAAAACTTGCTTCGTCAATGAAGTTTATATCCACTGGGCGTGGCAGTACGTCGTCACAATCTCGTTCATGACTGTCTCCAACTCACTCCTGCGGATCGCCAGTCGAGCGTCGTCTGCTGCATCAACCGACGGAGCCTGCGCTAGTGGGTTTGTGGCAGCAGTAGCAGCGATCGCGGTCCTCTTGTCCGCCAGAAACAGCGTTGACGGGTCTATCAGCTCGCGCGTGATGATGTCGTGCTCGAGCTGCTGCATCTTGGTCTCCATGGCCTGGATCTTGGCTCTCGATGTGGTGCTTTGCTTCCACTTCTTCCACTCGACGGCGAATCGCTGTGCGACCTGCTTCCGCAGCGTCTCCATCGCTTGGCACGACGCGTTCGCACTCTCGACAGCGTCCGCCAGTGCGTCGTCCAGCACCGAGAGTCGCGCCATCACTGCACTGAGCGAGTCTTCCGTCACCTCCACGGGACTCTGCAGATGTGGGACGATCCCGTTGATCCACTTGTAGAAGGACTTCTCGTCCGCCACCATTTGCACACTGCCAGTCAATTCAACACATCAGTCAAGTGTGTAGTGCTCTGTTGGATCAAAAGGAAGAAACGTACCGCTCAGCCAGCGCCCGCACGTGCACCTCTATCTCCTCCTGACCGCCACACGATAGCAGACGCACAGCGTACACCGGTAACGCGTCCTCAGGGTCGTCTCCTGGTGGCTGTGCGGCAGCTTTGACTCGCGCCAGGAGTCTCGCGTGGTAGCGATGGTAGCTCTCGAGGGCTCGTAAGACGCTCTCGAGCCGACCAAACAGCGCTTGCAGCTGGTGCACGACAGAGGCTTCGGACGGAGGCGTCGCCGCGCAGTCGAGTCTCATGGCGTTGCTGGTCTTCGCGTCATCAAGGGCGTGAGCAGCGAGTTGCTGCGCTGTTGAAGACGCCACGAGCACGTCGTCTGGGTATGGAGGCAAGAGGACGCTCGTTCCGTTCAGGTAAAGCTGAGGGTTCGTTTTCGATCTTGTGAGGTCGGTAAAGTCTAAACGGGTGTGGGTGGCAGCATGCATACCTGGAGAATGGCTTGGTGTTGACGCTCAAAGAATCGCGAGTAAGCCAACAGCCATGCGAGACCGACGAGTAGCACGGCGCTGGACGGACGTGGTGAGTCCTCGAAAAAGGATCGGGGCGTAAACCCCCAGTCATAAAAGTAGAAGCGCACGAGTTCAACCCGAACGGCTATACAGACAACAACGAACATGTTAGACCTACCAGCAAACTAAATGTGACCGGAATGAGTTGGTAGGCGCCACCGCACCGTGTGCGTCAGCATCCGAGAGCGCAGCTTCCAGCCGCGTCGGGTCGTTTTCACGCTCCATCGCCTCAACGTCGATCTCGAAATCCAGCAGAACGACCAGGACTAGGTCGTACAGAAGCTTCCACAATATCATGTAGTCTCGCTGGATCGCACACGCATTTAGGTCACAGTCTATCCGACACGGACGAAACCATTTAGTCTCGCTCAGCTAGACTCACCTCCGCCACTGCTTGTCGCTTCGCTTGACGGAGCAGCTCCATAGGGGCGTACGAGATGCCCACAGAGTGGAGCCCATAGCGGAGCAGTCGAATAAACGGTGGCGCGCTGGGCGCTGCAGAGCGTCTGGCCGACGCTGGCGGCGCCGGTCCGGTTCTCGGCGGCGTCGCCGCCATTGTGACGGCGTTGCGGTGGAGCTTCGGAACGATGATGACCAAAACGCGTTTTAACAGGTGCGTTTAAACAGCAGCTCTATTCACATGGGCACATTCACGTTAACCAGCTCCTCGCTGCTTCTCGCGCTTCTGCGTGCGGCGCTTGGCCTTCTCCTTCTTCAGCCGCTCCTTCTCCTGCAGCTCCTTGTCGCGCGCCACCTTCTTCTCGTGCTCCTGCTTCATCTTGGCGCGCATCGCTGCCTGGTGCTCCTGCACGCGCTGGCGGTTCGTGTTCTGGCCGACGCTGCTGTCGAGACCCGACGCCTCCTTGTCCTAATCAATGGCGTTGTTAGTGCATGCGCCTACTAGTGCAAGCAGGAGGCCCCGCCATTTACGAACCTTGTCGTTCACCTTGACGAGATTGCCGTCTTCGTCAAACTCCGAGATCGCGCTGAAGCCATACTCGCTGATGAGCTTCTCGCGCTGTGCGAGCTCTTCGCGCGACATCTTCTGGCGTGCCAACAGCTTTTCCTTTTCCTTCTCCTTGGCGAGTTCAGCTTCGCGCTTCTCCTGCTCGCGCAACTGCAGGTCGCGCAGCTCAATTTCCGCACGACGAAGGTCTTCTGCTTCCTTGTGGCGCGCCTTGTCCTCCATCAAGTGGCGCTCAACGTCTTCAACCATGCGGGTCTCGTTGAGCTCTTGCGCGAGCACGTCGGCGTCCACTGCGGCGTCATCAACGGCTCCAGAGAAGATGGCGATGACGCTCTGCACGCGCTCTTCAACGTCAGTGTCCTCGTCTTCCAGGATGCCGCGTGCATAGTCCACGTAGACGTCGACGTCCAGCGCCAGCGCCTGCACCTTGGCACGAATCCATTCCTCCAGCGCCATGGCTTCGATTGGACAAGTGGCTGCGACAACAGTGTCAACCAAAAAAGCGTTTTTTTACAGTTGGTGACATCACCAGGTGATTCAAAAAGAGTGGTACGGGACAAACCGGGTATATATTCATGAGCATTATTCTATCTCCTCAATTCAGGTGTGGGATTTGAGTTCTTCCATTAGAGTTCTTATCCCAAATGATGAAGGTTTGAAACAACAGCATGTTGTTGATATGGTCGGAACATTTTTACCTTGTTACATTACCGTCCACAAACCAACTGATCCACACACCTCCCCCCCAAAACCACACCCACATTTCCAGCCACACCCTCCAATTTGTTCTGTATTCGTTCCACCAATCCTTCCACACGTAAAAACATCCCTTTTCAGACAGTACTTTCGTTTTCTCGCTGTGGATATTCTTCATTTGGGACACACATGAGCGTTGCTTACACGGACAACACAGTACAGGACGGCGCGCGACCATGCCGCTACGATGCCTCTCTCTCGAGCTCTCGGGCGCCCACGGGCTCCCACTTCCACGACGGCATCACTGGCACACCCACCGACGTGGCTGCGCGGTGGTGCAGCAGGCACAGTCCCTCGACCTTGGCGTAACGTGGGCACGTCGTGATGTTACATGGCCGCACGGGCGGCAGCGGAGGTCGCGTCGCCGCGTTGTACGTCGCGTGGTGAGCTGCTGCCCACTCGCTGGCGTGTTGGTGCGATCCGTGGGCGTCGATCGCGCTCCCGCCACGGGCAAAGTCGCCCCCGGGTATTGCGAACCTTGGATGATGACGCGCGGGCGACGGTTCGTGGCGCCTGGTGAAAGATGACAGCGCCGTCGGCGTTGGATACACGGCAGCTGCGAGCTGTGGGAGACCCCCGAGTGCAGACGACGGGAACGTGGAGGGATGAGGTATCCGCCGAGGGGCGGGGGCTGGTCCCGATGCTGATGCGGGGGGTGGTGGCTGTGGCGGCGCGTGTGTGTACCGCTGCGGGAGGGCGTGGTTGAGAGCTTGAGTGGGGGCGTGGGAGTGGGCGTGGGCGTGGGCGTGAGCGTGAGCATGAGCGTGAATGTGGGCGTGCGCGTGGGCGTGGTGATGATGCGGTTGACGCTGCTGGTGCACGTGCGATACTGGCGAAGGCACGGACTGGTACGTGGATTGACTCCATGTCGTCGATGCCGTCGTCGCGAGTGATCGCTCTCGTGTGGAGACTGGTGGTGTGGACGTCGGCGCGTCTACTTCCTTCGCCGTCGCCGTCGCTGCAGCCTCGTGCGCCGTACAGAACCGAGCGGTCTTGGCGATGGCAGCGCACCCTGGCGCAGCGCAAATGGCGTGTCCGCGATGCCGCGCGCAGTAGCCATTCGACACCGCCTTCTTCTCGCAGCCGTCGGCGCTGCACTTCCGATACCCGCCGTGCGTGACGCAGAGCCCCTGGAACTGCACGACGCGATGGCAGCCTTCAAAGCGGCAGCGCTTGCCGCCGCCGTGTGAGATACACGCGCCGCCGCTTTGTGCGCGCTTCGTGCAGCCGTCGTGCCCGCACTTCTTGCCGCCGCCGTGGATCCAGCAGAAGCCGCCGGTCTGTGCGCTCTTGGTGCATCCCTCTCGCTGACACCGCTTGCCGCCGCCGTGCGCGATGCAGAGCCCGCGGCTCACGGCGGTCGTGGAGCAGCCGTCGATGACGCACTTCTTGCCGCCGCCGTGGCTGATGCAGAGCCCGCCCGACTTGGCGACCTTGTCACAGCCCGACACGAGGCAGCGGCGATGGGAGCCGCTGCGGTGGAGCTGCGCGGCGGCCGACGCCGAATCCTCCGAGTCGCTCGGTCGAGAGGCTACGGATCAAGGAAGTCAGTTAGACCGGGAGTCGCTTGTCGCGTGTCCACCACGCATCGAGAGAGAGAGAGAGAGAGAGAGAGGTAGGGAGAGATAGACCGGCGTACCTTCCTCGGGCGCGTCGCTGAGCAGCGCGTCGATCTTGTGGCGCGGCATGCTTCTCCGCTGGGCAGATCTTCTTCTCTCAGGCGTCGCTTCGGGCCGTTGCGCCTCGTGGGCAGCGACCGCTGGGCGGCCACCTCGAGTGCACCTGCTGGAAGGAATGACTGGCACCCCTCGTACTGTCAAGCACCTGAACTGTCCACTGCACCCACGCGGCCGCTGATTGGCTCGCTCGCGCTGTGTGTCGTGGCCCACGACTCGTGGGCACAAGGGTTAAAGAGGGGAATCAGCGGATAGACCGTTTAAAAGAAGAGAATGGTGGGTGATTTCGTTTAAACTGTTGTTACGGCTTCAAAAGCCCCCAGTCAACTGTGAGTCAATTTTCCACCGCATTTTTGGACCAACGCTGCCCATTGCGGCAACATTCATCAGACAATCGCATGCGTGTTCATTTGTGCCAATTGTACATCCCGCACCAGTTGATCATGTCTCCACAAAACCACTTGATGACATCAACGCATGTGTCCCCCTTCGAGTCGAGAGCGACGATGACTCCCACTACTACTTTCCGCTGATAGACTTCGACTCTAAAGGGATAGACGATCTCTGTTCGTTCGTATGCTTCTCTCCATTCTCTGTTGTTGTTGTCGTCGTCGTCGTCGAAGGCGTCCGACGGATTTGAACTCGTTATCTATTGAAGTCTAAAGTCTAAAGACTGAAGTCTAAAGCCTGTAGTCATGTAGTCATTAGAATTTGCATTTGTATATTGAGAGCTCTTCACTTCAAATGATTATCGTTGGTCCATTCGCTGTGGTGAAGCAGGCATAGTTGGTCGATCTTGGCGAAGCGCGAGCAGCCTCTCAACGAGCAGTAGGAAGGTCGACTTGATAGCTCTGCCGTGGGCCGCCGGATCGGACGCAAGGGCTCGTCGCTCCAGTGGAACGCACCGCTGGCACGAGCACACAGCGCAGTGATGGATGGCAGTCGATGACCACGACGAGCGGCATCGTCACTGTCACGCCAGTCGAGTCTTTCGACGGCAGGGCAGCCATCAGTGGTGGACATGGTCTTGGACTTGATGGCTCGGTACTCTTCGTCATAGTGCCAGTCCTCTGTCGGCGACGAGTGAGACGCCCCACACAAAGCAACATCGACCGGCAGCACCTGAGCGAGCGACGGCCTCTGCATCTCGAACGTCTCTATCAACGCGCATCTCAAGACTCTGCGACTGCATCCGCGATCGTTGCTTCGATTCGTTGTCGCTGCGTCGCCATGATGCACGCAATACCCACTGGACAGCGCTTTCTTGGAGCAGTTGAGCGACAGACAGCGGCGATACCCGCCGTGCGCGACGCAGAGTCCGTCGTACTGCACGACCTTGTTGCATCCGTCCATGCGGCAGCGCTTGCCGCCGCCGTGCGAGATGCATGCACCGCCGCTTTGCGCGCGCTTCGTGCAGCCATCGTGCCCGCACTTCTTGCCACCGCCGTGGATCCAGCAGAAGCCGCCGGTCTGTGCGCTCTTGGTGCATCCTTCTCGCTGGCAGCGCTTGCCGCCGCCGTGCGCGACACACAGTCCACGGCTCACTGCGCTTGTCGTACATCCGTCCACGGCGCACTTCTTGCCACCGCCGTGGCTGATACAGAGACCACCGGGCTTCGCCGTCTTGGTGCATTGAGGAAACCCGCAGCGCCGCGTCTGGTGGCGCTTCGTCGCGGGGAACCGAGTCGCTGGCGCGGCCATCGCTCAAGATGGAAACTGACCTGGCGTGCGGCACGGGGTGGACGGAGAAAAAAGATCAGCCGCAATTACTCGGCCTGGTCGTTTCAATTGGCAGCCTGTTGTGAGGAGCTGTCTATATAGGTCTGTCAAGGACGCCGAATACAATGCTGCAGATACGGAGGCGGCGTGATCCACGCCGCTGGCGCATCGCAGGGTGGCTAGGCCTGGTGCTCAACCCGTGATCTGAAATACGCCGTCGACTGTTACCTCAACGTGTCTGGCCGTTGATTGGCAGCCGCCGCGTGCGATCGCGCAGCGCAAGGCTACCGCTGTGCGCACGCCAACCACGCCTGAAGAGACAGACAGACAGACAAGACTCGAAGCAATCCCATCACGCTTCTTCTACCAACGGCAGGCGGACTGACTGTTCGTCTGCGAAACCGATCATCAACTAACTGACCATCTGCCGCTTTGCGATGTGTAGCCATGTACCAGTATTGATGGTACTCTTGAGCTGCTCGTACTTTATGGAGACCGTCGGTGGGTCTCTCCTGCGGCGGTCACCGCCACCTCAGGCGGCGCCTGCTGTCCGCGTATCTTGCCACGCCGCCGCGCACGTCAAACCGGAGCGAGAGACACGAAACGCGCTTGTCCGTCGGCGCCATCCTCCCTCGGACCCTCCCCCTCCGCCACCACCAGCACGCGAGCAGCGGTAGAGTCACGGCGCACATCCCCGCGTCCTCCTGCTTGCCTCTCGCCTTCTCGTCTGCCCCTCAACGGTGTCATTCCAGCTTCTGCGCTGCGTGCACCTCTCGTCTGCCGACTCCCTCCTTCAATCAATCTCTGCGCGATGCGTCACTTTGGATCGATCGCGCGCCGCCCCGCGACCCGAGCCTGGCTCATGGGCGCCACGGCGCTTGGCGCCGGCGCGCTCACGTTCCAGCAGCAAGAGCGCTCGCAGTGCAAGGCCTCGCGCATCCCTGCGGAGGCGTTCCTGTACCGAAAGCTCTCGGAGGACCGCGCGCCCAAGAACAGCATCGAGTTTGACACGTCGGCGCCCATGAGCAAGCGCATGGAGACCATGATCCTGCGCGTGCAGGACGAGATCTGCGCCGGCGTCGAGGCTGTCGACGGCAAGAAGTTCCAGGAAGACAAGTGGGAGCGCGAGGGCCACGGCGGCGGCGGCCGCAGCCGCGTGCTGCAGGACGGCAACGTCTTTGAGAAGGCCGGCGTCGGTGTCTCGATCGTGCACGGCGTGCTGCCGCCTGCTGCGCAGGTGCAGATGCGCGCGCGTGGCAAGCCGCTCGAGGAAGGCAAGTCGCTGCCGTTCTACGCGTGCGGCATCTCGCTCGTGATGCACCCGCGCAACCCGATGGCGCCGACGATCCACCTCAACTACCGCTTCTTCGAGGTCGAGACGGGTCGCCTCGACAAGAACGGCCAGCCCGAGAAGATCGCCTGGTTTGGCGGCGGCGCCGACCTCACGCCGTCGTTCCTCTTTGAGGACGACGCCCGCCACTTCCACGCCGTGTATAAGGTGCAGCTCGACAAGCGCGACCCGACGTGGTACGACAAATGAAGAAGGCGTGTGACGAGTACTTCTACATCCCGCACCGCAAGGAAGGCCGCGGCATTGGCGGCTTCTTCTTTGACGACCTCGAGGACACGTCGGAGGAGACGTTCCAGACCATTCGTCGCTGCGCCAACTCGATGCTCGACTCGTACGTGCCGATCCTCGAGCGCCGCAAGGACATGCCGTTCACGCAGAAGCAGAAGGAGTGGCAGCAGATCCGCCGCGGACGCTACGTCGAGTTCAACGTCATGTACGACCGCGGCACCAAGTTTGGTCTCGCGACGCCCGGATCGCGCATCGAGTCGATCCTCATGTCGCTGCCGCTCACGGCGCGCTGGGAGTACATGCACCAGGTACGATTTTTCGTTTTGTTTATTGTTGTGCTGTCAGCGCGAGAAATTGGGTCTAAATTTTATCATGTTGTGTATGCTCAGCCCGAGGAAGGATCGTGGGAGGCGCGAACGCTGGATGTGCTCAAGAACCCCAAGGACTGGCTGGACGTCCCGGCCGTCGACCTCGAGAAGATGTCCACGGCCGACCTGCTGCAGGAGATTGCCCGTCGCAGCGAGACCCCGTAAAGAGCATGTGGCGTCGATCGACCGTACTCTTGTGTGTGTGTGTAGGAAACGAAAAAAATTTAGTCCAAAACCAAGATGAAAAGGAGACAAATTCTGTTAGAAAGAGTACTCGACGTCGAGCAATGGGTCGTGGCGTGGCTGCTCCTGGCGCGTGCGCGTGTACCGCAGCGTCACAAGCTGGCGGCGCGTGGCAGAGAAGTGCGCGGCCTCCGCGATGATTGTCGCCATACGTGCCGCGTTCCAGTGGACCACCGGCGGCGCCTCGTTTCGCAGCACATCAACAAAATGGTCCAGCTCCCGCTGGTACGCGACCGCAAAGCGGTCGGGAAAAGAATGCGGTCCTCTGTCTGTGGTGACCCCGTGCGCCCCAGCGTGCACTACACTTGTCCGCGCAGGCGTAAGTACCTGAAGCATGCCGTCTGCGCCGCTGACCTCAATGCGCTGGTCGTAGCCGTAGGTCGCGTGGCGACTGAGATCCATCGTGCACACGACGCCTGTGCGCTCAAACTCGAGCCAGACGCTCGCTTGGTCCATGACGCCAACCGCACGGAGCTCCTCGTGGTGGCTCGTACCGTGGGCGAGCACGCGCGAGGGATACTCGCCCACGAGCTGACAGACAAAGTCGATGTCGTGCACCGCGAGATCATGGAACGGATCGCCGCCGGTCGCGAGAAACTCGATCGGCGGACACGGATGGTCGCGGAAAACTGTGTGCACCGAGCGCAGCGCGCCGAGCACTTGCTGGTCGACGCACTGACGCTGCAGCGCGACGTAACTTGGATCAAAACGTCGCTGGAACGAGCACACGAGCGCCACGTTGTGTGCGAAACACGCGCGATACGCGGCGTCGATGTGCTCGACGGTCGCCGCAACGGGCTTCTCGACGCCGATGCCACGCAGCGACGCGCTGCCGAGACCGAGACACTGCTGGATGAGCTCGAGATGCGTCGGCGTCGGCGTCGCGAGCCACACGCCAGCGACACCGTCGCAGAGAACGTCGCGCGCCGCCTCAAGATCGGTGAAGCACCGCGTGTGGAAGCGGCTCTCGTACTGCGCCGCCTTTTCCCCCGTGAGCGACGTGTCGATGATCGCAGCGAGCTCAAGCGACGGGTGCTGGTGGATGCCGCTCAGTCGGAGCTCGCCCATGCGCCCCGTGCCGACGACAGCGACCGGGAGACGCGAGGAGCCCGAGTCACGGGCGGTCGTGGTCTTCATGCGATGCGTCGAATAGCCATAGCGAAGGCATGGCGCCTCCCGGAGCCATCGTGACGACAGCAAGCGCATCGCCATCGCTGGGATCTTGTGCCAATAATGACGTTGGTGGTGTTGCGAGTGAGAAGATCGCGATGCACAGAATAAAGCGTATTTTTTCAAATCGTAGCTGCTCGATAAAAAAGCGTTTTTCTACAGAATATGTAGCCATCTCCCTCTTGGTCCATCCATCCATCCATCCATCCATCCATCATCCACGCTTCTTCTCCTTCTCGTACTCGGTGTAGTTGCCGTCGAAGAAGACGACGCGGCCATCGCCCTCGAACGCGATGATGTGCGAGCACAGTCGGTCGAGGAACCAGCGGTCGTGCGAGATCACCATGGACACGCCATTGAACTCGGACAGCGCAGCCTCGAGTGACCGCAGCGTGTCGACGTCGAGATCGTTCGTCGGTTCATCGAGCATGATCACGTTGTGGCCGCCGAGCAGCATCTTGGCGAGGTGCACGCGGTTGCGCTCGCCACCGCTGAGGCTCGAGACCTTCTTCTCCTGCATGGGGCCGCGCAGGTTGAAGCTCGCGATGTACGCGCGCGTGTTGATGCGGTCACCGCCGACCTCGACAAACTCGTTGTCGCCCGAGATCGTCTCGTACACCGAGAGACGCGACTCAAGCTCCTCGCGGTTCTGGCTCACAAAGCCGAGGCTCACGGTCTTACCGAGCGTCACTGTGCCGGCGTCTGGCTCCTCGAGTCCCGCGATGATCTTGAAGAGCGTCGACTTGCCAGTGCCGTTGCCACCGACGATACCGACGATGGCCGTCGGAGGAATGGTGAACGACAGGTCCGAGAAGAGCACGCGGCCGTCGTCCAGCGTCTTGCGGAGGTTCTCGACCTTGATGACCTTGTCACCGAGGCGCGGACCTGCTGGGATGACGATCTGGCCATCCTCGACGCGCGACGACGCCTTGAACCCGCTGGCTTCGAGCTCCTCGAGCTTCTTCTGACGCGCCTTGGTCGCCTTCTTGCTACCCTGATGCGCCCGAGACCACTCGAGCTCGGAGGCGATCTGCTTGGCGCGGATGGCGTCCGTCTTGCGCTCCATGTTGAGGCGGTTGCGGCGCTGCTGCAGCCACTTGGTGTAATTGCCTTCGTACGCGTACGTGTTGCCACGGTCGAGCTCGAGCACCCAGCCGGCGACGTTGTCGAGGAAGTAGCGGTCGTGCGTGATGGACAGCACGGTGCCGCGGTAGTTGAGCAGAAACTCCTCGAGCCACGCGACCGACTCGGCGTCCAAGTGGTTCGTCGGCTCGTCCAGCAGCAGCATGTCGGGCTTCTCCAGCAGCAGACGGCACAGCGCGACGCGGCGGCGCTCACCGCCCGAGAGAACCGTCACGTCGGCGTTCGCCGGCGGCACACGCAGCGCCGCCATGGCCTTCTCGACCTCGTGACTGAGGTCCCAGCAGTTGAGCGCGTCGATGCGGTCCTGCAGCTCGGCCTGCTCAGCCAGTAGCGCGTCAAAGTCGGCGTCGGGTTCGCCCATGGCCATCGAGACCTCGTCGAAGCGCTGCAGCAGGTCGTTGGTCTCCTTGAGACCTTCCATGATGTTCTCGTAGACGTTCTTGGTCGGATCGAGCTGCGGCTCCTGCGGGAGATACCCCACGCGCACGCCCTCCTTGACCCAGCGCTCGCCATCATAGTCGCGGCGCACGCCGGCGATGACCTTGAGCAGCGTCGACTTGCCGCTGCCGTTTGGACCGAGCACGCCGATCTTGGCGCCGCGCAGGAACCCGAGACTGAGCCGCTCGAAGAGCTTCTTGCCGCCCGGGATCGTCACGCCCACGTCCTTCAGGTGGCACACAAAGTCGCCGGGCACGCCGCCGCCAGCGTTGTTGCCCTGCGCCGCCGGCGCCGCGAGCCATCGCAGCTGCTGACGCTGCAGCCGCGTCGCTGGCTGGCGCCAGGAAGACGCGATGGAGTGACGCAGCATCTCGTGCTCTTGCTGCTGGGGTCAATGGGGTGGTCGTCGTGTCCAGCCAAGCAGCGTAGCTCCTGGATGACGGTCGACAAGAAGACCATCATTCCGATAGACCGGTTGGATATCGGTATATGAGATCTGAGTCGTCTGGTCGCAATGTGACGATGGCATTATTTGTGTAGCCATCTCTGGGTCTAACGAGCAGCTCCAGCATGGTCGAGCGGGTTGCCACGGTGGCGTCCCTTCCCGTTCTCGATTCTCCTCCCATCACTGCATCGCAGTAGAGACTGTATACTGTATGAGCGTCCCAAGCGAATGATTTGCCGCCGAATGCCAGGTGTTCCCACATTCTCACTTGCGGCGCCGCAGCCAAATGACCGCCAACGCCACTGCCACAGCCATCATGTCTTTCCCTCGAGGGACGATCGCCACGCTACTGCCAGCGACACTGCGGCCCGCAACGCAATCAATACGAAGCGCTACAATGCCATCCACGACCGCTCCAGTCACTCAATCGGCTTTAGAAGTTGCGAAAGGTTTCTCGATTGATGTGGTTCTTCCCCTGTGTGGCGGCGTTCTCGTACTTGGGATCATCATTGGCGTCGCCGCGACGCTTCTCGGCATTCGGCGGCAGAACGCGAGGCGAGAGAAGAATGTGAGACACACGCAAGCGCATGGCAGTCTCGGCAGCACCATCACATGTCTCGGAGCCAGAGATTCGTCACCTTTTGATCTCCAGGACAGCCGCCATCGCTTCACGTTCGCCGCCGAACACAACAACTTGAAAGATGAAGCGCAGAGATCCAGAGGTGCTGGCGCACGCGGAGATGAGCCATTGTCGCACAAAATACAAGAGACAAACGCACAGAGTGAACGCCCGCAAGAACAACGACAGAACGTGTGTCTACGTAGTGATTGTCATGGAAGCAGCTACTCTCTCGCGACGACCTCACGCTCAAGGCTGCAGTCAGAGCCACTCGAGGCGTCTGTCTGCGAGTCGATCAACACGTTTGACCTCAATGGACTCGACGTATCGCGCGTATGTAGCACAACTGGCAGCGTTGACGAGCTTGGGTCATCGCTAGGACCGCTTCACGACTCGCGATACCACGCGAGAGACGCGAGACACGACCTCGAACCGGAGCACAATAAGCGCTGGCGAGCCAAGTTTTACGTCGAGTTGTAAGGCGCAGAATACGCTTCCTCATTTTCGGTGTTATCGTAATCGATGGCTGTGCTCTGCAAACTCTTCCTCCTGCACGCGAAGGAAAAACACCAACACGCCAAAGAGCCACACGTAGAACACGCACTGTAGCGTCGCCCAGTGCACGCGAAGCCAGTGGCGCCACTGCGTGAGCCCCAGTGCAAGGCGCTGTCCGCGAGACGCGCAGCTTCTCGCCAGCGCACGCACGCGTCGCGTGAGGTTAACGAGAGCTCTTCGGTCGTTCGCTGGGTGGTCCCGTGCCTGCTCCTCGTTCGTATCGACTGTGTCGTCTCGGATCGAGATGAGCACGTGGCGCTCGCTGGGCTCCGCGGGCTGCATGCGCGCTAGAATCTGCTCGAGCGCGCGGTTCCGCGTCATCGTGTGCGTGGCGCCCGCGAGCAGCGGCGCTCTGCACATGGGGCACGCATCGACCTTGGCGAGCGCGGCGTCGAGACAGGACTGGCAGAAGCTCTGGCCGCAGCACGTCGTCAGCATCGGCGCCACGAGCGTGTCCAGACAGATGGGACACTGCCACAGCGGACTCTCCGCCACGGCACTCGCGCCAGGAGCATTGGGATCGGGACTGGCACCGGCGCCGGCCTTGGTCGATGTCGACGCCTTGGGCATCCTGGTTCAGGATGCGAGAGCGAAAAAAATCGCTTTTTGGGGATGGTTGAAAAAATAGGAAACGATTTTACACAGGTGGTTACGATCTGTTTAAATGGGTTTACTTGCGCAGAATTTCGGGAATCGATTAACATTTTGGTCACCATGCGACCCCTCGTGAGCAAATGCAGACGCCTACGCGCACGTCGCTCTGCGACGCCAATTGAACCGCTGCAGCGCCACAGAGAGACGCAGGGCAGACGTTGATCTCCGCGTCGTGTTGGCGCAGCATCTCAATCACGATGGGACGCGTCATGAGGCTGAGTCACGCGCAACGAGACTGTCTGTGGACCACGTGCCCTTTGATCGGCGGACGGTCGCACTTAGCAAATGGTTTAACACCGGTACGAGATCCTCTTTCTCTCTATCTATCTGTCTCCAAAGGACACCCGGCGTCCCTCCCCCACAGCAGTCGACGCACTTCTATCCATTCGTCTACCGTCCAAGTCCCCCAGCAAGATCCACCGATCCACCAACACCCTCAGGTAGCGATGTCTAGTGCTGCAGGAGAGCGAACGCCGCTCGTGGACATCACGTGGCAGCAGCAGCAGCGACGCCAGCGCTGGCGCCGTGGTGGCGTCGGCGTCGTCGTGCTCGTCGCGCTCTCGCTCGCGATCTACGGCGCCTCCGATCTCCCGCGACTGCGTCCGTCCGCGTTCGATCTGCACGGACACCACGACGAGATCACGGACGAGAACTGGTTCTGCGGCGAGACGCAGTTCGAGGCCGACTACATCCGACTGGGCGACAAGGAGGGCGACGACGAGTACTTCTACTGGTTCGTGGAGTCCCGCAGCCGCCCCGAGAGCGACCCGCTCGTGCTTTGGCTCACGGGCGGTCCCGGCGGCTCCAGCATCATGGCGATGCTCACGGAAAACGGTCCCTGCCTCGTGCGCCGCGACGTCACGACCAAGTGGAACCCATACTCGTGGACGAACGCCGCGAACGTGATCTGGCTCGATCAGCCGTCGGGCGTCGGGTTCTCGGCGTACGACGACGCCGCCGACACGGACCACACAGAGGTGGACGTCGGCAAAAACATCTACGCGTTTCTCGACGGGTTTCTCGCCAAGCACCCGCAGTGTGTTGGGCGTCCGTTCTTCATCACGGGCGAAAGCTACGGCGGCCACTACGTTCCGGGCGCGGCGCACTACATTTGGCAGCAGAACAAGCAACTCGCGGGCGACAACAACGCGCCAGTCAAGATTAATCTACAGGGCATCGCGATCGGCAACGGACTCACGAACCCGCTCGTGCAGTACAAGTACAACCAGGACATGGCGGACAACCAATACGGCATCTTTCTGCTCACGGACGAGCAGCGCACCCAGATGCAGCGAGACAGCGCGCTCTGCATTGAACTCACGGCGGCGTGTCAGGCGGCACCGACCAATGGCTCCATCTGCGTCGACGCGCAGGCTGCTGGGCCAGAAGCTCATCGGACCGTTCGCGGATGCGCATCGCAACCTCTACGACATCCGCAAGCACTGCTCGCCGCACCGACCGGAGGACTGTGGACTCGACTACTCATTCCTGGACGAGTACATGGCGCTCCCAGCCGTACAGCGGCACCTGAACGGCACGAAGCACGCGTGGATCGAGTCCAACGAGGCCGTGAACCGTGCATTCGTGGCGTCCGGCGATTGGTCGTTCTCCTACCACACGTACGTCGCCGACCTGCTGAACGACGGGCTGCGCGTGCTCATCTACGCAGGCGACGCCGACCTCATGTGCAACTGGATTGGAAACCGCGCGTGGACGCTCGAGCTTGATTGGCAACGCAAAGCGGCGTTCAATGCGGCGCCCGAGCGGCCGTTTGTGGTGCGTGATCCGCTGCAAGACCACGACAGCAGCGAGGCAATCGACGCCGGCATCGTGCGGCAGGCGGAGAACCTGGCGTTCATTCGACTGTACGAAGCTGGGCACATGGTACCGCAAGACCAGCCAGCAGTCTCGTGGGTCATGATCGACAAGTTCTTGCGGGGCGACACGTACTGAACATGGAGCTTGATGATGAGGTGACGGATGCATCGCCACTGTAGCCATCAGCAGAGGGTGCATGTGGGATTTCAGCTCCAAAAAATTTGTGAGTCTGAGAAAGGAAAATTTTCGTCCGTCATCGAATTTATCCGATTTCACAGGCTGCGAATGCTGAGTTAGGCTTCTTCATCAAAATTCATAGCAATCTCATCATATGTTATGGCAGGTTTTAGAGGGACCCCCCCCACTTCTCAACTCGAGATGCTTCGAGATCCCAATTGCATCCGCTCGTCATTTGGCAAATTGCCATCCGTCGACCACAATGGCATCAGGAAAGCTCACAATCTGGGGTACGCGCACTTGCACAGATATGCTTCTTTCGAGAAATTGTTGACAAGTTCCAATGTGTTGGCGACGCTGCAGTCGACCGGCTCCAAGGTCTTCATGATCCCTCTGCAACGCCGCTTTCCCTGCGTGTCACCGTTGGAGACATCTCGTCAGCACTTCGGCTGACGCCTGATGGTCAACCAGAATCTTCTCTTCTTTCCATCGTCTTGTATGTCCTTCAACGCATCGCAAGTCGGCAGTCTTGACCAACGCTCACGTTGCTGTGTATATCTCCCTTCAGAGATTTGGAGCGTGTATTGCCGCAAGACGCCGTCGTCATTTCAGTCAATCCCCGAGATCAGACCGACGTCTCGGCACGTGCGTCCACAACGGTGATGCTGTCGACGTTCATCAAGACGACCCAGTACAACCACGTCACCATGCCATTGGAGCCCGGCAGTGCTGTGCTGAAGGCCAGATCGCAGTGGCGTCCGGCGACGTCGACTGTCGACATGGACGCCGCGACGGGGGCTTGTTGTGGAGCCACACTTTGCGCTGTCATGTGATGTGCAGGTGTACATCCAAGTGCGCGGTGCAGAACATCAGAGAACACCAGGCAACTCACAATTGTGAACCCATTTCTTGTCAAAGCATCCCACTGTATGCGTGTGACTCTGATGTGCCCACGTCCCCTCTCCTCCCCGTGTGACAGTGGAAACTACAGAGTCAACTGCGCACGCGGTGTCGCTGATTAAAAACCACATCGCCATTGCTGAATCCTCTTCGTCCGCTCCACGCGATGCCGCTCTTTGCGTTTGGAGATATCGACCTCACTGGTACTGAATTGTGAAATGCACATTCCCAACCGACGAAACCCGGATCCTCATTCTCGTGCTGTCTTCGAATCCCCACAGTTCTCCGCGTCACGGGGCTGCCCGCTCAGCTCGCAGAAGGCAGCCACGGCCAAGTCGTGCGGCCGGCGTACTACGCGGTCCGCGTCACGATCGCGGGACTGCCCAAGCGCACGCGCTACGTGCTTCGAGGCACTTCGGCCCACGAGTTCAACGAGTCGTTTTGCTAGTAAGTGGCTTTGTTCACAGCCCATCGCATGTTATTCTGGATTGAGCGCTCGCTGCTGCAGCATGGGCGCCGTCATCCGAGAGGCCGACAGCCAGGACGTCGGCGTCGAGGTCTTTCGCCGCGGCGCCGACGACGCCGAGATCGCGGTCGCGTCCACGACGTTGCCGCTCGAGAGCCTCAAGGGCAAGCGCAAGGACCCGATGCTCGCGATCCAGTTGCCAGGGGGCGTCACCGTGCACTGCGCCATCAAGTGGTCGGGCGTCAAGGACTCGGCGTCGGCCATGCTGGTCAGCTGCAGCATCTCGTAATTATGCAGATAGTTACTGTCTAGTGACGTAGTAAACGTGAAATCCCTTGTTGGAGTGACATGCGTACGTCACTCTTCTGAAAGTCGAAGCTACCGTTAGTGACATTGCAGCGCCTTGCGGGAGAGGCGACGCCTACATGCTCTCCTCATTCCCCACGCAGGCGACCCATCAAGTGTCTGTATGGTGGCGACTCCGCTGGCGGCGTCTCGCTCGCCTGCAAGCGCCGCAGCGACAGCGACAGCAGCGTCAGCTCATACGAGCGCGCGTCGTCATGGAGCGAGCGAGTCGCTAGCACGCGGCGTCGCGAAGAAAGCGGAGGAAGAGCCGCAGGAGGACGAGCAGGAGGACGACGAAGATGACGAGGAAGACGACTCGGATGAAGAGCTCCGGCGTTGGGGCGAGGACGAGCGCGAGCGCCCGCAGCCGTCGGCGCTGCAAGTCTTGCTGAGAGCCATGGACGGCGCTGGCGAGGACGCTGATGCGGGCAGAAGCCCACGGCGCCAGCGCCGCTCGACCGTCGAAAGCGCGTCGTCAGCGGATGCGACGGCGCAGATGGAGCTTCGACTGGCGGAAGACCGCGTGCGGCAGCTTGAGACGCGGCTGCTGGACGCCGAAGAGACGATCTGCCACCTGAAGGCAGAGAAACTGGACGCGTGGCGGCAGATTGAGCGGCTCTCGCGGCAATCGCAGCGCGCCAGTTCCACGGAAGACGCTCGTGTCGAGGAGATCTCGAGCGATCTCAGCGCACTCAAAGTGCAGAACCGCGTGCACGAACTGCAGGAGCAACTGGCAGAGCTCACGACGCAGCACGCGGTCGAGCTGGAGGAGCGCATGGCCGTGATTCGAGAGCAGGAGCGCGAGGTGCTCGACTGGAAGCGCCAGCTCGAGGAAGCGCATGACCAGATCGCGGACCTCGAGGCGCGCAACGAAGAGCTTCAGCGCCGCCTCGCGCTCGCTACGACCGCCACGAGCCGAACGGAGGAAAGCATCGCGGTGCTCGAGGAAGCGCCGGCATCGTCGTCGACGTCGACGACGCTGTCGTCCGCCGACTTTGAGTGGCGCGAAGAGCTCGTGCGCCACCCGACGCCGCCGTTCGACCTCGACTCGCCAGAGGTGCAGTACGTGCTGTTCTCGTGGACGCCGAACCTCCGCAAGGTGCAGTACCTGCGCTCGTGGCTCACGCAGGTCGCCGTGAGCTCGAACCCGTCGCTGCCGGCCGAGTTCCCGATGGGCATCGAGCTGCCGCGACTGCCACCGGAGATCCGCGACGGCTTTCTCACGCTGGTCGTGCCGCTGTTGCGGCAGCAGATCCATCGCGAGATCCACGTGCACACGCGTCAGTATCACGACCAGTTCCACACGGATCTCCGCATTCGAGCCGTCCCGAGACGACGATGATGCTGCTGCTGCACAGCTAGTCTTTATTTCTTTTTGGTATGGACGAATCCCATTAGCTACAGAGCTTCTGTCGTGTTCAACGCCTTGCGAGACGACGAGCGACGCGCCATCGTCAGCGCAGTCTTGGACGACGCCACACGAGCGAGTCGCTTGGTCGCATTCGCAGAGTTCTGCAGTTTTCTCGTCACAGCAGCAGAGGAGGAGGAAGGAGACGACGACGATACCTCCACAGCGCGACAGAGTGCGAGGACGTCCTTGAGCTCGTTGCTCACAAGCGACAGCGCGTTACTGTCCGTCGCATTGGTCCTGATAGATAACGCAGTGATCCGCTTGCGCAGTTTGCCCAGCACCAGCTCCAGATCCGAGACGCCGCTGCGGCTCCATTCCTTCGCCAGCGCAGTCAATGGCAGAAGCTGCTTCAGCAGCAGCAGCAGCTCGAGCAGACGCCGTAGCTCCTGGTCAGCCGCGTCGCAAGGAGCCTCGTGGCTCAAAACCACAGCGTCTGCAGACTGACGAATCTCCAGCACGAGTGACGGCACGAGCGCTGTCCTGAGCGTCCGCACAGACGGCAAGAGCGGCGTGATCGAAGGCACAGCGCAGAACTGACGCAGCACTCGCGCGACGTCGAGCCGCGCGACCACGTGACGCTGCGTCGTTGGCGTCGCTCCAAGCGCTGCGAAGCACTCGCACAGCACCTCCGTCAGTGCGGACTCGATGGCGAACGCGGGCGTGAGCGTGTCCACTTGGGGCGTCGGCATGGGATCGCGACAGACGCGTGACGCTGGACCGCTGGGCACCGGAAAGATGGCTGACAGCAGCGCACAGACGTCGCTGATGACGTCCACGTCGTCCTTGTAGCGCTGCAGCAGCGCTGCGAGACCAGAAGAAGACGCCGTGAGCGCCTGGAAACTGGCGCAGGGGTGCGTCTGAAGCTGCGAGCGTACGGTTTGCAGCCAAACCCGAACGGCATCGCGCCCTGCTGCGACGCAGATCTTCTGACAGCGTTGCAAGCGCTCGAGAATTCCGTCGCTGGCTCGAGATGCGATGGCCGGACAACTGGCAGCGACGCGGACGGACGAGAACAAGGCGTTGAGCACGCGAAGACTCTCGACGACGACGCAGGAGCGATCGAAATGCGGCGCGATCTCGCGCTCGCGCGTGCCGCCAGCAGACATGGAGAAGCGGTCCACGAGCTCGAGCATCTCGTCCACGAGCGCAGGAAACGATTGCGTCGTCTGCAGCTGCAGCAGCTCGCAGTTGGAGAGCAGCGCGACTTGGCAACGCAGCGACGCCAGCAGCACGCGAGGCGACTCGCTGTGACACGAGCGGACGCTGTGCAGCACGCGACACCAGCGAACGAGACCGAGCTCGCCTTGGAAACGTCTCGAGACGCGGCACGAGATCTCGACGATGCGACACACGCAGCCCACGATCTGCTCATGGCGCTCGTGGCTCGTGATAATCTCGAGCAGCTCGTGAACGATCGGCGACGGCGCGAGACACGTCGTCACCAGGCGCTGCAGCACGTCCGGTCGCGGCTCGGAGGCGACCAACACGCCTTCGATGTCGGTGACGTACGAGAGGACTGGCTGTGGTACCGACGCTGCCGCTCGAAGAGACGACAGCGCGCTCTGAAGCTTGGATCTCGCTGCTGTCTCGACGACAGACATGATGCGAATGTTCGACTCCACAACTAAAAATCGACACCATCGAATAGAGAGTGGGGAAGCGAGAGAGATTGAATTTAGCTCTCTCTCTCTCTCTCTTTATCACAACTTTTCCTTCTGTAGCGACATGAACGAGGCCGTGGACACCGTCGACACGAATGCGAGCAGCACGACGCTCTCACTGCCAGCGCAACGCCGCCTCGTGGCGCAGCACCTGCAGCAACGCGTCGAAGTGCTGCCTGGACGTCTGGACTTCGCTGTGCTCCCCGCTGTCATCTACGCACAGGTGATCGAGCTCAAGGACGCGCCTCCAGAGACGTCCTCGACGCTCTCGCGCTCGGTCGAGTCTCAGGGCGAGCACGAGAACACGACGTTCTTCACGGTCGACGAGCACCTCGTGTACGCGCGCTTCTTCGCCGACTTTGGGCCGCTGGATCTCGCGCAGACCGTTCGTTTCGGGGTCGATACGAACGCGCGGCTGGCGTCGGCGCTTCCGGCGACGCGGCTACTGCTGCTCAGCAGTGACCACCCGCACAAACGCGCCAACGCCATGACGCTGCTGGCGCTGTACCTCGTCATGCACCATGGCAGGAGCCCGGCACAAGCGCTGCGGCCGTTCCGGTCGCTCACGCCGCCGTTCGGGTTTCGTGACGCCGCGTGCGGCCCCTGTTCGTTTTTGCTCTCGATTCTCGACTGTACGCGTGCCGTCCACAAGGTGAAGACTGCTCTTTGTTCTTTGTTCTTTGCTCTTTCCTCCCTTCTCGTTTAACGATGCTGCTGCATCTTGCTGTCTCTAGCACAGGCCATCACCAGTGGGATCTGGTCCGTCGAGACGTTCTCGCTCGCCGACTACGAGCGCCTGGATCTGCTGCACAACGGCGACATCAATTGGATCCTGCCAGGCAAACTGCTCGCATTCAGCGGTCCACAGCGCGAGCGCGTGACCATCGACAGCGCGGGCCACACAACACTGCTGGCGCACGAATACGCGCGCGTGTTTCGGGAGCTTGGCGTCTTGTCGTCCGTCGCTTTAACGAGCCATCGACGTACGACCGCCGCGCGTTCCTACAAGCCAACATCCGCCACGTCGACCTGCATTACCCCGACGGCGGCAACCCGACGGACGAGATCCTGCACAAGTTTCTCGGGTACGAAGTGTCTTCGAGAGATCTCATGGGAGATCAATGGAGCTAATTGGGAGTGATGTCGCGGGTCTAGCTGTGTGATCGCGAACCAGGTGCTGTCGCAGTGCACTGCAAGGCAGGACTGGGACGCACAGGCACCAACATCGCAGCGTACCTGATGAAGCGCTACCGGTTCTCGGCGCTCGAGGCCATCGCATGGTGCCGTATCTGTCGTCCAGGCAGCATTGTCGGCCCGCAGCAGCACTATCTGGTCGGAAAAGAACCAGAGCTGTGGGCGCTGGGAGCCGAGCAGCACCAGGAGACCCAGACCCAGACGCAGGAGAGCGCTGCTCCACCACCGGTGAAGAAGATGGGGTTTCCCAGTATGCTCTCGCGGCTTCCTCCGCCGCCAGAGAAGAAGGTGCCGCAGTGGTCAGAGAGCAGCATGCGTCCGTTGCGTGTGAACCGTCGTCTCGCGCATTTGAATGGCGCACGACGAGCGCCTGCTCACGAGAGTCGGTGATGGAGGTGAGACGGATCATCCAACTTGAAGTCTCACCTTTTATCCTATCATTGTTATTCGAGTAGATAAAGCTGCAACCGTCATCAACACACTGATAGAACAGCATCTGCTGTGGTCTATTCTATCAGATCTCGCTATCTTAGTATATCATGGACTCATCAACCTTCAGTCTACTGTGATAACAGTTTTTCGCCCCTGGCCGCTGCCAAGTTCGCGTCCCATCGGAGAGGCGCCATTCCGCCATTGACCTCCTCGTTCCCTCGTCGACCGCATGGGCATCTTCAGCAAGCTCTCGTACTACTCGGACGCGCGCCACGCCGCCGCGTTGTGGGTCGACAACAGCAACATCGCGCGCTGCCGCGTCGTGCCGCTGACGCGGCTGCGCGAGCCTGGCTTCCGCGTGCAGCTCACGCACGCGATCCAGAGCATGCCGAGCATGTACGACGTCGCGCTCGAGTCGCCCGTGGGCGCCGTCGCCTTGCGCCCCGACGACGCCGACGACCCGACGCTCTACCGCGTGAACCCGTGGATGTCGGAGACGCTCGCGTTCTTCGGCGACATGCGCCTGGACGACGGCGCCGCCGAGTGGGCGCACTGCCCGCGGACGTTCCTGCGGCGCCAGCTCCACCGCCTGCTCGAGGACCACCGCGTCGTGCCGACGCTCGGCTTCGAGCTCGAGTTCCAGCTGCTGGACCCCGCGAAGGACGACGCGCCCGTGGACGACTCGCTGTACTGTTCTCTCGCGGCGATTCACAATGGCAAATCGTGGGAAGTGATGCGCCAGATCGTGCGCTGCCTCGAGGACCACTTCAAGATCCCTGTGAAGCAGTACCATCCCGAGTCTGCGAGCGGTCAGTTCGAGATCAGCATCGGAACATTCGGCGTCGACGACGCCGACCGCAGCGACGCTGACGCCGCGGTGTCCGCGAGCGCTGGTGGAGGTAGCGGTGGCGACAGCAAGGTCGCCTCCAAGTGGTCGTCAGTCTTTGGCGGCGGCTCGCTGCAACGCAAGGAAAGCCTGGCCGAGACGCAGGCGATCCCGAAGGAGCAGAAGGAGCAGTGGGTCGCCAATGCCATCGCAGCCGTCGACAAGCTCGTGCTCGCGCGGCAGACGGTGTACGGCATCGCCGCCAAGAACGGGCTACGCGCGACCTTTGTGCCCAAGCTCCGCACCGATCAGGCCGCCAACGCCGCGCACATGCACCTCGGCTTCATCGACGTCAAGCATCCGCGCGGCGCGCGCAACCTGTTCGAGTCGGACGTGGAGCGCGCGTCCAGCTTTGTCGCCGGCATCCTGCACCACCTGCCGTCCATGTGCATGCTCCTCGCACCGACGACGAGCTCCTACGACCGCTTGCAGCCGAGCTGCTGGGCCGGCGCTTTCCAGTGCTACGGCTACGAGAACCGCGAGGCTCCCGTGCGTCTGCTGGGACCACCTGCAGCGCGGGACGACATGAGCGCAGTCGATCACTTTGAGATCAAGACGATCGATGGGACAGCGAACCCGTACCTGGCGCTCGGCGTGATCCTCGCGGCCGCGATGGAGGGCGCCAAGGCCAAGCTCAAGCTACCGGAGGCGTGCACGGTGGACCCAGCGACGACTCCGGACGCGCACGCGCGGTTGCCGTCCTCTCTTGGCGACGCGATCAAGCGCTTCCAGGACGCCCAGCAAGACGTCTGGGCCAACGTGCTCTCGCCGTCGTACTGCGAGCTGCTGGTCAAGCTTCGGAGCACCGAGCTCGAGCACTACAGTGCGCTGAGCGCCGAAGAACGAGTGCGAGCACTCAGCCGCCGCTACTAAGCATAGGCGGCCGTCAGGTACCCAGCACTTCCGTTGGCTGGGAGGTAAGTGGGCGTGGCTGGCTGGGTGGCTGCCGTTGCGTTTCGTTCTCTCCCGTTCATCCACTTCATCGCATGCGTCTTCCAATCCATCTCCATCTCCTTCTTCTTCTTCTTGCTCTTCTCCTGCCGTTGGGTTGTGGCCTGCGACTTGGACACTTGGACACTCGGGACGTCGTTCGCAGCTTGCGCTTAAAGCCTCCGACTTGATCTGACCCTGGATCGTTTTGCTCTCCCGTGCTGGAGGCAGAATGCTGACGAAAACACCGACTGGACATCCGCGTTCCTCGCGTTTCAGCGGGCGCCTGCGACGTGACCAAGTGATCAAGCGGGGGGGGAACAACGCGCGCTGAACGCAAGAACAGTCGCGCAGCTTCCACGGCGTTTCGCGTGTCTGACCATCTTGCGTAAAGGACGGACCTCATCCAAAGTGCAGCCATGTCAAGCAACGGAAAGATCGCGTCGAAACGGTCGGCTGGCTTGATCGCCTGATGTGGAGAGCAGCAACAGGTTGAAGTGCGCGCAGCGCGTCGGACAACGACGTGGCGATGGCCAAAACAGGCAGTCACCAGAGCGTTTCGCGGCGCTGAGAATCTAGTGGCGCCGGTCTGATGGCCACACGAACAACCAGCCCCCGACGCGAGGGCGGACAGACTGCTTCCAAGGGCTCCTCTCGTCCGCGTGGGTTTTGACCCGCTCTCCGCGTCCTCATTCCCCAATCTTCCGCCTTCCGATCATTTCTTCCATCCTTCCTTCGTGATCGAGATGGTTGCGACACGCGTGGAGACCCCAGCGCACCAGCCGGCTCTCCATTTCTCCATCATGCCCGTCAATCGGAAGAAGAAGATGTGCCACGAACTCAAAGGTGCGTCCGAATACTTTTGCTGTTCTCGGCGCAAGAGGGCGATGGACCAGCGAACTAACGAACGAAATGCTGGCTCTGCGCTGCTTGCAGTGATCGCGCTCGGCGACGCCCGCGTCGGCAAAACGAGTCTGCTCCGGGAGCTCACCGCGTCCAACAGCAACAACCACAGCAACGCGACGGGTCTCGACTTTCGCGTGCGCCTTGCCGAGGTCGGTGATGCGCTGGTCAAGATCCAGCTTTGGGACACTGCGGACCAAGAGAAGTACGGCGCGTCGGCGCTACCAGCGGCCTACTTCCGCCACGCGCGCGCCGCGTTCCTGGTCTTCGACGTCACCGATCGCGGCAGCTTCGTCAATGTCGCTCGCTGGGCGAAGCAATTACAGTCGTTTCATGACGGTCGCGAATTCAGCGTCGTGCTGGTCGCAAACCGGTGCGAGGTGTCGTCGTATGAGCGTGTGGTCTCGGCGTCGCACGCCTTGCGACTCGCGCGCGCGCTTGGCGCCAAGTACGTCGAGTGCAACACGCGCGACGGCACCAACACGGAGCAGGCGTTCGAGCTGCTCACGGACGCGATGGCGAACGCCCAAGTCTGGAGGCCGTCGATCGACGCCACCGACGCGTGCGTAGCGGATGCTGCATCGCCGCCGCTGGTCAAGACCAAGCCGATCGTCGTCGTCGAGACCGAGTGGTCTGTGCCTGTGCCGATGGAAGCACCGCAGGACCACTACGTGCGCATGGTGTCACCCGCGCGCCTGATGGCGATGAAGGCGTCCCGAGCGACCACGAGACGCCGCAGCCTCTCGCTGCCAGCGGCGCCGGCATCGGTCTCGGGCCGTCGGTCCAGTCAGCTCTACACGAGTCTGCTCATGGAGCGCGGAGACAGCCCACAGGCCGCGCTGACCAAACCGCCGACGCGGCAGCTGCACCGCGTCGCGTTCGCGGGAAGTTTTCTGCTGCTTTGCGCGTGTCCTGCGCTGCTGCTGACGTACGAGTCGCTCGCTGGCGCCGCGAATGACCTCCTGACGCAGTGGATGGGACCTTTTGGCGCCGTCGCCTCACTCATGTTCTCGGTTCTGGCGGAGTGAACGACAAGTTTGTTACTATTTGGTGTTGATGTTGTCCGTGAGTTGGAACTGGGTTTGATGTGAATGGATAAACACTTTCGCATGTTGTACTTTGGACTTTGATCTTTGCTCTTTCGCTTGTTGCTCTTTGCTCTTCGTTCGTTTTGATTCTTGATCTAAACGGATCACTGGTTGAGACTGAATCTGACACTCGAAGGTGTAGCCATTTCGGTGCACATAGACCGTCCAACATTCTCACATCATGGGAGTCACATGAGAGACCATCCAAGATCGCAGTCAGAGTCATCGACAATATGATCTATGCGCAGAGCTGTCTGCTTGATGCCGTGCATGAACGCAGTCGAGCAACAATTCAAGAATGTACTGTACGACCTCGCCATCCGTAATCTCGTAATCCCGCAAACGAGCCATGCATTCCAAGGGTCATCGAGTGTGTCGTGCCATGCTCTGGTGTGCGACAAAAACGTAATGTCCGCATCGCTGGCGCGAAATCTGGAGGCATGTTCACATGTATGTAGCTGCACAAAGGCACAGTACAGACTGTATGTACACTGTATCAAGGCAGCCACTTTGGGTGGCATTGTAGACGAACAGTCGAAGATGAATTGTGCTGAATTGATTGTGGGACAGGAACTCTCAACTGGCACTTGCACTTGAGGCGTCCGCCACGCTTTGCTGCGGATCAGCGGGCCAGTCGCGTTTCTTCTCGCAAAGCGTCATAGCTCGCTGTCCTCTCCGTCATGATGAACGGGACACTAGCATTGAGAAGTGAGACTGTCTTCACCTGCCTTACCAGCGACTGCCTACTCTAGCTACACTGACATTCTGAATGATTGCACGCCTTTTCCAGTCCATCGGGTCGATGGGGTGCCGCAGATCGAAGCTGGTGAGAAACAGCACATCGCCGGTAACGTACAGCAATCCTTTCCTCCCATGGCTTTGGCGATGGTGCTCGTATTCGACCGTGACGGACCCAGGAACGTACTACGTCGTGCGAATTCAAGTGGGTGAGCAGGCACAGCAGACCAGAACCCACGACAAAGGGCAGGAGTCCCATGTCGAGCACGACATCACCTTGTCCGTGGTGCGACCGTGTCAGCTGATCGATGGCGCGTCTCTCACGGTTTGTACTCCTGGTCACAGTCACGTCGAGGGTGCAGACGGACGGGAGAGCGTCATCGCAGAGATTCTTGGCGATCAGAACCAGGTTTTCAGTCGCGGCGTCATCGGACTGCTAGGAGATCTCATCGACGGCCGCAAAGGCGCCAAGGTCGAGCTTGATGGCGGTGCTGCCGTCGTGATCAGCTCGACGTGGAGCCAGGAACCGAAGCAGCCATGAGTCACGACTGAAGACCGACTGCACGTCCGTTCGTTTCTGTGACGAGGTGGAGGCGACGTCGGCGGTCTAATCGGATGGATGTAGCCTAAATCTCACGTCGAATCAACAGCGTCTATCTCGATCTTGTCAGTCTAATTTGCGTGACAGCGTTGACGTGGCTCTTCGCGTCGGTCAGTCGATGTGATCTGTCGACGCGTGACAGGCAGACTGACTGATCCCCGCCGCCGACACGCGCCCAGTCACCTCCATCCTTCATCCAAGCGCCGCGTGCATCTGGTGTGGCGGGGTGACAAGGCCGATCCCACCTTTCGGAATCGCGAAAGATCGAACTGACTGTGTGCTGGTGCTTTAGACTGTGGACACAAGTGACAGTTGTGACACTCACGTCGTCACTGACTCGAGTCAATCCCCATCGCTCTCTGGATCCAATTTGTCACGTTTGCTGAGTAAACAGGCGAGGTTTTTTGCTTGATTCTGGATATTTCCGATTCGTTTGTGACGTATCGGTCCCTGTCGCTGGGTATGTATGATGGCTGTTTGACTTGCCCGTTAGACACCAAAGCTTTTCTTGTTGAAGCGAACGTCGGCTAAAAACCTCAACGGCTGCATTGCCTGCGCACAGCATGCACACAGCAGAGAGCAAAGCCTCAGTCGCGCATGGGTCGCGCAGCTCTGCGTCATTCTTCGAATTTGTGCCAGCCTCACACGCTTGCCTATCGTCAAAGACAGACAGACCCCGCCAACCGTTTAGACACACACCATGTCCGGAACTCTCTCGATCCACGGTATGCTGGATGCCGCAGGATGAGCTACCCGACGTTCGTCGCCGATGGACTAACCGTGGTTGCGTCGCCTGCAGTTGTTCGCGCGGAAATCGTGCACGCCGAGCACGACAACAACAGCCAGTACGCCATCGGCATCAAGCTCGCCGGTGAAGAGCGCAAGACCAAGCTGCAGAAGTCGCTGCAGCCCGAGTTCGACCACACGCTCAACTTGTAAGCTCAGACCTTTCCAAGTGTAGCCATGTCCAACCGACTAACGGGCCTTACTTGACCTCGTTGCAGTGATATCAAGGAGCTCAACGCCGAGGACAAGATCCACCTCGATGTCCTCTACGGCAAGAAGCACCACATTGTGACCTCGGGCACCATGCCGCTCGCCGACCTCGTGCAGGGCTCGGAGACGACGCACAAGATCATGACCTTCCACAACGGCACCAAGGTCTTCCTCGAGGGCAAGTGGACGACCAAGACGACCACGCAGAAGGTGGCCGGCGAGGGCGCCGCCAACACCGTCGAGACGGCCGCTGCTGTCGTCACGGTGAACCCCCAGCGCGCGCTCGCGCTGCATGAGACCCACCGCCCGTGGTTCATGCGCGTGTCGTACTACTACGACACGACCAAGAACGTGTACAACTACACGACGAGCTTCCGCGTGATCTCTGGTCTTGCTCGCTTTGGTGAGAACAGCGCCAACTACGTGCTTGAGAAGGTCACGGGCAAGAAGCTCGCGGACGTGGACCAGCAACTGCTCGCGCCGACGCTCAACACTCTCGACAACAAGGTCGATGAGACGATCACGACCGTGCTGGTCAAGCTCGTGGAGGGCCAGAACTACGTGCTGGAGAAGAAGAACCAGGTCGTGGGCACGGCCGCCGTCGTCGCCAAGAAGTCGACGGAGCAGATCTCGAGCGTCGTGGCTCCACGGTGTCCACCGTCAGCAAGGCCAAGGACTACACGACGTCGCAGATCAAGACGGTCTCGCACTCTGCGTACGAGACGGTGGTCAGCGCCAAGGACTACACGACGTCGCAGGTCGTGAACGTCTCGTCGTCGGCTTACGGCACGGTTCGCGCTGGCACTGTGTATGTCGTCAGCCACCTGCCGTACCTTGGCGCCAAGATCCGCACGTAAATTAAAGTTGTATCCAGCCGGTGCATGATGGCCCGAGCGAGGTCCTCGGGTAGAAGAAACCTGTTTGCCGACGAAGCTACGCGCGATCCAGCGCGACGCACCCATGTCGATGTATGTCTCTGTGCCGGTTGTCCTCGCTCGACGCCTCGGCTACTGTGCTGGTCGAGCGCTATTCTCGATGGATCGATATGAAGATGCATCCTCCCCGTCTCCTTTATCTCATTATGGGTTTGCAACGCTACAATGCATAGTCTCTTTTCATTACAACATCCTGTTCATCTACATTGCTCGTGCTCCGGTGCTACGAACGCGTTGGGTCAATACGGAAAGAGCCTCGCAAGCCCTCCAGCTTTGCGCGTGCGTGGCACAAGAGCCCTGGGTGCGCCGACACGAACGTCCGGAACGTCTCAAAGTCCACGTAACCCTGCTGCTGCAGCGCCAGCTCGAGCTCGATCGAGCCTGACGCGAAGATGGACTGCGGCCCCGCAGACGATGGCGGGCCGTAGTAGGAGCGCACGAATCGCAGCATGCGGTCCAGCTCGGGTTTGTCGATGCGGCCGTTGTGGTCTGTGTCATACAGACCGAACGCAAACGAGATGAGCTCCTCCGAGCTGCGCGACGGATTCAACGCCGTGAGCCCCATGCAGAGCTCACGGAAGTCGATCTGGCCGTTGCCATCCTGGTCCAGCAGCTCAACCAAGCGCTGGAGGATCTCGGGGTCGTCGGCCGGGAACGCCTGACAGAGATCCTCGAATGAGATCAATCCGTCTTGGTTGCGGTCGCGCTTCATGAAGTACTGCACGAGCTTCTGCACGTCGTCACCACGCATGGCCGTCCAGGTCGAGACCTCGCTGAGGTCTGTGATTGGCACGACGTGCTGGTCGGCGTACTGTCCGATCTGCATGAGAAGTGCCACGTCCTCGAACGCGTGATTCGTGCACTCGACATTGAGCTTCTGCGCCATGCGCTGTCGGACATTCTCTGCGTAGAGCTCGGGGTCGGCGCGCTCCGCCTCCGTCGGATAGTAAGGCGGCAGGAACTCGACTTCCATGCGGTTGTGGAACTGGCACAACATGCGCACAAAGAGATACAGCGCCGAGACATCGGGCGTCCAGCTGATGTCAAAGTGTTGGAACGGGTAGCGGACGACCACGGGCTGACAGGGCAGCGCACTGGCGAAGCTGCCGACCTTAAACTTGGTCAGGTAGTCCTGGTTCGACGTCGTTCCCTCGGGAAAGATGAGCAGCGGCGGATACGTCGGGTCCGCGAGGTGCTCGTTGATATCGCGCAACGCCCGTCGACGGCCCTCCGAGGTCTTGCGGTCGATCAGGATCGGCTCAATGGTCCGGATGACGTGGCCGAGAATTGGGACGTGCTGCAGCTCGGCCTTCATGGCGATGCTCGTGTTCAGGTAATAAAGGAAGAACGGGCCGTCAATGAAGCTGATGTGGTTGGACACGATGATACGCGGGAGCTTGTCGCGGCGGAGCCCACCCTCGGGGAGCTTGACAGAGATCCAGTGGTACCCGAAGAGGAAGAGCACGGTGCGAACGGCCCAGGACCTCGGCACTGCGATCCACTGGCGCCAGCGAGGCAGCGGGTTCCGCGCCTTGGTGACGGGATCCACACGTCATAGCCGATCGTCGCGAGGAAGCTGAGCAGTCCAAGCACGGACGCGACCACGAGCAGCAGCGCGAGGCGCAGAAACGGCAGACCGAGAAGGCAGGCGACCGTCATCTTGATCTTCTCATACGTATCGATGCGCGAGTTGTAGTGGAACGGATTCTTGCGCGGCGGCGGGAGCTGCCCCAGCGCCGAGACGCGCGTCGGCGCCATGGACCCGACGAGCGACGACAGCGAGAGCGGCGGCAGTTCGAGGTCGCGGTCCGTCGCATCCCAGCAGTACGACGACTGGCTGGGACTCGCCATTAATAGCGGAGCCGACTCGGTGGGCTCCGGTGGGGCCATGATGTCGGAGAACGTTCTCTCGTGGGTAGACACGAAGATGTTCTTTGCGGCGAGAACAAATCGCAGGACGAACTATTATATCGTCGTCGACAGGAAGGATGTGGTGACGATGGTCGCAGATTTGACCGCTGCCAGACGGTGGCAGAGGGAACAGAGTGTGTAGCCACCAGGTCTAACCTACAACTGGACCTGGAAGACCTCGTTCTATAGGTTCAACCTATCTACTGATTTTACACGGATCTGTCATCGTGAAAGTTACGCGTAAGTTACGTTCATCCTCGGTGGAATGTAGTTTACGCTCGCTCGCTGACTGCCTGACTTGGGCGAGAGAACAAATGACAACCATGGCGTCGTCGCCCAAGACCCAAGAGCGAGATGCGAGCGGCCCCAGGCGCCGCCGAGCGGCCGCAGCAGCACTGCTGCTTCTCTTCGCAGTGTGCGGAGCAGTCGTCGCTGTGTTTGCGTTCCGCTCCGTGGGCGAGAGCTCCCCCAAGGCCACGACAGTCGAGACCAAGTCCGAGGCGACGTGTGAGATCAAGGCGTGCAAGGCTGGCGGCGCGGAGGTCTGCGGCACCGACGGCAAAGTGTATTTGAACGACTGTTTCTTCAAGAACGCGCAGTGTCGCGATGCGTCGCTGCAGGCGGTCGCTGACTGGAAGGGCTACAACTGCCCCAACAAGTGCAAGAAGCAGATCTCGTGCAAGGAGATCGGCAAGTTCCTCTGCGCGAGCGACGGCAACGTGTACTTTGGCTACTGCAACCTCTACACAGCGCAGTGTCTCGATGGATCCATCGAAGAAGTGCCGTGTGATCCCGCTATCTTTGAGGGCGCGTTCTGATTGTAAACAGCTCTCGCCTCACGAGGTGTGTGCATGTGCGTGTGTGAGACTCATGGATCAATTATCCATCGCTAGTCTGCCGTATGAATGATAAGTAAAATGAACACGAATTGATTGCTTTCTATCAAGGCGTGCTTCATGGGGTTGAGATGCTCAAGCGAACTCCTGTCACCAAAGCGCTTGTGGACTGGCATCACATCAGAACGTCATGCACAAGTGGTAAATTCCGTCTTTTCGACCCAGACTGCGCTAGTAAATCGTAATTGATGGCGTGATGTACGAAAACAATTCGAGTGAATACATATACTCTCGCTTGCTACAGTGCTTTACGATGTGGCTTCCGTGGCTGACTGCGCGAGCAGCGTCTTGATGTCCTCCTCAAACGAGAACGGCAGGTCCTTGGGTGCGTATCGCTTGAACGGCTGACCGTTGCGGTCCACGAGGAACTTGGTAAAGTTCCACTTGACAAAGTTGCCGAATGCTCCCGGGAGCTTGGCCTTGAGATACGTGAACACCGGGCGCGCGTTCGCACCGTTGACGTCGTGCTTCTCAAAGAACGGGAACTGGCAGTTGTACTGCTTCACAAACTCCATGATCTCCTCGTGCGTACCAGGCTCCTGACTGGCAAACTGGTTGCACGGGAACGCCAGGACGGCAAGACCCTGATCACGGTACTTCTCGTCGAGCGCAGCGAGCTCCGGGTAGTTGGTCGGCGTGAGACCACACTTGCTCGAGACGTTCACCACGAGAACGACCTTGCCCTTGTACTTGTCCATGCTGACTTCGTTGCCCTGCATGTCGAAGTCCTTCAGCTCGTAGAACGACTTGACATCCTGAGCGGCGAGGTTGAATGCCTCGCGGTACGTCGCGCCAGCGTTGATAAAGGAGTTGAGCCACTCGTCCTGCTTTTCCTTCGACGACGCACCGAAGACCTCGGAGCCCTTCGCGCCCGTGAGGCGGATGCCATGCGGAATGGAAGCGTCAAACTCCACAGATCCCGACGAGACGTCGAGCGTCAGAATCGGGTGGCGCGCCACGTCCGAATCAAAGACCGCGACACGCTTGGACTTATCGTTCGCCACGACGTACACGGTGGAGGTGCCGCCGGTGAGCTTCGCCATCATTCCCGTCTTCTTGCGCTTGAGTTCTCCCGCCTGAATGGCACCTTCCTTGAACGCCCACACTGAGTCCGAGTCGACGGACGTGAAGTTGGAATCGACAAGCGTAAAGACCTCGCCGTCAAAGTCGAATCCCTGCAGCGCAAACGTTTCCTTCCGTGGGGACACGAAGTTCGAGAGCACGAGACCATCAGCGACGCGCTTGACGGCCTCCACCGACGTGTCGGCAGCGTTCGAATCCGTGAGGAACTTGGTCACTGCGGCGAGCAGCTTGGTGCCCTCCACCTGGAGGCCGTCCTTGTCCTTCTTGGGCTCGAGCAAATGCGCCTGCGTCTCTGGGAGCAGCAAGTGCAGGCGGAGCGCCGCAACCTGCTCGCGGAACTCGGGGGAGAGCTGCTCGAGACGGCGGGCGCGGTCGAAGATGCGGCCTTGAAGCGGGCTGTCGCTCATGATCGTCGTGTGCTTGGTGGTCGATCGGCGCAAGTGAAGTGTAGTTGTGAAGTGACAGAGGAACAGGAGGCAAAAGAGCAGAGAGCAGAGAACGAAACACAAAAAACAACATCTTGCGCTTGGATCGTGGGCAGTGGGCGTCTAAACCAGGTGGGTTCAGTGGGACAAGTGACGAAACCCGTCAGTGGGCTGGTGTTCTCGATTCGTCAGCAAATCGCAAACAACCGTGTTTTCGTACTTCCCTCGAACTCGTGCATCCATGAGGACGATGTGGGGACGGAAAAATTTCCTCCTCGGATGATGCAGAGCAACCATCACGTTTGATTTGCTCGATCCTCTTCACGTCAGCTGTCACACATTCTGTGGTAGGTGGGAACGAGAACCACCATGCAGCAAGAAACATTAACGACTGTCACCGATGACATGATGGCATCCTGTACGTTTTGTTCTTGTTCCCAACACTTTTTCAAGCATATCGCAGAACTCAAAACTGTATTGGGCATTTCTAGCGGACTCACGCACACACACGTTGCTCCGTGCGCTCGGAACAAACTCGAGGAAACAACGCTCACTTCTACTATCGAAGCGGTTCATAGATCGATGGGCGCGCGCTCGGCGCGATCGTGAAGCGCTGCACGTCGCCGCAGCAGTCTCTACAGATCGTCTTGACGCGTCTCGACATGTCGCTTGGCGAGTACTTGCTCGCGCGAAGTGAGACCGTGGACGCGCGGGCGCTCAGTGACTCGCGACTGGCGAGCGACTCGCGGAGCTCCTCGAGACTGCAGTCGACCGGCGCGTGGAAGCCGCACTTCCGACACAGCGCCACCTCCTGACAGACGTCGCACACGCGTCGCCGGCGGAAGATGCCAAACTTCTTCCGACAGAAATGACAGTGCTCGGGTTTGTCTGCGGCGGTGGCGAACGATGCAGACCGCCGGGGCATCGCGTGCGGACTGCTGCTATCGTGGCTGGACCGGAGACTGAATGAGATAGACGAGTCGCGGCGAGTGGTGCGCGAGCTCTGTAGATCGGTCGCCGAGGTCGACGGCTCAGTCGAAGATTCGGACGACGAGCGAGGCGACAGCAGCGGCGGAAGAAACGCGCTCGCGGCCAGCGCCGACTTGTCCATCCGTCGGAGTCGGTGACGGCGCGTCTTCGTGTTCTGTACACGCTTGACGTTGCGCCGCATGGTCGCGAACGCCACAAGCAGACACGCACAAATCAGTAGAAATGTCTGGACAGCTTCAACGCTCCACGAGCTGATCAACGGCAGCGATGTGAGCGACGCAGGAAGAATCGCGATGAGTGGCGTTGATACGCGGCAGTTTTGGTCGTTCATGCTGACGGCAAAGTACGCGAACGGACTGCGCGCACGACCGCTCACAGCCTGCACCCGATAGAGGTACTCGTGCGGGTGCTGGACCTGCTTGTCGACGAGACTGCTGCCGTTGAGCTCAGCCACGACGCCCCATTGCGGCTCGTGCTTCATGTCCGGGTACCGCTGCACGACGAACGAGCTGACTGGTCGCGTCGCGTCTTCGAGCACTTGCCATCTCACGACCACATCGCGACAGGATGCAGCCGCCACGACGACCGGCGCGACTGGAGACGGCGACGACGACGGCTCGAGATCTGAAAAGACATTGCGGCAGAGTCGTCAGGCTCGGCGCATGCGAATCGCTGGTGGCTGGCACTGAACAACGTACGTGTATCGTGGGCGTCATCGTCGCCAAGCGCGACGTCATCCGCAGAGACCAAGGGCGTGACCTCATCGTGCTGCGGCGCCATCACGGGGTGATCCGGCGATAGAGAACTGAGCTCCTGAACGTCAATGACTCCAGACGTGGACCACAGCAATGGGCGGATAACTGGGCGTCACGCGATGCGACGAAGACGAGCCGAGGCCGCCCATCCATCGCGTCAGTTCTAGTTCCATCACAGAGCGCCAGAATCACAGCAGCCACGCACCATCGACGGCCTGCGAGAGCAGCGCGGGAGTCCATTCCGAGAAGAGCAGCATGCTCGTCCGCTGCCGCGCGTCAGGGCTCAGCGCGTCGCCGCGGCGATCGTCAAATGGAGTCGTCCGCCGGCTTGTTGCTTTGCCACGTGCTGAGCTGGTCTTCTCCTCAGCAGATGCGGCTGCAAGTTGCAACCCTTTCCATGCAACGGTGGCTGATTTCGCGATTGGATTGGTGGTAAATAGTGCCATTGCACGCGTTGATTGGTCAAAAACAGACTTTGCACCGGGATGGGAATCCCACGCTGGGTGGAGCGAGAAGAAACGTTGATGCCTCTGTTTATTCCGTGCTTCATCGACGAGTCGCGCCACCGAAGCGTGGGGCATCACCCCGTGTGACACGATGGCTGTGCATCGGCACCTCGACTTTGAAGAAGCCAACGACTGTCGTAGCGTCATCGCTCCTGTCCCGACTACCGTAATAACCACGACATCCAAGTCCAATCCAAAGCACCCAACGCAGCGCCGAGTCATTCGAGGCACCGAGTGTTGGTTGGTTCTTTCGTCGCGACGAGATGTCGTTGTTGCTGCCCTTTGCCCCTTTTCATGTCTCAAGACGTTTGTGGTGATGCACTCATCGTCATCAGATGCTCCCTTTCCCAAAGAATGACATTTTTACGAACGAAATCGCTTTTTGTGAATAGTTGTTATTTCAATGCATTTATCTGGCTGAAGAAGTCACTCAGTTGAGGTCAGGCGAAACTGAACTGCAGAGAGCATCTTCAGGGATGCCTGCGCCATTTGCGGAGCGAGCAAACACATGCTCACCATTCTCACTGAACGATCACATTCTGGACACCACAGGGTCACGCCCCGCTTTGTGCCGCGGAGGATTCGTCGACACGATTATGTGAGAGTGTACCCTTCGGTGACCTGACGTGTGGAGACTTGTTTACACGATCACCTCTCTTTGTAGCCAATCCGACGCACGCATCTTGAGGATTGGGCAACCTCATTGGCTCTCCTTCCCTGTGCCCACGTCGCAACTCGGCTCCCGACAAACTGTTCTCCGCAAAGATCATTCTCCAAGTTTCGCTCTCGCGCACTCGTCCTCCAACTTCCTCCGCATCGATCATGCCGTCGCCACTGCAGGGCCGTGTCTTCGACCGCCTCCGCCGCTTCGAGAAGCTCCCCGAGTCGCTGCAGGAGCAAGTGCAGTCGGTCGCCAAGGCGCTCGCCGAAGACAAGAGCGCGTTCTCCTCGCAGTCGGTCTCGTTCTTCTCCTCGGTGGTCGGCATTCGCGCCGACAAACTTGTCGAGATTGTGAGCCAGAAGCTCGGCAACCCGTCAGCCCCTCGCTCGGACGTCGAGCAGATCGTCGATGGTCTCGTTCTCAGTGGCGCATTGGCGCTGGCAGATGAGAAGAACGCGTCAAAGCAGGAGAAGTTCTTTGAGCCGTCGAGCACGGTGCTGATCCCAACCGACAACGAGCTCGGTGGTCGTCCGGCGGGCGAGTCGGTCTGGAGTGTCCGTGACGGCGCGATTCAAGCTGGCGTGGTGACGCGCGCGGCTCGAATGTTTGGCGCTCGTGAGGCGTACGCGGTCGCAAACGAGAAGCGCAAGGGCCTCTATATCTTTGACCACGACGCAGCGCTGGAGCTGAAGGAGCCGATCAGCCTCCAGGGCGCGTTTGTCGAGTTCGAGAAGACGCTGGAGCATGGCATCAAGGTCACCAACAACGGCAACAGCCTGACGTTTGGTGCGCCGTCCAAGGATATGCAAGACGAGTGGCTCAACTCGATCATCAACGCTGGCGCGACGTACCGCGAGGCTTTCAACACGTCGATCGAGAACGTCAAGTCGGTGTATGAGCTCAAGGATCGCGACATGCAGGGCAACGATGTTGGCATGGACAAGTACAAGGGCAAGGTGCTGCTGATCGTCAACGTCTCGAGCAAGTGCGGTCTCACGCCGACCAACTATCCGGAGCTCGCTGCGCTTGACGAGAAGTACCGTGATCAGGGTCTTGCCGTGCTGGCATTCCCTTGCAACCAGTTTGCTGGCCAGGAGCCTGGTACGCATGAGAGATCATGGAGTTTGTGAAGCAGTACAACTGCCAGTTCCCATTCTTCGAGAAGCGCGACGTCAACGGTGCGAACGCGCGCCCGGTGTTTGCATACCTGAAGGAGCAGCTTCCTGGCTCGTTCGGCAACTTTGTCAAGTGGAACTTTACCAAGTTCCTGTCGACCGCAACGGTCAGCCGTACAAGCGATACGCACCCAAGGACCTGCCGTTCTCGTTTGAGGAGGACATCAAGACGCTGCTCGCGCAGTCGGCTACTGGCGATGCTAACGCGCAGCCCAAGTCGGAGCTCTGAGCGCTTTGGATGTTTGAGTTATCGTAACAATATTACTACCACATAGCTACCACTACATGCTCATGAAGACGAAGGATAGTTCCATGTCTGTCAAAGCGATTTTGTTCCATTGTTTTGATTCCAGTTTGTTCGAGCTCTTCCCATGGAATGGCGCATGAATTTTCTGGTTCGCCGGCCTCCTGAGAGCAGGAATCAAAGGCTGCTCTCCGCAGTTGCGCGAGAGAAATGGAGTGGCAATCGCCACGTCGCCTTCGACGTCCTGTGCGAAAAGATGGACGCGCGTGTCGCCACCATCGCCACCACAGCATCGCCACACTGCAGTGACGAGGCGCGCAGAACGGGGATGTTGAAGTCGACGCAGAACACAGAAAACAGATAGTTTCTATCTTCGTATGTGATCGAATCGTAAAGACGAGCTGGCGCCACGTTTAGTGCCGCTTTTGCGTCTTGATGACGCGACCTTTGCCGTGAAGATTTCTCGGCGCTGGATCATCCGCAGCTTCAACATCAAGCGACACACGTCAAAGCAGGCGGCAAAGAAAAGAAGGATTGTGGATGCCGTTAACGCCCGCCCGATCTGACGCACGTCGCACATCGACCACGGCGAGCCAATCCACGCTAGTCGCTGGAAGGACGCAGAAGACCCGAGGAGACCAGTCGATCTTTCCTCGTCGCAATCGAGAACATCTCGGGTCTGTTGGGCCCTCAGGCCTCAGGCTGGCTGAGCCGAGCTGAGCCTCACGACCCAAGTCTGCGACTCGGCTCCTCCTCCTTCGCCGTGAGAGCGACACGCAGCTGCGTGCGTTTGTCCGGAGATCGATCCGGGGTTCCCTCCCCTGGTTCATGCTGGACGAAGTCGGTTCTTCCAGACATCCATACAAGTCTATCGCGACACTCTCTCTCTGGCTGGACGCGCGGAACACTCTGGACACCCACCCACCCACCCGCTCACCCACCCGGGGAACCATCACTTCACAATCTTCCTGCGCCGGATCACGCCGACTCTCGCGATTGTTCTCTGCACTTTGCTCTTTGCTCTCTCTCTCTGAAAGAGATCCGACGCCATGCCCACGCACATCCACGGCCGCGTGTTCTCCCGCCGAGAACAGTTCGCTGCGCTGTCCGAGGAGCTCCGAGAGGAGACCAAGGCCTGCGAGACGATGCTCCTCGAGAAGAAGGACACGGTCTTCGGGTCGCACCACGCGTCCCTCTTCCGCACGGTGCTCAGCGTGCGCGCGCGCCAGCTCGTGGAGGTCATTGGCGCCTGGCTCGAGGAGAAGACGAGCGCCAAGCCAAGCGCCGAGCACATCAAGTCGCTGGTCGACGCCATGGTGCTCGACAGCTTCCTCGTGTACAGCAAGGAATGGGACGCGGTGCCCAAGCCCGTGCTGCGCGACAACGAGCTCTTCTTGCCAGTGCTCAAGGAGGTCTCGGGCGAGACCACGACGAGCGTCTGGGACCTCGTGGACGGCGTCACGTTCGCCGCCAACTTGAAGCGCAAGGCCGGCATCTTGGCGCCGTTCACGCAGGGCAAGGACGCCTACATCATGGTGAACGAGACGCTGCAGACGTGCGTCATCTTTGAGTTTGACACGGCGCGCGCGCCGATCGTCGAGTTTAACGGACCGAGCGGCACGTTTGTCGCGTTTGACCACGAGCATTTCGTGCACGGGGTCAAGATCTGGAACAATGAGTTTTCGGAGCTCATTAACGCGGAGGACAAGCGCGAGCAGGAGGCGCTCATCAGCGCGCTCGTCGGCATTGGCGTGCAGTACCGAGAAACTGTGACCATGGACCTCGAGGCCATCAAGTCGGTCTACACGCTCAAGGATGTGGACATTGACGGCAAGGAGGTCAACTTTGACATGTACAAGGGCAAGGTGCTGGTGATCGTCAACGTGGCCAGCAACTGCGGCCTCACGTCGAGCAATTACGCCGAGCTCGTGCAGCTGTACGAGCGCTACCACGCGGACGGGCTCGAGATCCTCGCGTTCCCGTGCAACCAGTTTGGCGGCCAGGAGCCAGGCACGAGCGAGGAGATTAAGGCGTTTGTCGCGGGCTTCAAGTGCGAGTTCCGCTTCTTCCAGAAGGGCGACGTCAATGGCCCTGGCACACGCGACGTGTTCCGGTTCATCAAGGCGCGGCTACCTGGCGCGTCGGGTTCGTACATCAAGTGGAACTTTACCAAGTTCCTCATTGACCGCAATGGCCAACCGGCCAAGCGGTTTGCACCGACGGATTCGCCGCTGCTGATGGAGGACGATATCAATGATCTGTTGGCAGCGACGCCTGAGCCAGAGGCCGTCGAGGTCGTCTCGACGACGGAGACGACTGCTGCTGCGACCGCCGAGTCGTCTGCTGAGGTGACGACCGAGTCGGCGACGGCGACGGTGACGACGACCGAGTTTGTGGAGGTGGTGGGTGGAGAAGCGCCGGTAAAGCAAGAGACGACGACAGTGACGACGACGGAATCTGTTGAAGTGGTGTCGGCAGCACCATCAACACACGAAACATCGACGGTGACGACGACGGAGTTTGTGGCGGCGGCGTCGACGGCACCAGCAACGAAAGAGACGACGATGGTGACGACGACGGAATCTGTGCAAGTGGCGTTGGCAGGACCAACAACGCAAGAGACGACGACGGTGAAGACGGCGGAGGTTGTGCAGGTGGCGTCGGCAGCACCGACAACGCAGCAAGCGGCAGAGTCGGGGGTGAACTCGCACGTCACGACAAAGACGGTGACGACGAAGACTGCGGAGTCAGAGACGAAGGCGCCAGTGGTGGTGCATGTTGTTGAGAAGGGGCCAACGACGACGACGCAGTTGGTAACGAACCAGACCACAACGTCTGCGCCAGTGACGACGCATTCCGCGAAGAAGGAGACGACGACGACGACGACTGCGCCAGCGACAACGCATGCTGTGCAGGAGACGCATACGTCGACCGTGCCTGTCGTACATGGGAAGAAGATCATCACCAAGACATACACGGTGACGCATGCCGACGGCACCAAGACCACGAGGACGGTCACGGAGGAGGTGGATGAGAATGGAGACGTGGTGGAGACCAAGCCGGCGCCGGCGGAGAAGACTGTAGAGCCGGCGCAGCAGCCTAATGCCCCAGCGCCGACGGCGGCGTAAGGAAGGCAATCAAGTAGGACGCACGAGTGAGTGGGGTTTTCTGTATCGATTTGAACACGTTGTAGTCCTTTGCCTTTTTGCGTTGACGACGACTGTCTTTGACCTTAGACACCATCGCCGGGTCCCTGCTCCAACGGTAGCTCACAACGTCCGCTCCTCTGCCTCTCAGTCAGTCCGCGTTTGCTCAGTGCTCCATCCGATGACGAGTGCTGGTGATCTCTTGTCGGCGATCGCCGACCGCGCGCTCGAGGTCGAGGTCGAGGAGCGCTCCAAGGCGCGCACGGGCATCGCGACGCCACCCTCCGAGTTCCACGGCCGCGTGTTCGACCGCCTGCGCCGGCTCCTTCTGCTGCCGCCCGAGTTCCAAGCGACAGTCGACGCTTTGATCCTCTACCTCATGGATCCACGGGTCACGCGCGTCGTGTTTTCTCGGTCCAAGTGGTGGCACCGCAGCGCCGTCGGGCCCTGCACCAAGGGCCATCAGCTCATCGCCGCCGTGCAGGAGTTTCTACAGCGCTCACAATCGCCATCGGCCGCACGTCTCGACGCCGAGCAGCTCGCGGACACGCTCGTGCTCTGTGGGTTTGTGGCGCCCGTCAAAGAGCGACCCAGCGACGACGACGAGCAGTCGACAACGACGCGTCTCGTGCACGACGCAGAAGAGTACGAGCTCGTGTTTCCGGCGTGGCTTCGCGTCTACGGCACTGGACAGCGTGTCGAAGAGAGCCACGGAGGCGTTGACGTCGAGCGGCTCAAGCGCGAACGCAAGCAGGTCTCGGTCTGGGCAGTGGCCGACGGTGCGACGCGAGCGGGTTTCGTGTTCCGCCGGCAACCACCGTCGACGCTACTCAGTTGGCTCAGCGCCGTCTCGGCGTGTGGGCTCGGCCTCGGCCTCGGACGCGAGCGCCAGGGCTACGTCGTGGTCACCAGGACGGCCGCACACGGGTCGCTGTTCATCTTTGACTCGGACGTCGCCCGTGAGGCCGCGAGCGTGCTCGACCTCGAGGACGCGATGGTGCAGTACGACGCAGGCACGCCAGTCTCACCCATGTTCCACGGACTCAAGCTCTGGACGGATGACGACAGCGCCATCGAGCAGCTCGATTTCATGTCGGCGAGTCGGCAGAACGCGTGGCTGCGCGCGGTGCTCGACGCCGGCGCCACGTACAGGGAGACCCACCCGCGGGCGGAGGCGCTGCGGGCGAGTCACGTGACGCTGTACGACCTCAAGGACGTGGACGCCAACGGCGAGTCGATTGAGCTGCGTGCACTGCGCGACCGCGTCGTGCTCGTCGTGAACGTGGCGAGTCTGGACCCAGAGGCGAAGCTGCAGTACCCCGAGCTCGCGACGCTGGCCGCGACGTACCTGGGCGCTGGGCTGGTCGTGCTCGCGTGTCCGTGCGACCAGTTTGCGGAGCTGGAGCTGCCGACGATCGCGGAAGTCGTGGCGCACGTGCAGCTCGTGTACCGCTGGAGCTTTCCCGTGCTCACGAAAGGCGACGTGAACGGTCCCAGCGCCCGAGAGCTCTTTGTGTTTCTGAACGCGCGTCTCCCAGGGGCGTTTGGGGCGTTCACAGAGTGGAACTTTACCAAGTTCCTCATCGACCGCCGCGGGTGCCCAGTCAAGCGCTACGACACACGCGTGCTGCCTCACGAGATGGAGACGGACATTCGACGCCTGCTGCGCGAAGGTCAACAGCATGGCGACAGCAGCGAAGACGTGGGCAGCGCAGAGCTGAATGTGGTGGAAGCACCAGCAGTGGCGAGTGGATCGACGCCTCGCAGTGACAGTGAGGATGACGAGAGTCGTGGGGCGGCACGCGACAAGAGTGAGTGACTGATTGATGAGCTGAGAGAGGGAGAACATGAGAGAAGGAGAAAGAGAAAGAGAGAGAGTGTGTTGGGTCAATGGTTATCATTTTCTTTTCGTGAGGTTGGACGCAGTTGAGAGAGGAAGAGGAGGAAGAGGGAGTAGGCTACATGACGCGGCGGGTCCTCACTTGCTCTCGAGTCCCAGTGCCGAGCGATACAGGCTGTTGATGTGCTCGACCACGAGCAGCACGATCATGGCGTTGGGCGCGCAGCGCGTGTAGTAGGTCCAGTAGCCGCGCCACAGCTTGGTCGGGCCTTCCTTGACGACGATCTGGCGGAAGCAGTCGGCCACGCCGCTGTACGGGTACTGGCCCGTCGTCGGGTTCGCCTTCATGTTCATGAGGCGCGACTTGACGAGGTCGAACGGCAGCGACGTGAACGCGCAGACGACGCCCGACACGGCGCTGGCGCCCGTGTTGGTCAGGAAGCCGTCGCCGTACCGCGCGGCCAGCAGCTCCTTGGCCTGGTCGTACGACGCCATCATGCCGAGGTTCATGGCGGCGCCACGCGCCACGAGCGGCACGCTGCCGCGCCACAGCGTGAGCACGCCCTCGGACCGCGCGATCTTGAGGATGGCGTCGAAGACGTTCTTGTAGCCGCGGCGCTCGGCCGCCGGCGCCAGCGTGTCGGACTGCATGCGCACGAGCGCGACGTCCATGGGGCACCCGAGCGTCGCGGCGATGGCGCCCGTGGTCATGGCCGAGAGCGACTTGACGGCGAGCGGCAGCGACGCGCTCTGGCCGGCAGCCACGCGGCGGTCGATGAGGTAGTCGCTGAGCGCGCGGTGCATGCCGAGGCGCGCCGTGCCGTAGACCATTTGCCGCGCGACGGCCGCCGAGAGCCCCGAGTAGAGCCCCGAGATGCCCTTGGACGCGAGCACGGAGCGCGCGACGCTGAGCCCCGAGACGTTGGCGGCCGCGCCGCCCGCCTGCCCCGCGAGCTGCAGGTGCACCTTGACGAGGTCGATCGGGTGGATGGCGACGGCGGCGATCACGGCCGCGCTGCCGCCGCAGACGTAGGGCTGCGCTGCGAGCGCGAACGACGTCGAGGAGGAGGAGGAGGAAGCGGCGGAAGCGATGGTCTTGGCGGTCGACGTCATGATGGCGTGGTGGTGTGGATGGAGGGATGGATGGATGGATGAAGGTGTGAATGGAGGGAGAACAAAGTGCACAACCGGCAACTAGTGGTGCTTGGGCGCAAAAAGGTGTTCCCCCGGCGCAGACAAAAAAACTGCTCTGCGCAAACCACAATGGGCGCATGCGGGCATGCGTTTTCGGAGGTCGTGGACGACCGTCCACCACAGCGAGTGCGCGGAATCAGATGCATTGCCAGCGGCGGGCAGCTGGTGGCGACCCCAAGCACCAAGCTGAAGATTAGAGATCGACGAGGAATCGAATTACAGAGGTCTGGCTGGCGCTGCTGCGACTTGGATCCGCGGAATCCCACGCACCATTTGGCGGCACAGGCGACTCGAATGCTGAATGCGCGACACAGAATCCGCGATCGCTTTCGCTGTCAACAGCGGGATGCTTCGGTATTGTCTGACCATCCAATGGCTCGACGTCATGCGCCGTACGTGGTTCATTCGTCCAGGAGATGAGATGATCGTCCGTCGTGACGTTTGTCCAGCGTCCACTTCACGGTGTACCAGTATTGTGGTACACATCTGCCCCTCCTTTGTCGAACAGCTCCATCTTCCCGCTGTCAAATGGCGTTCAGCAGCAGAAGCAGTCGTCAAACATGCGTCGCAGAGAGATGACGATGCGCCTGCGACATCCATGGCGGTCGACTATTCCATGGCTCATTCCGCTGTGCGTCTCGCTAGCAGCGCTTGCCGCTGCTGCTGCTGACTCTGCCTCTGCCTCTCTCTTCGAAGTCCCGATGGACCACGAGTTCCTGTACGACGGCCGCACGTCCGACCTCGCGCAGCAGTTCTACCGCCGCCACCTCAAGAACGACTACGCAGCGCCCCTCCAGGTCTCAGGCGCACTGCCTGCTGGTGTAGCGGACTTTGTCCGCTCGTTTGGCCTCGACTTTAAGCGCCTCCCTGGCCTGCTGCAGCGCGCTGTGCTCTGGGACTCGGGCTTTGTGCTGAATCTCGAGAACGCACCCATCAAGATGTACACGCGCTGCGGCCGCTCCATGGCGCAGATCGCCGTGCCGCTGAAGGGGTACATGCGCGTCGGTTGTGTGCCCCGCAACTGCTCAACGCCGCGCGGCGACCTCTTCTACCGCTCCATGTTCTGCAACGCTCACCAAATGGGCGCCGCGAGTCTCTGCGCCTCCGAGGAATCCAGCGTCTTGGGCCACAGCTCCATGTGGGCGGACGGCGCCGAGCTCGACGACCTCCCAGATCCACGCATTTATCGGCACCCATGGACGTCGGACGGCGAGAACCATCTCATGTTTGCGATTCACACCGAACGGTTCGAGGACGAGGCACCTTGGGACCGCTGCCCCGTGCGGCCGTCACCCATCTTTCCATGCCGCCCTTTCAATCGTATGAGCGCAGAGAACAAGACAAGGTGGTGCACTCCCGAGCGCGGCAAGCTCGTCACTGCGTGGCTCCGACAACACGCCGAGGCGAACGCGGCGTCAACGCTTTGGTACTATGTTTCGCCTGGTGTTGCACTCGCTATTCTGCTTATCGTACTTGCGTTCGTCGCTGTGCGAAGACTACGACGTCGTAAAAAGCGACTCGAAGAGATGGGAGAAGACCGAAAGTCGACCAGCACGTTGTCATCAAGCGGCGAAGAAGGCACCGAGATCGATGGCCACGAGCCCCACGACTATCTGGACACTGTCGCTGAAAACGAGTACACGTCGTGGCTACAGAAGTCTGGGATCCCCTCGCATTTGCTGCAGAAAGAAGACGAGGCTTCGGGCAGAGAAGACGCCGCGCTCAAGACGCTACAGCTCTTTCAAACGCACCCATTGATCTTGTATAAACGCATCGCGCTCAAGAATCTCCACCTGCAATCGCTGCTAGCAACTGGCGCGACCGGAGAAGTATGGCTCTCCAAGTTGCATGGCAAAGAGAACGTCGCTGTCAAGAAGTTGTTGCCAGCGCGGCGGCGAAGTCTCACTGACATGCAGCTCTTTGCGTCAGAAGTGTTTGTGATGGCAAAACTCAGACATGCAAACGTCGTCGCGTTTCTTGGTGTCGGATGGAATACGCTCGAGAGTCTGTTGATGGTCATGGAGTATATGAACCGCGGAGACCTACAGAGCGTTCTTGCGTCGAGACTCGCTACCAAGGAGAAGATCTCGTCTGTCAAAGACTTCAGCTGGTCAAACGACAAGCTTAAAATCGCTCGCAGTGTGGCGTCCGGGCTACAGTACCTTCACAGTCTGTCACCAGTGCTCATTCATCGCGACATCAAGTCCAAGAATGTGCTGCTGTCAATGAACGAGGGTAGTGGTGCGTTGGAGGCCGCCAAGATCGCAGACTTTGGTATCAGTCGGCGCAAGAACAATGTGGAGGAAGACGAGAGCAATCTCACAATGACCGGCGCCGTTGGAACCATTTCATGGTCCGCCCCCGAGCTGCTTCTGGGCGAACAGTACTCGGAGAAGATCGACATCTACTCGTTCGGAGTTCTGCTCACGGAGATCGACACGTGCATGCTGCCGTACCACGACAGCGCATCCAGTGAGCTGGGGCTCATGTCGCATCCGCTTCAGCTCATGAAGCTAGTGATCCACGAGGGCTATCGGCCCCAGTGCTCGTCCGAGTGTCCGCGCGCCATCGCAGAACTCATCGCGCAGTGCGTAGCGCGAGAACCGCGTGATCGCCCGACACCGTCCGCCATTATCGATCGACTCGACCTGTTTGAGGCGACGTGCGCAGGTCGATGAGACAGAGAATGATCTTTGATAATTGGCAAGTTTGTTCTTTCGCTCATATGCTTGTTGTTCCACGCGCCATGAATGCCCAGAACAATGTTACGACCACGTCCAGGAAGTTCCAGCTCAAAACACTGGACTAAGTGGGTATCTATCGACCACGTGTTGCTCTATGCTCCGCTTCCTGAAGCTCCCAGAGGAAATTTATCTGAGGGAATCATTCCAGAGAGATCAGTTCGTATCGTTCCGGTTGTGGATCACGAAATCCAGGGGATTCGCAGCTGAGGATCCTCTTGGCTGAAGCGAGCGTTTTGCTCACTTCAACAGGGCTTCAAGCTGTCTGCTTGGGCGCCCGCGACTCGTGCTTCGGGAGTCCAAAGCTGCACCGGAATGGAACAGGCAGAACAGGTTTGTTCCACCTTCAATCCGCTGGGTTGACGGCGTCTGAAGCTGAAAAAATCTGAGTTCTCGAGCAGATTGCACCCAACGAGAACCTGAGCGTAATTACCGGTTGAGCTTGGACACGCCAACCCTGATCAACTGCAAGCATTCGTGGTCGCCCACGTCGGTGGGTCAGGAACGCATGTCGTGCATCCGTCGTTATATCAATACATTGGTCCATAAAGTTCCTCGATGATCTGATCTAGAACACTGAGATAACAAAGAACTTTGCCCGGATTGGGGCGCACCAGGTGCGGGAGACCGTCCATCCCAGTCATCGCCGACCCCTTGTCGCCCTCGCTCCAACACAACAAACACTGCATGTCTGCTCGGCGCTGCTGTCACGTGACGACATGCGCTGTGGCCCAGAGAGTGCAAGAGTGCGCACTCTCGCTCTCTCGCTCTCTGCTGCTGCTGTCGTCGCTGCTGCTGTTGGGTCGCTCGACGCGAGGACGAGGCTTCCCACCAGACGCCGTGTCGAGTCAAGCAATCCCACTCGCCGGTCGACGCAGAGAACATTGCGCCCAAAGAACAATCCCGCCAGTTGTGATTCGGTCCCGCCGCCTCGGGTATGTCATGCGCGACGCCGCCCAGAGCCGGTCGCGGCCGATAGCAGTCGCAGTGGCTCCGACAAAAGCTCTTGTCGTCCGCTCACGACGCCGCGCGCTTCTCATCCCTCGCGCCGTCGTTCCTGTCATCGTCTCGCTCGCGTGCGCCGTCTCCGTGGTCTCCGCGTCGTCATTCGTGCCTGTGGACCACGAATTCGCGTTCGACGGTCAGCATTCGGACTACGCACAGCAGTACTACCGCCGCTACGTCGCCGGCGATGTCGTCGAGCAACTCACAACATATCGCCACGCCGACGTGCCGCCCGAGGTCCGTCTCGAGCTTCGCAACGTCAACCTCCGATGGGAGGACATCCCAGGTCTGCTGCAGCGGGCGCTGCTCTGGGACTACGGCTACGTTATGGCGCTGGACAAGCGGCTGACCAAAATCTACACGCGCTGTGGGCGCTCGATGGCCCAGATATTCGTGCCGCGCAAGAGCTATAGCCGCATCGGGTGCACTCCCAAGCTTTGTTCTGTCTCCACGGGCGAGATTTTCCGACGTCACAAGTACTGCGACGGCGACCAAGCCGCCGCCATCAGTCTCTGCGCCGCCGATGAAGCGCTGCAGGACGGCCACGCTGCGATGTGGGGCGACGGCGCGGACCCCGATTTCATTCCTGAGCCGAACCTCGTGCGCCACGCGTGGACCGACCACAACTCGAGCTACCTCATGTACGCCATCCACGCCGAGTGGAACGGCGTGGCATACAACTTTTGCCCGCGGCGACCGTCGCCGATCATTCCATGCGTGCCATTCGCATTCGCTGACCCGACTCGGTGGTGTCGACCCGTTCGCGGCAAGATCGTCGGGCCATGGCTGGCTCGCTTCGCCGCCGAGAATCGACCCGGAGACCAGTGGACCATGGTCCTGATTATCGTTGCGATCTGCGCCGTTGGAGCTGCCTGTTATGTGGGCTGGACGTACTCAAAGAAGAAACCATGGCAAAGTTTTCGTCGCAGCGAGCTACGGCGTCGGCTGCTTCACTCCAGCAGTCGAAGTGGCTCGTCGTTCTCATCCAGCTCCGGATCCATCACTCATCTCGACGACGACAACGAGGACGGCGATGGGCACGACTACGAGCGTGCGCTTGACCGCGCGGCCCATAAGCATTTTGATTCTACGATCGGCTTGTCTGCCTCGGCACACGATGGCGCCTCGACGACGCACTCGTCTTCTGATCCTGCCCGAAGTGGTGGCAGCAGTGATGGGCCAGGAAGCGATGGGTCCACGCTGCAGCGAAGCACTCGTGAGCAGCTCAAGCGATCTGGATCGTCGACGTCATCCATTCGGCTTCTGTCTGGGCATCGAAACCAGGTCGCGATCCGAAGTTTCCACTTGTTCGAGTCGCATCACATGATCCGTCGCAAGCGCATTCCGTTTCGCGAGCTACAGTATCAGCGCGTGCTGTCCCAGGGCACGTCTGGTGAAGTCTGGCTGGCGTTGCTTCGTGGCCGTCAAGTCGCTGTGAAGCAGCTGCTGCCGACCAAGCGCCGCGTGCTGAAAGAGATGGAGATGTTCATGGCGGAGGTGTATCTCTGCATGCAGCTGCGTCACCCGAACATCGTGTCACTTGTTGGTGTCGCGTGGAACACTCTCGAGCACGTGGTCATGGTTCAAGAGTTGATGGCGCGTGGCGATCTGCGCACGTTCTTGGAGTTTCAAGCCGAGAACCCGACGTCAGCGAACGACTCACCTTCCCCATTCACGTGGGAGAAGCAGAAGCTGTCCGTCGCGCAGGGCATCGCGAGCGCTCTCGCGTACCTTCACAACCTGAGTCCTCAGCTTCTGCACCGTGATGTCAAGTCCAAGAACGTGCTGCTCTCGGATCGCATGGATGTGAAATTGTGTGACTTCGGCATCAGCCGCCGCAAGCACGATATGGACGAAGCCGACACGAATCTCACGATCACGGAGGCGGCTGGCACCATGTCCTGGACCGCACCGGAGCTGCTCCTCGGCGAGATGTACGACGAGAAAGTGGACATCTATTCACTGGGCATTCTGCTGTGTGAGGTGGACACGTGCGAGTTGCCGTACCACGACGCGGCGTCACTCGAGTCTCGGTTGATCTTCCATCCGCTGCGGCTCATGAAGCTCGTGATCTACGAGGGACTGCGCCCCGCGATCTCCCGCGAGTGTCCTCCCAAGATCGCGAGTCTCATTCACGCGTGCTTGGATCGCGACCCGAAGAAGCGACCAAGTGCGGACACGATCGTCGCGTATCTAGCGTCTAACGAGGTCGTTTAGACGAAGCGAACCAACCAATCTGTTATTTATTCGAGAATGAAGAACATCTTTGTGAATGACACGTAGCTCAGTCGACAATTGTGCTTTGTTGATTTTGTTCTGGGGCGAGATCTCTTCGTGTTTTGCTCTCCAGTCGCAGACATTCTCAGGCGACGTTTGGGAGGCGAAACTGTTATTTGGCTTCCGCCTTCAGTCTTCCACAAAAGAAGGATCTCTTGAGTGGTTCTCTTCCACGACGCGAAACACACACACACACACAACACGAAGGGAGACTCTGTGTGAAAGTCTCTGTGGTGCAAAGCAATGTTCCCCCAAGATCCTGTTCCACGACGCGCAGAGAATGATCTGAAGACGCGTCCGAGACTACAGATCTGCCCGACGTGTCAAGGGCATCGCATCGAGAAAGTGGCCTACAATCACATGATACTCGACCGCACGTGCTCCAAGTGCGACGGCGAAGGAGTTCTTCGAGTCAAAGCAACAGAAAGCAACGCCACACGCCAGGCAGACGTGCATTCGGTGCGCTCAGCATGAGCGACATGTGTACAACGTAGAAGTTTGGTGTGGTCGTAATACATGAACTGAGTGTGGGGCTTTGCGTGTGACCTTCAAGGCTCCTTTGATTTCATTTACACTTACAACTTTCCGACATTATTCCACAGAGACGCAACGACGCACTACTCACACACACGCTTGCACGCAGATACACACAGACAATGAGGCCTGACAGGCGGCCAGGGAGACGACTACTCGGTGAACAGGAGGAGGTTGTCGAACGTGAACTCCTCGATGGTCGACGGTGACACAGACACTGGACCCGGCAGCGACGACTGCCAGGCTCCATTGGGACCAACATGGTACGGATGCGGCTCAAACGCCGGCTGCATTGTGGGCTGCTCCCAGTTCCATGGCGAGATGCTGACGGTTGGATGCATCGCCATCATTGACCCAGGAAGCGGAGCAGGCTCTAGCTTGAGAGGCAACGGCTCAGGGGACGAGCTGTTCTCGTGCTGATGGTACGTCGTGATATCGACAGTGTTGTCGTACGAGACGTGCGCAAACTGAGGGGACTGCTGCAGAGGTGGCAGCGCTGCCTTCACAGGGCTCGAGAACGCCTGGAAGCCGCCGCTGGACAACCCCCAGTCGCTGGTCATTGGACGCGCCAACTGCTTTGTCGCTGGCTGATGCGTAGGGCACTTGAACGCCTCGAGTCCAGACGTGGTGGACAGCGGCGTCTTCAGCAGCTCACTGAACGACTCGGGGCGATGGATCTCGACACTCGAGCGGCGCTGTGAGCGTACTTCGGGCACCTGCTTCCGCTGCTCGCGCAGCATCTGCATACGCTGCTGCACCTGCTCCTGCAACTTGCGCTCGGCCTTGGTGATACCGTTGCCGACGCGCCGCTTTGTTTCGGTCGCCCCTTTTGGGCGCCATTGCTCGCGAATGGAGGCGCGCAAGACTCCGATCTGCTTCGGATCTGGCGGAAAGCTGTTGTGGCTGAACGTGCAGACCCCGCTCGACTGCGTCTTGGTCCACTTGCGAAAGCCAAAGTTGTTTAGTTGGCGCTGGAAGCTCGCAAACTTGGAATGTTTAAAGTACTTGGGGAGAATCTCCTGCTCGAAGCGCTCGAGATCGAGGATGTGGAACGCCGTCACGCGGTTCGGCTTGAGCTCCTGGTTCTGCACCCAGTTGACGACGGACGCGTCCTCATTGCGGAGGATCGAGTACAGCGAGCGCAGAAACTTGGGCACTTTGTACGACGGCGTCGCTGCGGCGTCGTCGGAGAGGCGCGAGGAAGACGACGACGAGGGCGACGGCGACGACAGAGGGGCGTGGGCGGCACTGGGCATGGCCAGGAAGGCGACGGTCATGGGACTGGGACTCGAGCCCAAGGGGCGGGGAAGAAACCAAATTGAGAAATGCCGCGGAAGGTGTCGGCCGCGTTCCCCGTAGAAAAGAGAGAACGATTCTTCTGTGGGCGGAGAACGGGAGCGGCGACTGGTGACCAGTGCCAAGCAAGTGCCGCTCGCTTGGCGCTGGTGCTGGTGCTGGGTGGAGGAGTCCGACGCAAGCGAGCGAGCAGCAGCTACGGTCGCAGACGAGTCAACTCAGCGGTCGCTCGGCTCTGCTCGAAAAAACCAACCGTGATTACAGTCTGCCGCTGCTTCGAGTGAGTGCGACTTCAACGTCTGGGAACGAAGAGCAAGAGCATTCGAGCGAGTGGTGGGTTGGTTTTTGTTCTCAGGGATCGAGTCGACATCGTCTTGAATCACAGAGCGGAAAGCCGTTTCAGTTTCGGCTTGGGCTTCGGCTTGGGCTCCCCCGAGTTGTGGGTGGGGGCGAGCAGAGCACCACACGAAGCGCAAAGAGCAAAGCGCAAGAGTGTCGGTGAGATGAGAAGAGAAGAGATGATCTTTGTGGCCGCCGTACGCTCCCCATTTCGCAACACGACAAGACACGCCGCTATCCGGGGCACGGCACTGCTCCTCGAAGTTTCCGAAGCGAGGGGTGGGAACACCACAGCCTTTTATCGAATGCGATTGTCCCACGCCCAGTCAAACTTGCCTCGATGACGCGACGGGCCGTCCGCCAATCACACGCGGGCGAGCGAGTATCTTTCCCCTCCGTCCGGAAACGGCCGCTCACAGCGCCTTTGCATGCGTCGCTACCGTGAGAGAGAGAGGAACATGGAACGCCACCAACGACTTGGGCACGTGGACTGAATGGCTGACCGATTGGCTGGCGTTTCATGCAGAGCAAAGAGCAAAAAGCAAAGAGCAAAGAGCAGAGAGCAGAGAACAGGGAACAAAGCACAACACGATGTTGAGATTCAACAGGTTAGATTCTTTCAAGTTCGACTCGCTGGCCACGTGACGTCAGAGTGGGGGTGGCTGGGGTGGCGTCCGGATGTGCCTGGCTTTCCGGCGGGAAGCGTGCACAAGCCCATGGCGAGTGAACCCCGCGAGGTGGGCGCCTCCACATCTTTGTGCGACGACTGTTTGCGGGGAATCAACGCCCGGATCACGGCGCGTGCCTGCCCGCTCGCCTGGTGCCCTTCCGAGCTGTTCGCCGGCGTTTCTTCCAGTCTTCTGCGCACCTGCCACTGGCTGCCAGTCCTCTGACCACCGCGACGCTTCTGCTCAGGTTGCAGACGACGCCACCGGCGCCGTGAAACGGTGCAGAGTCCCCCGTGATTTGGGGCCACCTGGAGTCCAGCCAAAACCTCGTTGCTTCAAGCCCGACGGCGTCACGCTGCCCGCAGCCTTTGCTGGGCGGTGGGTGGCTGCTGATGTCGCATGTTGCGCACCCTGGTGTGGCGTGTATTGCGTGTTCTTTTGTCGCTGATGGCCAGGCCGGCCATCGTTGTGAGAGCTGGGCAGGGCTGATCGGCTGGCGACAAGATGATCAGCTCGTTGTCCGTGCGCGTTGCGCCTCCCGCCGCGGAACGGGTCGTCAGCGCGTGTTTATCAAAGCGCAGTCCAGTTTTTCTCGTTTGGTTCAACGTGATTCTCCCGCGTGGGATCGCGGGCGGCGAGCGGCAGTGCCACACTACAGTAGACCGCGCTGAAGTTGCGACCACTCACCCGTGCACGCGTAAATCATGCATGATGGACGCCGCTGCGCTGCAGTCTGCAGAGGCGGCGCGGCAGCGCTGGACAATTGGATGCGTCTGCTCCGGCTACCGCTGCACGCTTCCGAGCGCTTTCCTTCCACGTCCACGCTCGCCTCCACGCGCACACCCGAATGCCGAATGGATCTCGCTCTTCACGTCGCGACATAATGCTGCGTCTAACGAGTGTACTGGGTTGCGTTAACTGCGGGGGCTGACGTCACCGTTGCCGGCGTGGCGTTGGCTAAACATTGTGGTGCGCGTCAGTTGCGCCTGCTCGCCTGACTCTTCGGCTCAGGATTTCTGCGCGACGATGGACGCGGCCCGCACGACGCTCGACGCCAAACTACGCGCAGCGTTGGCGCGACGTGCCGCCGTCGGGACGCTGCGCACGCTGGTGCCGGCGGACGTCGAGTGCGTCGACTTCTACTCGAACGACTACCTCGGACTCGCCAAGTCGACTAAACTCGCGGAGCGCATCCAGGTCCGACGTCGGGAGCTGCTCGCGCGGTCTAAATTTCTCGGCACGAATGGATCCACGGGGTCCCGACTGATCTCGGGCAACAGCGAGTACTTTATGGAAGTCGAGCGAGAGCTCGCTACGTTCTACGGCAGGTAACGCTGCTCTTTGCTCTATGTACAGCGAGAGAGAGAGAGAACTCGTATGCTGACGCTGCCTTGCTCTCTGGATTGTTTGCGTGTTTCGACAGTGAGACAGCGCTGCTATTCAACTCGGGATACTCGGCCAACGTGGGGGTCATGTCGAGTCTACCGCAGGCAGACGACGTCGTGTTGTTCGATGAGCTCGTGCACAACTCGTGTCACGAAGGCATTCGCCTCAGTCGTGCGTACGCCAAGCGCCGCGTGCACTCGTTTCGCCACAACGACTTGAACAACCTCGAGAGACAACTCCAGGCCGTGCAAGACGATCTCAAGGGCTGCGTGTTCGTCGTCGTCGAGTCAGTCTACTCGATGGATGGCGATGCAGCTCCACTCGCAGAAATGACTGCGCTATGCGAGCGCTACGGCGCCTACATGATCGTGGACGAGGCACACGGCGTTGGTGTCTACGGCCCACACGGTTCAGGACTCGTCCGTGGTCTCGGACTCGAGCAGCACCCAAGCGTCTGCTGCCGAGTGTACACGTTTGGCAAAGCCATGGGCTGCCATGGCGCCGTCGTCTGCGGCTCAGCGACGCTCATCGAGTACCTCGTCAACTACGCTCGGTCCTTCATCTACACCACGGCGTTTCCGCTCGACCAATTGGTCACTGTGCAGTGCGCACACGAGGTCTGCGCCGACTCGGATGCAGCGCGAGTCCGTGTGCTGCAGCTCGTGCAGTACTTCAAGCGCCAGGTCGCCGCCAGCTCCTCAATCCCGGCGTCGTCGTTGCTGGACAGCGAGTCTCCGATCCAGGGCGTCGTCTTCTCGGGGAACCACGAGGTGCTCGCCGCCGCCCAAGCCATGATCTCCATGGGCATTCGCGTGATCCCGATCCGCTCGCCGACAGTGCCCAAGGGATCCGAGCGGTTCCGCATCATCATCCACGCGGACAACACGGAGCCGCAGATCGATCGGCTCGTCGCCGCGCTCGAGACCATGTTCCAGCGGCGTCACTGTCCTACCGCCAAGCTCTGATGGCATCAAGAAACTAAAGAAGAACGTCATTCGTTTTACATCCACGAGCGCAGCTCGACTGACTGCACACTCACTACCTCTAGACTGCGTTCTCCACGCGCGTCGAGCCTGCGCGCAGCGTGAGCGACGCGTCTCGCCCGCTGACGTCGTCGCTGACCGTGGCCTTCGCCATCGCGCGTTGTAACAGGCGCGCACAGCCAATGTTCCCGCTCGACTCGGCGAGCGTCAGCGCCGTGTGCTGGTCGAGATCTTCTCGGAACGGGTCCGCGTGGTGGTCGAGCAGCAGCTTGACGCACAGCGCGTGGCCGCCGATCGCCGCGAGATGCAGCGGCGTGATGCGGCGCTCGTCCTGCACGTTCGGGTCGGCGCTGGCCGCGAGCAGCAGCCGCACGCACTCGTTGTGGCCGGCGCGAGCGGCGTAGTGCAGCGCCGTGAGGTTCTCGTGGCTGCGCGCGTCCACGTCTCGGTCGGTCGAGTTCACCCAGCGCTTGATGACGCGGGCGTTGCCCGACTCGGCGGCGGTCTGCGCGAACCCCGGGAGACCTCCCGCCGGAGCGACGCCGTCGTCTGCACATGATGCCCAAGGACGCTGTCCGTCAGTCGCGAACGCGCCATTGCGTGGAGAGACACGTTGGGGAAGAACGTACTTTGCTTGGCGTCACCGACAAATGAGCGGCCGCGCTTCTTGCGCAGCAGCTTGCGCGCCATGAACTGCAGCTTCTCGCGCTGGTAGGACGACGCAGCGACGATCACGATCAGCAGCAACAGGATGACGACGCCGACGACCACCGCGAGCGGGTGGAGCCCCTGCTCGGGTGCCGGTGTGCGTGGTCCCACAAAGTCCATCGAAACAGAGAGAGAGAGAGAGAGAGAGAGAGAGAGAGAGAGGAAGGAGGTAGGTAGATACTGCGCTGATGATGCTGATGATGTGACAGGGCCGAATATGCTGTGTCCACGTGGAGTCTGAATCCTATCACTAGTCTAGAATGCGATATATTCAGATGCTATGTGACTACACCTGTAGTTTTGAGAAACATCCTATATAACTATTGCAGCTTTGGTGTGTGCGTGGCTGCGTTGCTTCTGAGCTGTCACGCACTTTACGATCGCTGATTGGTCAAAAAATACTGGAATCAGAAGAACGATCTACATTCGGCAACATATGGCAACGGATTGGCTAAAAATGCGCGCTCTCTGTGTGGTGAGATGCAACGCCACTTTGACACACGAAGGAGCAAAGGCAAAGTGGACGAGAGGTGAGGTGCATGTGTCGCTGCATATTGCATATTAGCGCCCCTGTGGGCGTACACACTATGGCAGTCCGAGACTCCTGTGGGGAGTGCAGCGGGGATGTAGTAGCCTGACGCAGGACAGTGGGGTGGCTGTCTGCGCCAGGGGGCACGGTGCAAAGGGGCCTGGCCCACCGTACATTAGTGTGCGAGTGCACCGCCCAGTGCCTGTCCATCGACCAGACCCCTCGCTGCACTCCCTCAGTTGAAGTCGCGCCTTTGGGCAAAGGATGCCACTCCAAGGAGACGCGCTCGCTTGATGGTCGCCATGTCGGCGGACGCCCATCAAGCAAACCCCAAGACTTTAGTTGCCCACGGGGGTGCAAATATGCATAATACAGTACGTTGTGTGTGGTTGCGTGTTCTGAAGGTATCCTCTATCAAAGGGATATTGTGCATTGCATTGATCGACAAGTATATTGAGATTGCGTTGCAATATTGCATTGTGATTGTGATTGCACTGCTGTTGAAAATTGGTTTTTTTCGAGACACTGAGTGAAAGCTTTCGTGTAAGTTACGGATTGATTACCTCTTTCCCCACGGCGTAAGAAATGGTTTTACTTGGTATTGTTCACTTCCCCGGCCAGTTAAAATGAGAATTTTTGATTGTTGGTCACCTGGATAAGGATGAGGCACGCTCCCAAAACGCCAAAGAGCGTTGGTTCCTGGGTTCTCGACCCAGTGTGATAAGGCACGTACCGAACCAGTGGCTTAAAGAAAGAGTCTAGCGGGAAGGTGCTGCGCCTCAGCAATTGTATTTTGATGCTCAAGCTCACGGATATGGGCCAGCATCTTTTGATACAGTGCTCAGGAGTTGAACGATCTTTATCAAGGATTCTTAAGGGTGTACGACAGATGATAAGAATGCTGAGTTAAGCCGATTCTGTGCGCTGTGGGGTATGGAGGAGACATCGCGACTGTACACACGGTGACTACAAGTGAAGGACAACACTAGGAGTAGTGGAAAACCAAACTAGCACCAGGAGTAGTGAAGAACCAAACTGGGCTGTTGTCCGTCTTGAAACGAACCGAATTACCAACGGGATTATACATGCACACTGTACTTTACAAGTACATGTATCCGAGATAGAGTGGTGCCTTCAGAGTGCGCGCACACGCCCCCACTTAGACGTTAGTCTAACGCGTCACTGGTGTGTCGCAGATACGTAGGACGCGAGGACGCTCGACAAAGTAGCAAGCCATGCACGGGCCACCTGCCCGCACAGGGTAAGTTATTTGTGTGGATAACAAGCTTCAATGTTTCTAATCATGCTTCTCATTCGGTCTATGTCGGTGGAGTAGAAAGCGCAAGCGTCGAACTCTCAATGAGGTTCAGGAGGAGTTGCGGCAGAACGAGCTGGTGAACGCAACGCCGGCAAACGTGGAGGAGGCTAGAGAAGTCCGTGATCGTAGACGTGCTAGACGGCGAATGAAGAGGTGTCGCTTGAACAAGGAAATGAGAGAGCTTACAATCGCTGACGATCTCCAGCAAGTCGTCGAAGAGCAAGTCAGGGAGGTGACGGTCGGGCTTGAGAGTAATGCCTCTGCATTGCATCACGTGGCTCAGTTGGGGTTGGAGGAATCGAAGCAAGAGGACGACGACCCCGATTTTGTTCTAGCAAGAACAATAGCACGAGAGGTGGTAGAACGTGTTGAAGGAGGGGATGCCTTGGATTACCAGGTTCTTGACATTCAAGAAGCTCGGCGGCTCAAGCGGAATGAAGCCGCCCGCCGTCGACGCGCCTCACGTACACTTTCCCAGAAAGAGCGAGACAACGAAGCACAAAGGACGCGCTATCGACAGCGTCGTTTGAACCTTGGTGCTGGTGAGCTCGATCGAGTCCGCAATAACCGAGCCAACGCAGAAGCTCGACGGCGTGCAAGCATGACAGAGGAACAGCGTCACGAGGGACGTACTCGCCATTCCCAACAGGAAGCACAACGCCGGGCAAGTATGTCTGATACTCAACGGGCAGAAGAACGTGCACGTCAGACCCAAAATGAAGCTCAGCGCCGTGCCAGCCTACCTGATGATGAACGGGGACAACAACACAATACACGCCGCACGCGCAAGTATAAGAAGGCACTTGCCAATCATGAAGATTTCACAAGCAGTGTCGTCACAGGCAAGTATGTTACTGACGGTCACCACAAGTTGTCTGATCCGACTTCAGTATGCGAGAGGTGTGGCGCTTGGAAATGGCCAGACGAATCGAAGGTGGCATGTTGTACAGGTGGTTTGGTCAAACTCCCACCACTGCAGCCAGCTCCACCACGTCTGCGAGAACTCTACAGGAACGAACAGTTCCGGTCATTGGTTCGCGTGTACAATCAAGTTTTTGCATTCACGTCTGTTGGAGCGTCGTTCAGCAACCGAAAATTTCAGCCTGTTGCCGAAGACAGAAGTGTGCAAGGTCAGCAAGGCGTCTACACTTACCGTATTCAAGGAGCTATGGGGCACTACATGGGGTCTCTTCTCCCATACTTGGACCCGGCAACTGGTATTGAGGGTGATCCAAAATTCGCGCAGATCTATGTCTACGATCCGGTGATGGAAAAGCGTGCAGCCAGACGCCAAGGTATCTTTCACGGCTTGGACGGTGTCGTCATGCTCGATTTGGAGCAGATCATGGAGACTTACAATCCCTTCGCACGTGAGTTCATTACGATGGGACAACGCATGCGAGAAATGATTCAAGCGGGATCAAGTCCCGTTGATGTGGTGTTTCGGCTTCACGCGAACAACCATCAAGACCCTCGCCGGTTTAATTTGCCAACTGCGACCGAGGTGTCTGCAGTGGTTGTTCAGGATGGGAACACCGGCAACAACCGCGATCTACTTCTCTTCCCGAGAGCAGGTGGACTACTTCGTCTCTTCGAGACCCATGCGATTTACGATCCACTTCAGTACCCGTTGTTGTTTCCGTATGGTGAACTCGGGTGGACATATACGGACGAGTATATTGCTGGTGAGGTGAATAGAAACAAGCGAGAGATGGCCTTACGCGAGCATGTCGCTTATCGGTTGTACCAGAAGGTGGGGGATGAGTCTGTTCTACATCAGGGCGGTCGACTGTTTCAACAATACGTCGTTGATCAACGAGCCAAGTGTGAGCAAGAAATTTTGCGATACATCGCATCACACCAGAAGGAGCTTCGAGCTGATCTATACATGGGTGTCCGCGACGCATACATCAACGAAAACGTTGCAAGGTTTCGAAATCAGACAGGAGTGATGGGGCTTCAGTCACATGAAGGTTTGGTATCGGAGTATCATACGGAAAGTGGGGGATTAGTTCATCCCAATCCAGGTACTCGACGCCACTTTCTCGAAGACGTCGGTCAACGTGTCGTGTTACCTGCCTCCTTTACGGGGGGTGATCGATACATGTACGAGCAGTATCAAGATGCAATGGCTATGGTTCGTGAGTTTGGGAAGCCAGATTTGTTCATGACGGTAACGTGCAATCCGAGGTGGAAAGAGATCACTGATGTGGTCGAGAAGAATGGCCCACATCAGAGTGCTCAAGATCGTCCAGACGTCGTTGCACGTGTGTGGCAGCAAAAGCTCAAGTCGGTGTTGAAAGATCTAGATGACGGTGTCTTTGGGTTTCAAGTGGCGAGGATCTTTGTTGTGGAGTTTCAAAAGCGTGGACTACCTCACGCGCACATCTTGATTATCCTAGCTGAGGACGATAAACCGCGCACTCGACAGGACTACGACAAGTTTGTTTCAGCGGAGCTTCCCGATGAGATCGCAAACCCTGATTTGTATTCGACCGTGTTGTCAAGTATGATTCATGGGCCGTGTGGGACTCTTAATCCCGACTCACCGTGCATGAAAGACGGGGTTTGTTCCAAAGGGTTTCCAAAGCCTCTGAGTGAGGTCACACAGACAAATCAAAATGGTTACCCTGTTTACCGACGACGACGTCGACCGGAAGGTGTTCTCAAACACAAAGGGAAGGAGTTTGACAACGCCACGTTGAACCAATGGGTTGTTCCTTACAACCCGTACTTCTCGCAAAAGTATGACTGTCACATCAACGTCGAAGTTTGTTCCACGATTACAGCGGTCAAATATCTTTACAAGTACGTGTACAAAGGTGCTGATATGACTGAAATCAGCGTTCAAGCACTTCGCCAAGACACCAATGACTCAGAGGATCCATCGCGAGAGCCAAACGAGATTATTCGCTACCTGAAGGGCAGATATATATCCCCCGTGGAGGCGTGCCAGCGGTTATTCGAGTTTCCGATCCAGGGGAAGACTCATTCTGTCCAGAAACTTCCCGTGCATGTCCCTGATTGTCAGTTTGTTGTTTATCAGGGAACAGATGACCCGGAGTCGGTGCTGGCGTCTGGGCGTCACACGAAACTTACACGGTTCTTCGAACTTGCCGCAAGCAACTCTGAGGCACGAAACATGCTTTACCAAGATATCCCGAAGCTATTCAGATGGGACAAGAAGGAGAAGAATTGGTTCCGGTACCGAAATCGACAACGCTCAATTGGACGCATGGTCCATTGCTCTCCCCGAGACCCTGAGCGCTTTTACTTGCGGTTGCTATTGTGTCATCGACCGGGGCCGACATCATATGAGGATTTGCGTAAGGTGAATGGACATGTCTACAGCACTTTCAAAGACGCAGCAATGCATGCTGGGTTCCTCGAAAGTGACCAAGAATGGGTAGAGTGTCTACGAGAGGCATCCCTGTTCCAGATGCCACGGCAACTTCGTCAGCTTTTCGCCACCATCTTACTCTACTCCATGCCGGCCGACTGCAAGGTGTTGTGGAATCAGTTCTATCCTGAGTTTTCGAGAGATTTCGAGTATGCATATCGCACTGAGCCCAACAAAGACGAAATGGTGATGTTCAAGACCATGCAGAGCCTGCACAATTTTCTCGAGGCGGGTGGAATGACTCTTGCAGATTTCCCAGATTTGCCCCAGTTGTCACAGTTTCCGCACTTGGTCTTGGCGTCTCATTTGGACAACAACTTACTTCGGCGTGAACTGGAAGGGTATGACCGTGATGAACTGAAGCAGATTGTTGACAGTGTTGGCGGGCTCAACGACAACCAGCGACGGATTTATGATGAGATTGTGGGAGCTGTGACAGCGCCTGCACCAACGAAGAAGCTGTTTTTTGTGGATGGTCCCGGTGGCACTGGCAAGTCCACACTTCTGCGTCATGTGTTGGCAAAAGTTCGGCTCGAGGGGAAAATAGCTGTGGCTGTGGCGTCCAGTGGTATTGCTTCCCTTCTTCTTCCCGGCGGGAGAACAGCCCACTCAACATTCAAGATCCCGATCAAACTCTGTGAAACATCAACATGCTTCATCCGCAAACAATCCAAGCTGAAACAATTCTTGCAACAAGCGAGTCTCATTGTGTGGGACGAAGCCCCAATGTCGCATCGTTTTGCTTTCGAAGCTGTGGATCGAACACTTCAGGATGTGCTTGGGTGTGACGAGCCCTTTGGTGGTAAGGTGGTGGTTCTATCCGGTGACTTTCGACAAATCTTGCCGGTTGTAAAGCGTGGTACGCCAGCAGATACTGTTCAGGCTTGCATTCGATCTTCTCGACTCTGGGAGCACTTTAAGCAGCTCCACTTGACAGTTAACATGCGGGTTCAGTGTGCTGCTGATCAAGCCACTGCCACCGAGCTGAGTGATTTTTCTGACTTCCTGTTGCAAGTAGGAGAGGGGCGGCATGTGATTGATGAAGACCTCGGTCCCGAGTTCATTAAGCCCCGAAAGACATGCTGATTGGTCATGGCGAAGAAGTCGAGCCACCAGAAGTAGAAGCTGATGACTCTTTCAGCCCAATCTCGCTTGGCTTGAAGAAGATCGTGGATGCAATGTACAACGAACGTGACTTGAATGACCCATCTGTGGCGACCGATGCATATTTTGCAAATCGCACAATTTTGACAACGACTAATGCAGCTGTCCAACGCGTGAATGAGGCAGTGACTGAACGTCTTCACGGAGCAACTCAAGTTTACCTATCGACCGACTCAGTTGAAGATGACGAAGGTGAAGCATGCGCTTTTTTCGAGAGAGAGGTGCTAAACGCCCTCAACATCAACGGAATCCCACCGCACAAACTCATCCTGAAAAAGGGATCACCTATCATGCTGATGCGAAACTTGAATCCAGAAGCAGGATTGTGCAATGGAACGAGGCTTCGAGTTGTCGACTTGAAGCCCCACGTGATTCGCGCCACCATCATGACAGGTACGCATTGTGGCAAGGAGGTACTCATCCCTCGAATCATCTTCATCAGCGACGACGACGTGCGAGACTTCCCCTTTCGACTTCGTCGCAAGCAATTCCCAGTCATCCCAGCGTTCGCAATGACGATTAACAAGGCACAAGGCCAGACCGTACAAAATCTCGGGTTGTTCTTACAAACTCCGTGTTTTTCTCATGGTCAACTCTATGTGGCTCTCTCCAGAGTCACGTCGCGAACGAAAATCAAGGTGTTCATCGAGAACTCACCTCAGCAGGATGACGAGGGTGCCTACACATCCAACATCGTTTACCGGCAGATATTTGAGTAGAACCAAGTCGGTTGGGGTAAACCTTAATACATCTATGCCTTACAAAACCAAATAGAATGAGGCTATTGTTGTCGTAGATTGCTCTGCAGTGTTGTTTGAGGTTTGAGAGGGTGCGGCCTCAACTGTCTACGATGCAATAGTGTGTTGTGGCAGTGCTCTACATGTTCGTGGTGTATGCTTGGTGTGTGTTGTGAGAGTACAGCGTATGAGTGGTGTTCTGTGGGTGGGCTGTGCATGTACGTTTGCATGTGTTGGGCCGTGGAAGTGTAGTGCATGCGTAGTGGTGTTGTGGGGCGTTGTGCGTGTGAGATGTGTTGGTGTGTTGTGGCAGTCCCCTGTTTGTGTGTGTGCTGCGAGTGTGACGTGTGTGTGTGCTGCGAGACGTGTGTGTGTGTGTGTGTGTGTGTGTGTGTGTGTGTGTGTGTCATCGGAGTGCGGTGCATGCGGTGTGTGAGTATATATTACCTGACTGTGTTGTGTGGGGCGTGGGTGCTACACTAGGATGGTAATTTACTCACAGCACTTCATGTTGTAGGGTGCTGGATGTGTGTGTCCTGTGTTGTTGGAGTTCCACACATGTGTGTGTGTTGAGCTGACTGCAATACGTATGCGCAGTTGCGTGCGCGTCCTGTTGTGGATTGCTTAGGACGGCTTGGAAAGTAAGGCAGGATGCAACAAAATAAAAATACCGGAAATAATGTAGTATATAAGTACAATGAGAAGCATAAACCGCGCACAATGAGCGACAGCTTTCTGTTGCTGAAATTGCGAAAGAAATGTTCATGATGGAAACTCTTTCTTTCAAAAACCCCCTTTAAACAAGTACCCAGGCAGAAACTTCCTGTTACAGCGTGGCGCCACCCGTGCCGGTACATTATAAACAAAATCAAGAGGTACCATATCTTGCTTGGTCACCACTTCGATGCTCCCTCATGTCTGAATTCATTTGACGATTGCATTCTGCGCGCTGCTTACCGGGGCGGGGGCTCTACTGTCGAAACGTGTGTATGTGTTGGTGTGTTGTGAGTGTGCCATGTATGTGTGGTGTGTTGTGGGAGTGCAATGTGTATGTGCTGTGCTGTTTGCCTACACTGTGGGTGTTATGTGCGAAGTGGGTGTGGTGTAGGCAGAAGCTCCACTGTGTGTGGGTATAAAATACCACACTATGTGGTGTGTGTTCATGACGATGGTAATTTATACTCTTCGGGTACATGTAGGAGTGCGTTTGTGCGGAAACAACAGTCTACGACACTGATGCGAGCTGTGAGATTGCTGTCTGTGTGTGTAGTGTGTTGTGCGGTAGCATTATGTGGGTGGTGTGCATGTGTGGTGTGTTGTGAGTGTGCTATGTATGTGTGGTGTGTTGTGGGAGTAATGTGTGTGTGCTGTGCTGTTTGCATGCACTGTGGCTGTTATGTGCGAAGTGGGTGTGGTGTAGGCGGATGCTCCATTGTGTGTGGGTATAAAATACCACCCTACGTGGTGTGTGTTCATGACGATGGTAATTTATACTCTTCGGGTACATGTAGGAGTGCGTTTGTGCGGAAACAACAGTCTACGACACTGATGCGAGCTGTGAGGTTGCTTTCTGTGTGTGTAGTGTGTTGTGCGGTAGCATGATGTGGGTGGTGTGCATGTGTGGTGTGTTGTGAGTGTGCCATGTATGTGTGGTGTGTTGTGGGAGTGCAAGGTGTATGTGCTGTGCTGTTTGCATGCACTGTGGCTGTTATGTGCGAAGTGGGTGTGGTGTAGGCGGATGCTCCATTGTGTGTGGGTATAAAATACCACCCTACGTGGTGTGTGTTCATGACGATGGTAATTTATACTCTTCGGGTACATGTAGGAGTGCGTTTGTGCGGAAACAACAGTCTACGACACTGATACGAGCTGTGAGATTGCTGTCTGTGTGTGTAGTGTGTTGTGCGGTAGCATTATGTGGGTGGTGTGCATGTGTGGTGTGTTGTGAGTGTGCCATGCATGTGTGGTGTGTTGTGGGAGTAATGTGTGTGTGCTGTGCTGTTTGCATGCACTGTGGGTGTTATGTGCGAAGTGGGTGTGGTGTAGGCAGAAGCTCCACTGTGTGTGGGTATAAAATACCACACTATGTGGAGTGTGTTCATGACGATGGTAATTTATACTCTTCGGGTACATGTAGGAGTGCGTTTGTGCGGAAACAACAGTCTACGACACTGATACGAGCTGTGAGATTGCTGTCTGTGTGTGTAGTGTGTTGTGCGGTAGCATTATGTGGGTGGTGTGCATGTGTGGTGTGTTGTGAGTGTGCCATGTATGTGTGAAAAGGTAATGTTGTGGATGTATTGGTAGCGTGTGGTATGTGTTGTCGGCAAATTTTCTTTCCCGGCAACAAATGGGTGGCGCACGATGAGCCAAAAATGATTGGTTTAGGGGGGTGTTGTGAGAAAACAATGGAGAATCGACTACCACTTCTGCATTTGTCCCTTCGATTCCAGTCTTTCCTGAAAGAACAATGCTGTGCATCAAATGCCATGCTGTTCTCAAGAAACCCCCATTGGATGTCGATGGTAAAAGCTACCCGAGAAGAGGTTGTGGATGCTGTGAAAGGCTTCTCCCTTTTTATCTCTTCAAGCGGCCGAACAAATCAATGCGTCGGTGTGAAGACTGCGAAACGGGCCCGAACGCACGCAGCTTTTGGCACGCCCAAGCGTCACCACCTTCAGATCCAACTGAAGAAGAAAAGCGTCGCATGCGAGCAGCGTTAGTTGCGGTGACGATGGGACCACCGCCGCCGCCACCACCCATCCCGCCCAAAGTTCCACGCTACCGTCGCCGCTGCCGTGGCAAGAAACGGCCAGCTAAAAAATAGCACAAGAGCTTCAAACAAATCGAGCGAAGGACATTAGCAGAAAACGATTTTAAACCAAAAGTACATTGTGCTTGCAGTTTAAACACGGTCAATGATTTTGAGCCTCAGTTTATTACCACAAAATGTGGTAACTTACAGTCAGAACTTGAAACTTACACGACCCGTAGTTTTCAATCATTGTGGTGGAGTATTGGGCAAGCAATGTGTCACCGGGTATTGTGCAACAATACATATTGTGAAAACAATACAATAGCAATTTCGAACTTAGCCCACTCCGCCCGCGAAGCGGGCGGCGCCCGGCTAGTGGCTTAATATGTGTTGCATTACACCAACGAACGAGAAGGCATTGGAGCAATGGACGCGACAGGAGGAGATGGTGATCTGTATGCGGGTCTGCCGTTGCCCAGCAACAAGCCACGCGTCGATCTGAAGCGCAAGGCGCCGACAGACAGCACTAGCACCAGCGACCGAGAGACGAGGAGCAGCGATGTGACGCCACGCGATGCTCCAGCGCCGGAGAAGCGCGTCAAGACGGTGTCGAAGGAGGTCTCGCTGGAGGAGGCGCTCGCTCGCTTGAAGACCCACATCGTGCGTTGTGCATTTACACGACGGCATCGCGGTCGCTGACGAGTTGTTCTCCAACATGCCATGTCTGCGTTTGTTTGTTTAGATGGTCGACAAGAAGTTTGCCAAGGCCGCGGCGCTGCTGGGCAAACTGGTCGATGAGCAGCTCTCAGCGGCGACGGCCGACACGTTCCTGACCATGTTGACCGACTGCATCGAGCAAAAGCAGGCGACGTGGAGTGGGAAACCCGAGTTTGCAGCGCTTGTTCAACGCGTCTTGGCCAAGCGCGCTGAGCTGCCGGCGACGTACGAGCCAACGCTGGAGAAGTGGCGGCTGTGGGCAGTCACGCACCAGGAGCTCTTCACGGACGACACGTTCGAGTTCGCTCGCGCCGCGAAACTCGTTCGAGGCGAGCTCGAAGCCGCGGTCAACGCGGCGAACGACGAACGAGACGCACAGCGGCAGGCGACGCAGCTTCGCTTGTTGATGCCGCTGCTGCGCACGCTGTTCAAGCGCCATTCAATCGCGTGGGCCAAGACCGTGGTCGAGTCCGTGCTGGGCATCTGCACGCGGCACCGCCTCGTGTTTGACGACGAGAACCGATCGGAGGTCGACCAGTGGACGAAGGCCATTCAGGATCGTCGCCACGCGCCCTCGATCGCGCACTCGGCGGCGTCGGACGCGCGGCGCAACCTCGTCGTCGTCGACGACGTGGGCTCCATGTCCCAAGCCAAGCCCAAGGTCGGACGCTCGAATCACCCACTCTTCAACACGAATTACACCAGCCTCTAGAAAACAAACGAACTAAGCTAATCAAATCCAATACCGAACGTAACCACAGTGGTTACATGTGTTTTTACTCGTGTATAATATACCGGTATTGGACCGATATCACGCGTGCCTCGCCGGCCACAGACCACCACCACCAAGAAGAGCTCATCAGCTGAGTGGCCACATCCATCGACCGCCGACAGGAGATGATCAACATGCTGGCGCGGGGAGCTGCGGTGCTGCGCGCGACCACGACGCAGACGCGCGCGTTCGCGTCCAAGAGCAAGGGCGAGCGCCTCACGTGGCGCCAGAAGGCGCGTCTCGATGCCGCGCGCCAGAACCCCGAGGGAACGCCGCGCCGCCAGCCGCTGCGACCCAAGGTGCAGCGCGGCAACTACCTCGGCGCGACGCCCGCGGAGGACGGCAAGACGTGGCGCGTGCTCAGCGCCGGCGTGCTGGAGCGCCTGCCGGTCATCCAGCCCGACCCGGAGGACTGGGAGGTCGACTTTGCGCTCGTGCAGCACGAGATCGCGCTGAAAAACTCGCAGGTAGGTTGTGTCCTCGCCCTTTCGTCACGGCGCGTGACCGCGGACTGACGGGACGATCTGCCGCACAGCGCCTCGAAGACGACTTCTGGTTCATGGAGCCCGGTGAGCGCCACATTACGCCCGAGGAGGCGCCGCTGCCCAACGCCGAGGAGGACCCCGAGGAGATTGTCGGCGCGGGCTTCCACCTCGCGCCGCGCGAGACCGAGGACGACCGCACGGACAACCGCAAGTCGCTGAACCGCGCGCTCAAGGGCCGCGTGTTCCTGCTCGTGCAGCCGACGGAGCAGGCGACGCCGCTGCCGGCGCCGTGGTTCTTCCCGCTCACGGAGAAGAAGGCGGACGAGAAGATGCGCGACGCCGCGGTGCGCGCGATCAGCGAGGTCTGCGGCTCGGAGCTCGCCGTGCACCCCGTGGGCTTCGCGCCCATGGGCCACCTGCAGTTTGAGCACGACGCCGCGACCAAGGCGGCGACGGGCGTGGACGGCACCAAGGTGTTCTTCTACAAGGCGCAGGTGCGCTTTGGCGACGTGGAGCTCAACGCCGCCAAGTCGAGCGACTACCTGTGGGTCACACAGCGGGAACTCGCCGAGTACTTTGAGAAGGACGTGGCCGAGTACCTCATCAAGATGGTGCCGCCGTAAGCTCTTGTCGTTTGCGCGGTGTGCCTTCCTTTCGTCTCCCGCCCGCCCGCTTTCTCTCTCTCTCTCTCTCTCTCTTTCTCTCTGTCTTGTGGATAGAGATCGAGGGCGCTGACAACGATGAACATGCGAGATAACATAGACAAAATGCGAGCGAGCGAGTCGGGGACCACGCGCAACCGAGTTTTGGTGCATGTTACGTCGTCGCGAGACCGACCTGCTGCGTGGACGCAAAGTACGACTGGCGCTTGACCCACGGCGTCGAGTCGGGAAAGATGTAGAGCGGGTAGAGCGACTGCCCGTGCGACGCCGTCGAGAGCAGCGACTGCTGGTTGTAGTCAAAGTCGAACGTGCGCTCCGTGCCGTACTGGTCGAGACACGGCGGCTGCGTGCAGTAGTACCACCCGAGGATGTCGTGCTTCTGCCACGCGCTGCCGGTCGACGCCGTGAAGCCCTGCAATCCTCCATCCATCCGTCAGTCACTCAGTCAGGTATTCCGGACTGTACACTCGGGCTCGAGGGCACGCACCACGAACGCCTGGTCGCCTGCGAGCCGCAGCGTCGCCGCGAGGTTGATCGGGATCGCGAGCGTTGGCTCGTCGCGGTCGATGCCGTCGTCGAGAAACACGAGCAGCGTGCCGACGCGTCGGCCCTCGGACACGTCCTTGAGGAACGGCGCGAGGTTCGACGCCGCCGCCGAGAAGAAAGGCGCGTACTCGTAGCGCAGCTCGTTGTAGTAGCGGATCTTGACCGCGTGGATGCGACCGTCCGCGAGCTCGTGCAGCGCCGTCGTCGAGAGTCGCGCCGAGCTCAGCAGATCGTTGGCGTCGACGCCGCGCGAGTAGATCGCGACGTGGTCGTAGAACGTGTCCGGGTGCTCGCCGTTGAACCACGTGTCGAACTCGATCGCGAGCGAGTTGGCGATGCCCTCGAAGCCCATTTGGCTTTTCGGGCGGCGCCCGAGCCGCGCGGTCGGCGCGTCCGACGGCCCGATCGTCGCGGTCTTGTTGGCGTGCGAGTGCAGCACGAACGCGAAGCCGTCGCCGCCGTGCACGAAGCAGCTGCGGTAGTGGCGCACGGCAAAGTTCTCGTCCACGACGTCGAGGCAGCGCCGCGACTGGTCCGAGATCTGGAACGTGAAGCGCGTCTCGAAGCCCTGCAGCACGGGCAGCTCCTCCGCGTACCACACGGACGAGAGCTGCCGCGGCTGCGACGCCGTGAGCCGCAGTCGCACGGCGCAACGCGCGGTCTCGCTCTGCACGAACGCGTCGCGATGGCCAGTGACCGCCGACTCGACGGCGATGCGAGGACTCGTCGCAGGGTTCTCGGTCTCGGTCGTCTCGGTCGCGGTCTGCTCGAGGCGCTGGTGGAAGACGCTCTCGAGCGATGCCTCGCGGACGTCGTCGACGCCTGTGCGGTCCGAGTACTCGTTCTAACAATCGGACAAACAGAAGGTAGAGAGAAAGATAGAGAGAGCTGTGAGTCGGTAGATGGACGTACCCGTGGCACGCGAGCACAGCTACTGGTGGCGGCGTCGCCATTGAGCACGAGTCCCGTGGTGGCGTTAAAGTCGTAGTAGACAAACTCTACAGCAACGAGTCATAGCTGCAGCTGAGCAGTGGACGGTGACCACAGAGCGAGACAGCGCAGTTGCTCGTACGTCCATGCGCAGCAGCAGCGATCGACAGCAGCAGAGCGATGGCGAGACGTCGGCGGATCATTTTTTTTTTTCTCGTCGAGTGACCTTTCAAGATACGACACCATACGAAAGTACGAACCTCACATACATTTTCCAAGTCATACAACAGTCGACAGCATGCATTTTCGTTATGAAGATCGCTTGGTGGTCGCGTCCTGCGCTGCCGCCCACGCGTAGAATCCGCGATAAAACGTCCTCGCGTGCCGCGTCTCGAGGCATCGCTGCTCGACGTCGTCCTTGTGCTGCGTGTACCACGCAAACGACTGCTCGCACGCCTTGCGATTGGGCGCAAACGACCAGTGCTGATCGTCCGTCCACGCGCCGCAGTCGAGCACAGTCGACTGCCGCAGCGCTGCGTAGTACGTCTTGCACAGCGGAGGCGCCGTGTAGTCGGCAAACGCCTCCCAGAACGCATCGGAATACGCGGTTCTCGCGCACACTGCGTCGAGATCCGAGCGATGCAGCCCGTAAAACTCAAAGATGCTGTCGCAGTCGAGTGGCCGGGACTCCTGCGTCCACGGGCGACGCGCGATTGCGTCGGCCGAGCAGTGCACGGACGCGAAGCGCTCTCGCTCGTGGAAGATCTCGCACGTGCGGTGCTCCTGCCACCTCGCGTAAAGCGTCACGTACGCTGTCATTCGTGCCTTCTCGTCCTCGCTTGTCGCCTCGGTTTCGCAGCGAAGCAGCGCCGGCAGTGCATCTGCGAAGAGCTCCAAGCCTTCCACGCACTCGCGACTCAGCGACGCAATGTCTTGGACATCGCAATGCGTGTGAGCGTAGTCACTGACGCGAAGAAACGACGCACACAGCGACGCAGGCGACGCAGCATCGGACGCAGTCACGAGCACCGCAACCCATAACGTTAGCAAGCAGATCAAGGGCGTCCCCTCCATGATTGACATGTTCTTCACTGCAAGATCACAACAATGGATAATTGGTAAACCTACGTAAATACACTCATCTAGTTGCCTTCATTACTTTATTGTTTTCCAAAATGTTCGAAATACCCAATATAGACTTGGGACGCTGCTCTGTGTGTGCAAACACAACTACTGGCACAACCATCAACAGCAACATGCTCTCTCGTTGGACTGCTGTGATCTCCAAGAGAACAATCTCCTCTCGGAGAACAATCTCTAGAACACATTCTCCATTCAGAAGAATGCTCCATACCCATGACAAGTATCTCGGCGCCCACATCTCTGCGTCTGGCGGATGCGTGAATGCGCTGCGCAACGCGCTCGCGCTCGGTCCCCACGCACAGGCGCTGTCGTTCTTCATCCGCCCGCGGCTGAGCTGGCGACCGGTGCCGCCCATTGCGCTTGCCGTCGAGAAGGAGTTCCACGAGATGCTGACGCACGACGCCGCGTTTTCGCGCTTCCGCCACGACAAGATCGTCGTTCACGGGTCATACATCCTCAACTTTGGCTCCCACGACGCAGAGCTGCGCGAGAAAAGCGTTGACCTCATGATCGAAGAAGTCTCCAAGTGCCAGCAGCTCGGCATTCGCTGGTACGTGTTCCATCCCGGTTCCTGCACACGCGTCCCTGCCGCGTTGCAGTGGGAGAAACCGCGACGACGAAAACCAATGGAGCTCGCTGAGCGGATGGAGCAAGAGCAGAAAGAAGCCATTGCCCGCGAGATGAGCATCGGTTTTATTGCCGAATGCATGAACCATGTTCTACAGGAAACGAAGCACGCAGAGGTCGCGTTGGTGGTCGAGAACATGTGCGGACAAGGGAACGTTCTCGGACGAGATTTCGACGAGCTTCGCGCCATGCTGGACGCAGCCAGAGCTGCGGGCGGGTCGAAGGAGCGGCTCGGCGTTTGCCTGGACACGTGCCACGCATGGTCCAGTGGTATGAAAATGTCAACGACAGAAGAATGTGACGCGATGATGCAGCGCTTTGAAGCTGCCATGGGAGACGAGTGGCGTGACGTATTGAAGGTGGTCCACGTGAACGACTCAATGGACGCGTGTGGCTCGAAAAGAGATCGCCACGACAACATTGGGTTCGGCCGCATTGGACTGACGGCGTTCGAGTGGCTCATGAACGATTCCAGGTTCGACGGATTGCCGCTCATTCTTGAGACGCCACGGCGTGGACTGCTGCGTCAAGATCAGATCCAGGACATTCCGAACGTCAGGCATCGAGAGCTGCTCACTGCTGTGCAAGACTGCGATGCGAGCGAGATTGAGTTGCTTCATCGGCTGATGCGCGAGCAATAAATCGGCAACAGGAGTTTCGATCCTGAACGTATACTCTCGACGACTCACTCTTCATTGGTTACACATACACGCGCAGACACCTCACGCTCATCTTCTCGTGGTTCTACGATGACAACGTCAATTTGCAATGTACGAGTTCAACTTGTCCTCACATCAATTGGAGACATCAAGCTGACGTCGCTTGCGGCTGATGTTCTTTGCGACTTCTTTGCGTTCCTGGAACTCGATAGAGAAGCGCAGCCGAGGCGCTGCAAAGCGGTTGAGACTCACGTAGCTCATGCTGCAAGCGTCAGGCGGCGGACCGAGAAACCGATTCAAGAGTCGACTTGCTCGAGCGCGTGGATGCTGTTGCGCTGCAAGGATGATGGCGTTGAATACTTTGGTGCGATGGCGAAGAAACGACGAGCTACCACGTTGGAGGAACGACCACAAGCCGCCCGAATCTGGAAGTGATGGTAAATACCACGTTTTGGTTGTATCGGGCGAATGTCCCTCGCTGCAGAAGCTCCGCGATCGTCGGTCACGATGAAGTTCTTCATCGCCCTCGTCTTCCTCGAGAGACACTGTTGACATACGAAGTGTAGCGCTTGGTGGGCTAGTATCGCAGTCTTCTTGAGTCGCGCCCCATGGTCGAGACGGCATAATCTTCGCGAGTGCACGATGAAGATCGCGGAACTCCGAGTACCGACGCCGCACTTTGTACGCGGAGAGAGGACCATGGACGACGGACTCGACGACAATCTCATAGTAGACGACGTCGTCGGTGTCGCGTGCGTAGCCCGTCACAGTCGCGATGCGATCGTCGAGAAAGTTTTCGCCGTCGTCGTCGTCATACTCGCCGTCCCACGTACTGGCTGTGCCATCAGCCTCCAAATCAAGACCATCGTCTCGTCGGCTGTCGTCCTCGACGCAGTACTCGCTGAGCCCGCAGAGCGAGCTGTCTGCCTCGGTCGACACGACCGAGATCACTGACGCGTTGTGGCTGCGTCTAGACAGCGATCCTCGGCGTCGTGGCGCGCAACTGGAGCTCGTTGACCCACCATGCACCGCGCGTGGCCGAGGATACCCGAGCTCCTGCTGCAGTAGACTCAGCGACGGCGCCACGTCCGCCGACATGGCGCGGCGCATGCGCGGCATCACGGGCGCAGCGTCCTCGCTCGGCGGCTCATCGACCGCAGCGAGCGCGCTGTCCGTCGGCGGCGGCAGATACTGCTGGCGATCGGTGAGCGAGCGCGAGCGCGACGAGCGCACGACGACGTCATGACCCGTCGGCGTCATGAGCTCCTCTTCGCAGGTTAGACAATGAGGTCCCACGCGTTCTTTCTAAAGGAGGGGGGGGGGACTAAGGCGTTCCGGTTGAATGCGTTGGCTCTGGCCTTTCTCGATAAAAGACTGTCATGGGAGCGTTGCGGCCACGTGGGAACGCGCTACATACTGAAGAGGAGTCATTTGGATACAGGCGTCCGGCAGCTGGAAACCCGAATCGAACCCATCTTATGCGGTGCAGATGGTATGGAGTCTCGTGCCGGGAGCCAACGCGGCAGAGCACAGAGCAAAACCCGCAAGCCCATCTGACACCAAGAACAACCTGTCTTGAGGCAGCTGGCTCGACCGTCACAGAACCCGATTCCCGAGCGTTGCGATGGCACCACTAAACACGAAACGAACGGTGTGGACCAAACGCAACACTTGGATGGGGTGCGCTCAATGGTGAATTCATGTTCTGACTGTTGCCTTGCACGGCTCGATGCACCTTGGTTTAGACGTGAGTCGTGTCCTTCTTTTCAGAATGCAACACTTAGGCTGAGGTGGTATGTAGATGTCATCATCCTGAGCACTGAAAAGTCAGTTTGACTTTGAGAAGGAGATACGGATTCGCTCCCTTCAAATCGATCAGTGCATGCCGCATCCAGATCTTGTCTATGCCGTGCCGGTCGCGAGACGTCGCAGGATGTGGATGCGATGCCTCTCGACATTGATCGATGGATCGATGTGTGAGTCAACCCAGAGCGGTCGAAAACCTTGATGTTGAAGTGGTTGGAGCAACATTCGCACCACCGTAACCCAGAAAAAAACCACTGGACGAGGGACACACCAAAGAAAAAAACCACGGTCCCTCGCTGCTCTTCAGTCCGCGAAGAACCACAGCAAACCACGCGCGTGGCGAGAGCAACATGGAGAACGAGGTCATTGCGCCGCCCGCGACGCTCGGTCAAAATGGCGCCGCGTCAGCATCTCCATCCGCCGGTGAACAGCGCGAGTTACCGGGAGAGATCATGATGCAGGCGCTGGATGCGGCTGCCGCGACGACCGCCTCTCTCAGCGACTCGGCGTCATCCAAGTCGGACGCCGCAGCGATGAACAAGCGGCGTCGTGGCCATCGATCGCAGTCAGAGATCTGGAAGCTGCTGACGACCGAGGAGAACCCGCACAAGGTGACCACCAGCACGTGCATGCACTGCGACAACGTCGTCCCCCACCACCACAAGAGCGAGAAAGCGCGCGCGCACCTCCAGCGCTGCCCCGAGTTCCGTCGCAAGATGGCGCAGCTGGACGCCAACCAGAGACCTACGTGGCTGGATCTCGAGAATGACGGCAAGCGACGCCGACGTGGAAGCACGAGCACACACACCCCAGGATCCGCTGTGTCCAGCTCGGAGGCAGGTGGCTCGTTCGGGTCGCTCCTGGGTATTGGCCCCAGCAATGCGAGTCATCCTCCCCATGAGGCAGTGCCCACGATGGGCATGCTTCCGCCGACCATGGGCATCAGCCCAGGGCATGCTATGCCGGATGCGTCGGCGGTGGTCAACGCGTTGACCATGTACTTGTACACGAACGGAGCCCCTGCTACTCACATTGAAGACCCGTTCATCCGCCAGCTACTCCAGCTGTGCGTGCACCCAACATTCCGTCTCACGAGTGGAGACATGCGCGGGCTACTGCTCGATCGAGCGATGGCTGGTGTGCACGCCAAGATGCAACATCTCCTCGATGCGTCGGAAGTCTGCGGTGTTGCAGTGAACTCGTGGCTCGGGCAGCCGATCGAGCCAGCGGAACGTCGCAGTCTTCACATTGTGGCTGCCAACAAGGACACGCTGGTTTTCTATCTCCAGTCGCGACAGGAATGTTCCACGGATGTGAGTGCCAGCAGTGAGCGTCAACTGCACAACGTGATTCGATCGATGGACCTGTGTGGAAAACTCATCGCTGGCGCCGTGACCGATAACACGCCAGCAAGCCAGCTCATGTGGACCAAGGCCAAGAAACAATACCCGGGGCGCTTTTTCTTCGGCTGTGCGTCCCACGGCCTCCATCTTTTTGTGCAGGGCGTATTCGAGCCCGAGAAGATCCCAGCAGACGTCGCTCATAACACCGCTCCGACCGAATACCCGTTCGATTCGCTGCAAGCGCTTGTGCGGAATTGGAACACCGTGATCGCGTTCATGACGACACACGCGTCGATCAGCGAACGAACCAAGTTCTCCAAGGAAGTCGGCACATCGGATCTCGAGTCGCTGTTTAGCACACCAAGGACGCTTCGCTCGAGTTTGGAGGCCTTTCAAGCAGCTCTTCCCGGTCTCCGAGTGATCGTATCCGAGCCTGCATTCCTTGGAGCCAACGACGACGACAATCGGCGAAGACGACTGGCTGTCCAGGCGATCATCCTGGATGGAACGGTGCCCGAGTTGCTGCGCAAGGCGATCTCAATTCTGCATCCGCTTGACGCGCTCATGGCCCGTTTGGACAGCGACTCCCACGTGCCGTGCTCAGAGGTGTTTTACTGGTTCGCGAAGAGTATTCCCGATGCACTTGCCAAGATCGCGGGACTCACGCCACGCGAGATGTCCTACCTCCTCCAGCTCAACCAGACTCGGTTCAACGGAATGTATGGCGATGCGCATGGCATCGCATTCCTCCTGGACCCTCGCTACGTTGGCGAGGGACTGAGTCCCGAGGTGCGCAAGAGCGTCGAAGACATGGTCTTTGAGGTGCCTCCAGACGATCATCAGTCGTCCAAAGCGTCGGACGAGCACAAGTTTGCGATCGCACAAGAGCTCACAGAGTACGTCATTGACGCCACGCGCGAGAAGAACCTCAACACGTTTCGGTACTCGATGCTGGTGCGCAACAAGAAGTCGATCTACCAGTACTGGCTCACGGATGGTCAGCGGTGGCCACTCTTGCACCGCTTGGCGATGCGCGTCTTTGGGCTGCCAGCAAGCACTGTGCCGGCCATCGCTCGCGCGCAAGCCGCGAAGACCGTGATGCCTCCAGGTGAGACAGATGCGGACGTGCTCGACAAGCTTCGGTTCATCCAGGTCAATAGCAAGGTCATCTCGACGGCCGAGAGTCGAGCCGCGTCGGTCGGTGTAGCAGCGAGCGATGTGCTGGAGGCAGCGCTGTGATGACAGCAGCAACAGCGTCGGTCGCAGAACGTAATGAAGAACAACAGGTACCTGTCGTTGGTAACTCGTTGAGCGATGGAGCCGATCCTCGATCTCAGAGCTCTAGTTTTTCCGCGTCAAGCGCCCAAACTGCGATCGAACTGACTTGTCGACCGACGGCTTTGTGTCCGGTTCGTTCGTCGCGACTTCGCAGCACGTTCCCATCCATGCAAGGCATCAACCGGCATCCGCGTCGAGTCGCGCACGCAGCGTCCAACCAACCGTCGCACTGGGGACGCCGCCGAGGAGTCGGCACGGATTGCACCGAGCCACCGAGCCTCTTACAGGTCGTGCGGCACCCATCGGACGCCTGTCCCGTTGTCGTCCGTCACATGGCGTGACGACGCGATATCGCAGGTCTGCGACGGCGGCTCGTGGTCGACAATGCAGCGCACAGAGCAGCGATCAGACAGACGTCCATGCGTGTCCGATGCCGAGACATGCATGCGACGGCGGCACGAAATGGCGACCCAAGTGGGAACATCCCCATCCTTCTGCCGAATGGGTGCCGACTGTGTGGACGCAACGTCCATTGATGGTTGGTTGGTGGAAGAGGAGAGCGAATCCACGCACGACACAGGGATCATTCGTGATCCTTGATGCTTGATCCTTGCTCTCTGCTCTTTGCGTTTTGCTCTCTGCGCTTTCGAGATCAAGTGCATCCATCCTGGTGGCCGGTCAAGGCCAAGGCGACTGGTCGGTCGGGTGCTGAAATTCCAGCTGGCCAAAGCGCCCGCATCGGTGCCACCATCTGTTCCCTCGTTTCTTCAGTCAAATGACCGACTTCATCTGACTTGCGAGGCGCCCTTTCTGCACTTGTTCAGCGCACGTTCGGCGGTCGGGTTCACCGTCATCACCGCCACGGTCTGTGGCCAGAACGCCTGAACTGGATGCAACGAACCGAACGAAACCCGACGACGCGCGCACACGCTTGTTGCCGGTCGCCGGTCTCTGGTCTCGCACCCGCACCCGCACCTGTGCCTCTTTGTCTGTCTGTCTGTCTTTTCTTGCTGGCGTTCGGGTCTGTTCTCGCCGATGACCCGCGCCCACCAGCTGAAGTCGCCAACTGGATCCCGTTGGGGCACACTCAGTTCTGGACTAACCGCGAGAGCCACAGAGCACTTTGGAGGATCGTATTATTGTTCCCTTCAACCACCGCCATGCTCCGAGGGTTCACCACCGCCATCATGACCACGGCGCTGCTCGCGCTCGCGGCGACGCGCGCGCCGGTCGTCGCCGCCGGTGGATCGGACGAGCTGTGCTCGCTGCCGTCGGGCACGCTCACGGCCGCCGCCTCCGAGATGAAGGACTGCGCGTTCGCGCTCAAGGAAGTGTCCAAGCACGCCATCGCGACGTGGTACACGGACCGCGACTCGCAGCAGTCTGGCGAGCAGAAGCTCACGCAGATCACGTCCACATGCGCCGAGTCGTCGCGCGTGACGCTGGTCGTCTACGGTCTGCCGCAGAAGGACTGCGAGGCCGGGTACTCCTCGAGCGGCTACAACCAGTCGCCCGAGGACTACAAGAACTTTATCAAGAAGCTCGCTGACAAGCTCGGTCAGCGCAAGGCGCTGCTCGTTCTCGAGCCGGATGCCGTCGGTCTCATGGCGAAGGGCGGCTGTGGAACGACCGCTGGCTACGGCCCGAACCTCAAGATGGCCATCGAGACGCTCTCGCAGAACCTGAACGCCGACATCTACGTGGACGTCGGCTACTGGGTGCTGATGAACCCGACGGACGCCGGTAACATCGCCAAGGTGGTCAAGGACCTCGCGCAGGCGGGTCGCGTCAAGGGCATCTCGCTCAACACGTCCAACTACCGCTCCAACAAGCAGATCTCGGAGCTCTGCAGCAACTTCCAGAAGGCGTACGGCGACGAAAGCATGCGCTGCATCGCTGACACGTCCCGCAACTTCAAGGAGCCGACGAGCTCCGAGTGGTGCAACGCCAAGTTCGGCGCCATCGGCCACCCACCAACGTCCCAGACCGGCTTCTCCAACCTTGACTACTTCATCTGGATCAAGCCCGTGGGCGAGAGCGACGGCACGTGCGACGGCGGCGATCACACGGCGGACGCACAGAAGGGTCCTCCGGCTGGCAAGTTCTACAAGGAGCACTTCGTGACCATGTGGAACGAGGGCTACTTTGTCGTCGAGAAGAAGTTGCCCAAGATCGACGGCACGATCCGCGACCCAGAGACCCCGAAGCCGACCGCACCAGTGGACCAGCAGACCAAGGCGCCGGAGCCGACGTCTGCCGCGCCGGTCACGACGGCGCCTCCCACGCCAACTACGACGGCTCCGCCTACGCCGACGTCGGGTGCTCCCATCGATCAACAGACATCGACCCCGAGTGTGCCACCGACGTCGGCCCCTCCGGCGCCCACGACGAAGGCCCCGATCGACCAGCAGCAGCCGACTCAGCCTCCTAGCACTCCAGTGACCTCTAAGCCGACTGCTCCGGTCTCGCCTCCGTCGGCGACGCCATCGCCGGTGAACCCGCAGCCCCCGACGCCGGCGCAGACCGAGTCGGGTGACCTTCCCAAGACGAACGCCCCACCGGTCGAGACGCCCGCGCCCACCAGGATTCAGCGGAAGCACCGCCGAAAGAAGAACTGCACGTCGGGATTTGAGCCTATGCCGGAGGAGACACCGAAGCCGCAGCCACCGAAGCAGAACACGACGGCCCCAGCGACGAAGCCCCCGCAGACTGAAACGAAGCCAACGTCCACACCTGCACCGACACTTGCCCCAACTCCGACGCCGACGCCCAAGCCGCAGCAGCAACAGCAGCAGAAGCAGAGCGTCGAGAACAAGGGACTCTCGTTCTCCTTCCAGGACGAGTCTGAGAACCCGCCGGCGCCACCGGCGCCCAACGCGGCGACTCGCTCCAACACCGAGTCCTCCGCCAGCTCTGGTCTCGGAGGTGGCGTCGTCGCTGCGATCGTTGTGGCCGCCGTTGCTGTGGTCGGCTTTGTCGGTATCGCTGCTCGACGGATCGTGCGCCACCGCCAGCGAGCCAACACGCTGCGCACGCCGGCCGAGTTTGGAGAGCTCCGCGCGACGCCGTCGGGCATCACCGTCATCTAGACGCTTCAGCTACATTCCGTTTTAGCCACAGCACCTCAGCGCACTCGATGTGAAGCAGTTTGTTATGTCCATACAGTAGTCCATCCACACAAACGTAGGATCATTTTCAATGTGCATGCATCTGTGGCTTCAGGATGGTCGCATGCCAGTCTGTGTCAGTCAGTCACGGTGACTGTCACCCACAACGAAGAGTTGTCGAGACAGGCCATCAGTGATGTCAGTCGACAGGTGGCGGCGATCGCGGCTGCGTGGATGCGAGGGACATCCTGGCGTCATCGGCGCAGTTTCCGGTGTGCGGCATGTCTCGCGCGCCACGAGGGAGGCATCATGCGCGAGCCACGGAAGCCATCGAAGCCACGGGACTTCCATGGCGTCGCCACAGGTTTTTCCGACATTTAACGATGGCGCCATCGCTCTGCTCTCATTGCGACCAGACCTCATCAAAACGAACGGGTCGACACGAAGGAAACACGAAGGCGGGCGGGAACAAAGACCCGATCAAACGATCTGACGACCCCGGTGGCGTGGCTCTTGCGTTATGCGTTTTCAAAGGTTGCTCCACGGACATTGTCTGCCTTGACTGACGTCCGGGAGGTCCGGACCATCAGGTTTCAAAGGGTAATGAGGATGTGATCTGCCGCCAGCAGAGTTGCCATTCCCCTCGACCAGATGGAGACACTCGTCGCAATTGCTCCAGAGACCATGCGGACCACGAATGCGGCTGGGCCTTGAGGCTCGATCGCTCCCTCGGGTCCGTCTTTTCCTCTCGCCGCATCTCGTCTCGTGATGCCGTCGTGGCGCTCGTCGATCCGCTCCGCCGCCCTCGCGGTGGCCGCCGCCGTGTTAAGCAGCAGCGGCGTGCACGCCGGCGGCAGCCAGCCGCTGTGCTCCATCCCGCCAGGAACGTACGCGCAGGCCAAGATCCAGCACCCCGAGGCTGCCTTCGCGCTGGCGGAGCTCGAGAAGCATGCGATCGCCACGTGGTACTCGGACCGCGAGATCAACGGCGACTACGTCGCGACGGCCAAGCAGATCGTCGCGCAGTGCCCGACGTCCTCGCGTCTCAACCTGGTCGTGTATGGACTGCCCAACAAGGACTGCGAAGCCAAGGAGTCGATGGTCGGCTCGCGCAACCAGAACAGCCAGCAATACGCGCAGTTTGTGAGCACGCTCAAGGACATTGTCGGGGACCGCCACGCGCTCTACATCCTCGAGCCCGATGCGGTCGGTCTGCTGGCCCACGGCGGCTGTGCCAAGCAGTTTGGATACGGGGAGAACCTCGCCATCGCCATTCGCACGCTGTCTCAGAACCCGAACGCCGACATCTTCCTTGACGTCGGCTACTGGATGCTGGGCTCCGAGAAGGACCTCGCGAGCGTCACGGCCGTCGTGCGCGAGCTCCTCAACGCTGGGCGTGTCAAGGGCATCGCGATCAACACATCCAACTACCGATCCAACCAGGAGCTCTCTGCGCTGTGCGCCAAGTTCCGTGGCGCCATCGGTCGTGATGATCTGCGCTGCGTTGTCGACACCTCCCGCAACTACAAGGGCTCGTCCGGAAAGGATGAGTGGTGCAACTACCGCGACGCGGCCATCGGTCGTGTGCCGACGGGCAACACGGGCGACCCGAACATTGACTACTTCATTTGGATCAAGCCCCCAGGAGAGAGCGATGGCACCTGTACGTCCGGCCGTACGTCGGATGCGCTCACTGGTCCCGAGGCCGGTGCCTTCTTCCCACAGTACTTCAAGTCGCTGTGGAACGAGGGATCGCTCGTCAAGGAGCTCAAGATGCCCATGATTGACGGCACGATCCGGGAAGTGAAACCCAACAACCCCGAGCCGGCCCCAACGCCTGCTCCTACGCCTGCGCCGACCGTTGCTCCGACCGCCGCTCCAACGCCCGCCCCGACCTCTGCCCCGACCGTTGCCCCGACCAGTGCTCCAACCAGTGCGCCTTCGGTGGCACCCGTCCCGACACAGACCTTCGCCAACGCCTCCGACTCGGAGCGTACCATTCCCGAGTCGACACCGACGTTTGCCCCTGAGGCCAACACCTCGGCGCCGGAGCCGACGCCTGCCCCGACCCAGGCAGCGATCGAGGCTGGAGTCGTGACGGCACCGACCGATGACCCTATCTTCCGAAACACGCCACCTCCGGTCACGTCGACTGGCGGCAACTCCAACGCACAGAAGGTCAATACACAGGGCTCATCTGGAAGCCCAGTCAGCACGGGCATCGTCGTAATGCTTTGTCTCGTGGGCGTCGCTATGGTGGCTCTTGGCGTCGTCGTGGCCGTGCGCGTGCGCCAGCGCCGCCTCGAGGCCCAAGAGGTCAAGTCGCCTCGCGCCCAGGGCATCGTGTACCTCGGCAACACGCCAAGCGGTGTGTCTGCGCTGTGAGACCGTCAATCTCTGTCATGTGCGTGCGTCGTCGATTAGTTGGTTGATTGGTTGGTTGTCTAGGAGATCCTCTATTCATGCGATCTCGTAGTAATATTATGTATCATGTCATCATGTTCCCATCCATGACCGACACAAAGATGATCTTTTGGTTTCGTTTGCTCTTTGGTGTTCTCTGCTCTTTGCGATTTGTGCTGGCGCGACATGCCTCGTCGAGGGGTTCCACTCTGCGGCGTTTAGAACGTTCTCAGGTGCTCCCCCATTGTCGACCCACGTGCGTCAGCCCCAAGGCCCGTCTCTGCGGTCCAAGACACCGTCTCCACCAGCACCATGGAACTTCTCTGCCTGTCAATGACAGTGTCATGACACTCAAGCGCGCTGCGCTGCGCTTCCGCGTCGCTGCCGTTGGCATCAAGAGCGCTGACCTGCTTCAAGCATCCGACTCGAGGATGGGCGCCCCACAGTCATCAATGATCGGTCGTGCCATGGGCGCTTGATGGACCAGACCTGCGACCTGCGACTTGACCGACTGACGTCAGCGAGAGCAAAACACAGAACAGCGATCGAACAGCGCGTGGGCCTCGGCCTCCGTCTCCAGATCAATCTGCGGCCTCTCTCTCGAAGCAACCCGATCATTATCTGTTCTCCCGACTGGACCGCAATGGCCTCCACGACGTCGACGCCTCAGCGGCTCCTCTCGCTCGCTGTGCTCGCGCTCTTGCTGCTCGCGTCGAGCGTCGTCGCTGGCGGCAACGAGCCGCTGTGCTCCATCCCTCCGCGCTCCTACGCGCGCGCCAAGGCCGAGCACCCGGAAGCCGCGTTCGCGCTGCAGGAGATCGAGCGCCGCGGCATCGCGACCTGGTACACGGACCGCGAGATCAACGGCGACTACGTGGGCACCGCGCGGCAGCTTCTCGCCGCGTGCCCGGACGAGAGCACGCGGCTGAGCGTCGTCGTCTACGGACTGCCCGACAAGGACTGCGAGGCAGGCTACTCGAGCTCCAAGAACCTCGTGCGCACGCCGCAGGAGTACGAGCAGTTTGTCCGCGAGCTCGCGGGAGTCGTCGGCCAGCGCAAGGTGCTGTACGTGCTCGAACCGGACGCGCTCGGACTGCTCGTGAGCCAAAGCGAGCGCGGCGGCGGCGGCTGCGCGGAGCGCGCGGGCTACAAGAGCAACCTGCAGACCGCGATCCGCGTGCTGTCGGCGAACCCGAACGCCGAGATCTACGTCGACGTCGGGCACTGGACGCTGCAGTCGCCGTCGCTCACGTCGCGTCTCGCGGCGCTCGTGCGCGAGCTCTCGGGCAGCGGCCGCATCAAGGGCATCTCGCTGAACACGAGCAACTACAAGAGCACGGCCGAGCTCTCGCGGCTCTGCGGGGTCTTCCAGGGCGCGTTCGGGTCCTCGGACCTGCGCTGCATCGCGGACACGTCGAGAAACCACCGCGGCGGTCCGACAAGCAACGAGTGGTGCAACGTGCGCTCCGCTGGCATCGGACACCCGCCGACGGGCGCCACGGGCGTCGCCAACATCGACTACTTCGTGTGGATCAAGGCGCCGGGCGAGAGCGACGGCCACTGCGACGGTCCTGGGCACACGGCGGACGCGCTCGCGGGACCGGACGCCGGGCTCTTCTTCCTCGAGAGCTTTCGGCTGCTGTGGAACCAAGGGTTCTTCGTCGAGCAGCAGCGCATGGCGACGGTCGGAGACCCGTGGACGCCGGCGCCCCCGACGCCCGCGCCCACGACGGCAGCGCCACCGACGCCGGAGCCAACGACCACGCAGCCTCCTCCGACGCCGACGCCGGCTCCGACTCCGACGCCAGCTCCTCCTGTCGTGACGACGGCAGCCCCAGTGACCTCGGCGCCAGCGTCAACCTCTTCTGCTCCTACGCAGCGAAACAACTCGAGTGCGACGGCGGCATCACGCGATGGCTCTGTGTCTGACGCTGCGCCTGTGTCGCCACCGACTTCGACTCCAGTGGTGCCGACGCCTGAGCCTCCAGCGACCGAGTCGCCGCTGAAGCCGACGGACAAGAAGAGCACTGTGGCGCTACGGGACGGCGTCGAGTCCCGAGCACCGACTGGTGTGCTCGTGTTCCTGGCGATCGTCGGCTGCGTCGTGCTGACGGTCGCTGCGGCGCTTGTCGTACGAGCGAGACGACGGGCAGCGCTGGCGGCCGTCAAGTCCCCGAGGACGTCTCACGTCTCGCTGCTCGCATGATAGAATGGTGTGAGTGGACTGTAGATGTTAACGTACTGTATGCGTGTGTATTCATGGCCAGTTGAGTATGTTGATCAATTCAAAAGCGCGCGATCTCTCCATCTCTCTCTCCCTCGCTGTTTGTCGGTTCGTTGGTTCGTGGTCGATAGATACTTAGATAACTCGGTGTCTCTCTCTCTCTTTTCGTCTCCGTCTCCGTCACCGTCGTCTACAGCCACTTCCACTCGGGGCTGTTGCGGTCGATGGCCGCGAGGTACTCGTCAAAGCTCTTGCCCGCCTTGGCGGCGATCTTGGACAGCTTGCGGATCTCCTGCTTGCTCAGCGGCCGCAGCGTCTTGGGGTTCACGCCGCCCTCGCTCGCCTTCTTGAGCTTGGTGTTGGTGCAGCCCGCCGCGCGGTTCTTCTCCGCGATCTCCTCCTCCGTCTCCTCGTACTCGATCTTGCCGCCCGCGCGATACGCCGTCTCCTGCGCCTCGCCCACGACGCGCACGCGGCCGTTCTCGACCAGCCAGTGCTCCGTGCACAGCGCGTTGTAGAACTCCTCGGCGTGCGAGATCATGATGCAGCCGCCCGCAAAGTCGCGGATGCCTTCCGCCAGCGCACCGAGCGCCGCGCGGTCGAGGTAGTTGGTCGGTTCGTCGAGCACGAGCAGGTGCGGTCGCACCCACATCGCGGCCGCGATCACGAGCTTGACCTTCTGTCCGCCCGAGAGTCCGCGGATCTTGCCGTACGTGCCAAACTCCTTGTTGAGCCCAAAGTCGTCGAGGTGGCGCTGCACCTCGCGCGTCGTGAGCGGCCGCAGGTCGGTGCCGGCCGCGAGCGTCGCCTGGCGCGCGTCCTCGCGCTCCACGAGCTTGCCGAGTCCCATCTCGACGAGCTGCTCGCCCGTGTACACGCGGTTGTGGCGCTCCGACATGCCGACGATCTTGCACTCGTACTCGAGCTGGCCGCGCTTGCCCTTGGTGCGCGACACGATGCGCTCGATCTGCCCGGGCTTGGTGCCGACCAGCGCGAGCTCCTCCTCGGTCGCCGCCATGTTGACGCGCGACTCGAGCTCGCGGTCGACGCCGCCCTCGGTGCCGAAGCGCCACTGGATGTACTCGACCGGCGAGCTGTCGAGGTGCTGCTCCACGTGGTGGAACGAGTGCTGCGCGACGTACGCCACGCGCAGGTTGTGGTGCTTCCACATCTCACCGGTCGTCGGCGCTGTCTCCTGCACGAGCATCTTGATGAGCGTCGACTTGCCCGCGCCGTTCGCGCCGATCACGGCGACGCGCGACGCCAGACACAGCTTGACGTTGACGTCCTCGAGCTGCGGCTTGGCGGCGCCCGGGTACGTGAACGAACAGTTGGTGAGCGTGAGGATGCGGCGCGTCGTCGAGCTGATGCCCTCGAGGCGACCGGGCGGCGGCAGGCGGAAGACCGTGTCCGTGGCCGCGAGCTCGTAGTAGTGCTTCGCCTCCGGGTGCAGCGTCACAAAGTGCGACAGACTGCCCGGGTACAGCACGAGCTGCTTGGCCTCGTAGTGCAGGATGTCGGTACAGACGTTGTCGAGGAAGCCCGTGTCGTGCGACACGAGCAGCACCGTCATGTCGGCGAGCGAGTTGAGGTAGTCCACGAGCCACTGCACGGCGTGCACGTCCAGGTGGTTCGTCGGTTCGTCGAGCAGCAGCACGTCCGCGTTGTACAGCATCGCGCGCGCGATCGCGAGCTTCATGCGCCAGCCGCCAGAGAGCGCGCCGATCGGGCCGTCGAGCTGCGCGCGCGTGAAGCCGATCTCCAGCAGCGTCGCCTCGACGTGCTCCGCGGTCTGGTGCGACAGCTCGGGCGCTGCGACCATGGACGCCAGCAGCGAGCCCTGGTCCGGCACCACGTCCTCGTGCTGCACGTACACGGTGCGCAGTTCGGTCGGCAGCCCGTCGATCGCGCCGGACGCGATGTTGCGCATGAGCGTCGTCTTGCCGACGCCGTTCTTGCCCACGAGGCCGTAGCGGTGGCCGCGCGTGAGTCGCAGCCGCGCGTTGCGCAGCAGGATCTTGCCGCCGTACGCCAGCGAGATGTCGAGGTCGCAGACGTCGTTCGGGTCCGTCGAGCGCTCGCGGTCGCCGCCGAGGCCGCCGCCCGCGGCCTTGAGCGCCTCGGAGACGCGCTCGGCGTCCGAGTCGTGCATGTGTGGCGTGAGGTACGGCAGCACGAAGCCGCGCCACTCGGCGCCACGCTGCTGCACGGCGAGCTCCGTGCACACGTCCGCGACGTACTCGAGCGTGGCGTCGCAGAGTCCCGGGTGCGTCGGCAGGTCGAGCACGGACTGGAACGCGCCCTTGAACGCGGTCTGCAGGCGTGCACGCACGACGCCCGGCGCCTCGACCTCTCCTTCGTCTCCGGCGGCGGCCACGAGGCGCGCGCGCGCGTCCCGCGCCGTGTCGGCGACCTCCTTGTCGGCGATGCGGTCGATGACTGTGTTGAGCTGCGGCAGCAGCAGCGGCACGAAGGGCTGCACGTCGGACGGGTGGCTCACGAGGCGGCACATGCTGTCGATGACGGCCGCGGCCTTGCGCTTGAGCGACGTGCTGTTGACGCTCACGTCGCGCAGCGCCTTGTTGAGCAGCGGCGCGATGAGCGCGAGCGTCGGCGCGTCGACGTTGGCGACGAACGTGGTCGCGAGCAGCGCGTCGATGGCCTTGACCACGAGCTCGGGCTTGGCGATGACGTCGACGAGCACGGGCACGAGCGGCACGACGTCGTCGTTGCTGATGAGCGAGCACACGAGCTTGAGCGTCACGAGCGCGGCGTCCTGCACCTCGCGCTTGGTGTCCCACACGAGCTCCGAGAGCTGCGGGATGAGCTCGGGCAGGCACGTCGCGACCTCGTGGCACGCGCCGGCGCTAAACTTGCGCAGCAGGCTGAGCGCCGCGACCTTGCTTTGCCAGCCGCGGAGCTCGAGCGCCTTGTACACGCTCTGCAGCAGCGACCGCGTGGCCAGCGGGTTCACGACCGGCACGAGCACGTCGGCGAGCAGCATCGCCGACTCGCGCACGTTCGCCTCCTTGTCCGCGTGGCGCAGCAGGATCGTGGGCAGCAGCTCGACCACGATCGGCTCGAGTACGCACGAGATCGCGTCGCACTGGCACATGGCGGCGAGCGCGCGCAGCGCTCCGTCGCGCGACGGCGCGGGCTTGGCCGCGAGGAGCTGGCGCAGCGCCTGCAGCACGTGCACGCCGCTCGCGGAGCCCGCGCCGACGATCTCGAGCGCGACGACGAGGTCGCGGGCCGCCGCGCCACGCTCGAGCGTCGACGCCGACGACACGCGCGCCAGCATCGCGTCGAGGAACGCGAGCAGCGGCGCGGCGTCCGAGGCTGTCGCCGTGGCGGCGTCGCGCAGGCCGCAGAGCTTCTCACGGTCCTCGTCGCTCTCGAGCATGCGCACCGCGATGTGCTGCTCGTCCTCCGAGGAGCCAGAGGACGTGACGGAGGCGGTCGTCGCGGTCTTGGGAGCCGCGGCGCCGCCAGGGACGAAGGCGCGCGCGGTCGGACGCAGCGACGCCGTGGAGGCGGTCTCGGCCTGCGGCTGGAAAGGTGACGGCGGCGGCACCTTGGGCGCCAGCGCAGCGGCGAGCGCGGCGGCGGCTGCAGCCTGACGAGCTCTCTGTCCCTTGCCCATTGTGTGAGGAGATTGGAGTCGGGTGGAGGAGAGATCGAGAGATCGAGAGAAGAAGACTGAGTGGCTTCGCTCTGACTGACTGACGTGGTGCTGCTGCGAGTGAGCGGGTGTTTCGTCTCGAATCTCGAAACGGTGCGCTCGCAACCAATGATAGTCTCGCGTCGTGCGTGGCCCAAGCGATTCTGAATTGGCCGGTTTGAGCCAGGACAAAATCCAGGGGGGGAGGTCACAATAACATATTGCGGACCGAGAACAATATATTGGGATTGCGATTGCGATTGTGATTGCGATTGGGTGGGTCTGGTTTGCGACTCGGCACTTTAGTGACACGAAGGAACAATAGCTATGACGTGCCATCGCACTGCTGAGGTGCCATGATGTCAACAGCGGTAGCATGGATTCAGGATGCGACGTCACTGTGTGATTCACACAGCACGTACAGCGATCGAATGGTGTTCTTGATGCGCCACCAAGCAGCATGGATGCTGCTTCGGATTCCGACCGGAACCGTTGAGAGTGTCGCATTTCGTGTACGCTGGCGGCTGCAGACATCGAACGGTTTTATCAGCACGTTCACGTGGGCAACTTGGGGGACTGGCGGAAGCCACCCACTCGCTCTTCGCACTATCCATCATTCGCCATTTGCAGCAGAAGCGCGGGAGCGTCGGCGTCGAAGACGCAATACGCGTGTACGACAATCTGATCGAGTGAATATGTATTCAGGTGCTCGTGCCCAAGTCCTCGCTGGACGACGTGTTTGGATTTACCATTTCCATTTTATTCATTCTCCCAGAGTGCAGAAGCGAGCGAGTGGTCTTCAAGTTTTGTGGCGTTGGTGTGGATTGATGGATGTGGGCATCTCCACAAGATGTTCCCGCGAGAACAGGAATTCTTTTCGCAGATTTTGCTCTTTTCCTCTGCATTCCATGCCCACCTCCGCCGACATGTTTCGAGGCGGATTGCAGGTGCGGATGGAGTGTGCACCTGTAACCGACACACGCTGGCAACGCAGGAAGCGTCGGTACAGTGATTTGTCCCAATAAGCAAGGGGGGTATCCTCTATCACCTGTTATAATTTATCTGGCGCAAGTGCCTGCTCACCATATGGTGGTGATGTGCATATACTGATGTAGATGCGCCACAGTTGTGTGTGTGTGTGTGGGAAGCTTGATGGAGATCTTCCGTTTGAAAATGCGCGCCAAAACGGGTGCTTCCTTGACATTATGGTCAAGATCGCGATCTTGCCAAATGAGCCGGCAAAGTCTCCTGTGACTCCAGTCTATCATGAACCCCTACAAGGTCAGCCACTTCTCCGCCCTGTCCTGGTGCGCCAACACTTGGACCCGGCTGCAATCCGCCATGCTTGGGAGCGATCGGGAATCGCGCGTGATCCGATGGATATATCTGGTCTCTTGAATCCCGCTCCGGAAGATGCGGTGACTCCCGATCCGATGTCTATCAATGGTCTTGTCAATACTGCCGTAGAAACAGGAGGTCATGGAGCGCCTCAGGCCCTAATTTCCCGTAAGTCAGTACTAGCATTATCTGCTCCGATTTGTTCCACCCGATAAACCTTTGACAACTAAATAGTTGAACCCCTTGCTTATTGGGACAAATCACTGTACAAGTCGATGACTTGTTCCGCGACTTGGCTGAAGTCTTGAGTTCCACTGCGCGATCCAAGAGTTTCTGTGTCATGGCGTTCAGAAAATTTAGACTCGAGGTTTGGTCCGGGCTGGCGACTGTCAACGCGTCTCGTCCACGCCCCCTATCGGATGTAATCAGCCCTGTCGCTGCGCCCAACATCCCACGCAACCACGCATGCACACAAACCAACACACAATCCAACAAATGGCCCTCCCGATCCAACAACAGCCCGCTGCAGTTGTGACTTTGCGCCCTTGCGCCAAGCAGAGAATCGTTCCTTCCTCGTCTTCCTCATGACCGCCAGCGCCACCGCGTGGCGATTGCTCTTGCTGTTGTCGCTCTCTGCGCTCGCCACGCAGGCGGCGACAGAGACCGAGTCCTACTGCTCGATTCCACCGAAATCGTACCCTGGCGCCAAGTCCCAGCACCCGCATCTCGCCAAGGCGCTCACGAAGCTCGAGTCCCGCGGCATCGCGACGTGGTACACGGACCGCACGGCGGACGGCGACACGCTCGCGGCGGCCAAGCACCTCATGCAGTCGTGCAACGAGAGCAGCCGCGTCACGCTCGTGGTCTATGGCTTGCCGAACAAGGACTGCGAGGGCGGGTACTCGATGGTCGGCTCGAAGAACCAGAACGCGGACGACTACAAGGCGTTCGTGTCGCAGCTCGTGGAGGTCGTCGGCGAGCGCAAGGTGCTCTACATTCTCGAGCCCGACGCCGTCGGACTGCTCGCGGGCGGCGGCTGCGCCGTGCAGCACGGCTACAAGGACAACCTGCTGACCGCGATCGAGCTGCTCTCGGCCAACAAGAACGCAGACATTTACGTGGACGTGGGCTTCTGGCGGTTGTTCAAGGACGACGACGCCCAACGCGTCGCCGACGTGCTGCGCGAGCTGGTTCAGGTCGGACGCATGAAAGGCATCACGCTCAATACGTCCAATTACCGCCCGACGCAGGAGATGGCGACGCTCTGCCAGAAGTTCAAGGCGATCGCCAAGATGCCGCAGATCGGCTGCATCATCGACACGTCCCGGAACTTCGTCGAGTCGTCGTCCTCCGAGTGGTGCAACCGTGCTGGCGCCGGCATCGGACACCCGCCGACCGCCGACACGAAGCTCCCGAGCATCGACTACTTTGTCTGGGTCAAGCCCCCAGGAGAGAGCGACGGCACGTGCGACAAGGACCACTCCAAGGACGCCATGGTCGGCCCAGAGGCCGGACTCTTCTTTCCCAAGGCGTTCGAGCAGCTCTGGGACAATGGATACTTCGTCAAGGAGGACAAGATGGCGCGCGTGGCGTCCACGAGCAGCGGCGTCCCTGGCTGGGGCATCGCCCTCATTGTCGTCTCGTGCGTCGGCCTCGTGCTCGCGCTCTTTGTCTTCGTGCGACGACGTGAGATCAACAAGGCGAAAGGTCCGCTGCGGCAGTCGTTTGCGTATGCCGCGTAAAGAGCACCGGACCTGACGACGACCTCACACATCTTATCAACTATATAATCAGTCTCATCAACTAACCCAATCAAGATCCTTAAAACCTCTTACAACCGATGTTTGGCTATCAGTGATGGAACCTGGCAGCGCTGACTCCATCGAGCCATCTGGGCTCCACTGATCTCTTCAGTCTCCAGTCGCACCCATGCAGCTGCAGCGCAGTCCTTGGCGGTCGCATGGCTCGCGATCCTGTGGCCTTTTCGCCAGCGATGCGTCCGCCACGCGCCCTCGATGCGCAAAGGATCGACCGTCGTCGCCACTGCACCGGCCGCGCAGCGGTGCGGCCGCATGCCTCTCTGCCATGAGGGCGTCGCGCCATCAGTCATCTCCACCAGCACCTTTGCATCCGTCTCTATCTCCATCTCTATCTCCGCCTTCGCCTCTGTTCTCTGTCGGTCCAAGCAGCAGCAGCATCTCACTCATTCCCCCATTTGCCTCCAAGACCGACGATCAGCATGGTCCGACTGCGTGCGCTGACGACGCTCGTGTCTGCGGCGCTGCTGGCGCTCGCTCGCGCCGGTGAGATCGCCACGATGAGTACCCGAAGCGGAGAGACGCTGTGCTCGTTGACGCCAGCCACCTACGCAGCCGCCAAGCAGGCGCATCCAGAGGCCGCCGCAGCCATCGAGACGCTCCAGCGCCACAGCATCGCGACGTGGTACTCGGATCGCGTGGTCAACGGCGACTACGCGGCGCTCGCGCGGCGTCTCGTGGCCGAGTGCCCGGCGTCCTCGCGCCTCAGCGTCGTGGTGTATGGGCTGCCGAACAAGGACTGCGAGGCCGGCTACTCGGGCGGCGGTGGCCGTGTGCACACCGCAGAAGACTATCTCAAGTTCCTCGAGACGCTCGTGAGCATCGTGCAGGACCGCAAGGTGCTGTACGTGCTCGAGCCGGACGCCGTCGGGCTGCTGGCCAAGGACGGCGGCTGCGGCGAGGCCGCCGGCTACCGAGACAACCTCCGCACGGCCATCAAGCTGCTGTCAGCGAACCCAAACGCCGAGATCTACGTGGACGTCGGCTACTGGATGCTCGAGTGGCCCGAGCCGACCAAGCGTGTGACCGAGGTCGTGAAGGACCTGATCAAGGACGGCCTCGGGCGCGTCAAGGGCATCACGCTGAACACGTCCAACTACCGCACGAACGCCGAGCTCGACAAGCTCTGCTCGACGTTCCAGCGCGCGATGGGCTCCACGACGCTCAAGTGCGCGGTCGACACGTCGCGCAACTACCGCGAGTCCGAGACCAAGGAGTGGTGCAACGTCGCGACCGCGGGCATCGGGCACCCGCCGACGGCGGCGACGGGTTTCGACAACATCGACTACTTTCTGTGGATTAAGCCGCCGGGGGAAAGCGACGGCGAGTGCTCCGCCAGCACACACACGCCGGACGCGATGCGAGGCCCCGAAGCCGGCGCGTTCTTCTACGACGCGTTCAAGAAGCTTTGGGACCAGGGCATCTTTGTCGATCAGTTTGGAATGGCGCCGATCGGAGGCACCAAGCCACCGTCGCCAGCGCAGACACCAGCGCCGACGCCCGAAGCGACCGAGACGAAGACGCAGACCCCAACGCCCAGTGCGGTCGAACCTACGGATGCCCCGACGACGAGTCGTCCCGTTGACGATCGCCCCGATCAGCGAGAGACGCCGTGTCCGTCGCCCACCAGTGAGACGCTAGTGCCGTCGACGACAACGCCAGTGCCAACGCCAACGCCAGCGCCGACGACCTCTGTCCCTGACGCAACGACGACGCCAGTTCCTCAGACGATGGAGCCGACGACTGCTCCTCCGCCAGAGGCGACGACGCCAACGCCATCGAGTTCGTCGCCTGTGACCTCAACGCCAGTGCCAGAGCCATCGACGCCGGACAGCAAGGCACCGACACCCTCCAGCTCGACACCAGAGACCACGACGCCTACAACGCCAGTGACCACGGCGCCTACAACGCCAGTGACCACGGCGCCTTCGCCCACATCCACGCCTCTTGCGTCGTCGTCGAGCCCAACGCCGAGCGAGGCACCGTCGACCACTGAGCCGACGCCGACGACTCATCGCCCGCATCGTTCGCGTAAGCCGCGGACGCACTCCCCAGCGCCGTCGACGACGGCTCCGTCGTCGGGTGCGGCGGCGGCAGCGCAGCGCGACGTCGGTCCCAAGACCATCGGCACGTTATCCGACGCCTCCACGACGGACCGTGTGGGCGACGGTGCCCCGACCGAGGCCCCGATCAAGGCATCGAACCAAGCGGCGAACGGCGGCAGCTCGGACTCGAACGGGCTGCTCGTCTCGATCTGCGTTGGCGGCGTCGTCGTCGCGGTCGCTGGCGCCATCTTCGTCGCGATGCGCAACAAGGCGAAGCGCATGGAGGCGTCCTCAGCCGCCGTCAAGACGCCTGTTGGAGGACTCGAGACCGTGCGGCCAGCGTACCTCTCGCAGCTCTAGGGGGCGCCTTGTGCTTGACGTTCGCTCTGTGTGTGAGTGTGAGTGTGTGAGTATGAGTGTCAGTACGAGATGGATAGGGAGAGAGAGAGAGAGTTCGTCCAAGTCAAGTGCTGTGTGGTCAATGGCGTTTTGAATTGTGTGTGGTGTTGTGTGATGTGGTGACTAGACTAGAGAATGACAGAGCTCACGCGACGGCCCGCGGTGGAGGTGGATGATCCTCTACCTTGCACCAGTGTACCCGAAGGAACTGGCCGAGATCAAAGTCGGGCGCCTCGAGGTTCGCTCGCTGCGCGCGGTCGAGCAGCCGCCGGTACTGCAGCGCTTTTCTCGCGAGCCGCGTCTCGTTCGTCGGCGCTTGGGGCTGCAGCGGCTGCTGTGCGGCGCGCAGCAACCGCAGCACGTTCTCTCGGGACTGTTCACACAGCGAGTCATCTCGGTACTTGATGCGGATCGTCGAGCGCGACGTCTGGAGCGTCGACATCGACGCGGATCGAGCGATCATGTCTGGCTGCACGATCGAAAGGGGGGCGACGCGTGGAGACCCCGATGGAGAGGACGACGGCAGCGGCAGCAGCGAGCCACAGTGCACCGAGTGCGAGCGCGGACGAGCCAGCCGCCGGTCGCGAGCGACCGCAGCAGCAGCAGTAGCGTGTCGTCCGGACGTCTCAGGCGCGCACTCGATCATGGTCATGCTGTTGGTTGCGTGGAACGGAGAACAGACCGTCAGACGGAGACGAAGACGGAGACGGGAGGATGTGCTTGTTGTTCTTGACGTGGGCGATTGAGGAATGGTTTTGGTCCGTCAGATCAAGCAGCGAGCACACGTTGAAGCAACGCAGCCGCCAGGTTCATTGAAGCGAAGCGAGCAACCTACAGTGCAAGCCAGCCGAGCGCCAGGCAGTGCAGGGCAGTGCAGTGCAGCGCTCGCGGAGCCACCGTCTGTGCGTCCGTCCGTCCATCTCCGCTTCTCTTCGTTCTGTCGACGGTGGTGTTCCCCCCATTGTCTGATTGTCTGCAGCATCGCAGTCAGTCGGATGCACCCGAGTTCCTTGGGGTTCCACGCTCGACTGTTTGTCTCCACCGACTCGGGCACAAAATCGAACAAGTCGCCCGCCGTCGGTCTGTCGGTCGCATGCGAAACGCGCCGCCGAACACGAGCGAGCGACCTGCGAGAGTCGATCGAGAGCGAGACCTGAGCATATCAAGAGACGTCGACTGCAGCGCCGGCTTGAGCCGAGATACCTGCACGCGAGAGCCCCACGCGACGCTCTCCCAAGCGGCGGCCATGGAGTGGGACACTGCATGGCGCTGCAGCCAGGCCGACTGGAACACAGCTCGGCCTTTTCGTCTAATAGTGCCGATGGGGTCTAGACTCGATGGTACTGTATAGAGTTCAGGGAGCACTGGTACTTGACGAAAGACGTCGCTGCGGCTTCCTTCGCTTTCGAGGAGGAGAAGCTGGAACTGCTCGCTCGCTAGGAGCGCAGTTCAAGCCTGGGAAAGGGGTCTCTCCGCCACATAGAAAGTGGGGCACCTGCTCCTTCCTTCCATCGAATCGTTTTTCGTGGCGTTCTTCGGTTCGGCCGGCTCATGATGAAGGCCACTGCGGTCTGGGGCGGAGCGTAGGGCCATGCGCCAGTCTGTAGCCAACAGTTGATGTCGTCACGGCGCCGAGATACACACAAAGCTGGAATGCCTGCAAGGGAGGGGCGAGACAGAACAGCGTTCGCAGATGAGAGAGAGAGAGAGAGAAGCACACACATGGATGCTGTCCATCGCCAGTGCTCTTCGAACAGTGTCACCAGGGTACACGTGTACAGATGCATGCACCGTGGCTTTGAGGTTGCACAGCTGGCGGCGCCGCAAAGCAATCAGCTCCTGATGCGGTGCTGTATGTATCCATTCGATGCACGCTGCCATCCTTTGGTCTCGTCAGTTGATTCCAGTGCGAGCTCCCGCACAAAGACGCGTGGCTCAGTTGAACGGGACATTGGTTCACTTCGCGTACAGTACCCTTGATGAGCTCTCTCAGCGGTGCAGCACAAGCTCTGGCTAGTGGCCAGCACAGGATTCTTCTCTCGCACCATATCCATACAGTGAGTGGTCCCCGTTCAAGCCGACATGCTCTATCATGCAGAGCACACATCGATTGTATGTGTGTGTGGGGGGGGTTGAGACTTGCATTGAGCGACTCATCCTTTTCAAGAACGTACGTCAGCTTGAGTACTGCGGCTGTTCGCGGGCGCACCGCCTGCAGGGCACTCGCAGGCCAGCGGGACGCATATTCTCCTTTCTTTCCAGTGTGCACCATTCGCTTTTCGAATTGCCACGCCATTGTGAAGGTGAATGCGGTAGATCTTGGGGTGTGAATCATACATATTCATTTGGGTTCACATGCGAGATACACTGGGTGTGGGACAGTGACGCTTGATCGTCGCCTCATGTGTGAAAAGCGCCTCATGTCGTCCTCAATCGCCGTCTTCGCGCGACCAAATGGGCCAGACGACCGTGGACCTACCTGTCGACAACAGAATATCCTCTCCAAAAGCATGAATCAGCAATCGAGTTAAGGAACCCGATCGTCGATCGGCGATCGACGCAGGAGGTCCGGACTTTGTTGGACTCTGGAGTGTGCATGCGCACCGCTAGTGGCGCAGATCGCTGACGAGAGAGTGCTGTTGACTACTACAGCCTATAGTACAGTACAGTATCAAGCGCTCCCTCTCAGCTCTCGACTCCCATGCACCTATGAGTCCACCAGGAAGTGATTCACTTCCTGGTACGTGTACATGTAGCCTACATGATGTAGGAAGCGTAGGAGGTTCCTTCAGACATGAATCCAACCGAAGAAGCCTGGTTCTCCATCACAGGCGACAGGATGTCGGTTTGCCCAAACCGTCTCAGACGCATCCCATCCACACGAAGAAATGGGAGGCATCCACTAATCCGTAGAGCTGGTCTGTCATCGACGCGTCTGTGAGCGAGAGAGAGAGAGAGTGTGTGTGTGTGTGTGGCAGACTGAGAAGGGGGCTGCAGTCAAGACCTCCGACTCGGTCGGACCCCGACCAAAGTGAGCCAGAAAAGTCGGACAGGACGGCAGGCAATCCACCAATTGTTGACAACACCAGCCAGCGCATGAGACCGAAAGAAAGAGAGAATGGAAGAGAGGAAGAGAGTCTCTGTCTCTGCTTTTCTAGATCGAAAATGTCTGAAAAGACGCCAGACATCATTGATTTGAGTCAAGACACAATGCGTGCGTTCATCGCGCTTTTGTCGACCAACAGTCAATTGGTTGGATTCTTGTGTTGGTCTGCGATTTTGCAGGATTCATCTTTCTTTCTTTCTGCACTTCTTGCTTTGGGCGTCCACGAGATTGTGCTTTGGGCGTTTTTCGGGCAGGCGTTTTCTGCCAGCATTTAACAGCTTCAACTACCTCTGATAGGTATATACAGATCAAAAACTGATTTCTAGAATTGATATATGCTCCAGATGCTAGTGCCTGAAATACCTGCAAAAACGGATTTGAGTCCGTTATCGAAGTGGTTAACCGGCTGATCAGACCACAACCATCGAAGATTCCGCAGATCTCGCCTGCTCTTCTTGTTCGATTTTTCCTCGCTGTCTGTCGGATCCCAACAGCTCCACACCCAGCCACACGAAGCCTGCGGAAAAGGAAGTTTCTCTTCCTGCGTTCTTCTTCTTCTCTCAAATGGCGCTGCTCTGCGTGTACAGTAGAGTCCAGCACGGCGCGCGCCCAGTGATGTGTCAGCCCAAATGTTGTTGAGGCATTTTTCGCACTGCTGGCAGCGCTACCGCTGCTGCTGCTGCTGGAAATTGTTCGATAACGAAGCAGTTGCACGAGTCCAAATTGCGAAAAATACTGCAACGTGGATGGGCCCTGTCTGAGCTTCAAGCCCTCGAGGCTCGATGGACCCTTCGGAATCTCCAGAAGAAGAAGGGGAGCTCCCCGGTCGCCAGTTCCATACGTTGCGTCAGTCAAGCCACAGACCCGGAAGTGGTTCAGGTTTCGGCTGAGTCGTCGTCGTTGTCGTCGCCCCCACGCAACGAGCGGGGAGAAAGGAAGAGAGAGTGAGAGAGTGAGCGCGTATTCGTTAGCTCAGTCCACGTTCGCTCCTGGAGTTTCTGCGTTCGACGCGCTGTCGCAAACTCCCACCTCCATGGCGAGTCTCATTCTCGTATTCGCCGCCTCGACGATCGATTCCGCCTCGACTCGTGTCCGCACTGTTAGACGATGGTGACGTTCTGCGAAAGCGTGTCCACGTGCTGCCGGTTCTCGCTGGACGAACCGCACTGCGAGCCCGCGAGCCCGCCGCTCTCGCCGTCGCCATCGCTGTCGCCATCGCTGTCGCCGACGGTGCGCGCGCGCACGCGGTCCGAGTCCATCGCCGACCCTCGCCCCGTGACCGAGGGCGAGCTCCGCGCGTTCCGCAACGTCGTGCAGCGGTCCGTGTCTTGCTCGCACATGTACACCAAGCGCCGCACGCTGCAGCGGTCGAGCCGCAGCATCGCGCCGGGGCATCGCGTGCTGCTGCGGTGTCACGACCAGGCGCAGTGCGAGCGCACCAAGGAGACCGTGCTGCGACTTGTGGAGACCGTGCAGAAGAACCCGAGCGACAGCACGAGTCCCAGCGTGATCCTCGCGAAGAAGACGCTGCGCTACCGAAGGATGCTCGAGCGCGCCAAGCAAGTCGACCTCGACGACCCGTCGATGGTGATCGAGCAGCTGCTGCTAGAGATGCCGGGACAGACGCAGGTCGTCGGGTGCCATCCGTCCGCGAGCCACGAGACCCCGTGACGAGGGCGCTTCCAATAGTCTGTGCGTGAGTAGTGTGTCTCCAGTAGATGAATGTCGACACAATCCAATGGTGCTTCAGGGTCATATCTGTTGCTTCTCTTTTTCTCTCTCCGGGCGTGGAGATCGAACCCACGGTGCACGCGAAATTGGGGAGGGGAGGGAGGGGCGCGCTGTGCCCTCAACTCGGCACATCGCTTCCACATCCATTTTCCCAACACCCATGGGAGCCCCGACGTGGGTCTTGGTCCCTTCGGCATCAAGACCCAACTGCGTGGCCTCGAGTCGTCGCGTCAGCATCACGCTGCCAATGAGCGCGCTGCAGAGTCCATTGGCGGCTGAAGCCTGCCTGAGCCGCTGCAGTCGGTGACCTTTGGCCGGCGCCTGGTCAGCTCCTTGGAAAGATCTCACTCGGGCACGAAGCGACGCCGCCGCATTGAAGCGTCACTGCGACTCTCGGGCGCGAGATCTTGCGCAGCGTGCGGTTCTCGTGGTCCGATGCGCCTTAATGAACGGCTCGGAGCTCGTCCAGACGGGCGGTCGCTCGCCGAAGAAATGCATGTGCGCATCGGGGAAAAGGCAGGCGATCAGGCGAGGGGCGAAGAGCGAAGGAAGGTCGCGGTGGGGCGGCTACGTGTGGGGCGGATTCTGCTGCTCGCACTTTGGAATTTGGGAGCTCCCTCCGAGCGCCCACGTTTTCCACGAGCAAAGTGCATCGCCTGCGGGGCCTGACGGACGGAGCGTTCACCTAGTGAGAGCTGAGAGCCCGACGAAGCAGCAGCGCAAGTCGAGGTCGTCCAGATGAAGGTCGGGTACGGCAGTCAGAACGAGGAGGAGGAGAACGCCTTCATCCGCCGCGTCGTCGCGCCACCCAAGCGCAATGAGCGCACCAATAAGCGCCGCCAGAAGCGCGTCGCTGCCGCGATCGGCGCGTCGGTCGTGCTCGTCGCCGCTGGCGCCGTCGCGACGTACGTGTCGCTCTCAGGCGACAGCGTGCCGGCGCTGACGACGACGTCGCAGACGCTCGAGGCGACCTCGAAGGCTGCGTTTGTGATCCCAGACGAAGAGGACAACGATGACGCCGACATGGATCTGCCGCCGTTCACCGAGTACGACGCGAACGGCGACGGCATCTTGACGCAAGATGAGTATGTCGCGCGCCTTGCGGAGCTGCGTGACGACGCGTTGGAGAAGGTCGCGAAGGCTCGCATCGCGCCGAGCGAGAAGGACTTTATCTCGGGTCGTCTGCACCGAAACTTTGACAAGGAAGCTGGCTGCGTTCGTCGATTAGCTGCTCGGGTACGAGATGCATTGTCTCCTGTAGTTGAGATTAACGTGTGAACTCACGTTTGACTTGATCATCCAGGACCGCGCCAACAATGGTCAACTGACCGAGGAGCGCTTCCCGCTCTTTTATTCCATGGTGAAGGAGTTCTGTATCATCGAAGATGTCCGCATCCCCGAGGAATTCCGACCGACGGAACAACCATCCAAGCCTGAGAACCAGGAGGCGCCACCTGACGAAGAACCAACGTTGCCACCGCGACCGCCCCAACCTCATCCGGAGCCACGTCCAACCTACGCGCCCGAGCCGGAGCCGACGTACGCGCCTGAGCCAGCCGCAATCTAGCCTGCGCCGCGTATGCCGAGCCATACGCGCCGAGCCGGAGCCGACGTACGCGCCTGAGCCAGAGCCGCAGCCGCATCCGCATCCGGAGCCTGAGCCGACGTATGCACCGGAGCCCGAGCCAACCTACGCGCCGAGCCGGAGCCGACGTACGCGCCTGAGCCAGAGCCGCAGCCGCATCCGCATCCGGAGCCTGAGCCGACGTATGCACCGGAGCCCGAGCCAACCTACGCGCCCGAGCCGGAGCCGACGTACGCGCCTGAGCCAGAGCCGCAGCCGCATCCGCATCCGGAGCCTGAGCCGACGTATGCACCGGAGCCCGAGCCAACCTACGCGCCCGAGCCGGAGCCGACGTACGCGCCTGAGCCAGAGCCGCAGCCGCATCCGCATCCGGAGCCTGAGCCGACGTATGCACCGGAGCCCGAGCCAACCTACGCGCCCGAGCCGGAGCCGACGTACGCGCCTGAGCCAGAGCCGCAGCCGCATCCGCATCCGGAGCCTGAGCCGACGTATGCACCGGAGCCCGAGCCAACCTACGCGCCCGAGCCGGAGCCGACGTACGCGCCTGAGCCAGAGCCGCAGCCGCATCCGCATCCGGAGCCTGAGCCGACGTATGCACCGGAGCCCGAGCCAACCTACGCGCCCGAGCCGGAGCCGACGTACGCGCCTGAGCCAGAGCCGCAGCCGCATCCGCATCCGGAGCCTGAGCCGACGTATGCACCGGAGCCCGAGCCAACCTACGCGCCCGAGCCGGAGCCGACGTACGCGCCTGAGCCAGAGCCGCAGCCGCATCCGCATCCGGAGCCTGAGCCGACGTATGCACCGGAGCCCGAGCCAACCTACGCGCCCGAGCCGGAGCCGACGTACGCGCCTGAGCCAGAGCCGCAGCCGCATCCGCATCCGGAGCCTGAGCCGACGTATGCACCGGAGCCCGAGCCAACCTACGCGCCCGAGCCGGAGCCGACGTACGCGCCTGAGCCAGAGCCGCAGCCGCATCCGCATCCGGAGCCTGAGCCGACGTATGCACCGGAGCCCGAGCCAACCTACGCGCCCGAGCCGGAGCCGACGTACGCGCCTGAGCCAGAGCCGCAGCCGCATCCGCATCCGGAGCCTGAGCCGACGTATGCACCGGAGCCCGAGCCAACCTACGCGCCCGAGCCGGAGCCGACGTACGCGCCTGAGCCAGAGCCGCAGCCGCATCCGCATCCGGAGCCTGAGCCGACGTATGCACCGGAGCCCGAGCCAACCTACGCGCCCGAGCCGGAGCCGACGTACGCGCCTGAGCCAGAGCCGCAGCCGCATCCGCATCCGGAGCCTGAGCCGACGTATGCACCGGAGCCCGAGCCAACCTACGCGCCCGAGCCGGAGCCGACGTACGCGCCTGAGCCAGAGCCGCAGCCGCATCCGCATCCGGAGCCTGAGCCGACGTATGCACCGGAGCCCGAGCCAACCTACGCGCCCGAGCCGGAGCCGACGTACGCGCCTGAGCCAGAGCCGCAGCCGCATCCGCATCCGGAGCCTGAGCCGACGTATGCACCGGAGCCCGAGCCAACCTACGCGCCCGAGCCGGAGCCGACGTACGCGCCTGAGCCAGAGCCGCAGCCGCATCCGCATCCGGAGCCTGAGCCGACGTATGCACCGGAGCCCGAGCCAACCTACGCGCCCGAGCCGGAGCCGACGTACGCGCCTGAGCCAGAGCCGCAGCCGCATCCGCATCCGGAGCCTGAGCCGACGTATGCACCGGAGCCCGAGCCAACCTACGCGCCCGAGCCGGAGCCGACGTACGCGCCTGAGCCAGAGCCGCAGCCGCATCCGCATCCGGAGCCTGAGCCGACGTATGCACCGGAGCCCGAGCCAACCTACGCGCCCGAGCCGGAGCCGACGTACGCGCCTGAGCCAGAGCCGCAGCCGCATCCGCATCCGGAGCCTGAGCCGACGTATGCACCGGAGCCCGAGCCAACCTACGCGCCCGAGCCGGAGCCGACGTACGCGCCTGAGCCAGAGCCGCAGCCGCATCCGCATCCGGAGCCTGAGCCGACGTATGCACCGGAGCCCGAGCCAACCTACGCGCCCGAGCCGGAGCCGACGTACGCGCCTGAGCCAGAGCCGCAGCCGCATCCGCATCCGGAGCCTGAGCCGACGTATGCACCGGAGCCCGAGCCAACCTACGCGCCCGAGCCGGAGCCGACGTACGCGCCTGAGCCAGAGCCGCAGCCGCATCCGCATCCGGAGCCTGAGCCGACGTATGCACCGGAGCCCGAGCCAACCTACGCGCCCGAGCCGGAGCCGACGTACGCGCCTGAGCCAGAGCCGCAGCCGCATCCGCATCCGGAGCCTGAGCCGACGTATGCACCGGAGCCCGAGCCAACCTACGCGCCCGAGCCGGAGCCGACGTACGCGCCTGAGCCAGAGCCGCAGCCGCATCCGCATCCGGAGCCTGAGCCGACGTATGCACCGGAGCCCGAGCCAACCTACGCGCCCGAGCCGGAGCCGACGTACGCGCCTGAGCCAGAGCCGCAGCCGCATCCGCATCCGGAGCCTGAGCCGACGTATGCACCGGAGCCCGAGCCAACCTACGCGCCCGAGCCGGAGCCGACGTACGCGCCTGAGCCAGAGCCGCAGCCGCATCCGCATCCGGAGCCTGAGCCGACGTATGCACCGGAGCCCGAGCCAACCTACGCGCCCGAGCCGGAGCCGACGTACGCGCCTGAGCCAGAGCCGCAGCCGCATCCGCATCCGGAGCCTGAGCCGACGTATGCACCGGAGCCCGAGCCAACCTACGCGCCCGAGCCGGAGCCGACGTACGCGCCTGAGCCAGAGCCGCAGCCGCATCCGCATCCGGAGCCTGAGCCGACGTATGCACCGGAGCCCGAGCCAACCTACGCGCCCGAGCCGGAGCCGACGTACGCGCCTGAGCCAGAGCCGCAGCCGCATCCGCATCCGGAGCCTGAGCCGACGTATGCACCGGAGCCCGAGCCAACCTACGCGCCCGAGCCGGAGCCGACGTACGCGCCTGAGCCAGAGCCGCAGCCGCATCCGCATCCGGAGCCTGAGCCGACGTATGCACCGGAGCCCGAGCCAACCTACGCGCCCGAGCCGGAGCCGACGTACGCGCCTGAGCCAGAGCCGCAGCCGCATCCGCATCCGGAGCCTGAGCCGACGTATGCACCGGAGCCCGAGCCAACCTACGCGCCCGAGCCGGAGCCGACGTACGCGCCTGAGCCAGAGCCGCAGCCGCATCCGCATCCGGAGCCTGAGCCGACGTATGCACCGGAGCCCGAGCCAACCTACGCGCCCGAGCCGGAGCCGACGTACGCGCCTGAGCCAGAGCCGCAGCCGCATCCGCATCCGGAGCCTGAGCCGACGTATGCACCGGAGCCCGAGCCAACCTACGCGCCCGAGCCGGAGCCGACGTACGCGCCTGAGCCAGAGCCGCAGCCGCATCCGCATCCGGAGCCTGAGCCGACGTATGCACCGGAGCCCGAGCCAACCTACGCGCCCGAGCCGGAGCCGACGTACGCGCCTGAGCCAGAGCCGCAGCCGCATCCGCATCCGGAGCCTGAGCCGACGTATGCACCGGAGCCCGAGCCAACCTACGCGCCCGAGCCGGAGCCGACGTACGCGCCTGAGCCAGAGCCGCAGCCGCATCCGCATCCGGAGCCTGAGCCGACGTATGCACCGGAGCCCGAGCCAACCTACGCGCCCGAGCCGGAGCCGACGTACGCGCCTGAGCCAGAGCCGCAGCCGCATCCGCATCCGGAGCCTGAGCCGACGTATGCACCGGAGCCCGAGCCAACCTACGCGCCCGAGCCGGAGCCGACGTACGCGCCTGAGCCAGAGCCGCAGCCGCATCCGCATCCGGAGCCTGAGCCGACGTATGCACCGGAGCCCGAGCCAACCTACGCGCCCGAGCCGGAGCCGACGTACGCGCCTGAGCCAGAGCCGCAGCCGCATCCGCATCCGGAGCCTGAGCCGACGTATGCACCGGAGCCCGAGCCAACCTACGCGCCCGAGCCGGAGCCGACGTACGCGCCTGAGCCAGAGCCGCAGCCGCATCCGCATCCGGAGCCTGAGCCGACGTATGCACCGGAGCCCGAGCCAACCTACGCGCCCGAGCCGGAGCCGACGTACGCTCCGGAGCCTGAACCCGTGCCAACGTCAAAGCCGTATCCGGCGGATACCCCTACCGTGTCGCCTGATCAGCGTTTCATGACGAAGCCTGAATTCCGCAACAAGATCGCCCAGCACTTCCAGCCGCTGTCTGATGCGTTGGCGCAGCAACTCGACTTCGCCGAGCTGCAGCTCCGTAAGGCCCGTTTGATGAAGGATCTTCTGGAAGAGTGCATCGACCAGGCATCCAACAAGGTTCGTTCGCTCGCTACCGCTTGACCTCACGGTGTTGCTGCAGAGTTGTCTAACGCTTGTATGTGTGTCGCAGTTTGGCTACTACGGTATCTACGAGCACGAGGATGTCTTCCGCTCTGCGGTGACGTGGGTCTCGGAGGAATGCATCGTCGTCTAGATGCCTCATGAGCCACGAGTCCAGACCGCCGCGCAGAGTTCCCTCCATGATTCAGTGAGTACGTCTCGTACGCTGTGACGGGTCTAGTAATGTATAGCAACCGTGCATTCCCTCGATCGAAAACGTGTTTTTCGTTTCTTTCTCTTGGCAATTGTTTTCTCTTCGGCATCAGCAAACGTTCCATCTTCATTTTTAAAAGACAGGACGACTATAGTCACATCAGCACGCCTTGGACACCGACAGCAATGGCGTCGTCAATCAAAGATTATGATTAATCAGGAATTTCAGATTATGGATTTTGGAAATAGCACGTTTGTATGTGTATCTATTAGGAATCAGTTTGGGAATTTTGCTAAACAGTCTGGTTAAAAATGACAAACCATGTACCGTGTTCTGAGCAAAATGCAATGGTTATCTCCTGATTTGTCACAATGGGGCACGGAGCGACACCAACTCTCCAACTCGCCAACACACACAAAACCAACAACCACGCCAACACTTGCTTGCGCGGCAACGATGGTACGTGGCCTGTCATCTCCATGCGACTGAGCTGCCACGAGGAGCTCCCCAGAGGCGAGCGGAGGGGAAAGAGAGCGAGGGAGAGAAAGAGAGACAGAGCACAGACGCACGTCGGCTGTGTCTTGCTCCATTGCGCGCCCCTGCTTGTTCCTTCAGTCGGAGACAACAACGGAAGCGTCAGTAGTCGTCGTCCGTCGCTGACATCGCTGCTTGTTCCCTCGTGCTGTAGCTCTTCTACTCTTTCTTCAAGACGCTGATCGGCAAGCAGGTCGCTGTCGAGCTCAAGAACGACGTCGCGCTCATCGGAACGCTGCACTCGGTCGATCAGTACCTCAACATCAAGCTCTTGAACGTCTCGGTCGTCGAGGGTGAAAAATTTCCTCAGCTGGTACGATGAACGTGAAGCTATGTGTGTGTGTGGGTGGGTGGGTTGAGTGGTATATGGACATTGACTGGCATGCATTGCTTGTAGATGAACATGAAGCACTGCTTCATCCGCGGTAGCGTCATTCGCTATGTGCAGATCCCCGCGGCGGAGGTGGACACAGAGCTGCTGCAGGACGCCGCGCGACGGGAAGCCAAGGCCAATAAGCAGACATGAGATCTCTCCTTCTTCTACCAGGGAGCAGCTGCAGTGATAACAACGTTCTTTAATGGCTCTACGTGCGGTCGATCGATCACCAGCAAAGCTTTCCGGGGAGGTACTTGTCAATGAGTGACTGATAGTAAGGCCAGAGCTTCTCGACGTCCGGGCGCTGGTCTGCCTTCGTGTAGAGATCAAACTTGTTGAACTCGAGCACCCAGTCCATCAGCTCCTCATCTCCCTCGGCCATGAGGTGCTGGTACTCCTTCTCCTTGTGCCACGGATAGCACGAGTGGTACCGCACCATCGCGAGGCCCTCCTCAGGAATGGTCGTCTTGTTGAACTTGAGCATCTGATAGAGATACTCGTCGTGGCCCCAGGCAAACAACAGGTTCTTCAGGCCGCAGTGCGGCTGGTAAATACCGTACTCGGTGTTGTACCGAGGGTCCTGCATGTCGGGATTCAGTGCATTAAACTCGGGGAAGACAGTGGAGTCGGGAATGCGGCAGCCCAACACCCACGTGTCACCGCCGAGCGACCACTGGTCACCGTCAGCAGTGCCTTGCTGACCGTCTTCCTTGGTGCCCCAGAGGTACTGGATCTTGCCAAGGTCGTGGAGCAGGCCGACGAGCTGGAACCAGTCCGGGTGACCGGCCGCACGAATGCCCTCCGCTGTCTGCAGCATGTGCTCGAGGTTGGGCATCTCCGAGTCCGGGTCGGACGAGTCGACGTAGCCCTTGAGCGCCTCAAACGCCTCCCAGACCGTCATTTTGGCGTTTGTGAAGCCGCCGTACTTGGCTTGCATCTTCTCGAAGAACGCCATCGTCTGGTTCTGCCGCATGAGGCGGTAGTGACGCTCGACGACCGCCTGCCGCTTCGAGTCCTTGTAGTTCCGGAACTCCTCGACGCTTTTGCCGGGCGCTGCCGTGCTTTTCACCTCGAGCATGGGCTTGGAGACCGGCGCGGGGGCCATCGACTGCATCTCGGGCGCGGTCGTGCGCTGTGCGATCTCGATGACCGTCATGTTGGCTCTCGATACGAAGACGACGACGAAGACGACGATGGGAAGTTTGCAAGTGAGCTACGATGCGGCTGGAGCTCCATGTCCAGCGTCGTCAGCGCATGCAGGAGGAGATAGAGGAGGAGGAGGAGGAGGAGGAGGAGGAGGAGGGGAGGGGAGGGGAGCATCATTTTGGACGGCAGCCACTTGATGGGTGCCCGCTTCAACTCAAGGTTAAATTCGTCTGGACCAATCAGTGGCGCGTACGATGCGAAACCGACCAATCGCACGTGCGCGTGGATACGCGACCGGCTATTGTTGCAGTGCGCGCGGATCAAGGGGCACGCACGCGTGACATCCGAGTCTAACGCGTTGTGAGCGAGACGGGGTGTCAGGATACGCTCGGGTTCTTCTCAGCTTTCGTGCACTTCGCAAGCGTGGTGTGGCTCGGTGCCAGAAGCCGCCGCGAGTTCTTTCAGGGCACCACCACCACCAGCGTCCTGTCGCTCGGCATCATCTCTCAGAGGATCGCGTTCCCCTTGCAAGCGGCGTTCAGGTTCAACGCGTTATCAAATCCAAGAGACCTGGAGCACAGGAGTGCCAGCACTCTCACTCAACACGTACGTCAGCGTTTGCGTGGCTGTGTCGCCCCAGCGGGTTGCCGGTTGCGTCGACAGGGTCTAAACTCGACGCATCCTACAACTGTTCAGTTATAGGTTGACGTTCGGTGCCCACCAAAATAGGTTGTAGGTTGACAAGGGTCTCCATTCCCCAGATGGCTACACTTGCACCACGCCACGCGCCCTTGTCACATCGTCGTCGACCTGAGCGTCTTATGCAGTTGGGGCGCTGGCGCGTGGCAATCATGGGTCTCTCCGCGTCTTCTTCTTCTTCCTGCTCTGTCTCCCCTGTCTCGTAGTTGGCTCAGATCGCAAGTCTCCTCACGTTTCCACGATGTCGGAGAAAGCGCTGGACGCCAAAGGGAGCGATGCCAAGCACGCGCTCCACGAGGACGCGCCGGCGACCAAGAAGACCCGACGGACGCTCATGTCCGACAGCAAGCGCAGCGACAGTTGCCGTGCAGACGGGAGCGACACAGAAGAAGACGATGATGAGAAGATGTTTACGGATTCAGACGACGAGCAGACCGACTCGGAGGACTCGGGAGCAAGCATCGACGAGCCTGTCAACATGGCTGAGATCGCGGCACGTCTCGGTCCCCTGAGTGCTCGCCATCGACGCTCCGTCGTATCCTCGTATGTCCCGGTGGACAAGTCATGGCGACCGCCAGTGCATGCCAAGAGCGACCAGGACGAGGCGGCGATTCGACGATCTGTGCGGCGCAATCTATTGTTCGCCAACATTACGGAGGAGACATTGCAGATTCTCGTGAACGCGATGAAGTACTTAGCGGTCCGCAAGGGCGATGTGATCATCAAGCAAGGCGACGCTGGCGATCTCTTCTACATCTTGGACAGCGGCATGTGCGAGGTCGTGATCAATGGACGCGTCGTCGGTGAAGTCGATGGTACCTCGGACCGCAATTTCTTTGGCGAGCTCGCTCTGCTGTATGACGCTCCACGCGCCGCTACCGTGCGTGCTGCGACCGACGTCGAGTGCTGGTCGCTGGATCGCATCACCTTCAAGCGTGTCCTCATGGAGACAACGATGAAGCAACGCCAGTTGTATCTAGATTTCATCGACCAGGTCCCGATCTTCTCGACCCTCTCAGCGTACGAGCGCATGATCGTCGCGGACGCATTGCGCGTCCAGTATTTTGAGCCCCACTGCGTCATTCTGGAGGAAGGCACCGCCGGTGACGACTTCTACATTGTCGAGGACGGCGAAGTCATGTGCACGAAAGGAGGCGAAGAGGTCTCGGCTCGACTTGGGTCCGGCGACTTCTTCGGCGAGCTCGCGCTGGTCACGAACGACGTGCGCATGGCGACCGTGCGCGCCGTACGCAAGACCAAATGCTTAGTGCTCGACCGCAAGACCTTCAAGCGCCTGCTCGGACCGATGCAGGAGCATCTCCGTAAGCGCGCCGACCTGTACGAGCTCTACATGAAAGCGAACACCAGGCGCTCCCACATGTGACATCGCCTATAGAATCAACTCAGAAATAGACTCATCTGATACTCGTCTGAGGCATGTTGGAGTGTGGTGCACACGACGGAACACCACTCAATGCTGGTCGCCGAGCTGTTGTTGCTGTCAACGACGATCGATGCCCCCGAAGAGCTGTCGCCACGTCTCGCAAGCGCTCCGTCTCCCAGACCTGCGGCGCTCGCTGCGCCACCATGACTCGCTGCGCTGCGAGGTGCGTCTTCGTCTCTTGCTCTTGGTGTCGGGGGTGGCTGGAAGCACAGTAGCCACTCATACCCAAACGCTCATCGTAACAGTCGTGTAATGCGCCGACGCCGCGAGGCAACTCCCGGTCGAAGACGAGTCGACGCGGACGACAGGAAAGTCCCACGACCAACTGCGACAGCAATGCGTTGTCGGCGTCAGGCGCGTCTCTGTCATCTTCGAGTTCGTCGACAGCGCCGCCCAACGCAGAGCAGGACACGACATTGCAGGGATGGAGCCCGTCGCCAGCGTGGAACGATCTCTGCATCTGCATCACGTGCGGCTTTATGGGCTGCATGAGTCAAAATCACTTCATGCAACACTTCCAGTGCGTTTTAGCCTTTTTGTTCCTTGCTCTTTGCTCTTTGCTCTTTGATGTTGACGCACCATGCAACCGAATGATTTGTGTTCTTGTTTTTTTTTTTTCTTTTCGCCTTCACAGAACGCATGCCAAGCATTTTGTTGGATTTCTTGTCGGCCCCAAAGTGTTCTGGTTCGTGTCTTGTTCTCGGGATGTTGTACTTTGCTCTCGTAAAATATTAACAATCGTTGGTGGCGTCAGGTGCTGCTCGTGTCGTCGAGAGATCGATGACGACTCGGGCAAGACGGCCGATGCACTGCAGGGCTGCATCTCCACGTTTGAGGAGATCGCTGACAAGCAGCAGCGACGCGTCCGTAGTCGGCAACTGCTGCAGTCGACCGCTCAGTCGCCAGCTGACGAGGCGATGGACAGCCAGCGCAGCTACGTCTCGGACGGCGACACGCTGAGCTCTCGCAGAGGAATCGCCATCTCTGACCTGGAGACCGCGACAGAGGCGACAGTTGCGGAGCCGACAAAGGTGCAGAAAGCGGAAGAGAAAGCGCTAGGCACACGCTCAGCCACGAGTGTGACTCCCCAGCAGAAAACCACGACGCCGACGTCGGTCCGTCCAGCGCCGACTGACGTCTCTCTGCACTCGATGGGAGTGCTGGGGTTCTCGAATCTCGGCAACACGTGCTACTTCAACGCGGCGACACAGGCGCTGCTGACATCGCTGCACTGCTTTCCTGACGTCGTCCATGAGGAAGAAGTCATTGAACGCATCGCGACTGGACCGATCGCAGCCACACTCATGTACGACGACGTCCTATACTGCTGGGGAATGCATGACTGACGGCTCTGCCCTTAACTGGTGAAGGCTGTTGAGCCAGTCAATCCAGCGCAAGACCAGTCAGCCGTTCACGCCAACGCCGGAGCCCAAGGAGGCCGATTCGCTGACACGCAAGAAAGGCGGCCGAAGTCCCAAGACGCCCCCAAAGAAGGCAGCGTCCGCGCCAGTGCTGACGGTCGCGCCGTTGCTCAGCGCCGTCCGCAAAAAGTTCAGTCAGTTCCGCGGCTTCCACCAGCAGGACGCCCACGAGCTCCTGACCAGCGTGCTGTGGTCCATGGACGAGGAAATGGATCCGCCAGTCCAGAATACACAGGAGAAGCCCGAGGACTCGACTGACGACAGCCCCGAAGAGAGACCACAAAGAGAGGAGGAGTTGGTCAACGTCTTTGTTAAGACGGACACGGGCGAGACAATCTCCATGCGTGTGCCGCCGACCACGACGACCGACGAGCTTCGCGTCATGCTGTCGAAGAAGCTGCAGCTGGATGACCGAGACGTGTACCTGCAGCCTAAGATCGGCGGCCAGCGACAGAACGTGACACTGCGACGACGATCATCGGCTGCTGCGGGGGAGAGCTCGCCTGCGCGCCAGTTCTCACGCCTCAACTTTGTTCGCGCGCTATTTGGTGGCTCCTTGCTGACGTACGTCCCACTGGCTGTCGCTGTCTCACTGTCTTTCCCAGCTCTGACGTTTGGCTCTGATCTTTTGCAGCCAGGTGACGTGCAAGGCGTGCGGCCATCGCAGCTCCACAGCCGAAGACGCGTTCCAGCTGAGCGTCCCCATTCCCGAGGGCGCAACCGCTGGCCCTCTCAGTCTCAAGGATTGTCTCGAGCGCTTCACGCACCCGACGGAGCTGCTCGTCAGCGCCCAGAACGGCTACGACTGTGACAAGTGCTCACGCGCGAAGAAGCCGCAGGACGACAATACTTCAGCTCCTAGCGTTGAGCTTCGTGACGCGTCCATGCAGCTGTGCGTCGCGACGCTTCCACGCGTGCTTGTCGTGCACCTCAAGCGCCTCAGCCGCGTCAAGAAGATCACGCAGCACATCCAGTTCGACGCGATGCTGGACATGGCGCCGTTCGTGCGCTCGGACGCGGGTCCGACGCTGTTTGAGCTCGTCGCCGTCGTCGTGCACAAGGGCAACAAACGCGCAGGACACTACGTGGCGTACGTCAGTCGCCAACGCCGTTCGGGAGTCAGAGTCCACGAGAGTCGAGCAGAAGCGACGGGGCCCGAGACTCTCGACAAGAGGGAGAGCATGGAACGAGGCACGTCATTGATGCCGCGATCGACGCTGCTGGGACTCGAGGACCCCGATCGTGACTGGTTCTACGTCTCGGACTCGCTCGTGCAGCCCGTGGGGCTCGACCAGGTGCTCAAGTGCGAGGCCTACATGCTCTTCTACCAGCAGGTGCCGCTGTGAGTCGCTCAGCCAGTCGCTCGCTCGCCTTCACGCAATAGAGACTCCCAATATTTTTGTCCTCCGGCAGTCGCTCGCTCTCTCTCGGTCTCTCGGTCTCTCCTTTGCTGCGACGGGCGCGGGCGCGTTCGAAACCAACTGACGACGACTGACGGGCCACAACCTCCTCATCGTAACGGCGCGACGGGGACGCCCTCAAGCAAGCGCCTCCCTTGCTTGTTGCCATGGCGGACGAAGAGGACGCCTTAACGGCGACGGCGCAGGGCCACGACACCGGCGCAGAGCTCCACGTGGACCCCGAGGCCGACGCGAGGGCCGCGTGGGCGCTGGCGTCGTTCAGCGTCGCCGAGGATCTGTGTGCGGCGTGGGTGCACGCGTTCGTCGACGACCTCACGAGCCAGCTGCAGGTCCGCGAGGACAACGAGCGGTGTCTGCGGGTCGTCCGCCAGGCCGCGTGGCGCCAGGTCGTGGACGGATGCACGCTGCTGCGGACGGCGTGGCCCGAGTCCACGCTGGACGACGCTGTTTCCCTACGAGTCTCTCGCGAGTCCACTGTCATTGTAGAGGAAGACGACGACGGGCAAGACGACGACCACGAGACCACCGTCGCGTTGGTGCCGTCGGCAAGCAGCGGCGACGATGGCCGACGCATGCAGCAGGTGCTGCGCATCCACGTGGAGGACGATGTCAACGAAGCAGGCCAACAGCCTGTTGCCACGGTGTCGCCGTTCTTGGACGCGCTCTGGCGTGTGCTCTCGACGCAGCGCGAGTGGGTCGAGCGCCGGTTGACACTCTTTCGCTCCAGTCGGTTCCGGTCTTCTGCTGTGCCGAGCGTCGGGCGCCCGGGCGAGTGGGAGCTGCCGCCGGAGGATCTACCCGCGTTTCTTCGTGACGTCGTGGTCGCCTCCGGCATCAGCGTGTTATCCGAGAGCGTGAGTGACGCTGTGATGCAGCGGAACGCCGCACTGCTGAGCAAGAAGCGGCACACGCGCAGTCGTCTGCAGCTGCAGCACGTCGAGCTCTGCGTGCAGAACGCGCTGCTTGTGTCCGAGACGACGCCACACAACGCCCATGCAGCGACGGCAACGGCACCAGACGTGCCGTTCTTCGCGACTGAGCTCGCGCCGAGCGAGAACGAAAGCCACGCATCGTCGTCGTCGGCAGCAGCGCTGCTGCTCGTTGGGCTGCACGCAGGCGCCGACGCGCCGCTCATCGACATCGACCGCAGCGCGACCGGCGTCGTGACGCACAAGGCGCTCGCGAGCGCGGCGGTCGCCAAGCAGCAGAGCGTCGTGCGCGACATCGTGCGCATGCTCAAACGCAACTCGTTCAAGAGCAGCAAGTGGGACGACCTTCGGCGCCGCGTGCTCACGACGCCGGACCAGCAGCACGTCGCGATCGCAGTCGAGGCCTCGCTGACGCTCGCACCAGCGCCAGCACCAACGCCGCCGACGCGTCGCCAGTCGTCGTCCTCGTCCAATGTCAGTGGCCGCAAGAAGTCGGCGGTCGCTGCTTCCGTGTCTGCTTCTGCGTCCGCTGCCACCGCGTCCACCAAGAAGCCTCCGCCACTTGTGGTCGTGGAGCCCGACGCCGCGACGCTGTCCAACATCTTCTCTCTCGGGACGCCGCGGCAGCTCACGGCCGAGGAGCTCGCGCGGCGCAACGACATTCTCGCGGTGCTCGAGCGCGAGGAACAACGCGCGACCCGCAAGCTCGCTGTCGCGTCGTTCACGGCGCTCACGGGCATCCCGCCGCCCTCAACCGTCATGGACGACAGCGACAAGGTCTGGCGCGAGTACACGGCCGCGGTCTCGAGCGTGACGTTCACGGGCGAAGGCTGTGGCATGCCGACTGCTGGCGAGAGCGCTGACAAGAAGAAAGGCAAACGGCCGAGCGAGAAGACCAAGTTTGACCTCGCGCTCGAGGCGCCCGCGTTTGACGTCGCGGACGGCAACACGCCCGCTCGCCGCGCGATGATGATGGAGCTCGCATCGCTGTCGCCGGTCAAGCGAGGGCGCCACCGAGGCGCCACGCAGACGATGGCGCGAGGCGCGAGTCCCGGTCCAAGTCCAAGTCCAAGTCCAAGTCCGTCGGTGCCCGTGTCTCCCGTCGCGACGACAGCCACGACGACGCTGACGACGCCAGGCAATGGCCACCTGCCACAGCTCGACACGAGCCGCCTCGCTGTCGGTGTCAAGGCGGTCGTGCGCGGCGTCGAGAAGCGCGGGCCGCGTCCCAGTCCCAGCCGCAACTCGAGACTGCGACTGCACAACTACCACGTACGACTCGAGCGACGATGTGATTGCTCTGGGCGACGGACTCACTCGCTTTTCTGTAGACTACACAAGCACACGAACACAGTGCTGCTGCTGCGGTGGCGCCGTCACCGCCCAAGACGCCCAAGTCTCCTTTCATGCAGCCGCCATCTCCCGCGAACGATGCGTCGCGCTCCAGCCATTTGCCGCCCGTGTCGCCGATCAAGGCGAGTCCGCACCGCAAGCACGTGGCGTTTGTGAAGCCCACAGCCGCAGCTGACAGCGAAAAGCAGACGAGCAAGCCGTCGCCGTCGCCTCCGTCGCCGCCTGCGAGCCCCAACGACGCGGAGCCGCTGTTGAGGCGCTTTCCCGCCAAGCAACCGACGTGGGAGAACCGCCGCTCGCCGCCGCGTGTGCGCGTGTCTCGACCACGACGCAAAAACGAGCTGCGCGCGTTCCTCGCACGGCGGCTCGCGCACGAAGTAGACAGCGATGACGAGCAAGAGCAGAAGGATTACGACAAGCGACAGTCTCAGCCGCAGCAGCCGCCGCGTCAGGGACGTCCAGCTCAAGACTGGGTACGTGTGCGGATGTCTGTAGGTGGGTGCCCCAAATCTCTAGGTACTTATGATTATGGCATTCTTCTGTCTGTCTAGCGACAGCACGCGCCTCGCCGCCATCTCGTGGCGCACGGCAACGAGCAAGACGAAGACGAAGCGTAGGCGTAGGCGTCAAGCGCCAAGCGTCGATCTCGCCTCAGGCGATCGCGACCGTGTCCTTGGCCCACTGCCGGACGTCGAGTCGCGTGCGCGTCGTGACCATCGTGCGGCCAAAGACGCTGTAGATGTCGGCGCTCGGGTGCTCGTTCATGTAGCGCACGGCGTCGTCGACGCGCATGCCGTCCCTGTCGCCGCAGCCGACGGCCTCAAAGATCTTGGCGACAAACTGCCGCGCGTGTTCGACGACGTCGTCGGTCGCGGGGATCAGCAGACTCGCGAGGAAGAACTGCACGACGTCGTGGCGCTGCACGACGCCGTCGCCGTTGAGGTCGTAGACCCGAAAGAGGAAGAGCACGCGCTTGAGCGTGTCGCCTTTCTCAAGCGCGCTGAGCGCCTCGATGAACTCGGACCACTCGAGGATGCCCGAGCCGTCGGCGTCGAGAATGTCGAAGACGCGGTCGATGAAGAACTGGTCCTCGACCGAGAGCTGCGGCAGCCCGCGGCGGAACGTGTCCTTGTCGATGCCGCGCGGCGACTGCGCGATCGAGCACAGCGCCTTGAAACGCGCCCACAGCGCGTACAGCTCGGTGCGGTCGTAGCCCGTCTCGGCGCTCAGCCGCGGGATGTCCTGCTCCTGCAGGTACCCGTGCTGCTTGGTCACGGCGGCCGTCGGGTGGCACTTGCGCAGATCGAACTCGGAGAGACCGTCGACGACGATGCAGCCGCGCGTCGTCGAAGGCGATGCTGAAGAGGAGGAAGAATCTCTCGCTGGTGGCGGACGCGGCGTCGCTGTCGATGAGGAAGAGGAAGAAGACGGAGGATGCGGAGTCTGCCGTGGAACGACGTCGGACGCCGAGGATCCGCGGTAGAGTCCTCGAGGCAGCGCAGCGCCGCCGGACGACACGATCACGGAGCGATGGCGGTGTGTGGGCGTCTCCCCTGTCCACAGCGTCGGGAAATACGGCGAGGACGCCGCCGGAGAAGACGCAGTGGACGCTGGTGCGTGCGGGTGTGTCTGTGCGCTCATAGCGGTCTCCGTAGACGCTCGCGCAGAGGGATACGCGCGACTGGTGCACGCGCTGACGCGCCGCAACGACAGTATGCGACGTCGCCCGCCGCCGCCGGTCGGCGATGACGATGGCGACGCTGCGGTCGCTGGAGCTCGGGTCTCTCCGTCGCCTTTGGAGCCGCTGCCACTCCAATGATCGTCGCCTGTGTCTCTGTTGTCTGAGGTGCCTGCGTTGCTGGTCTCGCTCGCCAGCGGCGGTGGCTGGAACTGAAGCTGCGCGGCCTGCAGTCGGCGGCTCTGCTGGTCGAGCTCCATCTGCGTGCGGCGCATGCGGTAGACGCTTTGCGCCGAGAGCCGCGAGAGACTGCGCTCGCCCACGGGCTTGCGCTTGGCCAGCGAGAACTCGCGCATGAATCCGTAGTCGAGCAGCGTCTTGGCGCGCAGCGACGCCAGCAGCTGTGTGGCGCCTGCGGTCGACACACTGCTGCTGCCATGAGCAAGAGGCGCCGACGCCAGCAGCAGCGCCTGCCGCTCCGCTGTGGAGCGCAGCGAGCACCGCTCGTCTCCCAGCAGTCGTGCGGTCGAGATCTCGTCCCCGGTCTGAAGGCTCCGTCGCGCTGAGGCCGGCGGACCGCGCGCGTCACTCGGGAAGAGCTCGAGCGGCTTGGGCTGCAACGCACTCGCGCGTGCGCCGAGCATCGGCAGCGGAGGCGGCGCCATCGAGGTCTCTCTCTCTCTCTGATAATGGTGATGACGATGCTGGTGTATAAAGATAGAGACGTCGTCCGTGTCCTCATCTCTCTCTCTCCTCTCTCTCTCTCTCTCTCTCTCGCTCTCGCTGTTGTGTCGTGTGTGACCACGTCGCGCCTCGTCAAATGACGTCGCGTCGCCAACGGTTTTATTCGAGGCACGAAGGAGCAGCACGCACGCGATGGACGTCGAAAGCGCCGAGTTCAAGGCGGCGCTGCGCGACCACGCGCGGTCGCTAGGCGTCGACCCCGAAGCAGAGCCGCAGCTGCTGTCGATCGTGCAGGAGGCGCTGCTCGCGGAGCTGCCCGACGGCTGGGAACAGGGCGAGACGGAGGACGGCACGCCCTACTACTTCAACACGGCGACGGAGCAGAGCATCTGGGAGCACCCGCTCGACGCGTACTATCGAGAGGTCATCAAGGCCGCCAAGGCCTCTGCCTCTGCCTCCACATCCTCTGTCTCGGTCTCGAGAGATGCCAACAAGGACAAGGACAAGGACAAGCACGAGCAGCCGACAAAGGCGGCGACGGACGCGGTCTCGAGCCTCGAGGTCTACAGCTTTGACGATGTCGACAGCGACGACGACGTGCCGCCCAAGAAACCAGAGCCCACGTCCCGCATCGCGTCGCTCTTCTCGCAGTCGGCGACACCAGTGGCAATGACCGCAGCACCTGCAGCGACGACGGCGTCAACAACGACCGATTCAGGCAGCAGCAGCAGCAGCAGCTCACGCAGCGCAGTGGCGGCGTCCAAGCCAGCGGCGAGTAGCAGCACGAGCGGAGGCTTTGGTCGTGACCGCTCGTGGCTGTTGGACGACAGCGACGACGCCGTTGTGGCTCCGCTCAAAGCGTCGGTCGTCGAGGCTGCACCCAAGCCAGCGCCGCTGTCGTCGCTTACAGCGGCCTCGCGGGTCTCGTCGACGCTGTCGTTCACCTCTCGACTCTTTGGGACCTCGTCTTCCTCCTCCTCGACGTCAGCTACTGCAGCGTCCGCTTCCATCACGAGCTCCAGTCTTGCGTCTGCGCCCTCTACGTCGTCGACGACTGCAACAGCAGCAGCAGTAGTGGCCAATGCGTCCTCCTCTGCGCCTTCGACTTCCTCCGCTGCGGCTCCCGATCTCGCGCTGTCTCCGTCGTCTCCGTCGTCGTCGCCCAAGCAATCGCCGCGTCGCGGACTCGCCGCGACCATCAAGAGTCCGTTCTTCCAGGACGTCGCAGCGTCGACGCTGAGCTCGAGCTACACGAGCTCAGCGCCACCGACAGCGAGTGCTACGGCAGCAGCAGCAGCCGCAGCGAACAGCGAGGCCGCCGCCAAGATCAGCGCGCTCGAGAAGCGCGTGCAGGAGCTCGAGAAGACGAACGGCGACCTCGAGCGGCGCCACAAGGAGCAGCAGCGACAGCTCGAGATGCTGCGCAGCGAGCTGGACGTCGCCCGGCAGGACGCGAAAGAGGCCAACTACCTCAAGATGAAGGCGAACGAGCACAAGAGCAAGCTCAGTGAGCGCGACGCCGAGCTCGCGCGCGCTCGGGACGAGCTCAGCAAGCAGGCGACCGCCGCGCAGGAGCTGCAGCGGCAGCTGGATCGCGCGATGAGTTCGCAGCAGCAGCAGTCGAGTGCGACGACGCAGGAGCTGCAGGACGCCAGGAAGACCGCGGCTGCGCTGCAGACCGAGCTCTCAGCGAGTCGCGAGCAGGTCGCGGCGCTCGAGACCGCGCTCGAGCAAGCGAGAACCGCTGTGCGTGACGCCGAGTCGCGCGCCAAGGACACGGCGCTGCAGCACGCGCGAGATCGCTTGGCGCTCGAGCAGCAGCTCGCGAGCGAGACAGCGGCGCTCAACGAGCAGCTCGAGGCCGCGCGACGGGAGCTGGAGGACCGCGGGCGCCGCGCCGACAGCCTCTCGGTGCTGCAGGAGACGCTGGAGCGCCAGTCCAAGCACGTCAAGGAGCTCGAGGAAAAGCTGAGGGACGGCGCGCTGCGGCTCGAGCAAAGCGACGCACGTGACGCCGCCGCGAGGCGCGAGCTGCAGCAGCAGCAGCTCGAGGTCGACGCGATCGCTCGCAAGCTGGCGGCTGCGCAAAGCGAGAGCGACGCCCGCGAGCGCCTGCTGCGCGAGACCGAAGAGCGCCTGCGTGCCGCGCAAAACGAGCTGCAGGACGTGTCGACGCGGTCGCTGTCGCGGCAGCGCGTCGAGCAGGACGCCGAGCGACAGCGCGTGGCGCTCGAGCAGGACCGGCTCGCGCTCGTGGCGCAGCTCCGCGAGAAAAGCGAGGCCGTCGTCGCGCTGCAGCAGCAGCTCAAGCGCGCGCAGGAGCAGGCCCAAAGCGCGGCCACGAGCGCCGACCTCGAGCTGCAGGACCTGCGCGCGCAGCTCCAAGCGATGCGCACGCAGCACGTGCTGCCGCTCGAGAAAGCGCGCGACCAGCTAGAGAGCGAGAACGCGCGCGCGCTGGAACGCGTCGCGGCGCTCGACAAGGAGCTGCGCGCCGCGCGCCAGGAGCTCTCGAGCGAGGCGACGCGCAGCCACCAGCTTTCGGTCGAGGTCGAGGCGTGGAAGCGCCGCGAGCAGCAGCACAAGACGCAGCGCGACGCCGCGGTGCAGGACCGGCAGCGGCTCGAGAAGGAGCTCGCGGCGCTCGAGGCCGACGCCGCGGCGTTCAAGCACGAGCGGCGGCTCGAAAGCGAGAAGCTCGCGTTCCGGCAGCGCGAGCTCGAGTCGCTGGTCGCGCAAAAGGACTACGAGATCGTGCGCGTCGAGGAGCGGTTCGCCAAGGCCGAAGCCTGGCGGCTCAAGGAGGCGAGGCGCGTCGAGGAGCGAGACGCGCAGCTGCTGGCGCTTCGCGAGGAGCTCGCGCAGCTTCGCGCGCGCCACGTCGAGCAGGAGAACAGCGTGATCGTGCAGGAGCTGCGGCGCGAGAAGGACGTCCTCGAGACGCGCGTGCGGCAGCTCAGCGCCGAGCTCGAGGAGACGCGGGTCGCGCGCGAGCTCGCGGCGCAGCGGTGGCAGGACGAAGCCGAGGCGACCAAGAAAGCGCTCGAGTGGCAGCTACCACAGCTCGCGGCTGCGTGTGTCACGCGCTCGAGCGAGGAATGGGCCAAGAAGTGCCAGCAGCTCACGCAGTCGGTGCGCGACGAGCTGCAGCTGCAGGCGCTGACCGAACGCAACGCGCTGCTGCGGCGCGTGGCCGACGCCGAGGACGCGCGCGAGCACGTCGAAGCCAAGTACAAGACCGTCGTCGCCGAGTGCGAGTTCCTGCGGAAGGAGGTGCACCGCGTCGAGGACAACAACAAGGTGCTGCTCGAGCAGCTCCACACGATCCGTGTCTACCTCACGCAGTACCGAGGCGGCGGCGGATTCGCCACAGCAGCAGCAGCAGCGTCACCAGTCGTCCCGCCGTCGATGGCTGCAGCGCCTGTGGCGCCAGCGCCAGCGCCAGCACCACCACCGCCGCCGTCGTCGTCGTCGTTCCATGCGTTTGCGCCGTCGGTCACCACGGCTCCGTCTGCGTTCGTGTCGATGCCGAGCGACTTTGCGACGGTGAACCATCTGAACGCGCAGCTCGCACTGCTGCACGCGCAGTTCCAGCAGCTCTTTGACGCGACGGACGACAGCAGTCGCCGGTCGACGAAGACGACGCTGCGGTTCTCGCCCAGCGACCGCTTCGAGATGTCGCCGCCGTCGCCTGTGCGCCACACGAGAAGCAGCAGCGATGCGAACGAGACGCGGGCACCGACAGACGTCCTCGGGATCATCGAGGACCCGATGGGGCAGCGACGCGAGCAGCAGCGCGAGAAAGAGGAGCTCCTGGCGTCGCTCGAGGCGCTCGGCGGAGAGACAGCGTCCTCGAAGCACCAGCATCGAGAGCGCGACGTCGACGCGCTCGTGACGGCGTCCTCGTGGTACCGTCAAGACTACTGGCGCGACAAGTACATGAGCTGAATCGCGTTCGTGAGTGTTTTATCAAAGGCGATTGGTATTTGATTCATTCAGCACAGTCTCCATGCAACTACAAGCACAGCAGCAGCAGCGGCAGCAGCTCGCACTCCTTGTCTTCCATCATCGTGTAGCTCTCTGTCTGTCTCTGTCTCTGTCTGTGTGTGTGTGTCTAGTAGACGCGCGCAAACGGCGGCACCTTCTTGCACTCGTTCTCATCGAGCGTCTCGCTCATGACGGCGCGGTAGGCGATCGAGGTCTTGCACGTGTCTTCGTCGTAGTACGCGAGCGTGTGCTTCATCCAGTTCACGTCATCGCGCTCCGTAAAGTCCTCGCGCGCGTGCGCACCGCGCGACTCCTTGCGCGCTTCGGCCGCGTGCATCGTGGCGGACGCGCAGCCCAGCAGGTTCTTGAGCTCCCACGTCTCAATGAGGTCCGTGTTCCAGATGAGCGAGCGGTCCGTCACCTTGACGTCCTTGATCTTGGGCGTCACCTCGTTGATCTTGACGACACCCTCCGCCAGACTCGACTGCGTGCGGTACACGGCGGCGTCGTTCTGCATCGTGCGCTGCATCTCGAGGCGCAGCTCGGCCGTCGGGATCGCGCCGTTCGCGTAGCGCAGCTTGTCGACCTCGGCGATCGACGCGAGGCCGCCGTCCTTGGGCAGCGGGCGCTTCGTCTCGCCGGGCTTGGCGATCTCGGCGATGCGCAGCGCGCACGCGCGGCCAAAGACCACGAGATCCAGCAGCGAGTTGGCGCCGAGGCGGTTCGCGCCGTGCACCGACGCGCACGCGGCCTCGCCGGCGGCAAACAGACCCTTGACGACCTTGTCCGACACGAGCTGGTCGACCGGCGGGATACCCTGGTGGTCCGGCACGACGACCTCGCCGAGGTGGTTCGTCGGGATACCGCCCATGTTGTAGTGCACGGTCGGCAGCACCGGGATCGGCTCCTTGGTCACGTCGACGCCCGCAAAGATGGCCGCCGTCTCCGAGATACCGGGCAGACGCTCGGCGAGCAGCTCCGCCGGCAGATGGTCGAGGTGCAGGTGGATGTGGTCCTTGTTCTTGCCGACGCCGCGGCCCTCGCGGATCTCCATCGTCATGGCGCGCGACACGACGTCACGCGACGCCAGGTCCTTGGCCGTCGGCGCGTAGCGCTCCATGAAGCGCTCGCCCTCGCTGTTGCGCAGGATACCGCCCTCGCCACGCGCACCCTCCGTGATGAGGCAGCCCGCGCCGTAGATACCCGTCGGGTGGAACTGCACAAACTCGGGGTCCTGCAGCGGGATGCCGGCGCGCAGCGCCATGCCCGTGCCGTCGCCCGTGCACGTGTGCGCCGACGTGCACGAGAAGTAGGCGCGGCCGTAGCCGCCCGTCGCGAGCACCGTGTTGTTGGCGTGGAAGCGGTGGAACGTGCCGTCCTCCATGTTCATGGCGATGACGCCGACGCACGCGCCCTCGTCGTCCATGATCAGGTCGAGCGCAAAGTACTCAATGAAGTACGACGTGTCGAACGCCAGCGAGCGGCCGTAGAGCGTGTGCAACATGGCGTGGCCCGTGCGGTCGGCCGCGCAGGCGCAGCGGTACGCCTGGCCGCCCTTGCCGAACTCGAGCGACTGGCCGCCGAACGCGCGCTGGTAGATCTTGCCATCCTCCGTGCGCGAGAACGGGAGGCCAAAGCCCTCGAGCTCGCGGACCGCCTGCGGGGCCTCGCGACACATGTAGTGGATGGCGTCCTGGTCGCCGAGCCAGTCGCTGCCCTTGACCGTGTCGTACATGTGCCACCGCCAGTCGTCCGGCGTCATGTTGCCGAGCGCGGCGTTGATGCCGCCCTGCGCGGCGACCGTGTGCGAGCGCGTGGGGAAGAGCTTGGAGATGCAGGCCGTCTTGAAGCCGGCCTCGGCGCAGCCCATGGCGGCGCGCAGACCGGCACCGCCGGCGCCGACGACCACCACGTCGTACTCGTGGTCCACGACCGTGTACTTGGACGTGAGGCTCGAGTTGGCGGCGGCCTGCGGCTTCTGCGACGAGAGCACGGCGAACGAGCGCGCGGACGACGCCGAGAGCTTCTGGGCGAGCGAGCGCGTCGAGCGGAGCATTGTGGAGCGGAGGGAGCGGACGAGGTGGGTCTAAGGACGAAAAGATCGATTAAGTTAGACTCGTGTGGACGGACGCAAGCGGAGAGGAGAGGGGAGGGGAGGGGAGAGGACGGGGGAGGAGTGGAGAGGAGCGTGGGGGAGAGGAGAGGAGGAGGTGGTGGTGGTGGCATTGTCATGGTCATGCACGTACCAGGGAGAGATCAGCCGTCCAAGTCGACGACCGGCGTCAAATACCTCTGCGCGGGGGTGTGTGTGTGGCCGCGACCGCAGATGAAGAAGACTGCGTGCGCCCGTCGGACGAATTCACCGGTGGCCCGATGTGCGGTGGTGGGCCGTTATAACCTCACCAGCGGAACGAGGTTTTTTGGACCACCAGAACCCGACCGACGTCACCTGACGTCAGTTGCATTTGAAGTATCTATACCGGTATCCCAGACGGTAATTTGGTCTCATTACTACCTCCGGGGTCACCATTCCATCCGCCAGCGATGCCATTCCCATCTCCCAACAGCAGTGTCATTGATCATGGCGCCAGCAGTCGGCAATGGAGGCGGCCACGTGCGCTTTGCGCTGAGCGAGGAAGGCAACCTGAAGGCGCGACACGGCGCACAGACCGGCGACGTCGATGTGGCCAACGGCCTGGGCATGCAGCTCTTCGCAGGCAAGCAGAACGTCGCCGGCGCCGCCGAGTCCGGTCGCCCAGGCGCGCAGCAGCTCATGGGCGCCGCTGGTCCGACCGCCGAGGCCAGCGCAGAGCACTTTGCGCGATCCGTCGCGCTCATGTCGGTCGCGCACATCGCGCGCGGCGTCGGCTTTGACGCGATCCAGCGGTCCGCGGGAGACGCGCTCGTGGAGCTGTTGGCTCGGTACATCCAGCGGCTCGGCGTTGCGGCGAAGGAGACCGCCGAACACGCAGGACGCACGCAGGCGCGCGCCAGCGACGTCGCGCTCGCGCTGCACGACATGTTGCCGGCGCCCGTCGAGCTCCGCGATCTGATCAAGGCGCTGGAGACCGCCAAGCGTCCGTTTCCGCGAGGTAGCCCTCTTCGTGACAAGTGCAACGGCAACAACCAACTCACTTCTTGATACAGACGTGCCGGCATTTCCCGTCAAGAAACGCGACCACGTCGCGTCGCAGGCCATGGAGCAAAGCAAGATCGGCGTGCGCGCAGAGCTGCCGGCGTATGTGCCCAAGTTCCTGCCGCCTCTGCCAAGTCGCCACACGTACAGCGCCGATAGCCGCGTGGTCGTGGACCGCGAACGTGATCCCAAGCGCTCCCGACTCGACCTTCTCGACCAGAAGAGCCAGGTTCAACAGTCGCTGCATGGCCTGCAAGCCGCATTTGGCCGTATGTTGGTGTGGGGCTCTCGCATTCGTTCCAATCCAATTGACAGTGTTGATTGTGCGCAGAGGTCGCGACGACCGTCGTACCACAGCAGTCCTGGAATGCGTTCCAGGGTGCATCTGTCGGGGCTGGTGAGTCTGCGGCCGCCAGCAATCCATTCGTGCAGCCCGCCGTCTCGCGTGGCAGTGCTGCAGCGACAGCAGGAGGCGCTCGGTCGTCTGGCTCAAAGAAGGTGAGAAGAACACCGCGATGGTCTATTGCGATGGAAAGGCTTTGTGCCTCGACACTGACTGCTGACGGACGTACCACACATCAGGCGGTCTTTGGCGGCCTCGATCGAGAGTTTGCGCCGTCGCTCACGCGCGACAAGGGCGCCAAGAAGAACACGATCGAGACGTCGTCTGGCAATTTGTCCAAGCTCTCCAGGTAATTCACTACTACCGACGTGTGCAGATCCATGCGGTTGATGCGAGATGGCTGAAGGAGTGTGATTGATGGGATGTGGCACAGCAATCAAGATCTCGGCAAGGAAGACAAGATCCTCAACGGCACGTTCCACGACGGCGACTCCGAGTGAGCGAGACGTGGAGGCAAAGCGGGCTGAGCATTCATCCAATCGACTTTTGTTTTTTTATATGCAAACATGGTATGTTGTCCCGGGTGTTGGTTCATTCAAGTACTCGCCACATTCTTCATACTGCGGCGTTCGAGTGCGACTGTGACTGCGACGGCGCATCGGCCAAGTCGTGCAGCTCATTGGTGTGCGAGTCCTTGGTCGTGTACGACTGCTCGAGCAGCTGCCGGTTGCGCTTCCGGATGAGTCGGTAGACGACGATGCAGATGACGATGATGCCGAGCGCGCCAAACACGGCCGCCACCGCGATCGACGGACCGAAGCCACGCGTAGAACCCGAGCCAGCGTCACTCAGCGGCGTCGTGCACCGCGGGCCACCCCACGTGTTCTGCGTGCAGACGCACTTGTTGTTTTGGCACTTGCCCGTGACGATCACAGCGGCCGCGATGGTCGAGACGGTACAGTCGTTGTTGGTGAAGCAGGGCGCGCCGCCCTTGACGGCGATGACCTTGTTCTTGGGGTCCTCATACTCCTCGAGGTGGTCCTCGATCCACTTCTTGGTCGGATGCGTCGCGGGGTCGCAGCCGATCGCCATCGTGGAGCCCGGCGACACGTCCTGCCATATCCGGATGTAGTCGATCTTGAGGTACATGGGAAAGTCGTCGCAGATCTTGTTGATCTTGGCGTCGCTGCCGTCGCCGCGGCAGGGCTTTCCGGGGTTTGGCGGGCGGGCGCCCCAGCTCGTCGACAGCGCGACGTTGAAGATGATGTAGAGCGGTTCTTCGACCATGACCTTGCGCGGGTTCGAATTGTTGTCGTCCTGTGGCGGCTCGGTGAGCGACTTGCTCGGGATCTCGAAGATGGGCACGTCGTCGACCATCCAGCGCACGTAGCCGTCGGCGCCGAGCACCCACTCGAGCTGGTACCGCATCCAGCCCGTGTAGGCACGCAGCGGAAGCCCCGAGTTGGCCGAGATGGCGTCCATCTGATAGTTAAACGTCGGCAGGATGTTGGTCTTGGTGTTGGCGTTGTGCAGCGGCTCGGCACACTTGCTGTTGGAGTTGTCGGGGTCGCACAGGTACGTACCCATGTAGCCGTTGATGATGGGCATGCAGCCACCTTCCGCGTTCACGCCCCAGTAGCGCGTCGTGTTGTCAATGTTGGTGACGTCCGAGCCGCCGTCGTGCGACGCCGGGCACGTGTTGACGCCCTTGCACGTGTTGTCCGTGATGCCCTTCTTCAGGTTCGAGATCACCGTCGACGGCGTCTGCATCAGCGTGCCGTCCGGTGCGCAGACCGTGTTGGGCGCGTACCGCAGCCCCTGGTACCACGAGAGATGGCCGCGCTTGGCGTAGACGGCGGTCGGGATGCCCGGGAAGTTGGCGCCGGGCGTCTTGCACTCGCCGCCGTAGACACAGTAGATGTTGTTGTCCTGGCTCGGCGGGATGATGCGGAAAGCGTCGGGCATGCCAGGCGCGACTTGGATGGACGTGGACACCGCGACGCCGCCGCCTTCGAGCAGATCGATCTCGGGCGCGCCGCGGCCCTGGTTCTTGTTGAGCCCGTGGCCGGGGTTGCTGTCGCACGCGCTGATGCGCTGGCTCTGCTGCAGCGTGGCGTCACACTCGTTGAAGCTCCATGGCCACATGCGGTTGGTCGACGCCGTGAACAGCGCGCGTCCGAGGTTGCCGAGGAACCAGATCCCGGGCCACGTCGGGTAGTACTCATTGTTCTTGACGCGCGTGCGGTCGTTGCCCGAGAGATCGGGGTTGCCCGACGCGGCCGAGACGGCGCCCGGCAGCTGCGCCTTGACCTCGACCATGCCGCCCTGGAAGCAAAACTTGTTCCAGCTTTGCACCATGCCGGCGCGGTAGTACATCGAGTGCTCCTGGAACGACGGCGGGCGACTGTAGGCGTTGAAGACCGTGAACGTGATGTTAGGCTCCTCGCGGACCTCGATCTGGAAGACGCCGCGGCCATCCGACTCGTTCTTGGTCGACGTCATGTTCACCGAGTAGTACTCGAGCGCGGCGTTCACGCCGTCGGGCAGCTCGAGCGCCGTCCAGAGGTAGTCGCCGCCGGCCGAGAAGTCGCGCCCGGGCACGTTGAACTCGTCGCTGAACACGAGCTCCCACGTGCCGCCGCGCGACGACGTCGCGTTGTACACGCTGCGCGGCGTGTAGACGTCGACCCACGGGCGCACGCCCGACTTGGCGTTGTAGCCGACCGCTGGCATGCCAGCCGCGGCCACCGACGGCGCTGCGACTAGCAGCAGCAGCAGCAGCGGAAGCAGCAGAGGCTGCAGCGCGTGGACCATGGATGGATGCAGGAGATCAAGGAGCTACGCGTGGAGAGAGAGGTCCGAGTTGGAAATGCCGAGTGAGCGGGGGCGTTGGAAATGAGGGCGTCTGTTGGTCGTTGGTTTTCTCTTGTTGGAGCCAACGGACCCTGTGATCTCTCTGCAACAGACAGGCTGCTGTTGGTTTTTGGTGGGGAAAATGAAGTGCAGGAACCGGAGAACGAAAAAAACGGGTGTTGGGAGCTGATTTGCCAACAGAACAAACCCGAAGCCACCAATCCGTCGCACAGGTTGTCGCAAAAACGGATTTCGTCCGTGTTTTTTTTCGCGGGTTTCCTCGAAAAAAACACGGGAGCGGTTGGCACAAGCCGCCCAGATGTTGCGTAGGGAGTCCACAACCGACACCAGAGAGCTGAGAATCGGAAAAGACAGAGCGCTAAGCAATATCTATTGGCGACGCCGATGCAGCCACATCATGTCGCAGTCCGTCAACAACACCAACGAAATATTCGCACCCGCACCCAACCGAACTAGTCGACCGTGTGACTCGGGCAAGTCCAACGCACCGTAACCCTCGACCGGAACGGAACGCCGGAGCCAGCCAGGTTACGCTACGCGCCTGTGGCGTGGCCGATCCACAGGCAATTGGCCTCGGGATGCAGCAGGCGACGCAGGAACGGCGCGTGCCTGCGCACAGACGTACAATCGACCTGCGCGGGTAACGAGACCTCCCGCAGCCGCGTGCAGTGGCTGCCTCCCTGCAGCGCGTCGATCTCGGTGTCGTGCAGGAGCAGCGCCTCGAGCCGGCGCAGCGCCGTGATCGGCGACGCGTCGTCCACGTTCGTGGAGCTCAGGTTCAGGTACTGCAACCCATCGAGGTGCTGGAGAGGCTGAATGTCGCAGAGGTTGGTGCAGCTCAGATCCAAGTGACGCAGGCGGCGGAGGTGGCTCAGCGGCGCGAGGTTGTGCGTCGGCACGCCGCCGTCCATGTGGAAGTGCACCATCACGCAAGTCACGACCAACACCTCCAGCCGCGCGAGGCACTGCAGCGCCGTCATGTCGTTCAGCCGGACGTCGATCAAGTAGAGCTCGCGCAGCTCCAGCGAGAGCGACCGCAGGTTCTCGAGGCGCTGCATCCGCGCGCGAGAGAGACAGAGCGACGTGAGCTGGCGGCGCGAACAGACTGCGACCGGGACGTCCTCGAGGCTTCGATCGAGGCAATCGAGATTGAGCTTCTGAAGCCTCGTAGTCCACAGTTGCAGCTCAGGCCGCTCGCACTCTCGGATGTCGATGTCGAGCTCCTGGAGAGCTCCACGTGACTGCAGTGTGTGTCTCGGCAAGTACGTCGACGGTTGCTGGGCCGCATCCGGCCCACGTTGGACCCCGATGCGCGCGTCGAGTGCTGTCAGTGACGACAGGCTGGAGAGCACGTGCGAGAGCGTCACCGCGCGGTCCCATGTCGTGTTGTGGAGCAGCAGCGTCTGCAGGCGCCCGAGAAAGCGGATCGCGCCTGCGTTCGTGAGCTTGCACTCGGAAAGGTCCAAGTGTCGAAGCCGCCCTTGCACGGACGCCAGCACGGATACGTCGTGCACGTTGGAGCGAGCGAGACTCAAATGCTCGAGTCGCGTGAGCTGAGCGAGCGGAGTGAGGTCTTCGACGGGTGTATCAGCCAAGCACAGCACGCACAGGCGTTCGAGGCGACCCACAGGCGTGAGATCCGAGATGTTGCAGCGACTGAGGTCGAGCCGCTCGCAGTTGACGAGCGCCTCGAGCGGCGTAAAGTCCTGCACCATCCACGACGACAAGCGCACGACCTTGAGCTGCGGCAGTGCGCGCAGCCCCTCGATGTCCTCGAGCATGGCGCACGTGATGTCGAGCGACTCGAGGCGCTTCAAGTGCGTGAGCGTCTGGAGATCGCTGATACGGAAGTAGAGCGAGAGCCGAAGGTGATGAAGCCGACGAAGGTCACTGAGAAGCAGGCACACTGTGTCGCTCGAGGCCTCGATCGACGCGTCCAGCTCGAGGTGCACGACGCTCTCCAGCCGCCAGATCATCGCAGCGTGCTCGGCGGTCAGGCGGTCGGCGGGGTCGCGGCTGCCGTGTGGCTTGGTCAAGCGCAGCGTCCGAAGCGCCGGCAGTCTCGCGAGCGCTGGGAGATACGACACATTCCAGAGCGCAATGCGGCGCGTGAACGTCGAGAGGCGATGCAGCACTGCACGCACGTGGTGCTGATGCATCGTGGCGTCTGGGATGACGACGAGCGACCGTCGAAAGAACTCCTCACGCACCGATTGCTGTGCGAAGTCGCGACTCACGCTGGAGAGATAGCTGAGATCGCGCCAGCTGAGGAAAGGCAGCAGCAGATGCGCGTGGAGCTGCGCGTCGCCTGCTGCGAGCGTATACAGCGCTGGCGGCATCTTCCGTGGCGTTTGAATTAATTATACTGCGCTCAAGCGCGGGTGACAATGACTCAAAGATGTAACGAGGGTGTCTCTCTGTTCATTGGATCGGGGCGTGGGAAGCGGCGTCTGAATGCCATGGACGTCCAACGACCGTGATGACGAATGCTTGACGCATCGTTGTCGTGCGACAAACGACATGGAAATGCTCTTGCGTCGAGGCAAAGAGATCACCAAGAGACTACGTGCTGGGTAGATCAACTTTCTCAGTTTCATTAAATAACTTCAACAGGGTGCATCTCTAATGTGGGGCGTTTAACCGCTCAGCACAGGCGCAATGGGGGTGAAGTGGCTGTAGGCGGGCGCAGCGCCACTCACGCACTGATTCCGTCGCAGCGCCTGCTGCAGACTTGGGAGGCGCGCAGCGTGCGACGGAGCCGAGAACGCCGCCGGGACGAGAACGCGCGGCATCAACGGCTTCTGCGTGTCAGGCGCTGGGCGGTACTTGGTCTCCGTGCTTGCGTTGTCAATGGGATGGCCGACCGTTTCCCAGCTCAGGTGCGCCACGCAGAAACGCTTCGACTTGCGACTGCGCATGCAGTTGGGGACTTCGCAGCGCTGGCCACCACCGTGCGCCCAGCAGAAATCACTTCGGCTTTGCGCACCCTTCGTGCATCCTTCATGCTGGCAACGACGACCACCGCCATGGCCTCGGCAGAGACCACGGCTCACCGAGATCTTGTCACAGTCCGCGACCTGGCACTTCTTGGCGTTGGACTGCGAGGTACCAGCGCGACGGCGGCGGACGCCCGTCTTCGGTGCACCCGACTGAGGGTTGCTGGACGTCGAGCTGTCCGAGTGGCTCGGGGAGCTGACCATCGGCGCTTGGGGGGACATGGCGCCCGTGTAGAAACGACGGGGCAGCGCGGGGAGCGACGGCGCCTGGGTCTCAGGACGCGCGAGCGTCGCGAGCACGGCCGCCGCAGCAGCGGGGTGCTCTTCCTTGGGGGGCCGCGCGACCGGAGAGACGATCTTCTGCGTGATGAGGGTCTCGAGGTGCTTGACGAGCTCGTGGCCGCGGGGCAGCACGATGGACGCAATGTCGCCGTTGAGCGTGATGGAGACGGATTGATTCGCCATCCTCGATGAGGAGAAGAGAGGGAGGTCTTCGGGCTGGAGGGCGACTGTGAGAATGAGCGTGAGGGGGGGCTGGAGGCGGGCGGCGGGACGGATGGCACTGCACACGGACTGGGTTCACATATATTAACGATGTCAAAGCGTCTTTCACCCCGTCGTGTGTGGTCTGGAGGTGGAGAAACTTCTGAGAGGGGCCACTTGAGACGAGGGAAGGGCTGATTGTTTTTAAATACCCTGGGAATTTGACCGAGGGTTGAAACTGCTTGTATACAAAGGTCAAGTGTAAGTGACGTGTGAGAACCTGTGACGTTTAATACTCCGGATGGAGATGCGCCACTCGATTAACTGTTAGTCAGCTGGCTGGCCTCACTGGAAAGAAATTGGTGGTGGTTAGGGCGAATGATTACTGCGGTTAGGTTAATCGAGAAGATGAGGTCAGCACAGATTCAAAACCACTCGTTCCGTTTCGCGCAGAACGTTGAACGCGACGTCAGCCCTTCCCCACTGTCTCCACTGATTCGTCAAAAAGGAGCTCCGCAGCTGCGATTCCGTTGCAACCACGTGGCATCAGTCCGCGAGGTCTCGCCCGCCCACATCAGCGCTGCTTGCCGTCACAGAATGAATGCTGCTCCCAAGTTTAGGCTTGCGTCGTTGCCAGCGAGTCGCTGGCAGCGACTGGATGGAGCGCTGGATCCTGCTGCTGCTGCTGCTGCTGCATCCCGAATCACGCATGCGCTGTCTCCGCCTTGACACATTCGGCGTCTTCCTGTATATTTATTCCTGAGACGTGTGCGCTCTGCTTCCTGGCGCAAGCCGTGAGTCAAAGAGACTCGCACTCCAAAGCAGTCCGTGTGGCTGACTGGCTTGCTGCCGTGTTGTGTGTTTGCTGTTGTTGTGGTCGTTCATTCAACCCAAAGCAGTCGTCTTTTCAACCAATCACATTGCGCTCGTCTGGGGCCGTGCGCCCGGCACAGGCTTTTGCTTTTTAGTCAACGAGTGGTGGTCCGCGTGGCCGCGCTCACCAGCTGGCTGGCTTGCACCCAGTGGCGGCGTCGTCTCATCGTCAAGCGGCATTGAACCCCCGTCATCAATAATGATCATCACTGCCCGCGCCGTCGTCATCAACCGTCATCATGCTCTGCATTGCTCTGCTCTGCTCATCGGCGGCGGCGCTTGGAGCCGGTAGCGTCGGCCGCCGTCGCAGCGACGCGGTGCCGGTCAAAGTCGAGGTGCTGCTGCAGGATGCTGCTGAGCACGAGCTCGGGCGTGTAGAGGCGCTGCGGGTTCGCGCTGCTGAGCATGCGCTGCACGGGCGCCGTCGCCATGGCGGCGTCGGTCGTCACGACCACGTCCGTCGCCAGCGCAGCGCCGGTGGTGACCGCCGTGCCGCCCGCGCACTCGACGATGCGCACGAGGTCGTGCACGGGCGGCAGCACAGACGCGTGCGGCGTGATGAACACGCGGTGGCCGTGGAAGAGCTGCCGGCGCTGGTCCTTGGTGAAGTCGTACATGGTCTTGAGCAGGTCGAAGCCCCACTTGGCCTCGGCCTTGCTGTCCTTGAGGCAGAACTGCCGCTCGTACACCGCCATGCCGACGCGCGCAGACTCGTTCAGCCAGCGCTCGTCGAGGATGTGGTCGCAGCACGAGATGCCGCACAAGAGCTTGACCGTGCGCTTGAGCTGGTCGCGCGGCGCGATCACGTGCGTCGCGCGCTCGACGTTCTCTTCGTACACCGCGGACGCGATGCTGCTGATCTTCTTGAAGATCTTGGCCGATGGCTCGATGCCTGTGAAAATGATGCGGATCGTGCTCGCTTCCTGCTCTGTCGCTGGCTGCAGAGCTGCGGCCTCGCCACCGTCTGCGTCTCCGTTGGCGGCGCCGCCCTGTGGCGTCGGCTGTAGCTGCTCGTCGTGCGGGTCCTCGATCTTGCGCCGCACCCAGCGCTGCTTTGGGGTCTTCACCTGTGGCGTTCTCGCCTGCTTCCGAGCCGACGGCGGCCGCACACTCTCGACCACCGCGTCCGCGCTGCTGGGCGGCGTCGCTGCCACGTCCTCGTCCTGCTCGAGTGCTGCAACGGGAGGAGGAGGAGGAGGACGCCGTTTCCTCGTCGACGATCGCTGGGGTGTCGCAGCGACAGTGCTGCTGTCGGCGGCAGGTCCTTCCTCTTCTATTGCTGTTGCTGCTGGTTGTGGTTCATCGAGCTCAGTCGTCGGCTGACGACCTCGCTTCTTCTTCCCACGAGCGCTGATAAACTGCTCGTCGTCGTCGTCTCCGTTCTCTGCCACAGTCGCTGTCGGTGCAGCGTCTGCTGCTGTTGCTGTTGTCGCTTTCTTCTTCTTTGCTCGTTCTTCCCGTTCGAGCTCGCGTTCTCGCTCTCGTTCGGCACGACGCGCAGCCTGTTGCTCCAGTCGCTTGCGCTTCTGCCGCGCGACGCGACTCGACTCGAGCGCCTTCGAGACCTCGTCGTACCAAAAGTCGATGCGCGTCCGCCGCGTCGACAGCAGCTCGATCGTGACTGCTGCACTGCTGTCAGCAGCAGCAGCAGCAGCAGCCGCCGTAGTTGCGGTGGTCGTCGCGCCGCGGACCACGAGACTCCACGCGCTGCGTCCGTCCGCAGTCGCAGCCGCGTCGTGGGGCTGCTCCGAGATCTCGACCACCTCGGACGTCGTGTCGATGGCGCACACGAGGCGATGGCGCTGCCAGCCAGTGACTGCGAGCGCGAGCACGAAGCGGTCGTCGACGCGGACGAGCTCCACGAGCGTCCACTGCTCGTCTCCCTGACGCAGCCAAAAGAGACCGGCCAGCAGATCGTCATGCAGCGATGGGAACACGACGGACGATGACGTCGGCGACAGTGACGAGAACGCGGCCGCCAGCTCTGAAGGCACCTCGTAGTTGGCGGCGCTTCGACTGCGCAGCGCTTGCTCGCGGTCTGTCTCGCTTTGCTCGATGGCTCGTGCCATCGCGGCCGCCAGTGGCGCGTGGGCCTCGTCTCTCACAGCGATGATGGCGCTCGAATCCTGAGAGATGAGCGCGACCGCAGGGCACTCGCTCACGGCGAGCGGCACCTCCTCGAGAACCACAGCTTCTTGCCGCAGGTTGACCACACGCTCGACACGCAGCTTGTCATCTGATGCATTTGTGGCTGTACTCAACAGAACGTGGCCATCGTCCAGGCAATGCACCACACGTAGAGGCGCCGCTGCCTGCAGTGCTGCACGCGACACTCGAAGGTGGTTGCACTTGTTGTCGCTTTTGCTGATGAGCGCTTGCACCTGGTCGGATTTCGCTTCCAGTCGCTTGCCGCAGAGATCGACGCGCGCGTCTGGCAACGAGCTCCAGTCGAGTCGACACTGCAGGTCCATCAGCGCCTGCTCGTTTGCTGCCGTGTCCTGCACGGATGCAATGAACGCGCGCGTGTCCCTGCAGACTGCAGTCACGTCTGGGGACCCGAAGATGAGCTCGACGGTCTCGAGCAGCTCCTGCAGATGGTGAAGCGGACGCGCCACGAGCTCGCGCGCGTTGAGCTGCTGATCACGAAGAAAGCTACGCACGATGCTCGCTTCCACGACGTCGCCGTCGTCGCTGCGTCCACGATGGTCGATCGCGTGCGCGATGGACTCGCGCTGACACTGCAGCTGCGCGTACGTGAAGCGCGTCGCCACGAGCAGCTCACACACAGCGACGGCCATGGCGCTTGGGTCTGGATGGTCCGCCGAACTCAGCGGCTCGACTTTATTCAGCGTCACGCGGTGGAGGTACGCGAGCAGCCGCGCGTGCTGGAAGAAGCACACGAACGCGACGTCGCTCAGCGCCGACCGCTGGTCGCTGGAAGCGGTCGCCGCGTGGAAGCGCAGTCGTCGCGCGAGAGCGTCCTCGATCGCGTCGAGGAACGACAGATAGTCGCGCTCGGACAGCAGCAGCGACTGCACGCGAGCGGCGACGCTGAGTGCATCGCTGTCTTTCATGCGCAGCGGCGGCATCGCTCGCGCGATCAATCGTGGGTTGGCGCCATCCGGCCGTTGTCGAGCAGCGCCGTTTGTTACGAACACTGGGTACGATAGAAGCTAATAGGCGTTATCATCAGATCAGATTCTGATGGCAGGACTAAGCTACTATGAAAGTCTCAATTAGCCTGTAGCTGTACCCATTCGTTCGGATTAGCAGCCTAGACTAAACCAACAAACATGCATGGCAATGCTCTCCTGGACAAAACAACATGCAGAGTGTTACACCTTGTGGAACTGGGTGTTGGCATCACCCGTCGACTCGATGGCCGTCGTGACCGACTGACGCTTCTTGTACGCGAACGCCGCAGCGATCACAGCCGCGACAGCAGCGACGGCGCCGACGGCGCCAATGACAGCGGCGCTTCCGGTTCCGGCGGACGACGCCGAGGCACTCGTCGAGAGCGCGCTGTTCTTGGTCGACGCCGCGGACGCCGGGAGCTTGGAGAGGTCCCAGACGCAGCCCCACGCTCCGCTCGGCAGTGGCTTGCAATCAGCCGGCACCGGTGCCGTGCACTTGCCCGTCTGCTTGTTGTAGCTCGGGTGGTACGGGAAGCAGTCCTTCACGGCGGTATCCCCGACCTGCGGGCACTTGTCGCCGCCCTTGTTGGCCGGCGTACCCGAGCACACGGGTCCCTTGACGCAGAACGTGCCGTCACCCACGACGCTCACCTCCGTACAGTCTGAACTCGAAGGCACCGAGACCGCAGGCGTGGGCTTTGGTGCCGGCGCTGGCGCTGGCGCACCACCAGGCAGCTTGGAGAGGTCCCAGACGCATCCCCAGACGCCCGTGGGCAGTGGCTGACACACGGCTGGCACTGGCGCCGTGCACTTGCCGGTCTGCTTGTTGTAGCTCGGATGGTACGGGAAGCAGTCGGCGACCGCCGTGTCTCCGACCTGTGGGCACTTGTCTCCGCCCTGGTTGGCTGGCGTACCCGAGCAGATCGGACCCTTGACGCAGAACGTGCCGTCGCCGACGACGCTGACGTTCTCGCAGTTGGCAGGCGCGACAGCCGACTCGGGAGCGACCGTCGGTGGCTTCGAGGACGGCGTCGGAGCGACCGTCGGTTTGGTGGTCACGGTGGTGGCAGCGGGACTAGTAGTATTGGTGCTGGTGCTGGTCGGAGCCGGAGTTGGAGACGACGACGGCGCTGGCGTCGGCAGCTTGGACAAGTCCCAGATGCAGCCGAGCTGACCCGACGGCGTCGGCTTGCAGTCCGCCGGCACCGGCGCCGTGCACTTGTTGGTCAGCGGGTTGTAGCTCGGGTTCTTGGTCGTGCATCCCGCGACGGCCGAGTCACCGACCTGCGGACACTTGTCGCCCGTCGGCTGCTGAGACGTGCCGCCACACACGGGTCCCTGGATGCAGAACGTGCCGTCGTCCACGACCTTGACGTCGGAGCAGGTCTTGGTGGGCGCTGGTGGGAGCTTGGTCAGGTCCCAGACGCACGCGAAGCCGCTGGCGGCGTCCGGCGATGGCTTGCAGTCCGCTGGCACTGGGGCGATGCACTTGCCAGTCGCGGGGTCGTAGCTCGGGTTGGTGGGCAGGCACCCGGCGACGGCGGTGTCGCCGACCTGCGGGCACTTGCCAGCGCTCGCCTGGTCTTGCTGTGGGGCAGAGCCGCAGACTGGACCGGAGATGCAGAACGTGCCGTCTCCAACGACAGTGACGTTGTTGCAGGCGGTGGGCGGCGACTGGGCGGCGACGTGGGACGCCAGGAGCACTGCTGGCGAGAGAATGGCAGAGAGCTTCATGCCGCTGGTTGTCTTGGGCACTTGAGGTCAGGAGAGTGAATTGAGGAATGAAATTGAAGAAGGTCGTTTTTTCGGGGCGAGTCCTGTGTAGTGTTAGTTCTCTTCCAACAGGCCATTTCCTACGGGGGCACAGCTCATGAACACGCCACGACTCTCAGAGCCCCATATTCATGCAAGATGAAGCTGGTGAGCATCCATCTCTGCATTCGACAGCGTTCATAAAGCGTTTCGCTCGCTTGCATCGTCAACGCCGTCAAGTTGAAGCGAATGTTCGGAGATGATCGTCAGCATAATCAACCGATCCACACGCATAATTTATTTCACCTAAGCCGATGTAATCAATTTATACGCATTGGTACTAAAACACTCTAATATCAAATAATATATATGTTTTAGTATACACGATATTTTGAACCCATCTTCTGTCCGAACCGATTGCGTCACGCCTCATGATTGACGCGGGTGGTGCCGCCTCTAGTAAATCGATCATTGCCGCGGACTGACATCGCTTGAAGCTGGCGCTCGACTGGACACACGGAGCGTCGCATACGCTCTTGTGTCACACGCATGGAGATGAGAAGGCGTCCGGCGCTGGATCCGCAACTCTCAGCGCACCCCAAGAAGGAATCTCGGTCATCGTGAAAGACCAAAGAGCTCAGCTCCGAATCTGTCTGTTAAAGTTCTCACTGCTACCGTACCTGTACTGTAGCTCTACAGCACGATAGAGAAGAGAAATCGAGAGGACAATAGACACTGAACACAGACAAACGCACGCGACTTGGCATTTGGATCGCTCTCTTGTTGTGGGTGCAAACGTGACCTCCTGGTCCCAAAAGGCAAAGCGAATCAAAGGAAGATGAGAGACGAAACACACAGAAATCGACAGCAAGCAGCGACATCCGCGGCTGAGACACGTCCCACGGTGCCGCGAGATTATGCTGGCGTCGTCGCGAGACGGAACGCGGGGTCACGCGGCGTGAGCTCGACCACGCCCTGCTGGTCCTCGGTCGGAGCCTGCTTCGCCTGGCGACGCTTCATCACGACTCCGGCGACCGCAGCGGCACCGACAGCGACAGCGGCAGCGATGGCACCGATGAGCGCCGAGCTGCTGCCACTAGCACCAGCGGCGTCTCCAGCGAGCTCGACGCCGCCGCTCTTGGTATTGGCGCCGGCCGACGACGACGCCCACTTGCATCCCCAGGCGCCGTTGCCCAGCGGCACGCAGTCGGACGCCACCGGCGCCACGCACTTGCCAGTCTGCTTGTTGTAGCTTGGGTTCGTCGGCACGCAGTTGGCAACCGCCACGTCGCCAACCTTGGGGCAGATGTCGCCGCCGGTGTTGTCGGTGCCCGAGCATACAGGGCCCTTGATACAGAACGTCGCGTCACCGACGACGCTGACTTGAGTGCAGGCTGGTGCTGGGGCCGGAGCTGGCGTCGTGGGCGTGGGCGTCGGTGCTGGTGTAGGGGTCTGCCACTTGCATCCCCAGGCGCCGTTGCCCAGCGGAACACACTCCGAAGGCACTGGAGCGACGCACTTGCCAGTCTGCTTGTTGTAGCTTGGGTTCGTCGGCACACAGTTGGCAACCGCCACGTCGCCGACCTTGGGGCAGATCTCTCCGCCGGTGTTGTCGGTGCCCGAGCACACGGGGCCCTGAATACAGTACGTAGCGTCACCGACGACGCTGACTTGAGTGCACGCCGGCGCTCCCGTCGTTGGAGCAGGCGTGGGCGCGGGCGTGGGCGCCGGCGTCGTGGGCGCTGGTGTTGGCGTCGGTGCTGGTGTAGGGGTCTGCCACTTGCATCCCCAGGCGCCGTTGCCCAGCGGTACACAGTCGGACGCCACCGGCGCCACGCACTTGCCAGTCTGCTTGTTGTAGCTTGGGTTCGTCGGCACGCAGTTGGCAACCGCCACGTCGCCGACCTTGGGGCAGATGTCGCCGCCGGTGTTGTCCGTTCCAGAGCACACGGGGCCCTGAATGCAGTACGTAGCGTCGCCGACCACACTCACTTGAGTGCAGGCTGGTGCTGGGGCCGGAGCTGGCGTTGTGGGCGTCGGCGTCGGTGCTGGTGTAGGGGTCTGCCACTTGCATCCCCAGGCGCCGTTGCCCAATGGCACGCAGTCGGACGCCACCGGCGCCACGCACTTGCCAGTCTGCTTGTTGTAGCTTGGGTTCGTCGGCACACAGTTGGCGACCGCTACGTCGCCGACCTTGGGGCAGATGTCGCCGCCGGTGTTGTCGGTGCCCGAGCACACGGGGCCTTTGATACAGAACGTCGCGTCACCGACGACGCTGACTTGGGTGCAGCTCTGCGCGTTGACTGCGACAGCAGCAGCGAAGAGCAGCGTCACTTGGAGCTTCATAGTGTTGGCGGATGTGGATGTGGTGGTCGAGTCGAGTCGAGAGCAGTCGTCGCTGTGAGGAAGATTGGCAAGTGAGACACGAGGTGAGAGGTGCAGTCGAGGGGAGCAAAGCCTGCAATCGAGAGGGTGAGAGAGAGAGAGAGAGAGAGAGAGAGAGAGAGAGAGAGAGAGCGATCCCGAGCGCGTGGGTTCACGAGAGGCGCATAGCAACACGACTTCCGTCGCATCTCGTGGCTGTTTCAACGCGCCAACAGGCGCCTTCGGGTGGCGCAGACAGCTCCGTCCAGCCGTTGACGGCGTTGAACCGCGTGGGTGCACCACGCCGTCGTTTCAATGGCAAGCCAATGGTGTCCAACGCAGCAACAGCGACTCCGCCAGCAGCTCCCTCACTCGCTTGAGGCTTGCCATAGCGTTGACAGAGGCGTCCCTGTGACAGAGGACCCACTGGGTGCCAGCGCACAAGGCTCAGAAGGATGCACAAGGTCTAGCATGAAGCACCACCCAGCAGACACGGCAGTCTCCATCAACGATCCATCGGAGTCGTTGAAGTTGACGGCGTGCGTGGTGCTCTAGAAGCGGACTCGCCTACGAATGGAATCAAAGGCCTACAAAAAAATATCTAGCGGCAAAACCGCCACCGACGACGCAAGGAGAGCGAAGGAGATTCAACCCAACACGACACGACCCGATGCGTCGCCGTCCATTCGTTGAAAGAAAACGAGTCACACTCAATGGAGGAAAGCGAAGAGAGGAGCTGTGCTTCGTGCTTGGTCCAAGTTGGGCGCTCGTTGCTCTGGTTGGACGCAGCGAGAAGATCCCGCACCCACGCGACGACCTTTCAAGATCGACAGCTTCAACATGCGTGTACTTTTGTGATTTGTGGAAAGTGGTGTGTCTATATCGCGAATGATTTGGGTGCATGTCGTTCTGGCGTCGGGTGTCGTCTCCACAATCGTCACGTGATCATGACAGCATGCAGCTTCTGTGCTCGTTATGCGGAAGGCGAAGAGCGAGAAGCGAGTGCAATGCAGTGCAGAGATCGATGGCATCAACGTCGTTACCTTGGTGTTGATGGTGGATCAGATTCTGCAGATCTGATGACCGAATTCGGAGCTGTTCGTGTACTGATCGTCACATGTCGCAGCTCTCGTGCCTCTGTCTGCTGGTGATGGTGCTGCTGTTGCTCTTGCATTGGGGACAAGTGGATGCGTCGTGATCCTGTCAACACGCGCTGTTGATGCCATCTCCAGCAGCACGGAATGTGGCATCAAGCGTGTGACTCTGTCGTCTCAATCCGAATCGGGACCATCACCGTCTTCTCCTACTCCGTCCCCTCCATGACGTCTACCTCCGTGGGGTTCCTTAAGCTCTTGGCTTCTCCATGACTTCGCAGAGACAACGACGCCAGTGTTGCGAGCATTATCCAATTTCCCTTTCCCAGCGCAAGGACTCCCAACCCACAACTCATGAAGCTCTCTGCCATTCTCTCGCCAGCGGTGCTCCTGGCGTCCCACGTCGCCGCCCAGTCGTCGCCCACCGCCTGCAACAATGTCACTGTCGTCAGAGACGGCACGTTCTGCATCTCCGGTCCAGTCTGCGGCTCTGCCCCACAGCAAGACCAGGCGAGCAGTGGCAAGTGCCCGCAGGTCGGCGACACCGCCGTCGCCGGGTGCCTGCCCACCAACCCGAGCTACGACCCCGCGACTGGCAAGTGCATCGCCCCAGTGCCAGCGGACTGCAAGCCATCGCCGGACGCCGCCAGCGGCTTCGCGTGCGTCTGGGACCTGACCAAGCTCCCGCCGGCGCCCACCAAGACCTGCTCCGACGTCAAGGTCGTGGACGACGGCACGTTCTGCATCCAGGGACCCGTGTGTGGCGGCACGTCTCAGCAGCCGACGGGCGACAAGTGTCCGCAGGTCGGTGACTCGGCCGTCGCGGGATGCACGACCAAGAACCCGAGCTACAACCCGCTGACCAACAAGTGCACGGCGCCGGTGCCGGCGGACTGCAAACCGACGCCGTCGGGTCAGCTCGGCTGCATCTGGGACCTGTCCAAGCTGCCGACGCCAGCGCCGTCGTCGTCTCCAACTCCGGCTCCGACCAGCACCAGCACGAACACTACTAGTCCCGCTGCCACCACCGTGACCACCAAACCGACGGTCGCTCCCGAGTCTGCTGACGCGCCTGCCAACTGCGAGAACGTCAGTGTCGTCGGCGACGGCACGTTCTGCGTCAAGGGTCCGATCTGCTCGGGTACGCCAGCCAACCAGGGCGGAGACAAGTGCCCTCAGGTCGGAGACACGGCGGTCGCCGACTGTTTCCCGTACCATCCGAGCTACAACAAGCAGACCGGCAAGTGCACGGCGCCAGTGCCAGCAGTGTGTCAGCCACTGCCCACGGGCGTCTGGGGATGCGTCTGGGACCTCTCCAAACTGCCTGGTGGTGCGCCAGCGCCAGCGCCGGCACCAAAGCCCACGCCTGCGGTCTCGGTGCCTTCGACTTCTGACTGTACGGAGGTGAGCGTCGTGGGTGACGGCACGTTCTGCGTCAAGGGACCCGTGTGCTCGGGTACGCCGACCAACAAGGGCGGCGACAAGTGCCCGCAGGTCGGGGATACCGCCGTGAAGGACTGCTTCCCGTACCACCCGAGCTACAACAAGCAGACGGGCAAGTGCACGGCACCGGTGCCGGCTGATTGCAAGCCACTGCCGAGCGGAGCGTGGGGCTGCGTCTGGGACCTCTCCAAGCTTCCCAAGCGAACGTAGTCGTCCTGGTCTGAAGAGGCTCTAGCAAACGTTGAGACCTTCTCTGGGGCAACTCGAACTAGGTCACCGCGTGACCTCGAGCCAATAATGGTGCTTCAACGAGTTGAGTGAGTTCGTATGCCGAGATTTTTTTCTTCTCTCGTTGTCCACCTTTTTTTCGCCATCTTCAATCTTCAATCTGAGAGCATTCCTGTTGCCAGAAATATCTGCGCTCGGTTGAGCCGGTGGTGACATTTGCCGTGCCGACGCTCACGAGTTCATACACGTCGGCACGCCGGCAGCAGCTACATGGCGCCGAACAAAAATGCGGCGGAAGTTGCAGCGCTGCGACGATTGGCGACGGCGGTCCGGAATCGCGGTGCCGCGGAAGAGATGCAATGGATGTACGAAATCGGCATTTTACGCATGCCGCCAGTGATCAACCTCTTGGACACGCCAGCGTCACGCCTCTTTCGCAAACGGCGTTATCATCGGCGCTTCATGCGGTGGATTCGAACCAACTTCCTGACCTTCAGCCTCATCAACCGCGTCTGCGTCATCGTTCTCTTTGTCATGTGGGGAATGCCCGCGAGCATCAGTCGGATCGCCACGCCCATCGCATCGTTCGGGGTATTTCCCATCGTCGCGCTCTCGATTCTGCTCATGAGTTACGACGTCTTGCGCCTGTTGGTTCGTCAGCACGAGTTTTGGTTTTTCACCTTTTCCAACGCGCTCAATTGGTCGATCGCAGCGGTGCTATTCAATGACTCGAGGATCGTTGGTTGCTTCGCGAGCTTTCTTCTCAACGAGATTGTCATCTTGATGGATGCGAACTTCCGCACAGTCGTGAGTGCTGTGCGATCCACCGTCCTGTGGGTTCCGGCCATTTGCACCATCATCGCTGTGTGCGCCACCAAGACTGTTGATATCCAAGCCGAAAGGTTCTTCCTCTTGATCCCGAAGAACAACATCGACTACACGCTTGCCAACTCGTTCCTCAATCAAAACATTACGCTGATGATTCTCGTCATCCGTAAGTCCTTGCGCAGACTGCACGTGCTCCTCCCGGAGTTTCTTGAAGACCGCTTGATTCCGTGCAGCGTTCTTCGGTGTGATCTCGTGCTCCAACGCATGAGGCCGAATGACTTGCTTGGTCGAGCGCGATTCGAGAATTTTTGCGCTGTAGCTGCGACGGCGGAGACCGATTCATTGTATGAACTGGATGTGGACAGCAACTCGAACGCATCTCGTGGAAGCCGAGGCCAACTCTTTCAGCAGGGCTCTCGAGGCATCTTCGCTCCGGTCTCGAGCTCACGGTCCAGTCGGCGGACAAGTATTTCGATTCGTCGTCACTCCACGGCTCTATTCAATAGTACCTTGAGCGAAGGGCGCCCACGAACGATCCGAGCGAGCTCGCTGTTAGCGACATCGATCAACACAACGGGACGACGTGCCATGGGAAAGCGACCCATCGAACAGCTCGCTCGACAGCAAATGCGTGTTGTCACGCCGACGCTCGCATTCCTCGACCTTCGCCATACGTTGATTCCGAGACTGACACCAACGCAACCACTGAATCCGGTTGCCCGCATTGTGCTCTACTTGGTCGGCGCTGCTGGCTTGGTCTTGTCTGCGGCAGCGATCGTGCTACCCTCGCCACATGATCAGCACGCGAGTGGGGAACAGTCCAAGAGTCACAGCGTCTTGGGCATCTCCACGTCGCTTGAGCTGGCCGTCGTGGTCGTTCCGGCGCTCGCGTTCATCTTGAGCGCGTGCTTCTTCGTGCCGTTCGCCGCCAGCTATCAACGCGACATTCTGCTGGCGCTGACCCGCAACTTTGAGTTTCTGTTTGCGTCGCTGCAGTTCACCCTCGGATCGCTGTGTCTCGCCGACATGCTGCGCTGGGACTCGCGGTGCCTCGCGTTGCTCGCGTGGCTCATGTGGTTCCACTGGGTGCTGCTCTGGGACGCGCTGCTGCCGACGATCCGCCAGCACTTCCACTTCAAGAAGGTCTACGGCGTGCCGCTGCTGATCACGATTCAATTGGGGCTCGTGTGGGTCGTCTACACGCTTTTCTTCGGCGCCGCCGAGGCGCTGGACGACCGCACGATCACCAAGTTCCGATGGGGAGAGCTGGACTTTAGCATCCGCACGTCGACGTTCCTCATCGGTCGCGCCAGCACGATCCTCACGTGGAGCCTGCGCATCATGTGGAAGGCGGCGCGGTCGCAGGAAGACGAGCTCGTCGTGCTGCGCGGCTACCTCGAGTACCACACGCCGCTGGAGCTGTTCCCAGTGCCGCGGCGCGTGGCGCAGCACATCGCGCCCATGGAGGCGGACGCCTTCGAGCTGCAGCCGTCCGAGTCGTCGCTGAGGGAGGACGCGTCCGTGCCGTCGGCGCGCGAGAGCTCGCACACGGCGTCGTTCCCGACGGTCATGCAGCGCTCGCAGCGGGCGCGGCAGCGCATGTGGTTACGCACCAAGTTGAAGTTACTCGCGGTTACGCGAAAGCCGCCGCCAGTTGCTGTGACGTCGGGAGTGTAACCGGTTCGAACGAATGTAACCAACATTGTTCTGTCTGCAAAGGTTCATATCGCCGACTTCAAGAGACTCGTGAAAAGTGATACCACCACCGCCTCCAACGTGATGACCTGCATAAACTAAATTACGGTATTTATTGGTGGACGGCCGAACCGTCCACTTCAGTCCACTATCAGACATACAAGGAGCTAAAGTTGTTATATCAGTGCATAAAGGGATGCAGCCATCATTCGCACAACTGATACCCTTCTATTTTGTGATGCATCCCTATCACTGAGCAGCTCCTCCACTGTGACTGTCGTGGCACGCAGCCACACCCAAGTCGTTGAACAAACTGAGAGAGACCGACCGCTCTCTGTCGTCCCTCTCTCTCTCTCTCTCTCTCTCTCACTCCCTTGTCAGTCCCTCGGCCTCGTCCTTCTCCTGGTGCTGGTGGCTACAGTTCATCCGTCTCCCTCAAGGAAGCCAGGAAGGAAGCGGCCGCCCAGCAGACGCCAGCCGCCATGTTGTTCAAGGTCGTGCGCGCCGAGAACCTGCCGGCGTCCGACATGAATGGCAAGAGCGACCCGTTCGCGCGCGTCCTTTACGACGGCAAGGAGGTCGGCGCCACGCCGCGCGTCAAGCGCTGCCTCAACCCGCGCTGGGACCACGAGCTCGCGATCCCGCTCGTGCACGCCGGGCAAATGTACGTCGAGGTCGAGATCTGGGACAAGGACGAGCTCTCGTCCAACGACCTGCTCGGGTCGCTGCGCGTGCCGTTCCCCGACTGGCGCGCGCTCGTCGACGAGTACCAGCGCCGCGTGCAGCAGTGGGAGGAAGAAGCGGCGGCGTGTCGGCGGCGCCCGGCGCCAGCGTCGTTCGACGACTGCGGCTCGGCGTCCAACACGCCGACCAGCACCGCCATCACGTCGCCGACGTTCTCGCGCAGCGCGAGCGCCCGCAGCGCCAGCGGCATGGAGACGCACCGCCGCAGTCGCTCGCTGCATGCGCTCGGGTGCTCGACGCCTGGCCGCGGCAGCTTTCTGGGCACCACTAGCAGCGGTAGCAGTGGCAGCAGCTCGATTGGTCCTGCGCAACGGCGCCTGCAAGAGGACGCGCTCCTCCTCGGAGGAGGCGGACGCTCGTCCACGACGTCTGCGACGACGCCGACCACGTCGACGCCGTCGCCAGCCGCGCTGCGCACGCCAACGGGGCTCATGGGAACCATCTCGCCGGCGTTCGTGTGGTGCACGCTGGTGAAGGGCCCCGTCGCGACGGGCCGCGTGCTGTGCGCCGTGCAGTACGAGGAGCGCGACCTCAAGTTCCTCGCGAGCGAGCCGTACGGCACGAGCATCTACGACGTGTTCCTGCCGCAGCACCCGCGGTTCAAGCAGGCGTACCACCACTTGCCGCGCAGCTGGCACCCGGACCCGAACGTGCGGTCGCAGGAGCTGTCGGCCATGCACGCCGGCACGCCCAAGGACTCGCTGTTCCCGTGGCAGGAGCGACTGCTGCACATGGTCGAGGAGGTCACGGTGACGTTCCACGTGAACGAGAGCAACCAGGGCGTGCTCGCGACGCTCGTGCTGACCAACTACCGGCTTTGGGTCGTGCCGTACCGCCGCGTCAAGGGGCTGCTGCACGAGGACGTGCACACGATCCCGATCGGCAAGATCCTGCGCGCGTCCATCTCGCAGCGCAAGCGCGGCAGCAACGTCAACACCATCACGGTGCTCGAGCTCGAGAACATGGACGCCGGCCACTACCACGTCACGCTCTCGCCGATCTCGCGCCTGCGTGACTCTGTGCGCGACTTCACGCGCGACGCCGAGGCCAAGCGCATCAAGCAGCTGCACAACATGGTCGCCGAGATCGAGTGGCTCAAGACCGAGAACACGTTCTGCGCGCCGTTCGACCTCAACCACCAGTGGATCGGCGCCAGCGAGAACTCCTCGTCCTCGCCCGAGACGACCGCCGCCGCGACGTCGCCGCACACGCCACAGAAACAGGCACAGACCCAGACGCAGGCCTCGATGAGCAGCTACTTTGCTGCGTCCGAGAAGACGCCGCCGCCGCTCGCTCGCGCTGCCACGATGCACAGCACCGACTGCGCACCGCCGAGTCCGCCGCCCGAGCAGCCGCCGCCGCTGCGACACCACGTGAGCGCATCCGCTGCCACCATGAAGGCAGCAGCATGCGACGCGTCGTCCTCTTCCTTGTCTTCCAATGCGCAAGCCACACCGACGACGACGGCGCCGGGGGCCGCGTGTCGGACGGACGGCTCGAGCCAAGCGACCGCCGCCAAGAAGAAGACGTCTGCTGGCGGTGCGGCGCTGCATCGCGGGCGTATTCGGTACGATCCCGAGCGCGAGTTCAAGCGGCAGGGCGTGTTGGGGCACCCGCGCTGGCGGCGGTGCTTCCGCAACGAGGCGTACGAGCTCTGCGCGTCGTACCCGTCGTTCCTCGTGGTGCCCGCGAGCCTCTCGGACGAGACGATCCGCGATGCCGCCGGGTTCCGCAGCAAGAACCGCTTCCCGGCGCTCACGTGGGTGCACCCGCGCACGGGCGCGCCGCTGTGCCGCAGTAGCCAGCCCAACACGGGCGTGCTCCGCAGCACGAACACGAGCGACCGCGACCTCATCTGGGCCATCCGCGACGCCGCGGTGCCGCGCGACACGGCGTGCCGTAGCCCCGCGACGCTGCCGAAGAAGAGCAGCGTGATCCACATTGTGGACGCGCGGCCCGAGATCAACGCCAAGAGCAACGCGCTGGCCGGCAAGGGCCACGAGTCGGTCAAGCAGTACGACCGCGACGGTGTGCCGACCGCGTCGATCACGTTCATGGGTATCGACAACATCCACGCGGTGCGCAGCGCGTTTGCGGGGCTGACGCAGGCGCTGTACGAGGTCGAGGACTCGAACTTCTTCGGCGCCGTGCAAAAGAGCCACTGGCTCGAGTACGTCTGCGCCGTGCTGCAGGGCGCGAGCGAGGTCGCGAGCCACCTCGAGCGCGGCGACGCCGTGCTCGTGCACTGCAGCGACGGCTGGGACCGCACGGCGCAGCTCGCGGCGCTCGCGCAGCTCATGTTGGACCCGTACTTCCGCACGCTCGAGGGCTTCGCGGTGCTCATCGAGAAGGACTGGTGCGCGTTCGGGCACATGTTCAAGAAGCGCTGCGGGCACCCGACGTCGGACCAGACGTCGCCCATCTTCCAGCAGTTCCTCGACGCCGTGTACCAGTTGCTGCTGCAGTTCCCGACGCACTTCCAGTTCAACGAGCTGCTGCTGTCGTCGATCGCCGAGGCCGTGTACTCGTCGTGGTACGGCACGTTCCAGATGAACTCGGAGCGCGAGCGCCGCGCGTTTCTCGCCAACGTGCCCAGCGCGAGCGTCTGGGACGTCATCCGCGCGTCAACCGACCGGTTCCTGAACCCGCTGTTCCAGGGCGGCGAAAGCGACGGCGCGCGGCTCGAGCCCATGCTGCCAGTCTGCCGCGTGCGCGTCATGCAGCTCTGGTCGGGGCAGTACCAGAAGGCGATCAGCCACATGCGTCTGCAGCAGCGCGAGTACGAGATGCTGCAGCTCATCCGCCAGCAGGAGACGGAGCTCTCGCGCGTCTACGCAGTGCTCTCGAGCAGTCAGCGCATGGAGCTGCGCGCCGTGCAGCTGCGCTCCGACATTGCGAGCCTCGCGCGCAGCATGAACCTCGAGTACCCGGAGCGCGACGACCGAGAGTCGACTGCGACCAGCGCTGTCCCGAGCTCGACGCCGTTGCAGCGGCAGGTGCATGGTCGAGGCCGAGCCCTTGGGGGCGACGGAGCCTCCTCCTCTGCTGCTGCTGCTGCTGCCGCCAAGCGCTCGACCGCGGCGTCCGTCGACTTTCACGACCTCGAGACGATGGCGGCGGTGATCGACGCGTCGTCCAGCGACGAATGGGCTGCGCCGCCGCCACTAGAGCGCACGACATCCCAGCAGCAGCAGCAGAACGGAGCTCTTGGTGGTCGACGCAAGTCCATCACGAGTCGCTCGCGCAGCAACTCGCTGCGGCTCAAGCAGAGTCTGCTGAGCATGATGGGTCATCTCGGCAGCAATGGTAATGGCCACGCCGAGCCAGGCAACGCAGCGGCGAGTAACAGCAGTGCTGCTCAGCCCCCAGCGACGTCACCAGCGCTACGGTCCCCCAGCGGTCGCCACAGCCTGCAGCAGTCGTCGCCAGGTCACCACCGCGGGCAGCACGTGGACGAGCTCAAGCGCGAGGTGCACCACCTCGAGTCGCAGCTCGCCAAGCTCCACAACCAGGTCGCGCGCAAGGAGGAGACCGCGCAGCAACTGCTGCGGCGCTTCCGGTGCTACAACTACAATCTCCCGGAGAGCGCGCTCGCGGAGCCCGAAGCACTGTCGCCCGCGCGGCGGCAGCGGCGCCACCACAGCGGCAGCAGCTACCACCGCGAGCGAGGCGCGTTCTCGCCGTCGTCGTCATCCTCGCGGGACTCGCCGTCGCCCTCGCGACGCCATCCCCACGCGAACGGCAGCGCGAGCAACACGCCACGATCGCCCGCGGGGGCGACTGGCGGTGGTGGAGGAGGAGGAGGAAGAGGCCGCCGCACGCTGAGCTCGTCGAGTGACGTGGGCAGCGGCGGCACGTTCACGCCGGGCAGCGCGCCGCTGTTGACCGACTGCAAGGTGATCTCGAGCGGCGAGGGCTTCCGCAATGCGCAGCCCGTGTGGGAGCGCGACGCCGACGCGCCGTGCTGCAAGCGCTGCAAGAAAAAGTTCAAGACGTTCTACCGCAACCGGCACCACTGCCGCTGCTGCGGCTACGTGTTCTGCGGTCGCTGCACGAGCAACCGCATGAACCTGCCCGAGTTTGGCTACTACGACGTCGTGCGCGTGTGCGTGACATGCTACAACTCGGGCGAAGACGGATAGAGACAGAGACAGGAGAGGACAAGGTAACATCTCGTAGGTCGAAGGCGACGTCGTGTTGGCGTTTCCAGGGGCGTTGGCGCGAAGGTAGAGCAGTAGAGTCTGTCGCTTGGCTGCATCGTTGTACGCGTTCCGAGGCGTGAGCGCTGGATGCAGCGCTGTGCTCTCCAGCCGCGCTGGGACACTCTCGTCCTCCTCCTCGTTGTCCATGTCTCGTGGTCGTCGCACCGTGGCTCTGGAGCAGTGCGAAAGCGCCTGCAGCGGCATGAGACGACCTGGCGAGTCGCCGTCGTCGTCGTCCTCTGTCTGGGTCCTGTGCTGCCGCGCTTGACACGGCGAACCACCACCACCAGCAGCAGCATTCGCACTGCTCCGACGCGACGTTGAGACCGTCGGAACGATCGCGAACGCTGTCTCAAACTGCACGCGTGCGCGTCGCTTCTCGCGTCGAACGTCTGGCGCCATGACGCGCTTCTGGAGAATCGGAAACGCGCCTGTAAACTGTGGTGGAAACGCGATGAGAACACCAGCAACAAGGCTCGAGACGCTCGAGACGCACTCGCTCTGGCGCATATCGACCGGGACCCTGCGGGCTGTTGACGTTCTCGTCGCTGGAGAAACGCGGCGTCGCCGACTTGAGCGCGACGCCCGTCGTTCCCTTCTTCTTCACGAGGCGTCCAAGGTCGAACGACTCACTGGCGTCGTAGAAAGTCTGCACAGTCGTGGGCAGCGTCGGATTCACGTCGCGCTCGGTGCTTCATCGCCACAAGGATAAATGAGACCTCAAAGACTCTTCTCTCCGACGTCCATGATGCAACAATGAACGCACTCACCGATAGAGCGAGAGTTCCTTTGTGCGAGCATTCGCAGCCAGCGAGTTCCACTCGCCATCCTCAAAGAACGAGCCAGGGCCTCCGTCCGTCTCGCCTACGAATCCAGCAACCGTCAGCCATGAACTCGATCACTCGCTCTCGCTCTGCTCAACTCTCCAGACACACCTTCGTCGAACGGCGTCGGTCGAAACGCAGTATACTGCTGTTGTGCGCGTCGCGCGTCCTGTTCGCACTGGTTGCGCAGCCGCAGCGGGATCATCATCGGTAGCATTCTGCTGGTGCGTCTACTCGTGTGTAGACCGTGTCTCAAGAGAACGAGAGAGAGAGAGAGAGAGAGAGATAGAGAGATAGAGAGAGAGAGACGTAACGTGAAAATAGCAATTGCGTTCAGTCACCTGCATTTATTGGAACACGGAATCGCAAAGCTTAGCGGCGACGCATCGTTGGGAGACGCCGTGATCTTCTCCCAACTGTACTGCGCGTAGAACGCGCGACGCGATGCGCTCGAGTCGTTGCGTGCCGAGCAGTGCCACACGCTCGACAGGAAGACGACGACTGAGCCAGCTCGCACCAGCACGGGCGCACTCGCGTGACGCTCCAGCTCGCTCTGGGTGTCGTCACTGAGCTCACACGACGAGCTTTCAGCCGCGGTCGAGACCGCTCGCAGCGATACGAAACGCATGGCGCCGTTGTCTTCGGTGACGTCGTCGAGCGCGCACCAGACCGAGACGTAGGGCGCGAGGCGGTCGCGATGAACGCACATCGCAAGCTGCTCGTCGTCGTCTCGATGCCAACGGAACTCGACCGCGGACTGCGGCGGCTTCACGACGTAGTGCTCGTTGAAGAAGAAGAGCTCACGGGCTGGCGACAGCGAGCGCAGCAGCCGCGGCAGCTTGTCAAACAGAAGCGCGCGGAGCGTCGCGTCGTCTGCTGAGCACGCGCCCGCTGTTCGTCGGCTGAGCTCCTGTCGTCGAGCTGCCATGTACGCGACGCTGTCGGTGCGCGCAGGCGCCTTTTCAGGCATCTGCTTGAATACAGACGCAGGCATCAGCAATCGGCGTCACACAGGTCAGAGAGTGGCGTCCTACCTGACACTCCGCCATCATGTCGAGAACGCAGCCCTACAGAGCAGCCGCAACAGTCCGTGAGCCACAGTAGACACGATATCTGTTGGGCGTTTTGCACCTGCTCGACCACGCGTGCGGCAGCGACGTCTGGGTCGTCGCTCAGACTCGCAAAGAGCTGCTCACTTTCCCGACGCAACGCACGGAGCTCGTCGACGGCGAGCACGTCCGGCACGACCACGTAGCCATCCGTGGCCAGCGAAGGCGCCTCCTCCTCGTCTTCTGCCTCCACAGTGTCTTGCTTTTTCCTCTTCCTCGTGAGCTCTTGTGCTGCGTCACGCAGCGCACTGCTGCATTCATCCGATCGCAGTCGCTTCGTCATCTGCGTCATGTTTGGGTATGGTGATTTTGGGTTACACAAGCGTAACCACGTCGATCTGTTTTTACCTCGAAAATGTCGTTTAAACGCGATCTGACTCCGCATCGTAACCACTGTAACCTACTGTACCTCATTGCCGCTGGTTTCCTTTGCCAGTTGAACATGGCGGGCGCCGACTCTCTCTCTCTCTCTCCGACGATCGCTGCGCTGCGTGGACCGCGATGGCGGAGATCGGAGACCGCTGTGTGGCGACCTGCAAGGGCGCGACGGTCGGCTGTGCGCTGGCTGGGAAGACCTCCAAGGGAGACACGTACTCGACGGCGCCGCGGATGAGCATGAGCTCGTGCTCGCCGCAGCACTCGACCTCGAACGCCAGTCGAAGCAGCCATAGCACGACCGTGAGCAAGCGGTAGACCATGAAGGTCGACGAGTGAAACGCGATGGTCGTGTGTGTCGTCAGACGCAGCACAGCGACGCGGTCGACGAGAGGGCTCTCGCGGTGCAGGAAGAGAGAGAACACCAGCACAGACACCCCCAGTACGAACGCCAGCAGCACGGGAGACGCATGGCGCTTGCGGAACCCAAGTGCCGCGCGCGCGGGTGGTGCGATAGCGTCCAGCAGAAGCAGCCAGTGGAACCAGAGCGCCCACGTGATGATGCTCCAGCAGATCGCAGACCACTGCAGCAGGTCGGCGAGGCAGACGCACGCAGACACGAACTGGAAGGAGCAGAAGATGACGTCAAAGTTTCGCAGCAGCTGGCGTAGAAGTTGGCGCTGATAACTCACGGCAAATGGTGCGATGAAGATAGACGTCGGGATCAGCGAAGCTTGTGCGAGATACGTGGAGATCGTGAGCTGCGTAGCACTTCTCCCTCCGCCGAAGAAGCCAAGACCGATACCGAAACTAGCTCCAGTCAAGGCGAGCCCAAGAACGCCATTCAGTCGAAGAAAGAGAATCCAACGGAATCTGAGCGGGGCTGACGGTGTGAGTCGGCGACAAAGAGTGTCGTCACAATTGATTGTCGGGTTTTGAAAGGGGATAAACCTCAAGGGCTGGGCCAGCGACTGGGCTTGCGTTGACGAGCCTGCCGCGTTGATCGTTGTTGTTGCAGTCATCTCTTGAGACCCGCGAGCAGCGATCTTGACTCTGGATCGGTACATCGCGCAGGGAATGACTTTGCTCTGGGCGAACGACCGCTGAAAGATGCGCCGACGCTTGTATGTTTTGTTCAAGACCACCATTGCCAGAGTCAACGAAACGTTTATCACCGTGTTTGATTTCGAGAATGCCGCAGACAGCAATGCGCCGGATCCGACATCCACACGACGCGCCGGTTGCTTATTGCTTGAAGCAGCTGCATTTCGCACGTGAAGACAAAACCCGACAACGTTAATTGGGATTATGATCCACGTGAGGCTAGAACGCGCAGTTGAAACAAGCGTTCTCGCATTTGCATCCAAGCAGCAAATGAGCATTGTCGGGAAGAAGCAGAAGACACAAGAAAAAATCCTGGCGTCGCCAAAGATGGTACCCATCACTGTACTCATGAGAACATTGAGGGTAATCGCGAACCAGAAATCGAAGCAACGACACAGAATGGCTAACATATCAAGGTTGAGCATGAAGAAGCCGATTATGAGAGCTGGCGTTCCAATCAGCAGTGTTGGAGCAATTGTGAGTCGAGCGATCCAAGGTGGAAGCCACCATGAGATTAACTGCACGACGAGTGCCACGCGCAGCATGCTCGCGAAATAGGCGTAGTATGCCATGGCAATTGTCACAAGTTGATCATGACGAGCAGCGGAGAGAATGCTTGACGCCACTGTGCGAGTCAAATCTAGCGTTTCAAGACTTCGCGCTGGTACGAGTGAATAGAGGGCAGCTGTACTTCCACGTTGCCTCATCTTCGGAGACCCGTTTGATCACTTGTCTCGTGAACAGCACAGGCCACAGCAGGCGATGAAGTGACACAGCATTCGAACGTCACGACCACGTTTATTTTTGTGTGTTGGGGGACGACTCCCACGCTTCACGTGGCTGTTTCACTTGAGTGATCCAAGCTTCTCATTTTGCTCCCCACGAACGGCGTCATCAGCAGCAACCAGAATTTTGGAAGTGACCGGATCAAGCGGCTCATGACGCAAGGGTACCTCGAGTGAAAGTCCAGCCTTGATGAACACCAACTCGTCGCCTGGTCTCCATCCGAGAGCATACACCAGGCGAAGAGTCCACAAAAGGACTGTGATCAATCGATACTGCAAGAACGAACTAGAATGAATTGTCACGTTGTACGTGTCAGTCACACCGAGTGAGATCTCTCGATCTTGGAAGACTTCAACATTTCCTTGGAGCGCGTAGATGAGGCAAGCATACCCAAGAAGCAACGCGACCAGGCACTCCATCGCGTATCGCCTCTTGTAGTGGAGGAACATCATCGTAGATGGAAGTAAAGCATCGTGAAGCAGTACCCATTCAAACCAAATTACCCACACCACGATATTCAGCGTACGGTAATCCCAGCGAAACATATCGCACACGCAGATTGATCCAGCGATGAATTGCAGACTCGTAAACACGAAATCGAAGTTCCTCACAACTCGACTAAGCAACTGACGATGGTAGTTTATGGCAAATGTACCGCAGAAGAATGTTGTACAAGCAAATGAAGCGCATGCTGCTGGCAAGAGGAAGACTTCATCTCGATACTCGAAGAAGCAAATGAGTGTGAGACTGACACTCGGAAGAAGCAACCCGATTGTTCCGCACATGACGAACGAATACACGAATTGCTTCGAGACTGGAGCGCGAAGACGCCACCGAGCGAAAACAACATTTGCTTCATCCAGCTGAAGACACTCAAATTGCGCGAGTGAGAAAATAACGGTTTTGGGGTTGGATGCATCATCCTTTGTGGGTGGAGGCGCTCCATTCGGGCGGAGAGTCGTATTCGCACAAATTGACTCGTCCTGGACTCGTATCGTCAACTTGGAATGGATAACACCCAATGGAACTTTCGATTGTTGCTCGGCGCTGCTGAAGAGAATTCTGCGCCGTTTGAATGCTTTGTTGGCCATGAAGATAACCAGTGTGGTCGAGATGTTCGCAACAATGTTGTGAATCAACAGTCGCGCCGACTTGTGAGTTTTTGCTGCTAGTTCTCGCGCGGCGAGGCCTTCTACATACGAACAAGCAAACGCTGCTCCCATTGCGCACATTCCGAGAAGGGACGATCGCGTACTTGTGACGAGGTCGAATAGGACTGCATCCTGTGCAATCGAAGAGAAGTTCACGAGAAGTATGAGCACACATGTTATCGCTCGGAAGTCACTGAGAATAATTGCGAGCGATACCACTCCAATGACGCTAAGAAGCATGGTGAAGCAAAACTCGTAATGGCCAAGTAGTAATCGAAGAATTGGGAAGTTCATCGCAAGAATTCTACTGACGACGAGAGGAATCCCGATAAAAGAGCTTGTGATTGCTAGTACGTCAGCCCGAATGCCAGGTTTAAGAAACCACGACGTACACGCGACCAACACGGAGCAGCGATACAGCCACTCCACGAACGAGCTCCGTCGGTGCCACCAAGCCACGGTTCGGTTGAACAACGTTGTCCCAAGGGTGTGGCGATCATTGATGACCGGTAAATGCTCGTATGGCTCAACCCAGTAAGTAGATGTGGCAGGAGCGCCTGTACTAACGTTGTGGCTAGTGGCGTCTCCACGATCGGACATTGCAGTTCGATTTCCGATCGCTTCGATGAGGTCGATATCACAGGTTGCAGTGAAGAATGAGCGAATGATGACAAGGCCAAATGCAGAGCAACCGAGCGAAACCACAAATAGAACGCTGAACGAATGCATCATTTACTGCCCATGTGGACTGGATTGGTGTCACCTGATTCAGGGCCAAGTCAGCCCTGGATCCTCAGTTGGTACGGTCACCGCCGTTTGGCAATGGCATAGCAAGACACGATTCTTTAATCCACGTGACGGCGGCGTCCGGGGAAAACGAGCGGTCGACCTCGAACTAGTGGAAGACAATCACACGTGTTGGGTGAGCTCACAGACGAATCGGAATATCCATAAATTTCTCACGTACCCGTTCTCCCGCTTGCGCGATACAGGTCTCCATCAGCTCCGCAAAGATGGCTTGCTTCTTCGCTTGGAATGCCATGTAACGCATGTTTTGCTTGCGCTCCTGAATCTCTGATGCGAAGTGATCATGTAAGCCATTTTCGAAGGCTACGCGCTCCGCCGACTTGGTTGGCTCCGAGAAATGGCCGCCGCCACTTCCGCCCGGCGACAAGCGGTTCCAGTAATCCGAGATATCGACATCCTCCGACCCACCCGCCGGTCCGTTCGCCAACATGGCGTTGTATACGTCTTTCAAAGCATCGCTTAGTGCGCCACTGGCTCCGCTATCCACCTTCACTTCAGACGACGGCTCGCCGTTGTCGTTGTTCTCGTCCGATGGCGCGGTGGTAGACGGCTCGCTGGTCTCAGCGTCGTCGGTCGATGGCTCGCCGTTGTCGTTGTTCTCGTCCGATGGCGCAGTGGTGGACGGCTCGCTGGTCTCAGCGTCGTCGGTCGATGGCTCGCCGTTGTCGTTGTTCTCGTCCGATGGCGCAGTGGTGGACGGCTCGCTGGTCTCAGCGTCGTCGGTCGATGGCTCGCCGTTGTCGTTGTTCTCGTCCGATGGCGCGGTGGTGGACGGCTCGCTGGTCTCAGCGTCGTCGGTCGATGGCTCGCCGTTGTCGTTGTTCTCGTCCGATGGCGCGGTGGTGGACGGCTCGCTGGTCTCAGCGTCGTCGGTCGATGGCTCGCCGTTGTCGTTGTTCTCGTCCGATGGCGCAGTGGTGGACGGCTCGCTGGTCTCAGCGTCGTCGGTCGATGGCTCGCCGTTGTCGTTGTTCTCGTCCGATGGCGCAGTGGTGGACGGCTCGCTGGTCTCAGCGTCGTCGGTCGATGGCTCGCCGTTGTCGTTGTTCTCGTCCGATGGCGCAGTGGTGGACGGCTCGCTGGTCTCAGCGTCGTCGGTCGATGGCTCGCCGTTGTCGTTGTTCTCGTCCGATGGCGCAGTGGTGGACGGCTCGCTGGTCTCAGCGTCGTCGGTCGATGGCTCGCCGTTGTCGTTGTTCTCGTCCGATGGCGCGGTGGTGGACGGCTCGCTGGTCTCAGCGTCGTCGGTCGATGGCTCGCCGTTGTCGTTGTTCTCGTCCGAAGGCGCGGTGGTCGCTGGAACGATGACACCATCAATTGTGACGGTGGTTGCAGATGGAAGGGGTGGTTGGATATCGGCTTGGCCTCCATCGAGTGTGAACGAGTCACTTGTTGCGTCGCAGAGTGACTGGATGAGTGGTCGGACAAATTCGAAGCCTTCTTTGTTGACCGACGGTGCCCCACTCTGCGTGCAGACGTCATTCACAGTACAGTTTTCGGTTCGAATCGATGGCTTACCTTGTCGAAGATGGACGACACACACTGCATCTCCCGCTTCAAATTGGCCTCGATGGTGCGGGACAGGGAGACCTTGAGCCCATCATCGAGATTCGAGGCGTTGATTCGGGCAAGAACCTGGGCCAAGCGATCATGAACACGTGCAAGGAACTCGTCCTTGGTCACCAAGCCATCGCTATTGATGTCCATGCCCTCGAAAGACGACGTCGAGATCTCCGTTGCCACGGACGCTTGAGCCAACAACTCGGCACGCAACAGTTCGTTTTGTGTTTCGCCAACAGCAGCTACTGTCGCGCGAGCACCATCGCTTTGCAACGCCACGAGACCGCCAACTGCGGCACCAGCCCCAAGCAAAAGCGCTGAAGCTCCAAGCAAGAATTTCGTCTTCTGCTTCTTCTGAGCCGAATCCTTCCGTCGCGGCGGCGCAGCGATACGCCTCACAAAGGCTGCCTCCTCCTCGCGATTGTTGCTTCCGTACGTCGTCGGCATCTTCAGCGTATTGTTCCCTCTTGGTGTCGTTGTGACTGTCAGCAAGTGCCAGCCTCAGGAGAGAGTTCGTGGCGAGGACAAGCTGGAAGAATCCATGCCGTACGAGACGTCTCCGCCGACGCTTGAGAGTCACGTGGCCACCGCACGTTCCATCATGACGGGACGCCGGCCGCCAAACGTCGCGGCGACTGAGCAGACGAAAAGATACTCACAAGATCTGGCTATTACTGTAGTTTAAACGTGTAGATGCCGCTGCCTGCGCTTAGAAGGGCAGCTCATGCGTGATGACGTCTGCGCGACCGATGACGTACACCTTGGCGCCGAGATCTCGCAGCTTCTGGTGCGGGAGTACGTTGCGACCGTCGAAGATAAACGCAGGCTTGGTCATCGACTCGAAGATGCGGTCGTAGTCAAGCGTGCGAAAGGAATCCCACTCGGTAAGTGCGGCGATGGCGTGGGCATCGCGGGCAGCTTCGTAAGGATCGCGGTGCACCGTGAGCAGCGTGGACAGCGATGGGTGGGTCTTCTCGCTCACGCCCTGGTACGCGAGCTCGCCCATCATGTCTTCGATCTTGACCTGCGGGTCGTAGACGGCGACCCGCGCGTTCTCTGCGAGCAGGTACTTGACGATGGTGGCGGCGGGGGTCTCACGGACGTCACCCGTGTCCTTCTTGAACGCGAAGCCGAAGATGCAGATCTTTTTGTTGGTCACCGTGTTGAACATGCGGCGGATCATGGTCGTCGCGAATCGCGTCTTCTGGTACTCGTTCATGGTCACGACGCCGCGCCAGTAGTCGGCGACTTCAGGCAGGTTGAAGCACTCGGCCAGGTACACAAGGTTGAGGATATCCTGCGGATGAGCGGATGATTAGAAGGCGCCTCTGAGCACAGTTGACGTGAGTTGTGTGATTGTACCTTTTGGAAGCAGGAGCCGCCAAAGCCGACGGAGCAGTTGAGGAACTTGCTGCCGATGCGCTCGTCGGCGCCGACCGCCTTGGCGACCTCGTACACGTTGGCGCCCGTGGCTTCGCACACGGCGGAGATGGAGTTGATGCTGGAGATGCGCTGCGCGAGGAACGCGTTGGCCACGAGCTTGGAGAGCTCTGAGGACCACACGTTGGTCGTGATGATGCGCTCTGTACATGTTACCCATGCGCAGTCAGCACTGAGCTCCTCTCAACGCAAGCAATTCTCAACATACCTCGCGGCACCCAGTGCTCGTAGATCCACACGAGGCGCTCGACGGCAGCGTGGCCGCTGGGGGTCTCGGGGCCACCGATGAGGATGCGGCTCGGGTTGCGCAGGTCGTCGATGGCCGTGCCCTCCGCGAGGAACTCGGGGTTGGAGAGCACCTCGAACTGCAGCCCCTTGGAGTTGGCGCTCAGCACCGCGCTGATGGACTCGGCCGTGCGCACGGGCACCGTGGACTTCTCGACGACGATCTTGTTGGACGTCGCGACCTGCGCGATCTTGCGCGCGCATGCCTCGCAGTTCTTGGTGTCGGCCGCGCTGCCGGCGCCGATGCCGCTCTGCTTGGTCGGCGTGTTGACGCAGACGAAGATGAGGTCGGCCTCGTTGATGTAGCGGTCGACATCGGTCGAGAAGAAGAGGTTCTTGCCGCGGCGCGCGTCCACGAGCTCCTTGAGCCCGGGCTCGTAGATGGGGATCTCGTCGGCGCTGTTCCACTTGGCGATCTGCGCCTCCGAGATGTCGACGACCACGACCTTGACGTCCGGGCAGAAGGTCGCGATGACCGCCATGGTCGGTCCGCCGACGTAGCCGGCGCCCATGCAGCACACGGTCATCTTGAACTCGGTCGCCATGTTGTCTGTCGATGGAGGAAACTGGAAAATGTGGCGACCGCTGAGCGGCAGGAGCGTGGGTTTGTTGGTTTTGTTGGCGTTGGCGAAAAAAGATCACCAACGTTTTCGTTGGCAAGTGGTGCGGACGTCACCGAAGAGTGATGGTCGCGTGACCGCCCAGTGGGTCTGTTGGACACCAAGTACCAAAACAGGGTAAGTAGGAACCAGACGGACTGAAAGATACCACCTGGTTTTGGTGCTGTATCAAGCTGTCGCACCCAGTACCCAGAATTTCATTATCGTCTTCTTTGGTGATCATCGGCATGACACCACGGCCCAATCACCCGATTTGACGATTTTATCCACCAATCATATCACTCGACGCCACCCAATCACCGATCGGATACCATCAACATGGCTACATTGGAGCTCTTCGTCGGACGCGTTCATGGTTGTGGTGCGTCCTGACTCGTGGTCGCTTTCGCGCGCGGTTTGCTGTGGTTGTTCTGCGCGTTGCCACGCGGCAAGAGGTACATCGTCAGCACCTCTCGGTTCGCGCTGAGAAACTCGAGCAGCTGCGACTCGATGATGCGCTTCGTGGACGGCACGAGCGCGTCACCGCCGCGGCCGACGCGGACCTGCGCCATGGCCGTCGCGCCCTTGATGTCGCCCGTCTCATTGAAGAACTTGGTGACGTCCTCGACGAGCTGCCGCACGCCGTCGTCACGCTGCAGGAACGCGTGCAGCCGCAGGCAGAAGTCATGGAAGCGGTCGTGGTATAGCGCTGCCGCCCATTTCTGGTGGAAGAAGGCGATCCAGTCGTTCACGTACGAGTTGGCGAACGACGCGATCGCACTGTTGAGGTACGACTCGTGCAGCCCAACGAGACACTGCAGGTTAGTCACCTCAACGCGGTCGTCGCCGAGATACTCGAGGCGGTTGAGCACGCCGTAGTCGTCGAAAAGCAGGCACGAGTAGCGACTCGAGCCACTGCCACCAGCGTCCGATGACGTCGACGACGTACGGGTTGGAAGCACCTGCAGCGACAGCGTGTTGGTGAGCGACGGCACGCTGATCTGCACGTACGTCTTGCCGCCCACGACGACCGTCGAACGGATCACCGGCACGTGCATCTCGGGCGGCGGCACCGTCGAGGCGCCTGGTAACGAGACGCCACTCGGGGACCCGATGCTCGACCCGCTCTTGCGTGTCGTCAGTGCCGCCGTCGTCGATGACGACACGTCCTCGACGGATCCAGAACTACCGCTACTGCTGCCACTGTAGCGCGTGCCGTCCTTGGATGTCGTGAGACTCGTGGCGGCGTGCGGGTCCACGAGGTGCAGCAGCGTCGCTGCGAGCAACTCGCCGCACTCTCTCGGACTGTAGCACTCCTGTAGCTTGGCGTGAATGAAGCGCCGCGAGAAGCGGCACAGCGAGCCCGTCGCGAGGATGAACGGGTCCGTCGTGCGCATGTGGCCGTTGACCACGAGTCGCCCGTCGTACACGAGCCCGCTCTCGTTGATGGCGCGGAAGATGTCGTAGTCGGCGTCGTTGTGCTGGCAACACAGCAGCCACGCGCACGGCACCAGCGTCGGCGTCGGCGTCGGCGTAGACGTCGACGTTGCTGCCGTAGTAGATCCAGAGACTGCGACCGCCGGGACTGTCTGCACGCCCTCGAGCTCGTGCGAGTGCTCGTTCGTGACGAGCGCCGTGATCTTGGCGTTGTACTGCACGACGACGCCACGGCGCGTGAGCTCCTTGTCGACCTCGGAGCGGATCTGCGCGTCCTCAAACACCGAGTCGCGCGCCGGCGAGAGGTGCACGATGCGCGAGCCGTCGATGCCGCGTGCCAGCAGCGCGTGCAGCACCTGCTGCGCGAACAGCGTCGCGCCGTAGACCGCGATGCGCCTCGAGCGCAGCTCCTCGGGCTCGCGTGCGAGCTGCTCGTGCAGCCAGCGCGCGGTCTGCAGATCCCCCAGCGGCACCATGCGCTCGGGGATCGCGACCGGCGCGTAGCGGTCGCCGTCGAACGCTGGGAAGCGCCCGAGCGCCGTGCAGGTGCCGTCCTGCAGACCGGCGGCGAGCACGAGCCAGTCGTACGGCAGACACGATCCGTCGAGCAGCAGCACGGCGCGGGCCGCGCGGTCGATCTGCACGACCTTGCTCGCGACCACGCGCACATGCGTCCGCAGACTGAACTGCTCGAGCTCGGCGCGCGACAGCAGACTGCGTCTCGCAAAGTCGCTCGCGTGGATCGACGACGACGGGGACGTTTGGCAAAGCGGATCGGGCTCGAGACTCGGCGCGACGTCGAGCCCGAGCGGCGAGATGAGCGTGAGGTTGGCAAAGCGCAGGTACGGCACGGCGACGAGCCGCTGCAGCGCCGTGAGCCCCGCGTCGCTGGCGCCGACGACGACCACGCGGTGGTTGAGCACGGTCTTGGGCTCGCCGAGCAGCTTGCGCGAGAGCACGAAAAGCGCGAACGTGTCGAAGCGCGCGACGGTCGACGCGCGCGCGGCGTCGTCCGGGTACGCAGCGACCTCGTCAGCGCTCACGGCGATGCTGCGTCGCGGCGGCGCGAGCACGAACTCGGGCAAGACGCCGCTTGCCGACAGCGGAGCGGGGCGATGGTCATCGCCGTCGTCGTCGCTGTTGTTGGGCACGGGCACCAAGAGGAAGAGACACGTCTTGCGCGCGAGCCGCGTGACGCTCTGCAGCACGAGCCGCGTGGCCGCGTAGAACACGGGGTTGAGCACGACGTGCGCCGCGATCGCGTGGTCCTTCGCGCGGTGGTGCGTCATGAGCAGCAGCGCGTCCAGCGCAAAGTGCTGCCGCAGCTGCGACGTCTCGTCGTGGTCGCGCCGCAGCACCACGAGACCGACCGCGATACCATTGTTCGCATCGTCGTCCTCGTCTTCTTCGCTGTCTTTCTGAGAAGCCACCGATCGCGCCGTCACGAGGAACGCCGTGTGCCGCGGGTTCTCGTCGAGCTCGAGCTCGTTCTCCTCCGCGACGAGCGCGAGGTCGTCGAGCATCGCGGCACGGGCGACGCCGTCGACGGTGCGCAGCAGCGGCAGCGCGAGCACGTCCGACGGCGCGAGGCGGCAGCGCGTGACCTGCAGCTCGAGCGGCGCGAGCACGTCGCTGCCGTCGCTCGCCGTCGGGTGCAGGAACGCGGCGGCGTCGCGGTGTAGCACGTAGAGACTGTGCGAGAACGTGCTCGTCGGCTGTGGCGGCACAAGCGTGAAGACCCGCAGGAACGACGGCTCGGGCGCCGTCGTCGGCAGCGTGAGCAGGCAGAAGTCCCGCGTCGGGAACGCGGCGAACGCGTGTGCCAGCAGATCCAGCGCGCCGCTGCCGTCGAAGCGCTCGTCCATGCTGAACAGCGTGATCGCGAAGCAGTTGAGCCGCGCGCGCGCGTCCTCGATCGCACGCCATCCCGCCGCTGTGTTTTGTACGAGCGAAGACGTTGGCGAAGGCGACGGAGAAGAGGAAGGAGACGCAGACGTAGACGCTGCTGCGTCTCCGCCGCCGCCGCCAGTTGTTGCGGTTATAGTATTGGATGATGACGGTGGTGGCAGCGTGCGCGCCTCGAGCTCGAGCATGCGCTGGAAAATGGGCTGCGTGAACGCCTGCACGATGGTGTCCTTGGGCTGCAGCCCGTCGCACTGCACGATCTGCACGGCGCCCGTGGCGTCGAACGCCGCGAGCACGGCGTCGCAGTGCGTGTGGAACGTCTCGAGCCGCTGCCGCACAGTTTCCTCCGTGTCGTCCGAGCGCTGCACGACCCGCGGCGCGACCTCCGGCGGCGGCGGATTGAACGCGACGTGGTACGTTCTTCCCGTCACGGGATCCACGCGTCGCCCCGAGATGCGACGCACGACCTCGTCGTCGGGGACGTCGAGCGCCAGCACGAGGTCCGGCACGACGCCCTGCGCGAGCATCACGTCGGCCTGTGCGCGGGTCCGCGGGAATCCGTCGAGCAGCCAGCCCCGCGCCATGCAGTCGGGCTGCGTCACGCGCGCGAGCACGACGTCCACGATGAGCTCGTCCGGCACGAGCTCGCCGGCGTCCATGAAGCGCTTGGCCTCGCGTCCGAGCGGCGCCCCCGCGGCGATCGCGGCGCGCAGCATGTCGCCGGTCGAGAGATGCACGACGCCCAGCAGCTCGACGAGCAGCTCGCACTGCGTGCCCTTGCCGCCCGCAGGAGGTCCCGAGATCACGAGTCGCGGCGGCGCGACGTGCTGCCGACGCACGAGGTACCGCAGCTTCTGCGCGAGCTTGACGGTCTGCACGGCGTCGACGATCTGGTCGCTCACGAGCTGCTTGGGCTGCAGCCCGTCGACGCGCAGCACTTTGGTCGAGGAGGACGACGACGACGACGCGAAGACGGCGACGACGCCGTCGCAGTGCGCGTGGTACGTCGCGAGCCGCGTGCGCACGGTGGCCTCCGTGTCGTCCGAGCGCTGCACGAGCCTCGCCCGCAGCGCGTCGTCCTGCGCCGGCGGCGGGTTGAACTCGAGGTGGAACGTGCGGCCCGTCTCGGGGTCCACGCGCCGCCCCGAGATGCGCTTGACGACCTCGTCGTCCGGCACCTCGAGCACGACGACGACGTCCGGCGTGAGCCCGACGCGCGCCATCGCCTGCGCCTGCGCCGCGGTCCTCGGGAACCCGTCGAGCAGCCAGCCGTGCGTCACGCAGTCGCGCTGCCGCAGCCGCGCGAGCATCACGTCTAGGATGAGCGCGTCCGGCACGAGCTCGCCGGCGTCCATGAAGCGCTTGGCCTCGCGCCCAAGCGCGGACCCCGCGGCGATCGCGGCACGCAGCATGTCGCCCGTCGACAGGTGCACGACGCCGAACGCCTCGACGAGCAGCTCGCACTGCGTGCCCTTGCCGCCGGCGGGCGGCCCCGCGATCACGATCTGCGGCGGCGAGATCGTCGCGTTCATGGAGGCGGAAGAGACGTCCGAGAGCGCGTCGCTTTTCGCGAGATTATGCCAGGGCTGCAGCGCGAAGCTCTGCTGCAGCGCCGCGACCTCGAGCTCGTCCGAGACCGCGAGCAGCCCGACGGCGCGGCCGTTCTCGGCCACGAGGCAGACGTTGTGCTCGTCCTGGTCCTTGATGAGCTCCGCGAGAAAGAAGTCGCCAAACTGCCGCGCGACCGCCGCGTTGTGTCGCGCGAGAATCGGCTCGAGGTCGTCGTGGTCCTCGACGCGCGCGCGACGCACGTGCAGCGTCGGTCGGAACGTCGCCTGCGCGCGGCACTGGAACACGCTGAGCTGCTCGAACGTCTCGAGGTCGCGCGCGTACTGCGCTCGCGCGTGGCTGGTCATCGTCGAAGAGGACGAAGCCGACCGTGAGGCGACCGGCTCAAAGAACTTGCGCAGCGCGTCGTCGCTCGCGAGCGTCGCTGCCTTGTCGGACGGCAGCACGAGCAACACGGTCTCGGCGTGCGGCAGCGCCTGGAACGCGGCGTGCAGCAGGTGCCGCAGCACCGCGACCGCGACACCAGCGGACGTAGAAGAGGACGAGCTGCTCTTGTGGGCGACGTGCGAGAGGAACAGCCACGTGGACGTGCGCCTCGGCAGCACGAAGCGGTCGCGCAGGAACGCGTAGAGCGGCTCGACGCGGTCGCTGAGCTCGGGGGCGCTCGGGCGGTCGTCGAGCGCCGCGAAGCCCACGACGCGGTCCGGGCGGCTGCCGTCGGTCGCCGTGAGCGCGAGCAGCGAGGTCTCGATGACGGCGCCGAGCGTCGCGCGACCGAAGAGCTGCTTGCGCGTCGCGGCGTCCGGCGCCTCGAGCTCGCTGACGAGCGCCTGGTCCGCGTCCACCGCGCGACGCACGGCGTACAGCGGACGCCCAGGACTCGACATGAGAGAGAGAGAGAGAGATAGCGAGACAGAGAGAGAAGGAATGAGGAGAGAGAGAGAGAGAGAGAGAGACGAGAGACGCGATGGGTCGTGAAGGGACGCGAGTGTGTCGTGGTGGTTTCATGCACCAGTCAACAATCCAATGGAGAATGCAAAACGTTGTCATGTGCTATGTACTGGAGAGCGATTGCTACTGCTGCTGCTGCTACTGCTGCTGCTGCTGCTGCTGTCTCTATCAGGCGCTCGCCTTGTTGGAGTGCGTCCTGGGACTCGACGTCGGGCTCTGGCTCACGCTCTTCCTGTTTGCGGCAGCGCCGGAGCCACCGACGAGACTCTGCCACGCGCGCGACGTCCAGAGCTGCAGCGCGCGCGTGAGTCCCTTGACGCCGAGTCCCTTGACGACCACGAACTCCTCGGCGCCGCGGACGTCGTGGCGCTCCGTGTCCAGCAGGTTGTCGGCATCAAACTCGTCCGCCACGAGGTGATCGCTGCCTGAGAAGTTCAGGTACGGCACCTCGTCGCGGTGGAACGCGTAGAGAACGACCTGGCGGCGGCGTGCTGCAGCCGGTGCTGGCGGAGGAGGAGACCTGGAGACGCTCGAGTGTCGACGGCTTCCACGCTCCGCTGGCGCCGGCGCTGGGACGGACGCTGCCGCGACCGCCGCAGAGACGGAGGCACCTTCGACGCTGGCGCGTCGCGTCTTCAGCCGTGCGATGGTCGAGACGCTTGGGTCCACGCGCACAGAACGAAAACCAGCGGTGATCGCAGGCCGTGTGCCGCGCTCGGGCAGTGCGAGGAGCAAGCAGTCCTTGTCGGGATACGCCTGGAAGACTGCGAGGAACAGACAGACAGAGAGAGAATGCGTCAGAGAGAGAGAGAAAAGGAGAGAGACCGAGAGAGAGAGAGAGAGACTGTGAAGTACGCACCGGAGGAGAGGAACTGGGGTGCGCGGGCCTCCAAGTCCGAGTCGATGGCGAACATGGAGATCGCGAGGCAGTTGTTGCGCAGCAGACAGCGCTCGATGGTCGCGAAGAAGTCGCTCGCGATGGCGTCGATGGCGCGCGTGCCGTCGGCGACCGCGATCTCGCAGCGCGTCGCCAGCGCGTCGCGCACCTGCTCGCTGTGTGCGTGGAACGTCGCGAGCCGCACGCGCACCGTCTCCTCCGTGTCGTCGGAGCGCTGCACGACGCGCGGCTCGACGTCCGGCGGTGGCGGGTTGAACGTGCGGTGGTACGTCTTTCCGGTCTCGGGGTCGAGCACGCGGCCCGAGATGCGGCGCACGATCTCGTCGTCGGGCACCACGAGCTGCAGGAGCGCGTCCGGCACGATGCCCTTGGCCAGCAGCGCGTCGGCCTGCGCGCGGGTCCGCGGGAATCCATCGAGCAGCCAGCCCTGCTGCCGGCAGTCGCGCTGCTGCAGCCGCGCGAGCACGACGTCCACGATGAGCTCGTCCGGCACGAGCTCGCCGGCGTCCATGAACGCCTTGGCCTGCCGCCCGAGCGCCGAGCCGGCCGAGATCTCGGCGCGCAGCATGTCGCCCGTCGACAGGTGCACGACGCCGAACGCGCGCACGATCCACTCGCACTGCGTGCCTTTGCCGCCCGCGGGCGGTCCCGAGATCACGAGTCGCGGCGGCTGCCGCACGCGGCACGGACGCCGCAGCTTGAGCGCCGCGTACACGCTCGTGGCGATGCGCCGCGCGACGGCGTCCGCGTTCCGCGCGGCGTCGACGTACACGAGCGTCGCGGTCTTCATGAAGCTTTGCACGACCGCCTCGACGCCCGCGCGGAACGCCGCGAGCCGGCGCCGCACCTGGTCCTCGCGGTCCTCGCGGCGGCGCTCGACGCGCGCGGCGACGCTCGCGGGCGGCGGGTTCCAGTCGACGTGGTACTCGGCGCCGGTGTCGGGGTCCACGCGGCGGCCGCTGAGCCGCTGCACGACGTCGTCGTCCTCGAGCGAAAGCACGAAGACGACGTGCGGCTGCAGATGCGCGGGCTGCGCGGCCAGCACGCGCGCCTGCTTCTCGGTGCGCGGGAACCCGTCGAGCACGAAGCCGCGCGTGTGGCAGTCGTCGTCGCCCAGGCGCTTGAGCACCATCTCGGTCATGAGCTCGTCCGGCACGAGGTCGCCGGCCTCGAGGTAGTGCTGCGCCTGCAGCCCGAGCGCGGTGCCCTGCTCGATGTGCCACCGCAGCATGTTGCCCGTGGAGAGATGCACGACGTGGAACTCGTCCACGAGCCGCGCGGCCTGCGTGCCCTTGCCAGCACCGGTCGGTCCCACGAGCACGATGCGCGGCGGCGTCAAGGAGGAGGAGGAGGACGACAACGACGCGCCGGCGCTTGTCGTCGTTGGGAGGGTGGCGGCGGCGGGAATGCCGCGCTGGCGGTAGAGCTCCGAGAACAGCGTCGCGTACTCGCCGGCTTTGTCGGGCGCGAACGAGTCGGTGCACGCGAGCAGCGCCTTGGGCGGCGCCGCCGCTGCCTTGTCGCCGAGCGGCTGCGCGACGAAGCTGCGCGTGTGCTGGTCGTTGGCCGAGAGCGTCGGCACGAGCGCGCTCGCGTGGTACCACGCGCTGTAGCTCGCGCCGTCGGCGAGCCGCCACTCCATTTGCTGGCGCTCGACGAGCGCCTGCAGCGCGCGCACGTCGTCCGGCACGACGGCCGGGCGCACGACGACCGCGGGCGAGTAGTCGACGCGCAGCGCGCGGTAGAAGCGGAAGACCGCGCCGGAGCTCACGGCGACCGTGTCGACGCACGAGAACGCCTGGTGCAGCAGCCCGAGGTCCTCGAGCTCGGCGCCGACCGGCACGGGCAGCACGACGCCGCCGATGTCGGGGCTCTGCGCGAAGAGGAAGTGCAGCAGCTCAGCGACGACGCGCGCGTGCGGCACCGCGGGGTCCTGGTTGAACGCCGCGAGCAGCACGCAGCCGCCGGCGCGGCCGAAGAGCAGCTTGCGCTTGAGGTAGTCGGTCGTCTCGGGCCACTTGCTGAGCGCCGGCGGCACCTGGTCGTCGAACGCCGCGAACGCGACCAGCGCGTCGCCCTCGCCATGGCCATCGCTATTGTTGGTGTCGACGACGCAGAGCGTCGTGCGCGCCGTCTCGATGAGCGCGCCCGTGTGCGTGATGCCGAAGATGCGGCGGCGGTCGGCGGCCTCTGGCCAGCGCAGCGCGTCGACGCGCTCCTGGTCCGCGTCCTTGCAGGGACGCACAGAGAGCAGCGTCATGACCGAGGGTAAAAAGAGAGAATGAGGTGATGGTCGGCTGCGGGCTGTTTATTGTCGGTGTGTGAGTCTGTGGGCGTGAGGGATAAAGATAGCGAGGCGAGCGTCATGGCGTTCATTGGCGGCGGCCGCGGCGCAGATGCAGGCGCAGATGGGCAGCACCAGCTGGTCGGTCGATGAACATGGCACTCGCATGGTTGTTGTTGACGTCGGTGGATGAATGGATTGACGACGAACGACCGGCGTCATGAGGGAGCACAGTACAGTATCGCCTCCTGATAACGAGCCGCAGAGACGCGCGGCAGCAGTGACAGTGACATCAACAATAGAGAGAGAGAGATGAAAATGGAAAATGGAAGTGGAAATGGAGACGAATCGCGAGGACGACGGCGCTTTGTCAGTGCTTGAGGTCGGTTTGTCAGTCAGGAGCTCTTCCCTCGATGGCTGCGTTTCCACCACCTTCGTCTTGTAAACTGCGCTTTTTTTTACAACACGTAAAAAGCGGATTCGAGGATGGCTGGAAACACACCAAAACAAAGCGCATTTTGGGTCGTCCTGATGAATTGCAGTTCCAAGAACCACAATTCAAATTGGAATTGACTTCAGGTTGCCATGGCAATTGCAGTCCATTGTGCCACGAGTCATGGCGAAGGGCAAGACGTCGGCAGCGATGCCCGCTGCGGCCGCGCCTCGCGCGAGTCTCTCGCGGTTCCTCTCGCGGTATTACGTGCTGAACGCGCTGGTGCCGGTCGCGTATGTCGTGATTCGGCAGTTTGTGAGCAGCAAGGAGCTCTTTGAGCGCGAGGGATTCCTCAACATCCCTCGCGAACACGAGATCTTTCTCTTGGTCGGCGCGTTGTTCCTCATGAACTACCGCAAGAAAGCGACGATCGATGGCGTCATGGCCATGCTCATCATGTACCTCAAGGTCGGCACGCTCGCGTGCCTCTTCTATCTCGACCGCCGACTGCTCGGCTGGATGCTCGCCTACTGTGCCGGTACGAGGAGCATTGGGAAGGGAGGCGAGGCGAGGAGATACTGACGAAAGGATATTCACTCTGCTGTGGTCGCAGTTCTATTTGTCGCTGTCGGGTATCCCAAGTACAATGGCCCCGACAACATCACCAAGCTCAACCCCGCGTCGATCGAGCAGTACATCAAGCGAGGCGGGGGCTACAAGTCATCCGGCAAGAACGAGGCGTGGCTCGTGTACTTCTACACCGACTGGAGTGACCACTGTCTGCAGCACGACGCCATGATCGCAGAGTTGTCACTGCAGTACGCGTCCGACACGCTCAAGTTTGGCAAGGTCGACCTCGACCAGTACCCAGACCTTGCACGAGAGCACCACATCGACGTGTCGACGACTTCGTGGCAGCTACCGACATTGGTGTTATTTGAAGGAGGCGAGGAAGTCGACCGTCTCCCGCGGATCACGGAAAGCGGCACTGCTCAGAAGGTTATCCTCGACAAGGTACGCCAGGTTTCTTTCACTTTTGGCAGCATGGTGCATCTTGCTTCGAGACTCACGCACGCCTTTTTGACTGATACTATAGCCTGGTCTGATCGCCGTGTTCCGGCTGGAAGAGCTTCACAAAGGGAAGACGAAATCCCCCGCAGGAAAGGCCAAAAAGAAGAATTGACGTGCAAGTTTGCAACTGGTTACGTGTGTCAACGATTCTCCTTGCTCACTTTTTCTCCCCGTTCACGCACCACCACGCCTCAACGCGTGAGTGGCTGAGCCCTCAAGAGATGCGCTTCAGTGGCCACCAAGGAGAAGGAAGTGCCCACAGTCCAGAGAGCCGGCATGGACGTCGTCATTTGGTGCAAAGGCAACACAGACAACTCGTCCACTTTCTCTGACGGAGGCACCGGGCTACAATTTCGATCACTCACTGTGGATCTTTACCACAGGGCCAACCGCACAATCCCATGCGAAGAATTTTGCATCCACGGTTGCTGACTCCCACAGCCTGTGGGCCACAAGCACACACAAAGCTTCGATGCAGCAACTTGCTGCCAGCAAGCACCAACAAAGACACGGACCACAATTCGAAGCTGTCGCTCCCTCATCGCCCCAAGTTGGAGCCCAACGGTATCCACCGCAGTCCGCGACCCGCCGCTTCAACAACTCGGCAAACGTAACGCTGCTTCCGTCAGCTCAGCTGCTGCTACAAGCAGAAACGGCTTTTCCATGGCAGCGACTCTTTGGTCTCCGATCGCTTGTGTCCCTCTGCAAGCGAATGCGTTCAGCACGATGCTGCACCTGTCGATACTCGCACTTCTCGACCTCTCACAAGGCATCGATCCGCGCCACTGGGTTCCTCGAACACGCGAGAGGGACACGCTTGGTGCAAGAGGCCGCCTTGTCGCACCGCCGCCACCACCGGACACCCGGCGTTACCCATTTAAATGGGAGCCCTGAGAGACCGTTGATGAAGAGACCGACGAGGCCGACTGCTGCCGCCTCGACGCGAGGTCATTTGGCATTCGGCCGCCAACGCTTCACTTCTCTCACGACCGCAACCGCGCCGAGACTCGACCTCGACGACAATGAAGCGATGCCACAGCAGTCCAAGCGTACGCAACGCCAAGCTCGCGTCCCATCGTGTCACGATCTACTTCCAAGACGACGCTGTACGCCAGCGCTCCGAGGTCAACGCGTATCGACTGCTGCAAGACGCCTCGTGCGACAAGCCATCGTCCACCAACGCCATTTTAGCACAGAAAGCGTTGCGGTATCGCAAGCACCTCAGTCGCATGGCGCTCACCGACGTCACGCTACCGGGGTTTGACGCCTCCAAGTTTCTCGGTGTCGATTGGCGCAAGACCCACAGCCTCGAAGCGCATTGTCGGAGGCACTGATCCGTAGCACACAGACAGCTAGAGCATCTAGAGACCAATAGTACTCCATTCACTTCTCTCCCAAACGAAGACACGCTTGAGTCGGCCATTGTTTATTGTGCTGTTCGTTTGGACGTGACATTGCTCGCTTACCTGCTTTGGCATACTTGAAGATGAAGAAAGAGACGACGGCTGGGAAAACGTTCTCTCGATGTGCATGCGTGCGGCTCGTCTTCTCCCCGATTGCGTCACCCATGGAGCATGTCGAGGGAAGAGGAGATGCGTCGCCAACTTGGCTCCATTCTCTCCACTGTCCAGCCCGCCGTAGTACGGCGGGCTGGACAGTGGACTCCCTACGACCCGTAGGGAGTCCCTCGTGCCTCGTCGTGACATGCGCACCGTCCAATTTAAGCGGAATGTCCAGATTCTGGACATTCCGCTTAAATTGGACGGTGCGCATGGACTCCAGAACGATCCACCGACCGGAATTCTAGAATCGGGAGCGAGTGTCGAGACCTCGCGATGGTTTCCACCGATCGATCGCGTGATAGACAAATCAAGTCAAACCCCAAGCTCTGTTCTAGATAACAGTGTCGAATGCTGCAAGTTGAAGCCCACGTATGTGATGAGAAAGGTCGCATCGCACTTCAACGCAGGGGGGTTGAAAAAAATAGCAGAGTCAGCTGCGCATAGAGACCGTTGCACCGCTCTCGTTCTGCTGGTGGTGGTGCTGGTGCTGCTGCTGCTGACCGCTGGTGCTTTTCGATTTCGTCGTTTGCACTCGGCGGAGCTCATTCTCCTCCGCCTGCGAGACACCAAGGGGCTCAGTTTCTGAAAACCCAGTTGTCTATCAAACGAGAGATCCACTCCTCCAGTCAGCCAGTCAGCGAGCCAACCATCCAGCTAGCTGACTTACCATGAGCTCTGACACCGCTATCATCATCAGAACTGATTTGTGGGCACCGACGAATCTTGATCGCCCGCCGCCTGTCGCGTTGAAGACCCCGTTGCAGCCTCACCGCATCACGCTCTACTTTCAGGACGAGGACGTTCGGAAGCGCTGCGAGAAGAACGCGAGCGAGCTTCTGCGCTGTGCACTGACGCACACGACGCCGACCAACAACTCGACGCTCGCGACGAAAGCGCTACGGTATCGCCACCACCTCTCGCGCATGAGCCGCTCAGACGTGCTGAGTGCAGGCTTTGACGCGTCCAAGTTCCTGGGCGTCGACTGGTGCAAGACCTCGAGTCTGAAGGCGCACTGTCGACGCCAGCCGTGAGCTGCTTGCATGGATTGTATACGCTGGTATTGGTTTGCGTGAGTCCGTGTGCTACGAAAGGAAGGAAACATGAGAGAGAGAGAGAGTGAGTGAAACACGGCTCATGTTGCATTTTCTTTTCAGTCCACTTCTAGATAAATGTGATACCAGCCAGCGAGAGACATAGAAAGGCAAGAGACGAGAGGCGAGCGATTGATGGAGTCAAGCGGAACACAACAAAACAAACCATGTCGTCATTGTTCGCGTGTTGGCATTCGTCGTTCCGCAACAAGAGCTTCCACCATCCATGGCGCAAGATGTACTGCACTGCATGCCCATGAGCCGTGTGCCGCCATCGCTGGTACACTGTACAGTCCCTGCGATCGTGTGAACCGCCGAGTGTACGATGGCACCGAAGCAGCAGCCTCAGCAGCTCCTTCGCCTTCGACAGAACAAAGCCACGCGCCCGATTGAAGCTGCTTCGATTCGGTTTCAACGCCGACAGCCTTCGCCCATTGGCTGCTCGGGTTTGACGCCGCGCGTGCGCTTGCAGCGCAGCCCGCCCTGTCGGCTGCACCCATGCTGTCCGACGGACGTGAGCATGACCCGCAGCACAACGCATTGGCTCGACTCACTCATTCCTCAAGTCTCTGCGACGCACCACCCACCCACTCAGTCATCACCACACTCTAGCCCGACTCTAGTCAGCATGTGCAAGCCCGTGAGCTCCAGCGTCGCTTCCGCCGCCGCCGCTGCCACCAGCAGTCGCTACCCACAGTCGCTCCCGAGACGACACATCATCGTCCACTTCGAAGACGACGCGCTGCGAGCGCGATGCGCGAAGAACGCGCAACGGCTCTTGGCCATGAGCTGCAACAGCGACGCGTCGTCGTCCGGCACCAGCGCGCTGCTCGCGCGGAAAGCGCTCAAGTACCGCAAGGTCTTTGATCGCATGCAGGGCGTCGACGTGACGTCGCCCGAGTTTGACGCCTCGGCGTTTCTCGGGGTGCAATGGCGACGAAGCTAGATCCACGTCTATCTCTATGTGGTCAAGTGTCTCTGTCGTCGTACAAGATGGAGCTCTATGAGAGCTCCGAGGGGCCATTGGAAGCCCCGTGCATTTGTGAACGTGCTCAATACAATTCATACCATTGATGAACGCCGTTCTTCTTCTCATGTCTAGATCCAAGTGACTGTACTACTGTTGGCTCGTGGAAGCAGTCGCCTCGTGATCTGTGGCACTCGCTTCTCGCAGAACGAGAGCAGCATGCTGTAACAAAAGCAAACGAGGAGGAAGAAGCAGAAGTAGAAGAAAGAGACGAAAGAAGAACGAAGAAGAAGAGGAGGAGGAGGAGGAGGAAGAGCAACGGCGCGTCCCACTCCTCGTGAGATTGGTTTGACGCTGACTCAACCACCACCGCGGCACGCGCTGCAAAGGCCACGCACGCGCAGCATGGGCGCGTGTGGACAGATCGGTCAACCACCGTTAAGCTTCCAATTCCGCTGACTCGGAGAGGAATTGGAAGCTTAACAGCGCTGCACCTGAGACGTTGCGCGCTTCACGGGGCTGCGTGCGCTTGCGCCCTGCAGCCTGCTCAGCTCTCGATTGGGCAGCATTGCTTCCATTCTTTCTTCGAGTGCTGACCGGTCGGTGCTGCAAGCACACGCAACCGCTCTCCGACACGAAACGACGCGCCACTGTGACGGGGCCACCGTGCTCTGGTCGGGTCCCTTGTTGGTTCAACCAGAGACGTCGTGGTTAAACAGAGCGTGCCCGCCTGTGGTCGGTCGGCCGGCTCTCAGTCATATCGCACGGCGGCGCATGTCTTTCCTTCCTGCGCTGCGTGACCCAGCAAACCAGCGAACCAACCAACCAACCGCCGGCGTCGACCGAGTGTCAATAGAAGGCAACGCTCGCAGGCGTTGGGTCGGGGACCCGAGAGCACACCCGCTCCGGTCTCTCTCTCTCTCTCTCTCTCTCTCTCTCGCTCTTGGTCGCCGCATTCGCACGTGCCTTCATTGTTGAATTCACCCTCAATTGAGCAAGCGCAAACTTGGTCAAGACGAACACATGTGCCCTGCTTCAAGTTCGCAAGCGCCGGACACGATCATTCCTCCGCGACGACGCATTACGATTCGATTTCAGGATGACGCACTTCGCCATCGATCCGAGAGCAATGCGCACGCGCTGCTGATCAGCGCCACGAGCCCCGACAGCGCGACCAGCAACGCGAGTCTGTTGGCGAGGAAGGCGCTCAAGTACCGGAGGCACCTGCACCGCGTGCGTGGCGTCGACGTCACAGCGCCGACGTTTGACGCGTCCAAGTTTCTCGGCGTCGAGTGGTGCAAGACGCCGTGTCTGGAGGCGTCTGGCGAGGGCGATCCATAGCCAGCCAGTCGGTCAGTCGGTCAGTCGGTCAGGCAGTCAGTCAGTGCAGTGACGTCATTCATGGACTTCTGCGAGAAGTTCGAATCCATGTTGGGTAGAGAGTACAGTAACACCTCTTTTTACGGGTATCAGGACAATGTTGAAGCCAAGTTGTGGAACTGTGGAACCTCTTGAGTTGCATGTCTGGACCGATGATGGGATGTACCCATTTTATGGTAAAATGGGTGCAGCGCTGGCGAGAATGTTCGGTGTCGCTTTAGAGAACTGTAGGTACAGCAGTGTATCCAATCTGTAGAGCAATCGGAAAACTTTCTGCGGAGCTCCAGTTCAGACGATCCGCTGGGAGATGCCGCTCTCGACGTTTGCTAGTTGCTGCACTACAGCGCAAGCCATCAGACAGGCAGCGACGGCGACCGTTGGATTGCGTTTACACTCGAGATCTTCATCCGGTTGCCACGAAATGACACGGCATACAGGCGCTTTGGGATCTTTGGTTGCCTCAAATGGGACAGGACCTCTTGCCCAGAGCGAGTCGCTATACAGTCTCAGAGACTTCGGGTCGTTTTTGAGAGATCTCTGTTGTGTTGTGCTCGAGTGTCCAGCGCTTCACTTCACTGATACGTGCGGTGGAGCCGTTCAGATACAGACCAGCAACACAGATTGTTCCGACGCAGACATCGTGTGGCTGCGTGACCGAATCTGAACTACGTTGTTGGCAGACGTCGTCGCGATATCATAGACAGCGCGATCAGTTCGTTGGTGGTCTCGATGACTTTTGCAGCTGTGGTCTCGAGTCGTGCGTGACTGACTGAGAAGAGCGAGAGGCCGACAGTTGCATCATCCAAAGGCAGACACGTACGGCGCCCGTACCCGCTCTACATCCGTCCTGTCAACGTCTCAGAAGTCACCCATCGCTCGTGGGGGCGGCCAACGGGAAACCACACATCACGGTTCTGCGGCGTCCGTCGCTTGGTGATGCGAGCCGCATCGTACCGTAGGAAATGGAATGAATTGGGATCCCACCCCTGGAGCAGTCGTTTCGCGCCTCCAAAAGGCTGAACCGGCGCCATTCGGCTGCGTCACGACGGAACACTGTCCTGCGCGAGTGCAGCACGCGGTCGCCCCATTTAGCTGCCTGTGTGCCAACAAGATCGCGGAGACCACGAGGGCGAAACGACCCACGTACGGGCGCGCGGCATCGACCGCCGGCAGTGTTATCGGCCAACCAGCGTCGGCAATGGCCATCAGAAACAGCCTCTTGGCTGACCAAGAGTTCGCTTTTCTCCCGCTCTTCTTCGACGTGGGCCGTCTCGCTCTCTGGTGCTCGTCGCCGAACAGGCACCACGCATCCCAGTCGACGGCTGGACCAACAGCGAGAGGGCACCAAATTGGCCACGCCAGAGAGAGGGGAGCGTACGTGCACAAGGCAGCAGCAGCAGCAGAGAGAGGACATCGACGCTGCAGGCAGAGAGAAAGAGAGAGCGTGCGCGTGCGCCTTCGACGTTCCTTTCGCTCGCGGCAAGCTACGCCTGCCCCGATCTGCGCTGTGGTGCTCATTGCGAGTTTTCTTCTTGGGCAAGGCCGATCGATCGCTGGTCCTCAACTTGGCGTTCTCTCCCCCATTTCAGTCATCATTCGAAGATCGAGCGGCCGGACGAAGCGTTGGGTCTGACGCGTCGCTCGGGTTACGGCTCCACACGAAGAGCGCCGTTTTACTCTCGTTTGTGTATTCGCTCTCGACGCCGTGACCAGACGCCAGTTCACGTTCACGTACCAAGCGCGAAGCCCATCTCTGCTGGTTGAAGCCGATCTTGATCTTCCGAGCGAAGCTGCTTGTCGTCAGTCTCCCGAGCGCCTAGCGTAGCCATCACATTTCAAGTGGATCACCGGAAGCGCCCAGGGTCTCTCTGCTCTTGTGTGCGTACTGTGGATGCTCGCTGATCAGCATTTGCATCGCGACGGGTAGTTTCCAGCGTTGACGACGACCACCACGTCGTGACATCGACCGAAGCATCCGTCATGGACGCTATCTTTCTGAAGGACCAAGGAGCGGAATGGAGCGACGATCGCAACAACAGGAACAGCAACAATCAAGCAAGCGCGCACTCAGACCCCATCTCTGTCCGCATGCACCACGCGTTCTCCATGCCAGAAAGCAATCAGTCGAGCATGGATGACACGTACCTCCGTGAGCTTCTGGGCAGCTCTTTGCCTGATGGTGTGCCCGCAATGCGTTCCGTCGTGCGAAGAACGCAGTCCTGCGGTGTGCACACGCAGCACAGCCGGCATGTGCAGGGCTATCGACTCATGATCGGGTACCGTGACGAAGCGCTGCGTGAGCGCTGCCAACGGAACACGCAGCAGCTTCTTCAGACCGCGATGGACGAAGCGTCAGCCCACAGCAACAGCGCCATTCTCGCGCGCAAGGCCGTGCGGTATCGCAAGATCCTGGAGCGCATGGAGGCCGCCGACGCCGACGTCTCGGACCCAGCGTTCGATCTCTCCGAGTGCCTCGGCGTACGCTGGCAGCGCGTGAGCAATGCGCAGGACATAGAGTCGTTTCGGGAAGATGCCAGCTCCTCCTCCGATGCATGACGTTAGACGCAGCTTTCATATATGTATTTTCCATTGAGTGGGGACGCAAATCGGTTGGTTGTCTGCTTGAACGTTTGTCATACTTCCAATCTCCTCTCCCCTCCTCTCCTCTCCTCTCCTCTCCCCTCCTCTCCTCTCCTCTCCCCTCCTCTCCCCTCCCCTCCGCCTCTCCTCCTCTTCCTCTTCGCATTCGTCTACCATACTCCCCTCTCGCCCACACGGCGCCGTCTTTGATCCATCGATGGATGCCATGACCCTCCACAAGAGACGAAGACGCTGGAGCGGATTTCACAAACCGCTCACGCTGGTTGGTTGATATCTGGCGTAACCCCCAGATTACCCTATCATCGTGACCCTTCAGGATCCACAGTCGACCTTGCAATAACACAACGGAGAATGGCGAGTGGAGCTGATGGCAGCCATGCGACCTCGACATCCACAGCGGTGCCGCTGGAGTACCTACGCGCTTGCTATCATGCCTTCCTGCAGCGCCGACTGGAGCGCGGTGCCCATAGCATCCGGACTCGCCAAGGGTACGAGCGCTTGCGTCTCAAATACCAGCCCCGGATCCGGTACTTGCACGAGCACCCCGATCTCCGGAATGCACTGGATGCCGGACACGACCCGGAAGACGTCCAGACTTCCAGCGATGACGCGCACACTGTCCAGCAATCCGGCAATTCGGATCCAGAGCCCGCACTGGCTCCATTGTCATACAGCGACGATGAAGACGGCAACGTTGAACTTGGCGATGGAGATGAAAGGGAAACACACGAAGCGCCCGTGGAAGCGTCGATCCCGAAGGACATTGTGGACGAACCACAGAAGCAACAAGTTGAGGCTACTGAAGTCGAAGGGGAGCAGAGCCCTTTGACCAGTGGGGATGACGAAGCGGATGGACTGAAGACGTTGGTCGGCGTCTACTTTGACGCGCATGTCAAGCGAGTAATCACAGACGTGTGTTGGCCACTGGCGCACCGCGGTGGTGGACTGCAGGATGCAAGCAAGCGAGCCCCATTGGAGCCGGTACGGTATGAATGTGCTGGACACGAGAGCCGGGCGACTTAGCGCAATGTGATGCCCGTAGATACCCGAGTGGCTGGAGCTCGAGCAGAACAAGTACTTTGCATTCATGCTCAAGACTCTATCGTGGCTGTTTCCGGGGCTTCCTGGGTATGAGGCGCAAGAACAAACCGAACGCGACTGGAAGAAGGACTGCGAGTTCGACGCGTTCGGCACACATGGACTCTCGCTCGAAGGGTTCACGATATCGATTTTGGACCTCGTCACCGCATGCACCGACGGCAGCACTGATGAATGCCTCGAGTTTCTTGGCCAGATGAACAAGCGACTCGAGACATCATTGCCAGTATTTCGGGTTCCCACGACGTCAGCTTTGCCGCCTTCGAATGGTGATGACGACCCACTCACTGTCCGCGATCCCTTTGAGCCCGTCATTTGGCAGCTCGTGCCACTGTCGACACTCATTCCTTGTCAGATGCGCCCCCGTCCGCAATTTTTCGAGCTCAAAGCAAAACTGGCAGTCGCACCGGTGATTGTATTAATTCTTGCCGGTGATGAACGGTACGTTCTGAATGATGGCGTCAATGTCGTGGAAAGTTGATTTCTCACTCTGTTTGCTCGATTGGAAGCGCTCTCGAGTTTCAGCTGTCGACAAGCGCCAAACTACTAATCCGTGAGCTGGACCATCGCTCGAGTGTCCGCCGCAATACGATGTCCACGCGAGCGTCATCTCATTTTATTGAGCTCGAAAAGCAATGTCTTTGGACGTTTCGATCCTTCCACGCTCATCCGACAGTTCTGCTATTCCCCAACGAGTTGCTGAGTCGTAGAACGCTCGCACTATACGGCTGCTGTCGACTTCTTGAATCTCATGAACACGAAGCTGGACAAAGCGATCCCTCGATCTCCAACAGAGGGGACCCCATTTTCACTTTCTTCACGGCCGTTCAAGATCCCTTCCCTTTGTTGTATGGCGAAGAAAAGAGCCTATGCGGACGTATTGATCGGCAATCAAGTAGGCTATTCACGATCGACCATCGTGAACGCCACTCTCAGTACTTCAAAATTACATTGCAGACCTCGTTGATTCACAACTCCAGCTCTGCAGGTGGAGCTGGCGCTGCAGCTGTGGTTGCTGCTGTCGCGAACATTGATTCAAGTGGCACAGCAGCATGCTCAACGACCGGAACTGAGGCAAACAATTTGGCAGGTGGGCATCATGCAACACCCCACTCATTCCTGTTTGTGGTGGAGTTTCCCCAAGATCAATTTCTCTCTCAGAATACTTCAGCGTCGCAAACAACGGACGCTAGCATTCCATCGCAATGGTACACAACGTTGTGTGGTGCCAACGAGAACAAGACTATCTTCATCGACACCTCGAAGTCCCACTCCAAGATGTACTACTTGTACGTGTTCACGTTGCATGGGTTCTACTTCGAGGCGACGTACGAGGATCATGACCACCATACAGCCGCGTTGAGTGCGCAGGCGAGTGTGCTTCTCCATCGTACCAGCTCGTCTAAGAGGAATGCCTCCCCGACTACTGCTCCCACAGCCCGCTCTGACAAAGGCAAATCTCCAGCAACAGAACAGACAGGGGATCCCACTGCCGCCATACAGCCACCGACATCGTCTGTCAATCTTCACGGTGTTGTTTCGAGCGCTGGACTTCTTCGGCACCTTCTTTTGATGAGGAAGCAGCGTCAACTGGCAGTAAAGGCGGATCCGCCACCGCAGTTTGTGCCTGGCTCGAAGATTACGAGCATAAGAATGCTATCAACAGCGGCTAGGCTTCGAGCGAAGTTCCTTCGAGCACGGGTAATGGATCAACGTTCACGACGGCAACGACAGGAAGACGAGTTCCGCGCCAAGGTACTTGCGCGTCTCATGCGAGCCGAGCAAAAACGTCGACGAGGAGGAGTGGCGATTGCTGCGGTGGAAACGACAGAAAGTGACTCGATGTGTGAGCTGTCGCCTGATCTTGAGGCACGTGCAACTCTTCTCGTGAATTTCTTTCGTGAAATGGCATTGTTCCACCCTACACAACGAGAGATCGACCAAATGCAACAAGACGATGATGCACTTGCTGCAGAAGAAGACAAGTTGCTGGAACACTTTGCCAGCCTATTTGATGATGATCATGCGCTGCATAACATTGTGGACGCGGAAAAATGGCTGAGCTCGGATGACCGTGGTCGGCGACGCATGTCTCAAATGCAAGAAAACGTGGAGGTACGCCGATCGTCTTTGCTGGATGCAGGCAAGGAGCAAGTACCAGAACTTCATCGGCCATCACGAAAGATATCAGATGCTAGTGCCAAAGCAGAACCGCCGACTCGTGCGTCTGACGACTACATCAGTACGGCGGATCTCATTCGTCGACTTGTGGAGGAGGCTGCTGCGCAAGAGAAGGAGGAGGCACAGGAGGGTGAGCACTGCGATGGCAACGAGCTCGAATTAACGTCAGAACTTGCGCTTTCATTGAATCATGCCCGTACAAGCACAACACACGACCAGATACAGCCGCGCGAAGTTCAAGAAGAGATAGAGTCAGCGAGGCGAGAGCGTTGGATGGATTCGGCGCACATCCAACGGCTAGCGAATGAAGAAAAATTGCTCAAGACAAGAGCTGCTCTGCGGCCAACACTCGTTCCGACGATGCAAACTCTAGAAGATCAAGGTGCATCGCTTCAGTGGCAGCCTGTTTGGCAGATGGACGTGGCAGTCAATCACGACAACCAGACGAATGCACCGGTGACGAGTTCACCCAACCACCAGCCGCGACCACCCAAGTCTCCGAGACTATGGCGGCCATACTCCGGCTCTGCTGTCCCTCGTCACCGGCCGCATACAGCAAAAGCGGTAATGGTGTCGACATCATCGTCGCTGGCTACTTCGTGTTCGCCCGATGAAGCGGCAACCTTTGCATACATCAACACTCGACGTATCCGAAGCGCTCGGCTTGGTAGCTACCGACCACCTGGAGAAGTGCTCCATTCGGAGCCTGTGCAGCCTCAACGGGACATTCCGCTGGCTTTTCGCAACCCGCCATATAATGCGCTAGCGATTGTTGGTGAGATTGATACCTCACCAACAGAGCAGATGCACGTCGATTTGCAGGATCAGCCAGTGGATACGAAGTCGACGACACTGGAACTGGTTGCACAGTGCAATCAAGTGATGATTGAGCGCAACGAGAATGTACGTTCTCCAAGTCTCGTTAAGAATGAATCACTTCAAGCGACGATGGGCAAGCCGCCAACGAGAAAGAAGAAGCGTGCGAAGGTGACACCACAAGATCGGCGCTTTGCCGAGCGAGTGAAAGAACTGTTGGCAATATCTCCATATGCGAATTCGGACCAGGTACTGAAATCTTAGCAAAACATAGCTCGGCGACTCGGTTGTGAAGCACCGCAAGGATTCTCCATTGTGGATATCAACTGTTGTCGTCAGGTTCGGCCCGTCTGGAGTGGCGCGAATGCTCTGACACTTCCAGCGAAAGGCCCGAGTATATGGGGCAAGACAGGTCCGACGTCAATGGATCACTCTTTGCTTGACCCGTGTTTCGAGACACCAGCGTCCGGCGCGATGGGGGAAAGGTTTCGTACGGGCTCACGTATAGCAGCCTTCCACGAACGAACATAAGATCATCCTCGTCTAGTGTCGCGAATTCCACGATCAACCGTGTACCAAGCCAGCCTAGCAAGGTAACAAGTCGGCCGACGAGAAGTTCGACGGTACTGATTTCGAAGATGCGTGACGCTGAAACCTGAAATGACACAAGCACAAGGTCTGTACCTGGTGTACTTTCAGAGCTTGAGCGATGGAATGCGATCAATACGAGCATCCAAGTCATCGCACTGAGGAAGACAATGATGATTGGTAATCCGACGCGGCGGCGGAACCAAAACCGTTTCTTGAATGGTGGTGTTAGCGCGTCGAGCGAGAGAAGCCACTGGAACCAAATGAACGCCGTCACTATCAGTACAGTCGGAGTCAGTGCCCATGCGACCAGAATCATGAGGCAAATTCCGATCATGAGCAACTGAAACGTGGCAAAGACGTAGTCAAACGTGAAGAGCAAGGTGCGCAATATATCTCGGTGGAAGTGTAACGCCAGCGTTCCACAGAAGATCAACGTGCCAATGAAACTCACAGCGCTCAACCATACGTCGACACGATTTGACGGACCCATGAGAATGACTCGGGCGGTTCCAATCAAGAGTGTGACGAACCCGGCCAGGCCGAACATGTACATCGGTACAATAACCATCCAAGGAAGCGGGTCGTTCGAGAGTGCCTCTGGGGAGTAAGGAAGAACTGTCCGAGTGGCCTCGAGTCGAGACAGTGACAGACGAGAGAGCAGCAGTCGCTGGAGGTTGGGAGCACGATACGCGCGACGCATGGCTTCCACTCCTTCTACCGATGTAACGCTGCGTCGACTTTGTGCACTGGCGAGGGAGCATCTCAGTCTTGCGCGCAAAACGACGCAAGGGATGACGTTGAAGCCTGGAAAGCTCGCGTGTGTTCTTCGGATCTTGAGAACAACGTTCCTTGCCATAAAGATGGTGATCGTCGTGGCTGTAAACACAAGAAGATTCGGAATTGAGAGCTGCTGCTTCTGCACGGTAATCTGTCGATGCCGTGGGTCGTGCACCAGGTCGAGGACGCACAAGACGGCGACAGAAAGCACCGCTGGGATGGCCATCACGATGGATCGTACCGCAGTCATGTAGGTACGGAAGTTGGCGTCCAAGAGGATCACGATTTGGATGCCCCACCACGTTGGGACAACAACCAGACTTCGCTCGTCGCCCAGCATGTACGCGAGGCTGCCCCAGTTGATCGCATTGATACACGAGATGAACCAGAATTCGTGCTCTCGTGCCAGCAGACGCACCACATCCAGCGATAGAAACACCAACGTTAGGCTTAGTGCGAGAATCGGTAAACAGACCAGCGCGATGACAGCGAAGCGCACGTTGCTCGGGGGTAATACAAGCGTCAAGAAGAAGACGACTGTCCCCAGCCGATGAAGTGTCGCCACGGTCATGTACCGTCGCGTCATAAACTGCACGACCCATGTGCGCCATCGTGGGCTTGACACGCTCGCCCAGATTGTGCGAGAGAGGTCGATGGTCGGCAGAGGCTGCGTGTTGTGGAGTTTCAGCTGACTCGAGCCCGACGTGATCGCTGAGGTCGGTGGCGAAGCTGGAAGAATCCGATTCGACCTTAATGTTGACCGCCGAGTCCCGCCGTCAAGGGCAAGCATCGTGTTGTGGTGGAAGCAAGGTGTCAATGCTGCGTTTGCTAGTACGTGCAAGCAAAAAATAGCGGTGGATCTAAGCTACCAGTGGACTGAACGGAAGCGACGCCGAGCAGCCTTCGTAACGGCTTGGTCAAGAGATCGAACTGACAGATTGCAGGTGAATGGCGCGCGACTCGATGGCGTCGATCGCGTCCGTGGCGCCGTCGAAAGTCACAGCGCGGAGACCAACAGAAAGCTCGAAGGCGTTGTCGGCGACCAAGGACAAATCGCTGTCCAACGTGACTCTGACGAAGCGCACGGTGCGTCACGAGTCAGAATGGCCCAAAATGATTCATTCGCTGATTGAGAGGCACGACACGATTGCTGGACAGTAGAACTCGCTTGTGTTTGATGTTGCTGAGCTGAAAAGCAGCCTGAAGGTACGACACACGTGGTGGATTCGTCGGCACGCCACTGCATCCGATTAAACTGAAGGGATCGCTAGGAGCTGCAAGACACTGGAAAAGAGGTCGCGCAGCAGGATGAGACACTGCAGCATCTAAGTGCCAAGGTGGGTGGGGATGGAGCGACCGATTGCGACCACGTTTGCTTACTTGTGGTGGCTGGCTGGTGCACAGGTCGACGCGCTACAGGAGGCGTTCACTTCACTCTCCGATGTCTGTCTATACGTCGGTGGGTATCAGCGTGGGCTCGCAAAATGTAAGGACGATTGTCATTGACGCCCTTTGCTTCAGAGGAAACACATCGAAAGATGGAGGAAACGTCAACCGACATGTTGCGGCGATTGACGACGCTAGAGCGAACAGTTGGAGAGCTTCAACAGCAGACTGCTCGATGTGATGGGAAACGGAGGCAACTTCAGGACACCAGCGATCGACGGTTCGCTGACGTGCAGGAGACGTTTGCGAAGCTGGCGATGAGTATCTACGAAACTCAAGCGGAACTAGGGCGTGTGAAGCACACAGCTGACCACCTTATGACCCAAGAACAGGCCGTGAGCCACCTCACACAGTCTCTGCAGACGTCGCAAGAGCAAGCAGCCGAGTCTCTGCAACGACTGCGAATCGAGACCAGCCACCTTCAGGCGGAAATGATGTCCTGGAAGGAAGAAAGCACGTCGGCCAATGTGTCGCTTGCAGCCGATGTGGTGGCGATTACCAAGGACTGCTGTGGATTGCGATCGACGTTGACGCAGCAGAACGCGCAGTATTTGCAGAGACTCGAGGCGCTGCGTGAGACGATGGACCGTCAGGGAAAAATCGACAAGACCCAGCTCTCGCAACGTCTTGATGCGCTAAGTGAGAATATCGCAGCGCTGGAGATACGATTACGTGAGGCGGTCGGGTCGCTGCTGAAAAATCAGGCGCGCATCCGAGAGGCAGTGGACGAAGGCATGACGATCTGCTCGAGCGAGGTCAAGACACAAAGTCACGAGTGGAAGACTGTGCAGCAAGAGCAAGGCGCCAAACTCGAAGAGTTACTGCAACTTACAGCTGCACAATCCGTGGAGTGGACGCAGCGCCACGAGGAGCTGCGGTGCTCTGTGCGGGTTCTCGCGACGACGCTCAACATCAAGCTGTAAATCACCAACACCGCACTGTGAGAGTGCCACGTGTCCCGTGTGGTCACACGTAAAGCGTCGACTTCTCGTTCGGCTCATTGCCGTCGCCTTTGCCGTACTTGTTCTTGTACTTGTCCCGCAGCGCGGCGTACTTGGACGAGACCTCCTGCGTGTTCCGAGAAGCATTGAGGTCAGTTTGATCGAGACAAATAACGAGAGACGAGAGAGAACGCACGTGTTCCTTTCGGACGTTGAGCAGGTTGTCGTCGAGGTCTTTGAGCGCGCCAAGGCTGCGGTATTCGTACTTGCGGCGATCACGAGCGCGATTGTACTCGCTACTGCAGCAGAAGCGAAGCACCTCCATCGTGAAGAGTCCGAGCAGTAGATACGCGGGCGCAAACTTGCTTTCCTCGAAGCGTCGTAGCTCGTCGTCACTGCGATGGAATGCATGAGAACTGCATCATCATAAAAGCGATGTACGCCCCTATAAACGTACGTGAGTTTGAGATCCGCCTGGTGCTCGCGAAGAAAGCGGTTGATAGCCGGTCCTTGAGTGAAGATGACGATGGCCAGCACAAGCTCCATGAGCGCGAGGATGATGAGCAGATGCGACGACAGCGAGAGGCACGGCGCGCACGAATGGTACGACGCGCCGCACCAGCTCATGGCGGCCATGAGGATCATGACGCCGCCCACGACCAGAATGGGCACTATACAGGTTCTTCTATGAGATCAACAGCGCGTAGAAACAGAGGAAGTGAGGGAGAGATGTCGGACGCCACGCACCGTAGAGCCATTCCGGCGCGAAATGGTTGAGTCCTAGCGTCCACCGATGCATGAGATACCGGTGTCGTCCACAGAAGATGGATCGTTTCGAGCAAATGACGGACCGAGGTAGAGCGCATAGACCGTGAGCGCTGTGCCGCAGATGATGTCGACGCCGTTGAACACGAAGAGCGCGCTGCCCGCGCAAAGCTCCGCGCACGAGTCGCCCATGCTGCTCTTCTCTCTGTCTCTGTCTCTCTGTCTCTCTCTCTCTTCGAAGAGCTCAGCCAGCTCGACTTCAAGGTTAGCGGTTACGAATATCCAGGTTACGATCATCCCAACTAGCAAAACATCCTAGACACTGTCCACTCCCTCAATACTGGCCCCTTGTGGACCGGACCACCCCACGCACCATCACTCTCACTGCTGGCGTCCACCGAGGAACACGCATACGTATTGTGTGTGGTGGTGACTACATGATGACGATGCCGCTGCCGATGATGCCGCTGCTTCGCTCGCGTCTCCCGTCGCTTCTGCGGCGGCACGCGGGTCCGCGTCTCTCGCGGGGATTCGCGGGTCCCTCGCTCGCCGACAGCGGACTGCCGGACATCATCATCACGCCACTGGCCGCCAAGGTACGTGCGCTCTTTTGGGATCCGCTGTGTTGGTTGGTATTCCGACCGCCGCGAAGACGAGCTCATCGCGCGTCTGCTCTTCTGCTCTTCGCTACAGAAACTCGCAGAGGCGGCGGCCAAGCAGAACGCCCCCGATCTGATGCTGCGCGTCGCCGTCGAGGGCGGCGGCTGCTCGGGGTTCAAGTACGTCTACGAGTTTGAGAAGACGGCGACCGGCGACGACGAGGACATGTGCGATCTTGTCATCTTCGGAGGCGATGTGTAGTACTCATATATGTATGTGTATATGACAGCGTGTTTGAGCAGCACGGCGGCAAGGTCGTCGTGGACAAGGAGTCGCTCGAGTTCATTCGCGGCAGCACGATCGACTTTGAGCAGGAGCTCATCCGCAGCGCGTTCGCGGTCGTCAACAACCCGAACGCCGCGACTGGCTGCGGCTGCGGCAGCTCCTTTGATCTCAAGGAGTAACAACCTGAGCAACACGTCCGTCGTTTGTGTGTTCTGTCGTCCGTTTTTGTGTCAGTCCCAGAGCACGAGGCAGCCGTTCTTGTCGCAGGACGCGAGCCCGTCGCCGTCAGGGCGCCACACGCAGCACGCCACGGCGCCCTGGTGCCCGGTCGACAGCTCGCGCTCGAGCTTGCCCGAGATCGTGTTCCAGAGGAACACGTGTCCGTTGGCGCCGCCCGCGGCGGCGTACGCGCCGTCGGGACTGAGCGACGCCTGCGCCCAGTCAAAGCCCGCGTGGTACGCGTCGTGGCGCAGCGTCACGACGCTCTCGAACGTGCGCGTGTCGAGCAGCTGCAGCGTGTTGTCCCGCGAGTTGGTCAGCAGCCGGTTGCCGTCGCGCGAGAAGCTCACGGACGTGACCTGGTCGGCGTGCAGCCCCGAGAGCTCGCGCAGCGGCTGCTTGGAGCGCGCGTCCCAGAAGCGCACGGCGCCGTCCTGGTGCGCGCTCGCAAACTGGCCGCCGAGCGCCATCGCGAGGTCGTTGCAGCTCGAGCGGCAGTTGACCGACTGCACGCTGCGGCCCTTGGCGACGTCCCAGACGCGCAGCGAGCGGTCCGAGGACCCCGTGATGACCTCGTTCGGCGCGAGCGTCGAGAACTCGGCGGCCAGCACCTTGCCCTTGTGCCCCGTGAGCGTCTGGAACACGCGGCCCGTGCCGACGCGCCACACAAAGCACTTGCGGTCGCAGCCCGTGCCGAGCACCATCTCGCCGTCCTCGGACACGCGCACGCAGAGCAGCGGGTGCGCGGTGCCCGTGCCGCGGTACTCGCCCATCGCGCGGCACGACGTCGCCTCCCACGCGCGCACCGTGCCGTCGCTGCTGCCGCTGAACAGCACCTTGCCGGACGCGTTGAAGCAGACCGAGTTGACCTCGGTCGCGTGCGCGCGGATCGACTGCGCGACGCGCGAGACCACGCGCGACGAGATCTTGACCGACTGGTCCACGATCAAGCGGCTCACGGCCTCCGCCATCTCCTGCGACGGCATGCTGCTGCTGCTTCGACCGCTGCTGCGCCGCGGCGTGGTCATCTCGTCCGGCGGCTCGTGGGCCTCGAGCCACTGCTGCATCATCTCGCTTTTGCGCAGCAGCTGCGCCTCGAGCTCGCGGATGCGCGTGCGCAGCGCGGCGTTGTCCTGCTCGGTCGCCTCGAGCAGCTCCTTGTGGCGCACGAGCTCCTCGCGCACGAGCAGCAGCGCGTCGTTGAGCTCCTTCATCGCGCCGTCCTTCTGCTCGTTCAGCAGCATCTCCTCCTCGAGCCGCTTGGCGAAAAACTCGAGCTGGTGCTCCCACTGCTGCCGCTCCTGCAGCAGCTGCTTGCTTTCGTTCACGAGCTGCAGCTGACTGCCCGCGTACGTCGCGAGCTGCGCGTTCTTGTCGCTCAGCTCCTTCTCGAGCTGCTGGATCGTCGAGAGATAGCGCTGCGCGACCGCGTCACTGGCGTCACTGGCGCCGCTGACCTCCGGTGGCGTCGACGGGCGATGCAGCGACGCCGACCTCGACATGGACAGCGCGCTGCTCGCGGCCAGGGAGCCCGTCGCATTGCTGCGGAAGAGCAGCTGCTGGTACGACGCGATGAGCTCGCGAAAGTACTCGACCTCTCGGCGGTTGCGCTCGTCCAGAAGCCGCGGCGCCGCGTCCGTGAACCACTGCAATTGCTCCGTCATATCTTCTTGAGAACGATAGCAGAATGACATGAAGAGCTCCTCATAAAGAGCTCCTCATGAAGAGCGATGGATGCGTTAGATTCGTATACGAACTTAGGAATGATGGTTAAATGTAGCCATGTCATCAGGGAAATGCAGCTGGCAGGCGATCGTGGAGCTCTTGAACGAGCGTCATCGCGCGCAGTCGCGGCTCTCGCAGGAACGCGTTGATCTCTGTCTCGGACACGGGCTCTCCGTCGGCGTCCAGCGCGTACCTGTTGCCCCCCGACGAGCCACGCACTGTGAGACAAACGGGCACACGCCGTTGGGGACAATGCTCGACCGCACGTACCTGCCGAGAATTGGGATGTTGTCGTCGCCATGAAGCTCGACGAGCAGGCTCCAGACCATGGGCGCGACGCCTCGATAGTCCTTCATGAGCTCGAGCCCGGGTCTCGTGGCGTCGGGTCGTCCGACCGCCGCGCCGCTCAGTCGCTCCCTCCAGTCCGGCACCAGCAGCGAGTCGTTCGAGATCGGCCCAGGCACGGGACCGCCGTGCGTCGTGAACGCGACCCAGCGCTCGAGCCACTCGGTGCTCACGAGGAACCAGCACTCCTTGCGCGAGAGCTTGCGCTTATCGTGGCGCAGCACGAGCGCGAGCTCGGCCTTACGGCGCTGGTCCATCGCCTCGTTCGAGACCTGGTTCGACGAGCGCAAGTGCGCGTTCGGGTCCGGCAGCTCGAACACGAGCTCGCGCTCGAGTCCTGCGAGCGCGCCAAGCCGCGTGCGCGCCTCGTCGAGCGACAGGTGCGCGACGCTCATGCCGTTGATCGCGACGAGCGTCGAGCCGCTCGTGATGTCGCCGCGCTGCTCGAGCACGCCGCTCGAGCCGTCCGGCAGCGGCAGAAAGCCCAAGACGACGGCACGTTGCGGCACGGCGCCGTCGAGATTCAGTCCCAACGGACCTGGCGGCACCTTGGCGACGATGCGGCGGTCGTTCACGGTCGTCCGCGTCGGCGAGCGCAGAGCTGCTGCCGTCGGAGACGACGTCGTAGCGCTGGCTGTGAGAGACTCTCCTGCTGTGGGGGCGACTGGAGCGTTCGCTGAGCTGTCGCCTTCCGTCGGCGACGCAGGCGTGGACGGCGGAGACGATGAGGACGAAGCTGCGGACGGAGAGAGCAGTCCCTTGAAGGTCCAGGTCTTCTTGCTCGGACTCGAGACGTCGAGCGTCTTGGTCGAGCTACTGATGGTCCCCGAGAGCAGTACGCGCTTTTCGATCTCGGTCTTGGCGCTGCTCGTGTCGTCCGCTGGATCGCTCGGCGCCTTGGACGTCGCGCTGCCGCTCGACGGCGGCACGCGGAACCGCACTGTGCGCGAGAGATGCGACGTGTCGCGCAGCACGCGCCCGATCTCCTGCAGCGTCAGTCGGTGCTCGAGAAAGTCGTACTCGTTGACGCTCACGAGCACGCTCCCGGCGACCACGCGGCCGTCGCGCTCGATCGGTCCCATGGTCGCGTTATTGGCCAGCGCGGGGTAGTGGTCCAGCACGGCGGCGTCCGCGTGCCGCGCGTCCAAGTGGATGCCCAGCGGACCTGGGGGCACGTCAGCGATCTCCACGAGCTCCCACGCCGCGATGTCGATGCCCGCGACCACGAGCGCCTCGTCCTTGGCGGCGCCGCGCGGGCTCAGCATGCTGGCGAGTCGCGATGGAGCGAGCGCCTTGAGCATCGTCGTCGTCGTCTTTCAGAGCGAGAGAGATGGAGAATGAGAAGGTGAAGGTGGCAGCGCTGCTACGTCCTGGCGCTCGTCGATCTATCGATCGGCAGAGCTCTTTTCTTTGACTGCTATTCTCGTGGACTCAGGACGTCGAGCGCATCTTGCACAAGCAGAATTAAAGTAGACAAATCGCTCTCAATCTTTATCAAAAGGATCTCGACGAAGAAAAGGGAACCACCGCCTCACGCCTCGCGCGTCGATGATGTGTACACACACTCCGTCCGTCCATCATGCGTCGTCCCTCGTATCCGTGACACTGTTACAGCGTCGTCGGCGCCGGCGGCGGTGTCGACTGGTTCTGCTGGCTCTGGCTCTGGCTCATGCTCAGCACCTTGGTCAGCGAGATCGTGGCCTTGACCGTGTTGATCGCCGACTTGAGGCGGCGGCGCGCGTTGAACTTGCGGAGCTCCTCCAGCGCCGTCGTCAGCGGCGCCGTGCTCACGTCGGCGCCCGTGATCCACTTGTGCTCGAGCAGCTGACCCGCGGTCCAGCGCGCCGCCGGGTCGAGCGTCAGCATCTTGCGGATGAGGTCCTTGGCGTCGTCCGAGACGTTGTCCCAGTACGGCGAGTCAAACTCGAAGCGCCCCGAGCGGATCTTGCGGAACAGCATCGCCTGGTTGTCGTCGTGGAACGGCGGGTACCCGCACAGCAGGATGTACGTGATCACGCCGATGCTCCAGATATCGACCGCGGCGCCGTACGGCACGTTCGCCAGGATCTCGGGCGCGACGTATCCTGGGGTACCACACGTGGTTCCTAGTCCATTGTCCTCCGACATCTTCTTGGCGAAGCCAAAGTCCGCGAGCTTGATGTTGGCGTCGTCGTCCTTGGACGCGAGCAGCAGGTTCTCGGGCTTGAGATCGCGGTGCACGACCTTGCGGTCGTGGCAGTACTTGATGGTCTCGAGCAGCACCTTGACGAGGTCGCGTGCCTCCTTCTCGCTGTAAAAGTTCTTTTCGACGATGCGGTCGAAGAGCTCACCGCCTTCCACGAGCTCCGTGACGAGGTAGTACGTGTCGTGCTCGAGGTAGACCGCGTAGAGCCGCATGATGCGCGGGTGCTGCATCTCGCGCAGGATCTCGACCTCCTGGTGGAACGCGTCGATGTCTTCCTCGCCGAGTCCCGCGAGCGACATGGCCTTGACCGCGTACCGCATCTGCGTCTTGAGGTTCACGGCCTCAAACACACGCGAGTAGCTGCCCGATCCGAGCTCGCGCCCGAGCGAGTACTCGTCGCGGATGTGGCGGTTCGTGTACACCGCGGTCGTGCGCTTGGCACCGAGCGCGAGCGCCTTCGTGAGCGCGATCGTGGCCTTGACCGTGTTCACCGCAGTCTTGAAACGGCGGCGCGCGTTGAACTTGCGGAGCTCCTCGAGCGTCGAGCCAAGCGAGACCGTCGCGACGTCGTCACCAACAATCCACTTGTGCTTGAGCAGTTGCTCAGCGGTCCAGCGCTGCGACGGGTCGACGACCAGCATCTTGCGGATGAGGTCCTTGGCGTCGTCCGAGACGTCGTCCCAGTACGGCGCATCGAACACGAAGCGTCCGTCCTTGATCTTGCGGAACAGGATGGGCTGGCTGTCGTCGTGGAACGGAGGGTACCCGCACAGCAGGATGTACGTGATGACGCCGATGCTCCAGATATCCACGGGCGCGCCGTACGGTTTGCCCTGCAGGATCTCGGGCGCGACGTAGCCCGGGGTTCCGCAGGCCGTCGCGAGGTCGTCGCCGACCGCGCGCTTGGCGAAGCCGAAGTCCGCGAGCTTGATATTGGCGTCGTCGTCCTTGGACGTGAGCAGCAGATTCTCAGGCTTGAGGTCACGGTGCACGACGTTCTTCTGGTGGCAGTAGTGGATCGTCTCGAGCAGCACCTTGACGAGGTCGCGCGCCTCCTTCTCGCTGTAAAAGTTCTTCTCGACGATGCGGTCAAAGAGCTCACCGCCGCCGACGAGCTCCGTGACGAGGTAGTAGTGCGTGGCCTCCGTGAAGACGTCGTAGAGCGCCATGATGTGCGGGTGCTGCATCTGCTGCAGGATCTGCACCTCGATCGTGAGCGCCGCGACGTCCTCGTCCGAGAGCCCGTCGCGCTTGATGCACTTGACCGCGTACTTGGCGCCGGTCTGCTTGTGCGTCGCCTCGCGCACGACCGAGAACGACCCCGAGCCGAGCTCGCGCCCGAGCGTGTACTCCTGTGCGAACGAGCGCGTCGGGTTCGTCTGCAGCTGGCTCACAGGCACGCGGAACGTGACCGTGCGCGCCTGCTGACTCGTCTCGAGCAGCAGCGCGCGCACCTGCGCGAACGAGCGCGCGCCCGGCGAGAGCTCGACGCCCGCGACGCTGAGCAGCACGCTGCCCGTGGCCACGCGGCCAGAGGACTCGACGGCGCCGCGCTGGCCGCCCGCGCCGACCGGCGCGAAGCCCTCGACGACCACCTGCTTCTCGCGCTCCGTGATGAGGATGCCGAGCGGTCCAGGCGGCACCTGGAGCTCCACGATCTCGAACGTCTCGTTGGCCATTGGATACACTGTCTCTGTCGCTGGGGGGACGGAGATACAGAGAGAAATAGAGAGAGAGAGGAACAGAGCTGTTGAGCTCTTGAGCTGGACCTGATATTTCCGTGAAGTGATGCGCGACGGAAGCAAGTGTGGGTGGGGATGATTCCATTTCGAAATGGAAACGGTTCGTTTCTAACGGGATAGAAACCATGGCGTGACGTGGAGATCGCGAGGCTTAAGTTCGCATCCTCCATTAAAAAAGCGCTTTTCTGGAGATTGTAAGTGGTTGGAAATTGACACTCGATCATCCATCTGCTGCATCTCGCGCATCCGCCGCATCTTGCATCTCTCTCTCTTTCTCTCTCTCTGGCTCTGTCTCTGGCTCTAGCTCGCTCGCTATCGCTCTCTCTGCTCGCTCGATTGATCGCCATGTTCAAGAAGTTCAACGTCGATGAGCATGTGAGCGGCCACAGCATGGTCAAGTCCTCGCAGCAGCGCCAGATCCGCGCCAAGATCCTCGAGCAGTACCCCGATGTCGAGCCGTACATGGAGCTGCTGCTGCCCAAGAAGGCGCCCATGGTCGTCGCCAAATGGTACGCTCCTCCTTACGACCATCTCTCTCTCCTCTCCACGACTCTCTGACTCACCACACGCGTTTAGTCTGGACCACGTGCAGATCGTGCTGCATGAGGGCGAGCCGCTCTTCTTCTGCCAGCGCGACGGTCCGTTCATGCCGACGCTCCGCGTGCTGCATAAGGGTAACGAACACGTCATTGCTTGTCGTTGGCTGTGTTTCTCATCGTTGGACTGAAATGAGATCGCTGTGCGCTGCAGTGCCGCATATCATGAAGTGGGTGCGCGCCGACAAGGGCGCGATCCCGTTCGTGCTCTCGGGCGCCAACGTCATGTGCCCCGGCCTGACGTCCAAGGGCGGTGAGATCCCCGAGGACCTGCCGGCCGGCACGCCCGTGGCCATCATGGCAGAGGGCAAGCAGCTCGCCATGGCAATAGGCGTGCTGACCATGTCCACGGACGACATGTGCGTGAAAACTCTCTCACTCTCCCTGTTGGCTGAGCTCGTCTGGCTGACTCCACATTGACTGGTGCTGACTGCAGCAAGAAGACGAACAAGGGCATCGGCATCGAGCTCATGCACTACCTGGGCGACGACCTGTGGACGTGCCCCAAGATCGAGTGAACGTGATGCAACGCAGCGCCGTCAGTCGGCGACGAAGAACACGACAGTCGCAGCGGCGGTGGCGATGGCGATAGCGATGGTGGTGATGCGACGCCCAGACACGCGCTCGCTCGCTCGCTTGCCTCTTAATCTACATCGTATGTCATTCCATTCGCCAACCAACCAGCACTACACTTCCTTCCACATGTGCACAGGCGCATGTCCGTGCTCGTTCACGTCGCCTTCGTCGCTGGGAAACGCCTCGGGCAGCGACCCGGAGCGCGGTCGCCCGTTGCTGTTCGCGGCGTCCTGGTGCTTGTTCCAGTCGAAGCTGCGCGTGTTCACGTTCGCGATCACGGGCTGCGCCTCGATGCCGCCGCCGACCAGCGAGTGCTGCACGCCGAATGATGGAGGCGCCATCGGCGGCGGCCCGAGATCGCCGTCGTCGTGTCCATAGTGCGACTGCTGTGGCGCCGATGTGGACGAGGGCGACGACGTCGAGGTGGCGGTGGCCGTCGCCATCTTGACGGCGTCTTGCAGCGCTGTCATCGGATCAAACCGATACGGAAATGCTCCTGATGACGACGACGATGATGATGATGATGGCGCCTTGCTGCACGTCGCGGTCGAGCCATTCGTAAATTCTCTCCGCCGCGAGTCGTACGCCGTGGACGACGACGCCAGTTGATGCAGCGCTGCGGCGGGATGGTGGTAACTGTGCGCGTGCGGGTGCTGCAGATGAGGCAGCGCAGTCGAGCTTTGGGGAAACGCCCTCGACTCGCTCACGGGCAGGCTCGGGCCCATGGGCATGTGCCCAAAGTCGTGCGACGACCCCGGTGCCAGCGTCGGGAAGACGTGCTTGAGCAGGTTGTCGATGGAGCCGGCGCCGTTCTGGCTCGTGCCGCGCATGAACAGCGGATTCGTCGGCGGCGGCGGCTCCAGCACGTGGCTGGAGCCAATGTTGAGCCGCGAGAACGGCTCGGTCGTCGACGCCGTCGATGTCGTCGACGCGTTGTTGCTGTTGTAGTCGTAATCCGAGGTCACCGAGGTCGACTGCGTGGCCGACTCGTCCGTGGAGCTGGTCATTGAGAACTCGAACGCGTTCGGTCGCTGGTAAAAGATGGGGACGTGCTTGCGGTTCGGCCGGGGCTTGGGCGGCGACGTCATGACGGCAGCGGTGGGCGCCGGCACGGACGCGCGTGGCTGCGAGGCTCCCAACAACACGGGCGACGCAGGGGCGGCAACGGCAGCACCGCCACTGCCATAGGCAGCAGCGATGCGGCGCTTCTCGTCCTTGCGCAGGATCTTGATCTTGAGCGAGCCATTCTCGGCCTGCGCGGTCAGTGGATTCTCCTTGTACTTGCGCTTGCCTCCTGAACGAGCGAGTCACTGTGTGAGAGGGAGCAAGAGGCACCAGGAGGGAGTGGGCTTTCCACGTGGGCTCGTTACCTAGCGAATCGAGCTCTGCCATCGTCACAGAGAGAGAGAGAGATGGAGATGGAGGCGGAGACAGAGACAGAGAGAGTGTATGCGCGGGTGCTTTGGATGGACGCTTGATGCAAAGGACGAATGAGTTGAGCAGCGAGAATGTTGGTGAGTAAATCGACGACGAGGGTGGGTACGCTCAGTACCCTCTGAAGCCCACCTTCCTTTGACAAATCTGAACACGTGAACTGGATCTCCCGTCGTAACCCGCGTATCCCCCCACCAAATTGTATTGCGATGGTGGATCGCAAGACTCTATGCGAACCAATAACAATGCAATAGTTATTGATGCATTGATTGGTCAGCATGGCTTGAGTGGCTGAGATGAAGAAGCGAAGTGAAAATGGTGGCAATGGAGTGAATGAGAGGGGGCACGACACAGGCGAGCGTTGTTTGCTTTAGTGAGTGTACACGAATGCCTACTCCCTAGAGCGCTCGAGGGGAATTTGATTTGCTTCTCGACATCCATGATAATGCAGCTCCACCAGGGGGTGCGAGTCTGCTGCAATAGAGGGTCGCACATTTACGCGTACGCCTCCGCCTGGCGCTCCGCAGGGAGCTCGGCGTTGAAGTACTCCACCTTCGGGAGGTACTGCTCGTCCTCAACCGGGACGAAGCCACGGATCTCGAGCGGGCAGCCACGCGTGCGAGGCAGGCTCAGCGTCTTCCAGACATCGTCCAACGCCTCCAAGAGATGGTCAATCATCTCGGGCGTGTGGGTCGGCGACGGCGTGATGCGGAGGCGCTCCTCACCACGAGGCACGGTCGGGAAGTTGATCGGCTGGACGTAGATGTTGTGCTTCTCCATGAGCATACGGGAGGCCTCCTTCACCTTGACGGCATCACCGACCATGAGCGGCACAATGTGGCTGACCGACGGAAGCAGCGGGAAGCCCGCGTCAACCAGGCGGCGCTTGACCTCCTCCGAGCGGCTGTGCATGGCCACGCGCTCCTCCTGACTCGTCTTCAAGTGAGCGATCGACGCACAGGCACCGGCGGCAAGCATCGGCGGGAGCGACGTCGTGAAGATGAAGCCCGACGCCGTGGAGCGCAAGGCATCCACGAGAGGAGCCGAACCGGCGATGTATCCACCCATGATACCGAAGCCCTTGGCGAGGGTACCCGTGACCATCGTGATGCGGTGCAGGCAGTGGTCACGCTCGGCGATACCACCACCGCGGTTGCCATAGAGACCGACGGCGTGGACCTCATCGTTGAACGTCATAGCACCATACTTGTCAGCCAGGTCACAAATCTCGTGAAGTGGGGCGATCGTGCCTTCCATCGAGTTCACCGACTCGAAGAGGATGAGCTTGGGCGCGTTGGGGCTGAATTCCTGGGCCAACTTGAGCTTGGCCTCGAGATCGATCATGTCGTTGTGCTTGTAAATATATTTCTTGGCGCCACTGTGTTTGATGCCCTCGATCATCGAGGCGTGGTTCAGGCTGTCAGAGATCATGATGAGGTCGGGGAAGATCTTGGTCAACGTGGCAATCACCGCGTCGTTGGCGACGTAGCAGGATGTGAAAAGCAGAGACGCCTCCTGTTGGTGCAGGTCGGCGAGTTCACGCTCGAGCAGAACATGGTTGTGGTTCGTGCCGGAAATGTTTCGGGTACCACCGGCACCGGCACCAGACTTGAGCAGGAACTCCTGCATCGCGCCAATCACCTTGGGGTGCTGGCCCATGCAGAGGTAGTCATTGCTGCACCACGCGATCACCTCCTTCGTCTTGCCATCATCCATGTGGTGCGTCGCGCGTGGGAAGCGGCCACGCTGGCGCTCGAGATCAGCGAAGTGGCGGTAACGTCCCTCGTTCTTGATCTTGGTGATGATGTTCTCAAAGCCCTGCTTGTACTGCTCGCTCGAGAGACCGCCGATGCGGGTCTGCGGGATCGCGTGCGTGCGGAACGACGCGACGCGCTGCGCGCTCGTCTTCTGCTGCTGCTTCTTCTTGAGCTCGGCGATGCGCTTGAGCGTCGCGTCGTTCGACGGCATCGAGACGTGCGCCTGCGAGTTGCCCCCGGCGGCGGCCATGCCCATGACCGACGACATGTGCGGGCAGAGCTTGGCGAGCTGCGAGATGTTGGGCAGCAGCGCGGCGCGCGCCGTGGGCAGCGCGTGCATGAACGGGCAGCGCGTGGCAGCCTGCATGCGCGAGGCCGCGACGGACGCACGGGTCAGAGCCATGGTGACTTTGAGGGGGGAGGGGAGGGGGTGGTCGGGAGTCTGGTGTTGGACGGAGGACCGAAAATGAACGCCAGGATCTCGTGTCGTTCGGGCGGTGAGGTCTGGGGCGTGAGAGGAGGGGAGCGGACGCGAGAGAGAGGAGGGGAGGCGGAGGAGGGGGCGGAACGACAGGCTGGCGGAGCGCGCGGTGGACGGAAGACAGCTAGGTGTAGGGGACGATGGGGCAGCAGAGGACCAGATTGTGTGAGCAAAGCGCTGTTTCGCTTCGTGTCTGTGTGCGGCGAACGCGCCACGCAGCGCAGTCAGCGGCGGTATACAAATTCCAAGATCAAGACCGCCAGAATCCGTTGGGCACCCGGTCGGGCGTCGAGTCAGCCAGTAAAAAACGACGCTCTGTGACATGTGATGGCCCGGACAGAGGCGGCGGACATCGTAAGCCAAGAGGAGCGGAGGGGCGGGGGAGCGGAGCCCCGAGCGGAGCAGAGCGGAGCGGACGGACGTTTGGACGGTTTGGATCGAGAGCGACCCATGTCATACTGTGCACCTGGCGGCCCAACCGACTCTGCTGACAAAAATACACCCAACACCCGCGAGTGGGACAGCAAACTCAATGCGCTTGGCGCTTGTCATAGCGCTCGTTTCCCGGGACGCTCAAGAGCCACCAACACTGTATGTTGTGTACTGTAAACCGGGGGAGTCTCCGCCGTTGGAGCCTTGAAGGTCGGTGGTTTGCAATGGGCGGATGCGGGTGAATGATTCACCCGAGTGAGATATAGTGTGAATGGCCGTCGTGTTGTGTGTTGACTGACTGACAGCGCACCAGCTGCCGGTCGACACACCAGATTGATCAGTCCTTCACACCTCCTGGTGGAAAGAAAGACTGGAGAACACTCCGGTCCAGCCAACGCCAGTTGTGGTGCTGGGTGGGGCCAGCGTCGTGCTTCACACTCGGGCCGACTGTGATTGCCAGTGTCACGATGTGGGACTGACGTCGTCGCTTCAATCACGATGACGTGGTGAATGCCACATGCACCGTCGATCTTCAATCCATTCCATCCATGGTCATGCTCATCTCCTCGCCATGGAGACTTTTGAAGCGTTAAAGCTCCATAAGCAACGGATAGAGACGTCGCCTCCACTTGTTTATGCCAACGTGATCGTCCCGCTCGATGCGAACGTCAGTGTTCGTGCATGTTCGGCGCGTTTCAGTGCGGCTCGTTGACGTACGACTCATGGGCCACGACGGTGGTAGGTACCATGTACATGTACGATGGTATGAGGAGGAAAAGAAACGAGAGAGACACGTCGATGGAAGTCGCATCCAAGCAACGGCTCCGTGTCCTTTGGGACGACGTGTTAAACGCGAGAGCAAACACAGCTTGAGGCGACAGCGCGATCATGCTCACACATTCTGATCAGTCCTTCGCAGGAGAACGTGAGCTGTGCGTCAAAGCAGAAAGAGTGAGCTCGTCGTCAGTTGGTCATCTGCTTGTTGGGATTGCGACGGAGACACGTGGGGACCAAGCTCGATCACCACCTCATGCAGCTGGTGCACATGGTCCGCAGACTTCCATGCTTCGAGTTGAGCTGTTGGCCAAGAGCGTCACCCACCTCCATACAGATGGCCACGGAAGATTCCGTTGGTCATTGAAGCCATGTACGTCAAAGTTCTCCTTCGTGTTCTGTACATTGGGACGAGCAGTGGAGCTGCTTCTGTCTCGGGGTCCTCATTCTTCCACGTAACTCGAGGCAAGAGTCGTGAGAGAGAACCGAAATGAACGTCAAGGCTGAGGCTAACAATATCCATTTTGCCTTCGGTCGCTTAATTCAGCAGGCAGCATTGGACTTCATCACGTCATGGGGACTCGGACCGTTGCAGCTCTTCCCTCCACAATATCTATTGCCTATTCGGAATATCCCATATAGACAATTAGAGTATCATATATACGCAATAGTACTCAACAAGTATTTCCCACCGGACTTTGATCCGTCCATCGTGCCGCGTCGCAAGCGCCCGAAGAACCGCTAGAGCTCGATCTCTGGTCGGGGAACCTCAGTCGAGATTGTTTCATTCTCGAAGTCGCCGTGTGAGATTGAACGATGGCGCGGAAGTGGTTCCAGCTCGTAGGCGAGGACGGCAACGCGCTGACGTCGGCTGCCGCTGTTGTCGTCGATATTGAGGATGTTGATACTCTGCGGGATGCTGTGTTTGCCAAAGCCTCTCGTTCTCTCCCTACAACTGTCATCTCGGCCGACCTTACCGTGTTCGACGCGAACGGTGTGGCGTTAGGTCCGCGGGATTCGTTGGCTCACATAGATGAGAACGTGACACTCGTCGTGCAAGTGCCGACGAAGGAGCAGCGAAGTGACTTCTGGCTGGTGACGGGCACTGTGGTCAATGCGCGTTCACGGAAAGGAGTTCGCTGCCGACTGTATCGATTGGCAGGATCATACCTCGGGTTGTATGATCCTGCTCGTCACACTGGGGACAAGGACAGCGCGCTCTGGTATGAAGATAATACGTTGCACTTCCATATCCTCTTCAAAGACGGTGTGTGATTGTGTTCACCTTGTTGTCAGTATTGTTATTGATTAACAAGTGCTTCTTGTCTGCAGAGCGCGATGCTCTTCTTTTCATGAATGCTATCGACGATGAAACTTTATCAATCGGGTCGGCTCTCCATGGTGAAGAGGTCACCACAAGTGTGGTAAAAGTCGCTTTGGTGGTATCCAACCAGCTCGAGCGCATATCGTTCAAGCATTACGTTGCTCAAGAGTCAGACTCTCCACTGCAAACAATGTCGTCCCTTCCCTCGACGACGTCGATTATTGACGTGATGACGGACGAGTTCAGATATCAGCGGATTGAAGCAGAAGAATGCTTTGGATCGATCGGCAAGGCAGAGAGCTGTCATTTGATATCAGCGGCGCATTGCCGCGAGTACGAGACATATAAAAGGTATGATGGTGACCCGAACAATCGACTCGCTCTTTCACGGGACCTGCGCGGCTTCTACGATGGTTTGAATGTCGCTGTGCCAGTGATGAACATTTTCTTTGAATCGGTGTCTCCGGCTCCAGTGATTGATGACCGATACGAGGTCAAGCTGGTCGTGCGCGCATTGGATTTTGAATATGGTCAGCGTATTTCAAGTCGTCTAAAGGAAGGCTCGATTACATCGGCTGATGGAATGGAGATGAGGACATCGGTGTTTGTGAAGGAACCAAAAGTGTTTCGCAAGTGTCTAGAGTGGAAGGCAAAGCAAATTGAGAAGGCCTGGAAGGAATATTTCGATATGACACCAGCTGCAAATTGAAAAGCCACAACAAAGACGGTGTCACGACGAATGTGACACGCATGCATACAACCCTTCATGCGCCTTCCTTAATCGACAAATGAATCAACGCACATCGAGTACGTGAGTTTGGATACTTGTAGATAAGACCACTTGTATATTGTATAGCTCATCGTCATTGTTGGCAGTGCTCTCCGAGAAAGGGCTCAATGATATCGTCAATGGCGATGTTGTCGTCTGCTAATGATTATATGTCGTCAACCGACGATAATTCATATTTTTTGTGGAGCGCACATGCTACATCGAGTTGACCGACGATGCCCCCACCATTAGCATATTCTTCCTATCATGTGTGCAATCAAGATTTCCAATCCGGTTATTGCAGTGGCCTTTGGTCGCGTTCAATGCTCTGGATGAAGTCGCCCAGCGCGTGCACGTAGGCCACGTGGATCTTGAGGCTCTCGAGCTTGGCCCATTTGTCTTTCTACTTCTTCTCCAACTTGACCGTGTTGCCGGCCTCAATGGCAGTGTCGTTGGCTTTGACCCTCGTGCGAGTGGCCATGGCTGCCGTCGATGCCATGTGAGTGGCTGTGGCCGAGAATCTGCACGAGCACGAGGTTGAGGACGAGACCGATGCCCGCGACGATGAGCAGAGGCGGCCCTGCGCACGCTCGACGGGGTTCGGGACAAAAAAAACTTCATCAAGCTCTCCATGGCCGCACGCACGAGCACACCGGTGAGCACCTAGGATGACGAGCACACTCGCCACCGCACCGACGAGCTCAGCGTGCTGGATTCCAAAGCTCAACAGCTTGCGTGTGGGCATAAATCGCTGGCAGCGAGATGCAGAAGCCAGCGACGTACGGGAGCAGATGTGCTGTGTCCGACGAACTCGCGAGACTGCCCGTGAGAAACCACATCCGACCTCTGCGACCATGAACAGCATGTTATTCTCCGAGTTGAGCTGGCGCTAGCCACCTCCACACAGACAGCCCTGGAATGTTCCGTTGGTTGCTTGCGGAGGCTGACAATATCCATTTTGCCTTCGGTCGCTTAATTCAGCAGGCAGCATTGGACTTCATCACGTCATGGGGACTCGGACCGTTCCAGCTCAGCTTCCCACCACAATATCTATTGCCTAATCAGAATATCCCATATAGACAATTAGAGTATCATATATACGCAATTGTACTCTGTAGTCTCCATTATTACTATCCGATGCAATCATCATCGGGTCTCCACCATTTCCGAGACGCCAACCCGACACAACAGTTGCTAGGCACAGCAACATGGGCGAACGCAAGGTGCTCAACAAGTATTTCCCACCGGACTTTGATCCGTCCATCGTGCCGCGTCGCAAGCGCCCGAAGAACCAGCAGATCGAGGTGCGCATGATGCTGCCGTTCTCGATCCAGTGCGCGACCTGTGGCGAGTACATGTATCGCGGCAAGAAGTTCAACTCGCGGAAGGAGGACGTCGTCGAGGAAAACTACCTCGGCATTCGCATCTTCCGGTTTTACATCAAGTGCGTGACGTGTTCGTCGGAGATCACGTTCAAGACGGACCCGAAGAACGGTGATTACGTCGCGGAACACGGCTGTCAGCGCAACTTTGAGCCATGGCGAGAGAAAGAAGCCGAGGAAGAGGCCGCGATGAAGCAGCGCGAAGACGAGGAGAAGGGAGACGCCATGAAAGCACTGGAGAACCGCACGCTGGACTCAAAGCGAGAGATGGATATTCTAGACGCACTCGATGAGATCAAGGCGATCAATCAGCGGCACGCGAAGATCGACACAGACCAATTGCTGCAGCAACACGCGCAGCTCGACAGCGCGCAGCAAGCACAAGATGAGCAGCAGCAGCTGGAGGAGGACGCAAAGCTCGCGAGACAGGTCTTTGAGCAGCGCAAGAAGCGTCCACTGGCGGAGGAGCAGACTGCTGAGAGCAGCGTCGTCGCCAAGAAACTTGCCGTCTCGAGCACAGCGTCGAGTGGTTTCGGCTCGGCATCCACAGGCACGAAGGCACCAAGCGTGACATCAGTGATGCCGGCGATTGTTGTCAAGAAGAAGAGTGCCGGCGAAACAACAAAGAAGGCGAAGAAGGACGTCAAAGAGACGAAGAAGCCAGTCGTGACATCGCTGGTCGCCGACTACAGTGACAGCAGTGACGACTGAGCTGCCAACGCAATGCGACTGGCTGTGGATCTAGGAGAGGTAGGTAGGTAGATATGCAGAGGACATCGACATGACAAAACGACATCGCATGATCAAGCTCCACCATTCTCTCGGCTTCTCGTTCTGGTGTCGCACGAGTCACCACCCTTCGCTCTAATTGTTGGGCTCATACGGCGTCAGCAGGTGCTCCGAAAACGCCTTGAGCGCAGGGACACCGCGCACTTCTTCGTTCAGCAGCGGCATCTCGACGACGTGAAAGTCCTCATACAGATCGTAGATCTGGTCAATGTACTTCTGCTGCATCTTCTGGCGGGCGACGCAGTTCTTGCACGCAGTGCCTTCCTCCGGGTACAGCACTTGGTTCACCACGATGTTGTGCACATCAATGTCGTACTTGGTCAGTTCCTACGGAATGCATGCCATTCAGCCACTGGTATGGAGACCACGGACCACGAGATGTGATTGGGGTCTCACCTGAACAAGTCGTTCGGTCTCATACAGCGACAAGAACTCGGGGATGCAGACGCAGACAAACGTCGTGCGATCCGGGTCCTTGAACTGGTCGTTGACCTTTTGAATGACCTCGCGCGTCTGCTCGAGCTTGCCCAGGAGCTGCTCCTGCGACGGCAGTCCGCCGCCAAGCAGCGCCGAGACCTGCGAGAACATGCCCGAGAACTGGTTCGACAGCGACAGGATCTTGTCGAACGCCTTGTCGAGCGCCGTCGGAAAGCTCAGCAGACGCAGCGTGTGGCCCGTCGGCGCCGTGTCGAACACGATGACGTCAAAATCCATGTTCTGCACCTGCTTCATGAGCTCCGCAAAGCTCATGGCCTCATCGATACCCGGGATCGAGTTCGACAGGTCCTTCATGAACGAAGCCATGCCGGAGTTGTCGCGCACGCCGTCCGCGTTCATCTCCTCCAGCTACGCACAAACGCCAAGCGCCAAGCGTTGTCCCATGAGCGTGTGATGTCCCTATCTGGCTGAAAAGGTCGAAGGAAAGACGTACATCGACGTTCGGGTCAATCTCCATGACCGAGAGGTTCGTGAATCCATTCACGAGCGTCGGCTCGCGCGTAAACTTTTGGCCAAACGCGTCACTACGATCCACAACACAAGCCAGTCATTATCCTCATCTCCACTCGCGCAAAGAGAAACACACACACACACACCTCAGGTTGTGCGCTGGGTCCGTGGACACGATGAGCACCTTCTCGCGCTCCATGGAGAGCCGGATGCCGAGGCAGCAGGACGTCGTGGTCTTGCCGACGCCGCCCTTGCCGCCCACGAAGATCCATCGCAGCGTCTTCTGCGTCACGAGGTTGCGCAGACTCGCCTCGGGCACCTCTGCATCCACCAGCGCCGCCATTGATTCACAGTTGGATCCCTTCGTGTTCCCTTCCGTTGTTGCTAGGAAGCTCACACGTGAAGCGGTCTCCTCTGGTGGTGTACCCAAATAGTGTGGTACACATTCGTGACACACTACATTCAGTAAATGACTACCGGGTAGTCACGCGTGCTCTTGGCCGGTCCGCCCACCACCACACAACGGAGCTCTTGGCGGCCATCGCGACGGAGATCAAGATGCTGTCCTCGTTTGCCAAGTGCGCGACGACGCTGACGCGGCCCACGGGCGCGCGCGCCATCTACGTGCAGGTGCGATCTGGCCAGGATGCGGAGCGCGTCGCCAGCCGCGTGAGCGGTATCATGAACGAGGACGGCGTGTTCAAGTCGCTCGCGCTCAAGCGCCACCACGAGAAGGGCTCGCAGCGCCGCAAGCGCAAGGTCGAGGAGCAGACGATTCGCCACGTGAACCGACGGATCGGATCCATGATCGACTTCATCCTCAAGCGCAAGAAGGCGTACGTTTGCATCGTTGTGTGAATGCTGAGTGGGTTGCACTGACTAACAAACTGACTGATTGTGCGATGACTCATTCGAACTCGGCAGTGGCTTTTAAGTCATCGCAGTCAAGCATTCTCTTCATCCCCAGCGTCTAGAGTGCCTTGCTGCGATGCAAATCCAGAAGCGAGACTATTGCTAGAGACAGACAGACAGACAGAGACGTCTTCAAGAACTCGGTTTTTGTTTCACTACCACTGACTGACTGACTGGGCTGCCACGATCACGAGGTTTCCTTTCGGACGAGAAGTAGGCGTCGACGTTTACGCCGACTGAAGCCACTGCTTGATGTCGGCGATCTGCTGCTCCACGGCGCTCTTGCTGGTGCCGCCAGTCACGTTCTTGCGCTCCACACTGGCGTCGAAGTCCCAGACGTCCATCACGTCAGGCGTGAATTGAGGATGCAGCGCAGAGAGCTCCTCGAACGTGAGCTCGTTCAGCGCCTTGCGCTTGTCTTCGGCGAGACGCACAGCAGCACCGGCGACGTGATGCGTCTCACGGAACGGTACGCCCTTGCGGACGAGGTACTCGGCCAGGTCGGTCGCCAGCATCTCGGTCACGAGGAACGACCGCATCTTGTCACCGTGTGGTGTCATGGTCGCGAGCACACCAGTGGCGATCTGTACGCAGTCCATGATCGTGTCGATCACGTAAAACAGCGCCTCCTTGTCCTCCTGCAAGTCCTTGTTGTAGGACCGCGGCAGTCCCTTGAGAGTCACGAGGAACCCGTTGAGACGTCCGATGACGGAGCCCGATTTCCCTCGCAGCAGCTCCAGTGCGTCTGGATTCTTCTTCTGCGGCATCAAGCTGCTTCCTGTGCTGTACGCATCCGCCATCGTGACGAATTTCTAGACAGCATCAACAGCATGATCAATCAGACTGTCAACGAGAAAGCGAGACACATCGAGAAGACGTACGAGTGTGTTGTAGATGATGAGGTCTTCCGACAGTTGTGAGAAGTGCACCATGACCATCGAGGCCCAAAACATAAACTCGGCGATAAAGTCACGATCGCAGACAGCGTCGAGGCTGTTGGGCGTCACCTTGTGGAACCCCATGGCGCGCGCCAGCTCCTCTCGATCGAGACCGAACGAGTGACCCGCCAACGCTCCACTGCCGAGCGGCAGCACGTCGACGCGCTTCGTGAGGTCTTCGAGTCGCTCTGCATCGCGAAGCAGCGCCGCGACGTGAGACAGCACCCAGTGCGAGAAGCGGATCGGCTGTGCGGGCTGGAGATGCGTGAAGCCGGGCATGAGTAGCTCCACGTGGTTCTCGGCGAGTTGCGTCGCAGCGCCGATGAGCTCCTTGAACGCGCCTTGGATGACTTGAATCATGTCCTTCATATACAGACGCACATCGGTGGCGACCTGGTCATTGCGACTGCGGCCAGTGTGAAGCTTGCCCCCGACGCTGCCGATGAGCTCGGTTAGCCGGCGCTCGTTGGCTGTGTGGATGTCTTCGTCGCCTGGCTTGACCACAAACGTGCCGCTTTGCCACTCCTTCTTGATGGCCTCGAGGCCGTCAACGATCTGCGCGGCCTCCTCCGCCGTCAACACGCCGCTGCGCTGCTGCGCTTTCGCATACGCCTGACTGCCGATGAGATCTGCGAGCCACATGCGCTTGTCGACCGAGAGCGACTCGTTGAACTTGTCCATAATCGGGTCGACGTTGCCGCGGAAGCGACCGCCCCAGAGCTTCTTGGTATCGTCGGAAGGCACAGCGCTCATCGTGGACAGTTAGAGAGAATGGAGGAGAGCGCTCGGAGCAGAGAGAGCGCGAGAACGGAAATGAGGATGCTGGCGTCAGAGCTGCTCGTCGAAGATGAAGATGGTTGAGCAAACGGCGCATTCTGGGGAATCCTGAAGACGATCAAAAGTATTGACCACATAGCTCCAGACATTTTGAATATATAATAGGACGGTGCTCCCAGTGGATTAGTTTTGAGGCCCATGGTACTGTTCAAAGTGGAGCCATTTTCAGATTTGGAGGAAAACCCACTTTCACAAAAAACGGGTCGGTCGCTTTGAAATCAGTTTTTTGGTTCGGGAAAGAACATTCTTGTGGACCACAAGCTCTGAGGGGGCACAATTCCTGCTATCAGAGTACTCGATGTCCATCCATCACCCATCGCGACCCTCAATGGAAGCATCGACAATGGCGGACACTTGCACCGCTACCTCCTCCACCACCGCAGCTGCTGATGCTGCGGCATCCACTGCGTCCGCACTGCCCATTGCGTGGCACGACGCAGCTATATGGGAGGCCTCTGGCTTCGCTGCGTTCCTGCAGGCGCACGGCATCCAACGCTCGGACCTCATCGCGCAGGAACCATTGGATGACGACGGAGCTGCTCCCACCGAGCAGCGCTTCTTCCGGTGCGCAAGCAATCCACCGCAATGTCTCGATGGCTCTTTAGTGGTGCTGACGCCCGTCTCTCTGTTTCCACAGGGTAAAGCGTTCTGTCGATGGCACGACTGCCGTCATCGAGCGCGTCGTCTCGGATCTGCGACATGTGGGAGTGACCGAGGAGATCACGCCGCGCCCCGTGTCCTGGGTCCCGCAGTTCTTCAGTCTTCCCATGTCCGTGCCACTCGCTCGCCTCGCGTCGTATCAACGTGGAGAGATCTATGGCATCGACGCGTCGTCGGGCTTCGCGGTCACGCTGCTCGACGTCCAACCAGGTACAGAGAGAGAGAAAGAGAGACCGAGAGCTCTGGTCCCACATCACGGCCGTACCATTTCTTCTTCTGCTGACCCGTTTGTCTGCAGGCGAGCACGTCCTCGACCTCTGCTGTGCGCCTGGCGCCAAGCTCACGATGATCGCCGATCTATTGACGCAGCGTGGCAGCGTCACGGGCGTCGACTTTTCGCGCTCGCGACTCGGCGCCTGCAAGCAGCTCGTGCACAAGTACGGGCTGTTGCAGTCGCCCACTGATGCGACGACGACTGCTACTGCTGCTGCGAGCGAGAGCCACGACGACGGCGATGACACCGACGCGGTGGTGGCGACACCACCATCAACGACGTCGCTGCTGTCGTGGCGCTGTCGTCTGTTCCACGCCGACGGTCGCACGTTCAACGTCGGTCCTGAGGCCGAGTGGACGCGTGACGCCGATGCCATGGAGGTCGTCGTCGACTCGCTTGAGATCGCGGCGCGCGACCCGAAAGCGCAGAGCCGCAAACGCAAGAACAAAAGCGCGCGCGGTCGGGAGCAGCGCAAGCGCCGCACGCTCGAAGGCGACAGCGGCAACGGCAACGGCAGCAGCGAAGGCGGTCCCCACGAGACGTCTCATGGGATGATGACGACGCCGTCGGTGCTGTATGACAAGGTGCTGGTGGACGCCGAGTGCACGCACGATGGCTCGGTCAAGCACCTGCAGAAACTCGACTCGCTGGACGCGTGGACGACGTACGTCGAGCGCCACTTGAGCGACGCGCAGGTGCAGCGCATCCTCGCGCTGCAAGCCGCGCTACTTCGCAACGGCTTCCGACTACTGCGAGCTGGTGGCACGCTCGTCTACAGCACGTGTAGCCTCTCGCTGCAGCAGAACGAGGCGATCGTCTCTGCGTTTCTGCGCGAGACATCGGACGCAGCGCTCGTTCCCATCGACACCGACGGCGTTCCCTGTGAGGTGTGTGTGTGTGAGCGTGCTCTGCTCCAACTCCAACAGCTTCTTGTCATTGATGTCACTGTTATCTTCCATTCGGCAGCCAGGACGCGTGCCCCACACCGTGCGCTTCACGCCAGCGCACGCGACGAGCGGTCTCTTCATCGCCAAGATCCGCAAGACGCAACCGTAAACACGGAGAGGATTGTCACACGTTTCGATGCTGCGTTCGATCGCTTTGATGCCCCAGTTCCTGTCGTCGCCGACTTGACGTGGAAGCGTGGAGCGACGAAAGCCAGCGACTCTTTCTGGGATCCACGCGGGTCTCCTTGGACGACGCCGTCGATGCCGACGACACCGATGGCGACGACGACGTCTGCTTGGGTCGCGGCTTCGAGAGTCGTGTGGAGGAGCTGCTGCGAGGTCGCACAGCGGCGCCCAATAGTTGCTTGAGCGAGTGGCAGCGCCCGAACGACGACTCGTTGGGCAGAATGATCGAACCTTCCGAGTCGCGGCGGTGCTGCAGCGGCCGATGCGCATGCGCGGGCGCCACAGCGTTGAACGAGAGCGCGCGACGCAGCCCCGTGAACGTGTCGAAGGGCGAGTAATAGTCGAGCGTGCCGCGCAGCAGCACGAGCTCGGCGTCGCGCGCCGTGACGATCTGCCACATGAGCCGCGCGGTCCACAGCGCGAGCGTCAGCACGCGGTTGAGCAGCAGCATCTTGGTGCCAGCGGTGAGCTGCCGTGACGCGAGCTGCCAGTGGAAGAGCTCGCGGTCTAGCAGTGCTGGCGAGTCGACGAGGATCGCGACGGCCACGGCGGCGATGCCGACCCAGACGCTGAGCACGACCGGCACGGCCATGGCCTTGCGGAACCCGAGCGCGGTGCGCACGGGCGGCGTCAGCGCGTCGACGAGCAGGATCCAGTGGAACCACAGGAAGAACGCCGCGATGGCCCACGTGCGCGCGTCCCAGCGCACGGCGTCGGCGAGACACAGCGCCGCGAGTCCGACCTGCAGCGACGGAAAGAGAAACGTGAAGCTCCGAAGCAGCGCGCGCACGAGGTCGCGCTGGTAGGCGCCAGCGAACGCCCCGCAAAACGCGAGCGTGCACCCGAGTCCCGCGAGCGGCAGCGCGTCAGTGCGCAGACGCGAGGTCTTGAGGTGAATTCCTGGCAGCGTCGGCAGCAGCAGCGCAGCGCTCGAGCACAGCAGCCCCAAGGCGCCGACGACGTACAGCAGCGCGAGCATCGCCGGCGACCAGCGACGCTGCTGTCTGCGTGGCGCGCACCACGGCCACACGGTGCGTCGCACGTCGATCGTGTTCAGCCGCAGCGAGACGAGCGTGAGCTGCTGGCTGTGGTGCAGCGGTCGCCCGAGCCGCAGCCCCGGCGCGACCTTGTGCACCGTGATCCCGAGCTTCTTGAGCACGACGCGCGTGCGTGTGCGCGCCGAGCGGCGCTCTCCCCTGCTCTTCTTCGGCGCCGATGGAGCTGCCGTTGTAGCAGTTGTAGTCGCAGTCTCGGTGGAGCGCTCGAGCGGCGGTGCGACTTCGGCGATGCTGGACCCACGGCCGCTGCCGAGCATCGAGCGCATGACGAGCGCCGCGCGCACGACGACGCAGCGCACGACGTGCGTGTTGGCGTTGCGGCTCCGCAGCAGACGCCGCTTGTTGTACGTCTTGCGCAGGAAGAACACGCACAGCGTGAGCAGCGCGTTCAGGAACACGTCGACGACGTCGACGCGGCAGCGCACGACGGTGAGCACCACGTAGTGCGCGTCGGCGATGCCGAGCACGCGGAACGACGCGACGAGCGCGAGTCCGAGCAGCAGCGGCAGCGCCAACACACTGCTCTTGACTGCCGGCACGAACGTGCGGAAGTTGGCGTCCATCAAGATCGAGAGCTGCACGCTGCCCCAGGTGCTCGCGAGGCAGAGCAGCCGCGCGTCCAGACCGACGAGCACCGCGAGCGAGCCCCACGTCAGCGCGTTCACGGCCGTGAAGAACCAGAACTCGTAGTGCCCCAGCAGGATCGCGACCATGTCGACGCTCAGCGTCGCCGCTGTACACAGCGACGCCGGCGTCGAGAGCACGAGGCTCGACAGCGCGAGCGTCCACATGACGGCGTGGTGCTGCGCGGCCACGGGCACCACGAGCGACGTGAACGCCAGCAAGCCGCCGACGCGGTGCGCGAGCGTGAGCGCTCGGAAGCGGCGCTTGGTCCAGCGTAGAAAGCGGAGGTTGCGCTCTGGCGACAGCGCGAGCCACGACAGCGTCCGCCGTAGATTGAGCACGGGCAGCGCTGCGGCGGCCTCGAGCTGGAAGAGGTGCTCTTTCTTGGCCTTCGCGAGCACCCACGGCGGCGCCTTGGCCACACCGTGCGTGACCAAGGAAAGCATGCGCGCGGGCGTGACCTTGGACAGCGAGGCAGCGCGCTGCTTCCTTGGATACATGATTGCGTGGGCGCTGCGAGCGCTGCGGCAGAGCCTTGAGGGCGCAGGATCCATGGCTCCGGCTCGGGGGCTGGCGTGGCCGTAGCTCTTGGCAGTGGAGCTCTCTGGAGAGAGCTCCTCAGATCGACTAAGACGAGCGACCCTCAGTCATTCGGGCACGAGCGAAGCATAGAAACGGACGACGACCGAGCGCGCGATAAAAGGACGGAGAGACGTTGTTCATACATTGGGCGGAGGAGACGAGAGGAGACCGCGAGTGGTGTCACGTGCGACGCGCGGCAGTCTAAAGATGTTTGACATACAACCACCAAGTGTGCCCATGTCGCAGACAAATGTCATCGGGGCTCGCGTGCACTGCTGGCATGCGACGGTGCGATTCTGTTGATGATCCCCTCGCTTTATCTGATGCGGCCACACGCTTTCAGGTCACTCGCTCGCTGATTGACAGCCGACGCAAATAGCAACTCCACACACATTGTGGTCATTTCAATCCCAGCACAAAAAAAAAGAACGGGATGGAGTTGGGAGCACGATGAGTCGCTATCTCTGTCGCGGTCTCTACAACGCCGACTTGGACGGAGCACCGGTCTCAACCTCGACGATTGCCTCGATCTCGACCGCGACATTCAGTGGCAGCGCGTTCGTGCCGACCGCCGAGCGCGCGTGGCGGCCCTTGTCGCCAAAGATCTTGACGAGAAGATCCGAGGCGCCGTTGATCACACCAGGCTGCGACGTGAAGCCATCCACGCAGTTGACAAAGCCCGTGAGCTTGACAAAGCGCTTGATCTGGCCGAGATCGCCCAGCTCCTCTGTGAATATGCGATCGCGACATCATCAGTAAGCATCACCCCAGTTATACACACACCACAAACGTGTACGAACCCTTGAGAGTCGCGAGAAGGCTCAGGACGATACGCTGAGCCGCAGCGTAGCCCTCCTCGACCGTGAGGTCCTTGCCGACCTTGCCGACGATCAACTCGCCCGACGCGCTTTGGCTGACATGACCAGCTACATCGTCCCGCGGTCAGTATACTCAGCAAAAACGGAATCAGTCAGCGCACCAACGCACCCGTGAAGATGTAGTTGCCCGTGCGAACGCAGTTGCAGTAGTTTCCCTTCGGGGGCGACGCCACGGGGAGCGTAAAGCCCAGCTCTGCCACACGCGCTTCGATGGAGCTCATGGTTATCTGTCGACTGGAGAGAGAGAGAGAGGAGTTGGTCGAAAAGATCGCATTGCACATTTAGTGTGGGTCACGCAAACCCCAACTTTATGTTTATTACACCAAGTTCTACAACTGTTCCTTGGTGCAGGTTTCCAAAACAAGGGATTTTTCACGCCCACAGTCCCCCAATTATCGCGTGGAAACAGCCGCCCACCATCATGGGGCGCCACGACGGCGGCGAGGATGACGGCGCCGACGCCGGAGAGTACGACAGCGCGTCCAGCTCGAGCTCCAGCTCCGAGGACAACGCCGTGCTGCTCTCCAAGACGCTGCTGCAGCAGAAGGACCGACTGCGTGAGCGGCTTCGGCAGCAGCAGGAAGAGGAGGCGGCGACGGCCGCGGCTCCGCGCCAACAAATCCAACTCGAGCGCCAACAAAACCAACAAGAGCACCAACAAAACCAACAAGAGCACCAACAGTCCAACACTCCCAAGAGCTCCGTTGGAAAGGTACGTGGCCAACCATCATTCTTCGCTCTCACGGACGCCATCGTCGGCGCTGTAGCTCTCGGTCTCATGCGTCGCTGATGGAATGGCAGGCGGATCAGATCTGCGGCGTCTGCGAGCAGGAAGGCGCGCTCGTGCTGTGCACGGGGCCCTGCGTGTCAGCGTACCACCTCTCGTGCCTCCCGAACGCCGACAGAAGCAGCGAAGCGCAGGCCTGGAAGTGCCCGAGCTGCGCGGCCAACACGCACGTCTGCTTCCACTGCAAACAGCGCGGCGCGGACGCGTCCACTGCCACATCGACGCCTGCGACGCCGACGTGCGGCAGTGCGCCAGGCGGGGCTGCAGAGGTGTTGCGACCGGTTCTCAAGTGCCGCGCGCTGTCGTGTGGCAAGTTCTACCATCAGGACTGCATCGCGAAGCTCCCACTGGCGCGTATCGCAGGATCACGATTCATTTGTCCGGTGCGTTCTAAATCTTGTGTTAAAGATGCAGTCTGTCTTGGCGCCTCTAACTCGGTTGCGTATCCTGTGCAGCTCCATACATGCGCTGCTTGTGAGCAGTCTGGTGCCAAGAAGGAGCCTGTGAGGTGCACGCGATGCCCTGTTGCCTACCATACGAGTTGTTTGCCTCGATCCGGCGTTGTCAACCTGCCGGGCAAGCGCATTATCTGTCCCAAACACGACGCAGTCATGCCTCCATCACTATCAAAAACGGCTGTGAGCGTGGCAGCACCCACTCAAGATGCTGCCACAGGAGGTAGCAAGACAGTCAATCTACCGTCACTGAAGCGTATCGTTTCAACAGACGTTGACTCGGTGGCCGCGTCGTCGCCACGGACAGAAGATAATGACGATGAGCAGTCGGAGACATCTTCTGCGACGGAAGCGACGGCAGGCGGTGGTAGCAGCAGCAAGAAACACGCGAAGAAAGAGAAGAAAGAGAAGAAGAAAAAGAAGAAGAAGCGCAAGAAAGTGAAGAAGAAGGACAAAGACAAGAGCGTAAAGGCAGAGGACGATGACGAAGTCTCTAAGAAGGGAAGTGAGAAGACTGAGCGCAACGAAGACGACGACGAGGATGACGACGATGAGGATGGCGCAGAGGAAGGCGAAGTGGACGAGAGCGAGGAAAAAGCCAGCGCTGTAATCGCTGATCCGTCTCCGACGAAGAAGCCCAAAGAGTCCAAAGAGCCAGAGCCCTCCGGTACCAGCCAAGCTGCCGACTCAGTGGAGCCGTCTGATGCGATTAAGTCGGAGCCTACCGAGAAGCAAGCGCAACTTGAGCGATCCTCTTCCACTTCATCCGTCAGTACTGCGCTCAGCAGAGACGCCATTGTTGAGAGTCCCGCGACCGTGAGTCAGCGCCTGAAGGCGCGACTGGTGGAAGTGCTCGGCCAAAGTGACGACGACCTCGACAGCGTCGCGAGCCCTGTGGCGTCCTTGCAGGACGCTCGGCAACCAGAGCACGCTGTTCCCCCGGTGGTGAAGGAGGAAAGCGCGTCGCCCATTGTGCCAAGTGAGTCCACACCGACTGCAGTGCCCTCTTCTTCGACTGGAGCTGAAGAAAGCAAGCGTGAGCTAGCACCAGCGCCAGCAGACGCACAAGACTACGAGCACTTGTCCGTTGCGATCCCTCCTGTTACCGACGGCAACGCGTCTGGAGACGGCGACTCACAACGGGATACGGATGACGCTGCACAGCGGAACAGTCTCGAGTCCATCGAAGCCGACGGGGCTCCCGAGACGCCATCGCAGCCCGTGAAATCTCGAGCAGCAAGTCGAACGGCGGCAGAGGCTGCGAAGGAGAAACTCAGCAGTGGTCGATCCACACCTGGTGGAGCTGCAGCGTCGGCAGCGGCTACATCGACCTCGACCGTCGGAGCGCACTCGGGCAGCAAGTCCAAGAAAAAGAAGAAAAGCAAGAGCAGCAGATCGGATGGCCGTCGCAGCAGCGGCGCTGGGTTGGACATCGCTCGCCAGCAAAGCGCCGGCAGCATCGAAGACGGCGACGAAGGCGAGGAAGAAGATGAGGATGAAGCCAAGTGGGTGCAGTGTGACGAGTGCCGCAAGTGGCGTATCGTGCCCCGGGAGATCGATCTGGACGCGATGCCCGAGCGATGGTACTGCCGCATGAACACGTGGCGACCCGATCTCGCGTCTTGCAGTGCCCCAGAAGAGGTCGCCGAAAGCAAGGCTGGCGGAGGCGCGGGCGCGGCGTCCAAGGCGTCGGGCTCCGCGTCGCGAAGCAGAAAGCGGAAGCCGAGTGCTGCGGACGCGATGGTCGCGAGTCAAGTTCCTCTTGTCGCCTCCAAGAAAGCGCGTCAGCAGCAGCAGCGAGCAGGGAAGGACGATGGCGTTGCTGCGAGTGCCGCTGACGCTGGCGCGGGAGCTGCGGTCGCTCATGCGGGCATCGCTGGTGAATCCGAGAAGCCTCCGAAGCGCGACAAGGATTCCAAGAAGCGCAAGCTCAAGCTCAAGCTGAAGGAAAAATACGGCGAGGTCAAATGGGTGCAGTGCGAGCACGCGACATGCGGCAAGTGGCGCGTGGTGCCGCTATCCATCGACTTTGACCTGCTGCCTGCCGTGTGGTACTGTCATCTCAACTCGTGGGCACCAGAGCTCGCATCGTGCGCGGCTCCCAACCCGCCAGAGGTTGAGATCTATCTCTCCAAATCTCAGTCCCGCAAGCCATCGGTAAGTCGACCAGCGAAGCGCCATCGAGGAGACTCGGCGACTGCCACTGCCACTGGCAGCGGATCTGCTGGTCAAGCTGGTCCACAAAGCGCAGGCAAAGGATCCAGCAAGGGCGGCAAAGGCTCGACTCCGACTGCCCACGCCCACGACCATGATGCGGGCGCCCATGCGAACGCCAGTGGCGGATCAAGCACCGCTGCGAACGCTGGTCCGAACGGCGCGAACCCTGCGACTGCAGGTGGTGCACGCGTGGCAGGCGGTGGCAACAGTCAGGACGCGCTGTCAGTACGAAGCAGTGGCGATCCAATCGTGCGCACAGCGGTCGCGACGGTGCTCGAGTGGGCGCAATGCGAGAAGTGCAACAAGTGGCGCAAGCTGCCAGCGCACATCAAGTCTTCGACGCTGCCCGACAAGTGGTACTGCTCGATGAACCACTGGGACCCGACGCGCGCGAGCTGTTCGGTACCGCAGGACGAGGATCAAGAGCCGCTGGACGCGTCGCCGCTGCCGAGCTCGCAGAACTGGTACCCGATGCCGGGATCGCGGGGCGCGGGAGGCACAGGAGGGTCGTTTTACACGTCGACGACGAGCGGCGTCGGCGGGTTCCGGTCGAAGCGCGGCAAGCTGAGCTACTCGGAGCTGCTGTACGCGAGCACGGGGCAGCTCCGCAAGGCGTACACGTCCGAGTCGTCGACGCTCGTGTTTGAGTACGAGGGCGTGACGTATCGCCGCGACGACCAGTACAACCGCAGCAGCATGTACATCTCTCCGCTGACGACCAACAAGCTCACGGGTGAAGCCATTCCCAGCGAAGACGACGACACAGGCGCCGATGGCTCTACAAGTGCAACCACCGCTACAGCGTCAGCGGTGACGACGGGAGAAGATCGCTCGCTGTCGACGGCGACGGAGGAGCCGCCGCAAGAGCTCGTGGATCGTATCGCGGATGTGATCACAGAGCAGCTGGAGCTGCAGCGACGCGAGCACCCGATGTCGGAGATCGTGGAGACAGTCGTCCAGGCACTGAACCCGTCGTCAAGCAGCAGCAGTGGCAGCAGCAGCGCGCTGTCCCTACAGGCGATCACGGCGGCGCTGGTCCAACTCGAGCATCGCGGCGTCATCGAGCGCCTGCCGCCTCGAGCGAGCGATCAGCAGTCGGCGGTCGCTGTCGACGCACGGCTCGAGCGGCTCGCGAGGAAGCGCAAGTCGCTCGCACTGTCGTCGACCGAGCGCTCGCTGTTCTTCCGCAAGGTCCCCAAGCGTCCGCTCAAGGCGCTCAAGGCGTGGAAGACGGTCGTGACGTCCACGATGGTGGACGGTATGTCGAGATGAGAGAGAGACACCAAGAGTCAGAGAGAGAGAGACAGAGTGAGAGAGAGATACTCATGTGCAGTAAGTAGTTGGTGGTTGTCCGTAACCAGGAGAGGGATTGAAGCGGAATGCTGTTGGTTAGTTAGTTGACTCGTTTACCATGCAGCCGTGAGCGCCTTGAGCAGCTCGTTCCGTCGGCGGTGCACGCGTTGATCGCGATCGCCAGCCGTCGACACGCGACTCGCGAGAAACTGCTGCAGCAGCGCTGCAGGCGTCGGGCAGTGCGGTCGAGTCGCGACCGTCGGCAGCGGAGGCAGCGCCGCAGCGTCGTGTCGCTCCGTTGCACCCGCAGCGCTCAACAGCGGCAGCGTCGGCACCGAGACGTTTGGCACAGCTGATGCTGTCGTCCCTAGCGACGACAGCGAGTTGGTCGGTGCGGCGCCGTGCGTGGCGCCAGCTTTCGACGGACTTGTCAGCGTCGAGGGCGAGATCTTGGCGACGCTGCCGCCAGTTCTGCTGTCGCCGGCGGTCGCGTGCAGCATCGAGAGCAGCGTCGGGCGCGCGCCAAACGCCAGCGACGAGAGCGTGAGTGGTGACGGCGTCAGCAATTGTGTGGAGCTGCTGTGGGGATACAGCAGTGACTGCGAGTCGTCGACGCTCGCGAGAAAGAGTCGCTTCAGTGTCGCGCTGTCGGCCGCCAGTTTGCGCTGCGCCGCGAGATGCGGCAGCGCCGGGAACGCGGTCTCGAGCAGCGCTGCCCAGTCAAAGACGCGGAGCGACGACACGTTCGAGCCGCTGTCGCTGCCGCTGCCGCTGCCGGCGGCGACGACCACAGCGTCTCGCGTCGGCCAACAGCTTTGCATCAAGCCGCCGACGTCTCTGGCGCGCACAGAGCCCATGGCTTCGCCGTTGCGCACGTCCATGAGCATGCAAAAGCCGTTCGAGTAGCCGACAAACACGACCGGGACGTCGAGCGCCGAGGTCTCGAGCGACAGCGACGTGAACGCCACGCGCTCCGTCTGCGCTTCCTCCTCGGACGGCGGCGGTGGAGGAGGTCGCACGGAGCGGATCAGGAGCGGAGCGCTGCGATCCATGAGGTCGAAGAAGCAAAGCTCTTGCGTTTGCTCTCGTGCGGATGCGGAGGACGCCGACGACAGCGCCACGAGGTATCGCTGACGGTAGAGCACGACGCGCGCGACAGGCGCAGGCGCAAACGGCGCCGGCAGCACGACGTGGTCGCGCTCGGCGACGAGGTCCCAGACGACGAGCGTGCCGTCGCGTAGTCCGAGCGAGAGAAACTGCGTCGAGACGTCGAGCGATACGCACGCGACCGGCGCGAGATGCCGCCACTCGCCACGAAGCGAGGGAGGCGATGGCGACGACGTGGCGGTGGCAGAGGTGAAGGCGAATCGCCACTTGGACAGCGAGTCTCCCGCGACGACAGCGATGCAACAAGACGAGGACGAAGCGTTGGGGTCGTTGTCGGCGTCAGCATCGGCGGTGAGCGCAGGCGACGCCAGAAAGAAGACGTGAGAGTCTCCCGTGGCCGTCGTCATCGTCGTCGTCCACGAAGCGGATGGCGTCGTCACCAGAAGATCGAGCGGCGACTCGACGGTGGCGACGAGCGGCAGCGCGAAGACACGGATCTCGTTGGCGGTCGACGCGAGCGCGAGCGCGGTGCCGTCGTGCGCGAGGTCGAGGCTTGCGATCATGGCGTCGCTCTTGTCGCTCGAGCTGTCGAGAGAAGCGATCGTCATCGTCGAAGAAGAAGAAGAAGGCGAAGACGAATCGTCGGACGGCGAGAGCGAGAGCGTGAGCGGGACGTCGACTACGCGGACAAGCGACTGCGTCGACGTCTCGGAGACGACGGAGACCAGCAGCGCGACGCGCAGCACGCGTGACTGCTGCTGCTGCTGCAGCGACAGCGGCGTCGAGAGCTCGCGTGCGACGCCGGTGACGCGCTCGAAGCGGAGCGACGGAGACGACGACGACGCCGCGTCGACCGAAAGCACAGGGACGACGACCGTCGACGTCGACGTCGACGACGGCGTTGCCCGAACGCTCTTGTGGTCAAGCGAAGAGGGCGACAGCGGCTGCAGCTGCAGCTCGATCGAGCGGCGAAGCGACGCGCGGTCTTGCCGCTCTCGCACAAGCACAACGACGACGGCGACACGAGCACGGCGCGCAGCTCGCTGGTCGTCGACGGCTCCTCAGGCAGCGCGATCTCGAGCCTCGCGCGCTTGCAGCAGCGCTTCTTGGCGGCCTCGTAGTCGTTCTGCAGCTCGAGCACGTCGAGCTCCGCGCCGGGCGCCGGCAGCAGCGTGAGCACGCTCGAGCGCGCCGACCTCGCGGACAGCGCGGCGCCCGCAGAGAGCTCGGCCTTGTAGCGAGCGCTGCAGCGCACGATGCGCTGCCACGCGGCGTCGAGGATGTCAGTCTCGAGTACCTTGTGCACCCGGCGAAAGGGCTGCGGCAGCCTCGCGGCGTGCAGCTCCGGGTCCACGTGGTCCTCGGGGCGACTGAGGTCGATCCATCGAAGCCACTGGCGCAGGTTCACGGCGCCGCTCGGCGTGCGGAACGGCGCGAGCGCGCTCGCGAGTGCCTTGGTCGTGAGCCGCACGCCGTTGAGCTCGAGCGTCTGCTGCACGACGTCCGGCAGCACGACGCCGCGCCGAGAGTTGTGGCTCACGTCGCCGAGCACAGCGGTCCACGAGAGCTCCCACGTGCGCTGGTCGCGGAGACAGACGCTGCGGATGCTGCGCCGAATGGGCTCGAGCTCCTCGAGGGCGTCGGCCTGCGCAGTCGTCGAGCTTGGCATTCTGGAGGGGAACAAGTGAGAGAGAGTGAGAGAGAGAGAGTGAGTGAGTGAAGGGTCGGTGGGGCTTTTGGGGGATCGCAAGCAGTGCTAGTTCGGTTGTTGTTGCCATGGAGCTGACAACGGCGACGACGACAGCGCTTCCGCTTCATCCTCGCAAGGCGCACGAGCTGTTCACGGTGAGACGCCTCTCACTCGTTTGTCTCCTTTCTTGCGTTGTCGTGTCTGCGTGACGTGGCATGCGCTTTGGCGACAGGAGCTCGTGCAGGTCAACGCGAGCGTCGACCCCGACACTGTCGCACAGTCGCTCGCAGAGCGTACGCGTTCACTGCAGGTGCGTGCATCTCTCTATCTATCTTTCTCTCTCATTTACTGTCAACGATGGCATCAGTGTCGACATGTGGCTGTCGTGCGAGACGCCAAGCGAGGCCGATGGTTTGGGCGACCGTCGTCACCGGAGACGCTCGTGTTCGTGCAGCTCAGCGCCGACGGCTCCGCGATCTCGCTCCGCAACAACGCTGTCGTCACGGAGCAGCAGCATCAAGACGAGCACCAAGCGCAAGACGCGTCCCAAGAACAACAACAGGAAGAAGAGACACACGAAGAAGACCTGGCGATTGCACTCGCGAGTGTCCTTCGCGTGCGGCTGCTTCATGACAGAGACCAGTTCGCGATCGATTACGACGCGGCCGCAGCGGATCCCTCGAGCGACGCGATGGAGACACTCGACAAAGCGCTGGACACAGCGACGATCGCCTTGGAAGCTGCGTCTGGTGAAGTGCTGAGTGCGTGGCTCGTGGCGCTGACGTGTGCTCTCATGGCGACGCGAGAAGCGAACAAGGAGCAGCGACCGACGCGCTCGCGCTGGGAGACGCTGCTGTCGCAGGCGATTCGGCTGCGCGTCGTCGAGCTCAGCGGCGTCCTCGGCATCCGAGATGCTGTCGCTTGCGTCGCAGACGCGTACGATGCCATGCGGCGACGAGAGACCGAGTACGCGCTGCCGTCGATGGAGTCACTCTTTGTGCTTCAGCTTGGGGTCTGAGGCTGAGCCTGAGGCTGAGGCTGACGCCGCAGCGCGCGAAGGTGCTCCAATCGTCGCAACTGACGCAGTCGCTCGCTCTGGTATCGACGTCGAAGCGAGAGATGATGCGTCGTCGGACGACGAGCACGCGGAGGAACATAGAGGAAACGACTACGACTACTACTCGATGGCTCGTCGTCCTCTTCTTCTTCTTCTTCCTCTTCTCGTCTTGACACTCGAGTCACTCGGTGTTGCTTGCTGTCGCGAGCCGTCGTCCGTCTTTGATGATTGCTCGCTGACGTCGCTGTGCGTGTCGTCATTCGTGCGAGCCGTCGATGCACCGCGACGAGCGCTGCCTCCAGTCGTTGGACTCGTCGAGGCAGCTGCTGCGTCGAGTGATCCCGCACACGACGCTGCAGCTGCTCGGCGGACGCTGTGAACACGCGATTGTACTCGTGCTGCTCGTTGCTGGCAGCCTCCAGTCGCCGCTGCAGGCGGTCGACGGCTCGTTCGAGTTTCTCCAGTCGATGGCGCTTGTCGTCACGGTTCACTTGATGGCGTAGCTCCTGAAGCTGGCGCTCCAGTGCTGCAAACGGACGATCGTCTCTGGTGGTGACGCGCTGGAGCTCGTCGACCTGTCGCAACACGAGCTGTAGCTCCTCGCGCAGGAGCTGCGTCTGCTGCTGCAACAGACGCACGCGCCTCTCTCGTGCGGAGACGTCGTTCATGTCGTCCCTGGCGATCGATTCGACCGCCGTGAGTCGCTTGCGATGCTGCTGCAGCTCGCGATACATCAGCAGAAACGACGTACGCACGACGTCCGCGACGCCGCTCCACTCGTCGCTGCCTCGAAGCAGTCGCGCGCCAAACGCTTCGTCCAGCAGCAGCAGCGACGCCATCTTCACTTGATTTGCTGTGTATGAAGCCGGGATTCTTTCCATCGTTGCTGTCGCACATGTCACAGATACTGCCAGACGGATACACCTTGTTTTGATGGATGTATCTGCAGCGCACCTCTTTTTGTATATCAAATATACCGATTTGATTCTGACTTTTCGGGAATACACCAACAAGCCGCCCTGGCTTTGTGTGAAACACCACGCTCGAGGCAGTGGCGCTGTATTGCTCCCGTGTGCGCTGCCGTCATCTTGGCGTCGCGAGCTGTGGCACTCACCAGTCGCGGAAACAATGATGGACGACAGCATCATGGCATGAACCGCAGACTCGCATCCAACGTACCATCAACAAAGGCACTGCACTGTATGGTACACTACTTGGGTTCGATTCCCCAGTCTTTGTCCTAATCAAAGACGACGCCTGGTTTACTCGGACGAAGCTACGTGGCTTCACGAACTGTACCATGGTTTATCGCCAACGAATGTCTAAGCACGTTTGCTTCAGTGGATGACGCCCTGCTCTCTCTCTGTTCTCTCTCTCTCTGCTCTCTCTTATGTCCATGCTCTCCGGTCCTCATTATCCAATTGACTCTCCAGTCTTCACTATTCAATTCACCAGTCTCCATCAACACTCCCAAATGTGGCCCTTTCGACAGCCCAAGTCTCTCCGCGGTGACGTCGTGCTGATCACGGGTGGCGCCATGGGCATCGGACGCCTCATGGCGCTCGAGTTCGCGAGCTACGGCGCGACGGTCGTGGTCTGGGACCTGAACCCCGTGCTCGGTCAGCGCGTCGTCGAGGATCTCCAGGCGGCAGGCGCGACAGCGGCGTTCTACCGGGTCGACGTCACGGATCGAGAGCTGGTGTTCTCGACGGCGCGCGCCGTATGCAAACGCTTCGGCGGCGTCGACGTGCTGGTCAACAACGCAGGCATCGTCAGCGGCAACAGCATCGTCGACTGCGACGAGCGCATGGTCGAGCGCACGATGGCGGTGAACGCGACGTCGCACTTCTGGACCATCAAGGCGTTTCTCCCGGCGATGCTCAAGAAAGACAAGGGCCACATCGTGTCCATCGCGAGCGTCGCGGGCATCTTCGGCTGCGCGGGCATGGTCGACTACTGCGCCAGCAAGTTCGCGGCCGTCGGACTCATGGTGAGCCTCCGTCAGGAGCTCGCGTCGACCGGATCGAACGTGCAGTGCACGCTCGTGTGTCCGTCGTTCATCAGCACCGGCATGTTTGAGGGCGTGAAGCCGCCGCGCCTGACGACGTGGCTCACGCCCGAGTACGTCGCGCGCAAGGTCGTGGACGCCGTGCGCTACAACCAGTGGAAGCTCGTGATGCCGCGGCAGCTCGTGCTCTTCGAGATGCTCATGGCGACGATGCCCGACTGCATCGCGACGTGGCTCACGCGGTGGACTGACGTCGGCAGCTCCATGAAGTCCTTCCACCAGACGCGCGAATGTACCCAACTCGAGTGACGGAAGAGAGGAACACGTACCTTGCTTTGTAACCAAATACATCAGTAGCCTGCTGTACTGACAGAACCGATATCTCCATCTCGCTGTTGCTCCAGCCACATCGGTAGATTGTGATCTGAGTTGATGTTATCACAGTGGATCGGATTCTTGACATTCCACGAAAGGATCTGGTCAACTTCAACTGGGCTCGCTCGCCTCGGATTGGCTGAAAACGCGTCCCTCCAGCACCGGACCTCCTTCCGACGTGGGACGGAATCATCATCTCCACCATCGGCTCCACGCATGGACTTGGTCTTCTTCTTCTTCTGCTCTTCAGTTCCGAATTCTTCCTCTTCCTCTCCCTCTCGTTCTTCTTCGTCCTCGATACGATGCTCTGGTTGTTCCAGCGAATGAAGTCGGTGCGCGGCGACGTCGTGCTCATCACGGGCGGCGCCATGGGCATCGGCCGGTTGCTCGCCCTCAAGTTCGCTCGGCTCGGCGCCGCTGTCGTCGTCTGGGACCTGCATGAGGACCTCGGTCAAAAGGTTGTGGCGGAGATCGAAGCGCTTGGTGCACGCGCTGCGTTCTTCCAGGTGAACGTCACGGACCGAGAGCGCGTGTACGCGGCCGCGGCCGAGGTGATCCAGCAGTTTGGCGGCGTCGATATTCTGATCAACAACGCGGGCATCGTCGAGGGCAAACCCATTCTCGAGTCAAGCGACTCGATGATCGTGCGCACCATGGATGTGAACGCGACGTCGCACTTCTGGACGATCAAGGCGTTTTTGCCTGGGATGCTGAAGCGCGACCGCGGCCACATCGTCTCGATTGCCAGCGCCGCCGGCATCTTTGGCTGTGCAGGCATGGTGGACTACAGTGCCAGCAAGTTCGCGGCGGTCGGTCTCATGGTCAGTCTGCGACAGGAGCTGCAGGCGATGGGGCGCAACATCAACCTCACGCTCGTGTGTCCGTCGTTCATCAACACGGGCATGTTTGAGGGCGTGACGCCGCCACGATTCACGACGCTGCTCTCGCCCGAGTACGTCGCAGAGATGATTGTCGCAGCGATCCGACGCAACCAGTGGAAGGTGATGATGCCGCGCATCTTGTACCTGTTTGAGGTACTGTTGCTCATGATGCCCGACTGGGTCGTGCGGCTGCTGACCAAGCTGACCGGCGCGGGCCACTCGATGAAGACCTTCAAGCAGACGCGACCGCACGCGATGATCAAAGACGACAAGACCGAGTAGTGCAGCAGCAGCTCTCCCCATCGATGTCGTGACGGACGGCGTCACGCACACGATGCCCGCCGCCGTTGCTCGTCGTGCCATCAGTCTGTCTGTTTGGTGTGTCTGTCTGTTTGAATGTGTTATTGGTTCTCCCAATACTCCCCAATAATATTGCCTCGTTTCCATTCGGACAGCGCATCCACAATACTGTTCTACCAACATGTGTAATTTTTGACCAATTTTTGCCGGTGGCTGGTCATACACCGTAGCAGCCAAGAGTGGTGGCTGCAATGAGGATCGCAAAAACGCTTCCTTTCGAATGCTAAGCCAAACTGGATGTTGCTCGGCTGCACCTAGCCCTCCCGTCCGGAGCACATGGCGCACAACCTGTTTTTTTGCTTTTCGCTGCTTTCGCGACCCGAAAGGAAACGCTCGTGCGGAACAAAAACAACTGCGTCGTGCTGCACTGCACTTTGCAGCACACACGAAGCCCACAAGCATCCAACAAACAACACGGACGCCGCCAACAAACACGAACCGGACGGTTCGGCAGTCGGCCCCGACTCCCAACCAACTCACCAACAAACAAACGCACCACCAACGCGTGCGCCATCGCGTTGACCGACGTCAGCCAGTCACGGACCTCCTCGTTCAAGGATCCCGGCTGCTGGGAATTCGTCGTCGTCATCGGGGTCTCTCCATCTATCTCTCTCTGTCCATTGTTGACGAACGAGAAAGATCTCGTCCCTAGCTTCACTCTGTCACGCATGACCGACGCCGCCACTGTGCAGCCGCCGCAGCTGAGCGCCGACTTCCGCTGGGACGGCACGTCCTCCGACCTCGCGCAGCAGTACTTCCGGGTCTCGCGCAACGCCACGGCGGCGAGTGCCGTCGGCGCGCTGCCGTTCGCCCACGAGGAGCTCCCCACGACGATTCAGCAGCGGCTCGATGCTGTCGGTCTGCGCTTCGAGAGCCTGCCGGCGCTGCTGCAGCGCGCTGTCGTCTGGGACTCGGGCTACGTGCAGGGCAACGGCCGCGAGCTGCTGCGCGTGTACACCGCGGGCGGACGTCCGATGGCGGAGCTCGCCATCTCGCTCGACACGTTCCGCGCCGCGGGTTGCGCCGCGCGCAACTGCTCCGAGGGTGTCTACCGGTCGCAGTTCTGCTCGGGAACGCAGATCACGTCGGTCACACGCTGTGCGACCGAGGACGTCGTGAACCGCGAGGCGCACCTCTCGCTTTGGGCCACGGGCGGCAACGACGCCATGGTGCCCGAACTCAACCTCATGCGCCACTGGTGGGTCGACGCCGACAAGACCTACCTCGTGTACGCCATCCACACGATCGCCGAAGAGCGGCAGCCGTCCTGGGGCACGTGCCCCGACGCCTCGTTGCAGCAGGCGAGCGCGCTCGTGATCCCGTGTGCCGCGTACCGCACCGTGAAGAACAAGGATGCGTGGCAGCCGCCGACGCAGGCAGCGTTCGTGACGGCGTGGCTGCAGCAAGCGAAGCGAGACGCCGCGACGCAGCCCAGTCCGACACCGAGCGCCAACAACAGCAGCAGCGGGTCGTCGTTCGACCCGATCTACCTCATCCCCGCGATCGTCGGCATCCTCCTGGTCGTTGGGTCCTGCACGTGGTGCTACGTGCGCCGGCGGCGTCATCGTTACAGCCGCTCGTCGAGACCGAGCGACCGCCGCGTCACGAAGCAACGCCCGCTGCACGACGACCTGCACGACGACAATGACGACGATGACGACGGCCACGGGTCGTTCCGGTCGACCGCGACACCGACACCGCTGCCGTCCACAAGCGGTGGCGGACGCAGCATCCTCGCCAGCGACGTGTTCGAGAACCCCAACAACAACGCGGTGTCGCGCATGCTGCTGACGGACCCGCATCTCGTGAGCTCGCGCATGGCGTTCGATCGGCTCGTGATGAAGCGCCTGGTCTCCAAGGGCGCGTTCGGAGAGGTCTGGGTCGCGACGTACACCGCGAGCGACGCGGACGCCGAGCAGACCGTCGCCGTGAAGCGCCTGCTGCAGGATCGCGCCAACAAGTTCCACGACCTCGAGGCGTTTTCCGAGGAGATTCGGCTCACTGCGTCGTTCTCGCACCCGAACGTGCTGCGGTTCCTCGGCGTCGCGTGGTCGCGACTGCAGAACCTCTGCATGATCACCGAGTACATGCCCCATGGCGACCTACAGGGGTATTTGCACGCGAACCGCGACGCGCTCGCGGGTCGCTGGACGCCGGAGAAGATGGATGTCGCGCTCGGCGTCGCGCGAGCGATGGCGTATCTCCACCACCAGCATCCCGTCGTGATTCATCGCGATATCAAGGCGAGAAACGTGCTGCTCGCGGACGACTGGAGTCCGCGACTGATCGACTTTGGCGTGAGCCGCCGCCGCATCGACCACACGATGACGGCGGGCGTCGGCACGCCCTACTGGACGGCACCCGAGATCCTCGAGGGCGTGCGGTACTCGGAGAAAGGAGACGTCTACAGCTTTGGCGTGCTGCTCGTCGAATTGGAGACGTGTCAGCTGCCGTATCACGACCGCACGCGACCACCACGAGGCAACGGCCATGGCGTTGGCAATGGCAGCGGCCAAGGTGCGTCAGCACAAGACAGAGGAAGCAGCAGTGAAGGTGACGCGTCAACGCCCGAGCCAAACGCTGTGGACGGCAACTCGTTTCTGCGACCATTTCAAATTCTAAAACTCGTGATGAACGGCTCCCTGCGACCCGCGTTCACGCCCGAGTGTCCGCCATGGCTGCGCGACGTCGCAGCGTCGTGCTTCCACAACGAGGCAGCGAAGCGACCAAGCGCTGAAGAGCTCGTGGCGGCACTCGAGGCGCAGTGGAGACGCATGCAGCACGACGAAAGCAAGTTGTAGTGGTAGTAGTAGGCACCGTATGAGCGAATCCGCAATAAGTATTGTAAGAATGAGGACAATAATGTATTGTCGAAAACCTAAATTTCCACAATCCTCCCGCTGTTCACCTTTTCTCTCCCGATCCACAGCTGTTCCTCAAGCCGCGGAGCTGAACCCAACAAGCGCATCTCCCTCTATAAGAACAGCTCGTTTGGCTCATATCAGGTGTTTCGCCGTCATTTCTGCCCGACCCCACTCGACCGACGAGCATGAAGTCGTTTCTCTCGAGCCTGTCGCTGAGCCCCAAGGCAGCGAAGGCGTCCATGGCCGCAGACGAGCGCGTCATCGAGGTCGCGGTGCCGCCGGGGCCGCTGGGCATCCTGCTGAGCGCCAACACGACGATCGGCGGCGCGACGCTCGACGGCTTCGCGTCCATCTCGCCCGACGGCCACGAGAAGGGCGCGGTCGAGCTGCACGGCGGCGTGCCTGCGGGCAGCGTGCTCGTCGGCATGAACGAGCACGACTTTTGCGCCGCCAAGCTCAGCTTTGCCGAGATCAGTCGCGCGCTGCGCGACGCCGGCGGCATCGAGCGCAAGCTGCGCTTCCGTGTCTTGGCTCCGCCTCCGTCTCCTGCTGCTGCGGCGGCGCCATCGAATACCGCGGCCGCTGCAGCGGTAGCTGTGAGCTCCCCGACGAGCAGCTCCTTCCACGAGATTGACGAGAGCGAGGTCGAAGCAGCGCTCGCCGTGCGGTCGCTGAGCCCGAGCACGTCCAACGACAGCGCAGGCAACAAGAGCTGGTCGGTCAAGGACCTGCGCTCGCCGCGCGAGGACCCGAGTCTGTCGGCGACGTCGTCGCCCAAGCGCCAGGGCTCGACGCCCGTGTCCCCGCGGTCCATGGGGCTCTCGATGCGCAGCGCCAGCGCCGCCGACGACGCCGAGACCGTCAAGTTTGTCGAGGTGCAGGCGCCCGCGGGACCGCTGGGCATCAACCTCGACGGCGCGACGCTCGACCGCGCGCGCGTCGTGGGCTTCGTGCCGCTGCCCGACGGCTCCACGGGCGCGCTCGCGCAGCACGGCGGCATCGCGTCGGGCTCCGTGATCATCAGCATCAACGGCGAGGACGTGTCGATGCTGCCTCGTGACGAGGTCGTCGGCAAGCTCGGGGCGCTCAGCGCGGAGCCCCGGACGATCGTCTTCAGGCTGCCATCGGCTGCTGAGATGGCTGCTGCTGCTGCTGCTGCTGCTGCTGCCGCAGCCGCGACTGCGTCGGCGCGGTCCCTCAACCGTGGCGGCTCTGCGGCGCTCGGGTTCGTCGAGGACCTCGAGCTTCGCCGCAAGATGGAGCTCTCTCTTGTGCTCAAAAGCGACAAGACGACGATCACGCGCCGCGAGTGTTGGCTCATGATCGACGCGCACTGGATGGCGCACTGGGTCGCGTTCGCGGCTCGCGGGGCGCCGCTGCCGGGTCCGATCACGAACCACGTGCTGCTGGAGGACGACTGGGAGGAGCGACTGCGGGGCGACGCCCCGGGACGCCCCGACGCGCCGCGCGCTGGCCTCGAGATCTCCAAGGACTATCGCGCCGTCACGCCCATGGTCTGGTGCCTGCTCGCAGAGCTGCACGGCGTCGACGGCACGCCGTTGCTGGCTCGGTACGTCGTCTCGTTGTTGTATATCTTGATGACTCGGGTGCATGGATGATTGATGTGACTGTGCTGCCGTAGATACGTGCTCGATATTTACGCGGAACCGCTGGTGGATACGGAAGTCAAGACGCTGCTCACGGGGCCGCGTCTGAAAGCCTCGAGTGTCGCGGCCGAGCTGCGGGAGAAGTGCCAGGTGCAGGTCACCGACTAGATGTCGGGCAGGCAGCACACACAGCACAAGGCAAAGCAAGCAAGCAAACCGTGAGTCAGCCACTGAGTGTCTGGCGCTGGCTCGAAAGGTTTGTTCTCTCTCTCTCTCTCTCTTTCTCTCTTTCTCTCTCTATTAGTGTGAGTCGTCCGACGCGAGTGAGTCGCGTGGTGTGAGTTGAAATACATCGATTGCACTGACAGCTCCGACGCGTCGAACGTCCCAGTGCTGCCACCGACAGCGCGTCCCACACGCGGCGTCCACGCCGTCGCGCAGCACTGCCTCCAGTCTCTCGGACGTCGCTTCGCCTCGACGCTTGTGTGCCAGCAGCACACGGAACGAGGTGCGTGGCGTGTGCCGCTGGTTATTGAAGAGCTGCTCGAGCGTCGCGAGCCACAGCTCGTGCACGGACCAATGGTACAGCACGTCAGCGGCGAACACGACGTCGACGTCCAGCGTAGCGAGCGCGGGTGTTGCGTTTGCGCCCCATACAAGCGGCAGCGCGACAGCGTCGACGATCCCGTTGCGGCGGAGATTCGCCTGCAGCATCTCGACGCAGTCGGGACGCTCTGTGAGCACCATAGATGCCTCCTTCGGGGTCTCCTTCGAGGGTCCCTGGCTCAACGAGAGCGCGTGGTACACGCAGCCAAACAGTCCTGTGCCAGCGCCGAGCTCGAGCATGTTGGGCAGCGACAGGGACTGGTGCGTTTGTGCGGCCAGCGACAGCGTCACGCTGAGCCAAATGGAGGCGTCCCAGACGTGAGCGCCCATCGCAAGTCCATAGTCTTCTTGGATGGAGAGGCAGAGGTTGCTCTGAGGACCGACTTGGAATCGACGCAGGCAGCGAGACGACGAAGCCGACGCGGCAGCAGCGGGAGGAGAAGGAGCTGCCGATCCCGAGTCGTGGATGAGGATGACGTCCGAGACCACGGGCAGCACGAGCGTGTGGCCGCGTTGACGCCGCGGCAGCCACTGGGACCCGACACAGAACCGCTGCAGAGCGTCACGAATCGCGTGTGGAGGAGACACAGGAGCTGGCGATGGCGTCGATAGCGCGACCTCTAGTCGTATGGAGCCGAGTCGCTGGTCGAGAGCGCGTAGCGTTGGCTGTTGCCGGTGCAGCACGCAGTCGAGTCGCCACTGCGCTGTGTTTGGTCGCAGCGTACAGCGGAGAACCTCGACAGAGAGCTCGGTCGCCTGCTCGAGCTCGGCGATGCTCGCTGTCCTCCGTCAGAACGACGACAGCGACCGAGGGCAGCGAGTGCACCGCGAGGGACTGCGCCATCTCGTCCACGAGATCCACGACCAGCGGGAACGGACGCTCCACCGTCAGAGCGCAGGGCGAGCCGAACCGCAGCCGCAGCCGACTGAGGACGACGTCGTGGACGCCGGCAGTGTCCTTGAGGACGGATGAGAGTCCGAGGTTTGCTGCCCACTGCTGCGTTTCGCGTTGGTTGTCGTCGTCGTGGCGCCGCATTTCGGGATGAATGGACTCGGCGCCAACGGTCAGTCAGTGAGGCATCGGTTGAGCGATTGCGAGGGTATTTCTGGTTGCGAGAAGCGCGAGACTGAGGCCGATGGTGCTGCCGTCGACGGTGCCGACGGCGGCGTCCGCCGACCTCGCGGCCATCACCAAGAGCCGCTCGTCCAAGCGACCGCGGGCGTTTGGCCGCACGTCCAATGTCTGGCAATACGTGTACGTCCTGATCGCCCGCTCCATGGAGTTGACGTTCTCACGCTCTTCTTTAATCTCGCGTGCTCTCTGTGGCGGTGTGCTTTCTCTCCACAGTGACTCGGTTCACAACCGCATGAGTCCGACGGCAGCGGCGGCCGCACGCCGTACGACGCTCGACACGTCGGTGCTCGCAGAGGAGGAGGAGGAGGAGGTGGAGGCGGATGACGTCCCTAACGCCAAAGCGAGTGGCCCGAGCCCCAGCCACCGCCACTCGACGACGTCGTCGTCTGCTGCGCATCGCGTATCTCGCTCTTTGGCAACAGAACCGCCACACCGCGCGTCGCTGTCGTCGACAGACGCGTCCACGCCGCCGCAGCAGATCGGTCCGAGTCTTCGCAGCGTCAAGAGCCTCACAGAGCTGCCGTCGAGCAGCAAGCGAGGCAGTATTCTAGGGAGCCTCAGCGGCAGCAACAACGGGCCGCCGCCGTCTCAAGGGATGAGCGCCGCTGCCAAACGCGGAAGCACGATCAACGCAGCCGAGATCATGCGCCGCATCCAGTCGCTCGGGACGTCTGCGTCTACGCCATCGCTGCCTGGCGCGATGGCGACTGCTGCCTCGACAGCAGCCGCGACACCCTCCGTCTCCAACGGAGCTGTCCCGACAACAGCGACCAGCAACGGCAACAGCAACGGCAGCAGTGCAGCCACAACTACAGCGCCGGGACCAGCAGTGAGCGAGGCAGAGCGGCTGCGGAACGACTTCAACTCGCAGTACTCGCGTCTTTACTACGGCTGCAGCATCGCGTTGGAGCTGTTCAACGGGCACCTGATGATGGTCAACTGCGCCGACGGCCGCGTCGGCGTACAGGCGCTCGAGAAGATGCAGCTCAAGGGCGCGTCGGCCACGACCACGGGTCGCCACCGCGCCGTGTTCACGCTCATCGACCTCGCAGACGTCCGCAGTGCGAACGCGATCTCCTACGGCGACGCCGTGTGGCTGCAGCTCAGCGTCGGCACCGGCGAGTTCTCGTGGGAACAAGGCGGCGTGCTCGGAGCCAAAGTGCGCGAGGCGCCGCAGCTCAAGGCGCTCGCGCTCGCGGACGACGACAGCATCCGCAACGACGTCCCGGCGCCCGCGGTCGTCGGGTACCCGGTGCCCATTCGAGCGTATCTCCCCAAGGTACGGACACTGAGTGACTTGAGAGAGGATGCAGCTCACTGTGTGCTCTTTAGACGCGGGACGACGCGGACGCGCAAGTGGACGAGCTGCAGTCGCGCGTCCGCAACAAGGCGTCCAAGATGCTCGGCAAGTGGGTGATCCGCTCTGCAGTGCAGAACCGACGCAAGAGCTCCGATGTACGTGCCTGTGTGTGTGTGGATGTGGTGTGGACGCCATGCTGTCCACATGCGTTGGACGCTGGCTGTGTGGACGTCTAACCTGTCCTGTCGTGATGGACAACAGAACTTCGTCTACAACAACGACGAGATCTACCTCGAGCAGGACTGGTTCTATCTCGGCGCTGACTCGGACGCCGGCGTCGCCGTGTTGCGGCAGCTGCCACCAGCCTCCGCGCTGCGCGACATCAAGAGCGGTGAGTACGTCATCGAGCGCCGCGCGGCGTGGCGCATTCGCTTGCTGGACTCGAGCAACGGCAGCACGGGGCTCTCGCTCGCGCAGCAGCAGATGGAGCGGCTGCTGCTGCGCGCCAAGAACCAGCTCAAGCAGTCGCGCAAGATGCGCGCTGGCCAGGTGCGCAGCTACGGCGCCGACCTGCAAAGCGGCGTGACGTTTGTCCCGCAGCTTCGCACGCAGCTCGCGGCCGCCACGCGCCAGTGCGACGCGCGGTACCTACAGGACCAGGAGCGACGGCTGGCGCAGCTGCCGACGCACCTCACGGTCAAGGCTGACGCCATGAACGACGTGCTCTCGGACGACCCCGCGCTCATGATGCCGACCGACTTCGATCTGCCAGTCGCGACGCGGCGGCAAAGCGTCGTGTTGCCGCCGTCTGTGGCGCAGTCGACGTCACCTCCAGCAGTTGCTGCTGCTGCGACGAGTGACGCTCACGTCGCTGCAGCCGACGCAGTCGACAGTACAGCGACCGGTAGCGAGTCTTGTGCGCTCTGTCGAGCGTCGACGATGGGGTACAACCTCTGCTGTCAGATCCACGACGTGATGCACACACTACAGGACGAGATCGAGCGCGAGAACGCGGCCGCGATGGCTGCAAGGCTCCATGCTCAGCGCAGTCTGCACCGTGGAAGCAGCTCTAGTTCTTCGCACGCGACGTCGTCTCGGGGTCTCTCGCAGCCTCAGATCGAGCTGGCAGCGCGTGTCGGAACGACGGAAGACGCAGACTCATCGTTATCCTCCTCCGACGCCCCAGGTCCGCCGTTGCGTCGTCGTGGCTCGCACGACGCGGGTCCAATTGCGTCCACTTCGTTGCGACACTCGCCACCCGCCGCATCTGGGAGCTCATCGCTGGCGTCGTCCAGTGCTGCTGGCGTTTCTGCAGGCCAAGCGCGCATCCTTGGGCTCTTCGCGGCACAGGATCAACGCCTGCTGGACGTCATCAAGTTCAAAGAGAAGGCAGTGCTGCAAGCGAAACTCGCCGAGGAGCACGCACGCGTCGGGCTGTCGCCGGTCGCGACGCACTTTCGCGACCGGTTCAAGCACGTCGCGGCGTTCGCGCAGCAGCACGACCACGAGATGGCGGTCGAGACCGGCGACTCGGTCGAGCATCACGGCATCGGCGGTCACTTCCAGAAGCTGCACGCCGAGCTCAAGATGGAGGAGACGCGGCGGCGACAGACGCTGCAGGCGATGGCGCGCCGCAGCGTGTCGCTCTCGCGGCAGTACCTCGACAGCCTCGTGGAGGACGGCGACGACAGCGCGCTGCAGGCCGTGCTCACGGACACGACGACGTGTCCGATCGAGATGCCTGACGAGGGCTTCGACGTCTACGGCAACCCTGTGGACCCGGAGGTCTTGGATCGGCTGCGGCGCGAGCGGCTCTTCCCGAGCGAGCACGAGATGGAGCTCGTGCCGCCTGTCGACACGAAGAAGGCGCTGGCGCTGTACCTGTCCAACAAGGCGGCGGTCGTCGAGATGCTAGACGGCTTTGCGGACCTCGTGACGACGCACATCCAGCCGCACCTGAAGAACGCCATGGAGGTGCGCAACCGCGGGTCGCTCGTCGAGTTTCTGGACTTTACGGCGCGCGCCGCCGAGTTTGTGTGCGCGAGCCGCATTCAGGTGCGCGTCGCGCAGCTGCTGCACGTGCTGTCGGCGAGTGACGTCGGCGACTTTGCGCCGATCGCAGCGCCGTTCGACGCGCTGCTCGGCGAGTTCGACGCCACGCTCGCGTTCATTCGGTTCTATCGCGAGAAGGTCAGCAAGAAGCAGCGCAAGAAAACGTAGATTATTGACCGGTTATGTGGTGTTGGAGGAGAAGGGATGATGAGATATGAGGTATGAGGTGAAGCATAGGATACCAATCCACCAATCAGCAGGTGATACCGTCAGATTTGAGCCAATCAGGAGAAAGAGCCATTCCTTCCAGTCGTTTTCGCTGGTGTGGAGCTCCACGCTCTGTCTGACAAGTGCACTGGGGTTCCCATCAGTCACTCAGTCTTCGATCCACAGAGAAACCAGCACTTCGCGTGTGTGCGTTGCATTGTGTCTGCCCCCATTTGCCACTCAGGTAGCTGCCTTGTGCAGTGCTACACTGGGTCTTCCGATCTGTACAGATCACGGAGGCAATAGCAGGCCCTCGTTTGGGATGTTGGGTCCATCAGCCCGACTATATAGTCTCGACTTGGGTCAGAATCGCTGGGCACTGTCAATGTCAGACCGAGGTTCTCTTGGCCCCCGCATTGAGAGAATCAGCATTTCGACATACCAACATCAGTGTTTGCATTCGTTCACTTTTGTTTCTGGAGCGCGATGAGGAAACGATTCCGTTGATCACTCGTGATGACAACACAATCAACTCTCCTACTCATACTGAGCGCCTCAATCCATCGACATTTGCGTAGCTTCTGTGAAAGTCTGTAAAGCTCCATGCCAAAGAGCTGTCATTCCCCAATGATTCACACAGTTATTAGCTCTAACTGAAGTACTATCGAATACTTTCATGTTGATATCAACTTCGAGTGAGGGGACATGCTTCAATCCTGTCATGCGTTTGTTTGTCTGTGTCGCTAGTGCGATGCCTTGTGAAAGCGGGTCGCTCACTCGTCCCGTTTCCGCTCGTCGGTGCTGCCGCCATTGGATGAGCTCGATCCATAGATGCGGTTGTATCGTTGGCGAAGCTCCTCACGTCGGCGTTCGGCGTCTGTCAGCACGCGAGGAATCGTCGTCTCGACTGGTTCGGAGGATGGTTTCTCCTCCTCCTCCTCCTTGACATCATCACGAGTCACGGCCATGCTAGATGCGATCGGCACTGGCGCCTTCTCTTCGAGATCCTCTTGCGTGTCAGCATGGCTTCCATCACTTGTAGGCTGCGCGGTGACTGGAGTGGATGGCTCGTTGGATGCTGGCGGCTGAATTACAGGCTCTGTCGTTGGAGAAGGCCGTGCCGAGACAGCTACGGGTTGACTTGTCATTGGTTGAGGGAGAGGAAATCCGTAGGCTTGACTCGCCGCTTGAAGAGCAGCCAGTTGCGCATGCAACAGATCAATCTGCTGCTGAATGCGTGCTGGATCTGCTAGCGGGTGTGCTTGGTTCTGTCCATGAGCTGAAGTGGATGGCTGGGGCGGTTGAAGCGGGAATCCGAATGGAGGAAGCATTCCCATGTTTGGTGGGAACCCAAATCCAAATGGTGTCCCGGGCATCCCTGGTCCAAACATGTATGGAGGCACGACCGGGGCCTGACCTGGTACGAACTGATGATGGCCTTGAGCTGCTGGTCGTTGTGGAGCATGATCAGCAGCACCCGTTGTAGCTTGTGGTTGTGCGAGCGGTGTGTTTGCTCCGGCTGGCTGGACTGGTGGAGCCGGGATATGATTTGGGCCAGCGAACGGAGGTGCTGCGGGTTCAGGCTGAGGAACTGCAGCTGGAGGCTGTTGCGGGACCACTGGTGGACGAGCTGCTCCTGTCGGAATCGTCGATCGGCAAGTGGGGCATGTCTGATAGTGAGGAAAAAAATGATGAGAGGGTTAATCGAAGCGCATTATCCATCCTTTCAGATGTTGAAACAAACCTGTTGTCGCTGAACCCACATCTTCAGACAGTCAACGTGGAAGATGTGTGTGCATGGAAGCTTCTTGCATGCAGCAGCCGTCATTTCTTCTCGGCAAATGATACACGTTCTGTCTGTTTGTTGCAGCTCTTCCTCTGTCGGGTTGGGAAATCGCTCATTCAGGTTGGCGGTGATCTTGCGGTATCGGAAGTATGAAGCCACCCTGCGCTGAAGCCCCTTGATCGTTAGCCAGACGTCACGGACGAGATGCAGCGGCATGCCGTAGTATTGGATGATGATGAGGAAGAAGACCTAGAGAAAATGTGATTGTGAGAGAGGAACAACAACCTGCCACCCTGACTTTTCTTACCAAGTACACGAGCAGCTTAAGAATTTCCGACACGAGCTCCAAGTAGAACAAGTAGGTGAACTTGTTCGCCCAGTTGCCATCCATCCGCGCGTCGATGGTGAACAAGATATAGCGCAGGAACGTCGCAACGCACGTGATCAGCAAAATGAAAAACTCGAGTCCAAAAAGCATGAAAACGGACGGTCCCATCTCCATGAATTTCAAGCCGCAATGAGTGACGAAGGCGGTGTCAACTGCTGCGAGAATCGTCATCAGCGCAATGAGCCGCATGTGAGTCAGACGCGACACAACATCAGTTTGCTCAATCTGCATGCAAACGTCGTTAAATGCCAACACAATAAGGCTTAGCATGTCAAAGTCACCAAAAGGGGGATGTCACCACGTACGAATTCAATACGCGACTGTGACAGCCAGTGGAAAACCTTGACGAAAATGAGGGATGAAAAGAGCACGACGACTTGGAAATTGATTTCCTCGCGAAAAATTGTCAGCGCAAGGCACGTTTCTGTGATTGCATAGCGAACATTTTCGTGCAATATCTGTGGTGCCAGGAAGCGTCAGTGTGAAAGCGATCTGCCGCGCATCGAGTACTCCGAGCCCACCTCTACTTCGGCGTCTCGCAACGTTCCCAGGAAGACCGTTTTTACGAGTCGGCCAAAAAGCATTGTCAACACCAGCGCCGCATTGCCGAGAATGAGCACGCTGATCTTGGATGTGACGAGATAAATGACGGACGGGTAGAACTGCTGGCGCGTCATGTACGTGTACCAAAGCAGCCCAGCACAAGCGAGGAGGCTCGCACTTGAGTACAGCCAGAACTTGACAGCCATAATCACTGACAGCGATAGGTCGTGATCAGCGCAGCTGAGGCTTGGCTTTCTTCACCGCTGTATCCACAGGATCGCACGGGGACCAGATGAGAAATCGAATCGCACGCAACAGTGAAGTTGCTTCCAGCGCTGATCTCCGTGATGATGTCTTGTCGTTTCGACCAGGGTTGGCAGGGCCGTTTTTCGCCATTCGCCATTCGCCCTCCAAAGGGTGGCGAAACCCGGGCGAAATTTGGTTTCGCCAAGGGCGAAAAATAAGGCCATGGCGAAATCCGGTGCGTGGCAGGAGTGGAACTCTCATTCACCCACGCCATGGACCGCCGCCAAATGAGCAGTGTATGGCCGCCACACGCTGCTTACTTGGCCGCAGTGGCCCGCGAAGGCCGTCGCCCTCTGCTTGAACCATCCTGAGTAGCTTGTCAGTTCCGAACGGTGTGAGAGCAGACAACGAAGCAATGGGTAGGCGTCCATTCGCTCCGTACGACGAGCACTACGGACCAGCGCGCGACATGGGTAAGTCACGCAAGGAACGCGCATGCTCTTACTGTGAGGCAGCGCGAACCTACGATGGAGGTGGACCTGCAATGCTGTATGCAAACAGGAAGCGTACGTTGATCAATCACCTCTCAGAATGCACGCACGCTCCATCTGCTGTTCGAGAGACTTTTGGTCGTCTTAGAGATTCGCGAGGCTCAGTCAGCCATGATGCAGATTATTTGACTGAAGATGAAGATGCAACGCCAGGCACAACATTAAAGAAGCCTCGTCAACAAGATGATGACGATGGCGAGACGCTCAACACGACGGCTCAACATGACGATATCGATGTCATGCTAAATGAATCCGCGGCGTCGCAGCCCGTCGCATTTCTTGAGGAGCTACTGCACGAAATGTATGGCGATGAATTGGCTGACGCCAACGAAGAGACGGTGTATTCAGATGGCAATGAGAGTGTCCTAGCGCTAGAACATGAGCCCGGTCGAGACGTTGAAGGCAGGCGCATAAAGCGACACGCGGCGGGAACAGAAGAGATCCCGCAGCCTGACGATTCCTCGATCGAGGAACTGGCAAATACGCTGAAGACGCTAAGAAGAAGAAAGAGGGATAACAGAGATGCTGTACCAAGCGTCCGTGACTGGAAGATATCGCTTTCAGCTTTGTTTCGATGCTGACACAGGAACTAACTCTCCAGATGCACTTTGTCGCACATACATTAGGTTTTGCTTGTCTTCAAAATAGTTGTTTCCAACACTGTCATGATCGGCGTGTTGCAAGTTGACGTTCGGGATGTATATTGCCTGTGGCGATCATGCCGCAACAAGATCCTCAACACCACGGTGCCTGAGCGCAACGTGTGGCTGCTCGAGGTTCTCGGCATGGACGCTGTGGTCGAGTGGTTTGAGGCAACCGGGCGAGACAGGAGATCGGGGACCCCAGCGCCGACTGCAGGAGCTCAGAGGAGCAGCCAAACGCGTGCATGTGCAGCGCATCCACTTCTCAGGTTTGGCGAGCTATCGTTTCGACGGGAATGTTGCCGACACAAGAGGGCGAGAAGTACTTACGTCACATCGGACTTAAAGTTTTGTCGCGCTCAGTTCCCGATGGCGCAAAAAATTTCGCCATTTCGCCATCCGATACAAAAATCGTTTCGCCCAGGGCGAAAAGGGGGCGATATATAAAGCCCGGGCTTTTGTCAACCCTGTTTCGACGCGTGTTGTGACTCACTTGTGAGAAGCCGAAAAAACCCTGCAAAGTACCGAATATTTCGAAAGTTACCACTGGATTCCGAAATTATTCCTGGTCTAGCCGTGGCTTCGTCCTCAACTCGATCAACACCGTCGTCGTCTTTTCAACGCTCGTCGAACCTGAACGATCGGAAACGGCGTTGAACTTGCGCTGGAGCGACAACTTGTTGACGCTGTTCGTTGGGAACATCCCTCTTCTACGTCGATTTGCTGGGCACTGCCTGGTGGCATCTCGTCGTCGCCAAACTCGAACACGTCGAGTGACCGCTGGCTGCTTGCTGACGATACAGGGGCGCGAGATCGTGAGTCAAGTCTGTCGACGCGGCATCTCTCTTTGCTCTGTAGATTTGTACGCGAATGGATTGAAGCTGTCTCAGTAGCCTTGATTGCATGGTGAATCAAGTCGCGATTTCTTGCTTTGTGAGAAGTTAGACCCGATATTCAATTTCGATTTCGCCGATTTCCGACACTACTTACCAAGAAAGAGCACTCTGTGCTCTCCATTCCTGTCAGATTGTTTCTTCACTAATTGCTTCTGGATCATCAGAGACAGGATGGCATCGCTTGCACATTTGGACGTGCCCAGAGCCCTTGCAATAGCTTGTGAAGGTGTAGACCTCTTCAGTCTCCCATGCGTTTCGAAGATTGCCCCTGTCAGAACGATAGGTTAGTCTCGGAACCAGCAAAGTCGTTGCTCAGCGCCAATAGTAATTGCTCACGCTGAAATGAGTTTGAGGCTTCAGGTATGTCGAAGACTTGCTTTGAGGATGTGCCCTTCTCATTTTCACCTACCTCTTCGCCGAGACTTCTCTTCTTTTCAATTTTGCATATGTCCGGCACAGGACTTTTCGCCTTCTTCACATCTTTGGTTGGCTTGACAATCGTTGATGCTTGCGAGCTCGATCCCGATGGATCCAACTCCATATCGACATCAGGCATGCTGGCCTGAGACTCATTCATCAACCGCGAATCGTACTCTACTCCATCCGCCTCCACCTGCATCATCACGAAGTGATATGGAGTGGCGAGCCGGCCCTACACATCGTTTAGTCAGTTGCATTCTTACATAGGTATGTGACTGACAGCACGTACGACGTTGACGCTGACAGATTTGCTTCTTGAATCGCTATCAGCCTCCACGTCTGCTTCGCAGAAGTGTTTCGGTTGCCATCCAGCCGGGCACCTCGCTTTTCACAACCGACTGTCGGCCAGAGGCGATGAGCAGTATGGAAAGTTGATCAACGCACCATTGAAGGACATCTTCATCGTCAGGAGTCGATTTGGGGGTAGTGGTTCAAGATTGTTTGTGATGGAAAGAAGAGACCGAATCATTTGTATCGCCTGAGCCTTGACCATCTCTGGCGATGAACATGCCCGCATATTCCCCCCGAAAGAGGTGCTCATAGATGTTTCGTTATTGGCGTACTGAATGCGGTAGGTATAGCTATCGAAGAAGAGTACATGAGCGTCACAGCAGATCATGTTGGCGACAATCAGCACGGACCTTTCGAGAAGCTGCTGCGGCTCTTGGGTGGAATCAATCCCGTAAACGCAAAATGCCAGCGAGTCGAGATATTCTCTCTCCAGAGTATCAAATACTGCAAGATCAACCAATGGCCGTTGAGTACGAAGAAGCAAACGAGCGAGTCCGGAATAACACACTCACCACCATCTTCCAACCACTGCGTGATCAAGTATGCGTCCTTAGCGTCTCTAGATATTTCATCTTTGGGCGGAGACAAACACTTGATTCTTAGATCGGCGTAAGTCTGGACAACGACACATCAGCAAACAACACCTTTCTGAAGTACTGATGCGATGTCCGCCGTACCCGTTCCTTGAACAACTCCTCTGGGAACAGATCTGCAGCGTTTCAAATGCGTTAGATGGATACTGAGATAGCTCCACCACGCAGACGTTCACCAACTCCTCAAGTAGCATATCTCGGAGACGGAAACACGAATCCTAAATCAACGCGGACGACGTTCCTTCATCAGCTCTTGCGTCCGCGACCGAGAGAGACAGAGACACCTACATGTTCCGGATCACATTGAGAGACTGAAGGTGCGTGATCGCTTTCACCGTCTGCGCTGACGCGCTGCTCTTGCATTGCTGTCTCGTGCCCGCCATCTCTGTGCTGTGCCGCGTTGGAGTCTTCGACTGCCGCGTTCCCTGGCACTGGTCTCGTTTCCAAGAGTGATGGTCTACTTCAACTTGCCATCCGAACTTTACAGAACGCCACTGAGAAACGAACCTTGACGTCACTATGCAGCCCCACAACAACAACATCTCTCGCTCGCTCGCTCGCTCTCTCTCTCTCTCCATCCCATGCGTTCCCTCGTTCGGCGCATGAGCCGCGACGCATGCGCGCGAGATCTCTCGCCAGCCGCATCAGATCCCTCTCCGGCGACCACTGGCCATCAACCGTATCGTATCAGCACCAACCGACAAGAAACTGCTGCATGATTGCCAGTGGCAGCGTTGGTGTCGGAGTCGGTGTCGGTGTCGGTGTCGCCACTGCTGCCGTTGCAGTGCGCTTTCTCGTTTCTTCTCTCTCTCTCTCTCTTTCTGTGCCTGTGCGCGCTGCTTCTTGCGCTACGCTCGAAAGTACGCGCTGCCTGACGCAATGTGATCCAGCGGTTTCCTTGTTCCGACGCAAGCCATAGGCCAGACGATCGCCAGCGCGACACAGATCGAGAAGCCGCGCAGAACCGTCTTCTCTCTCGCCTAAGAATGCATCGAGACGAAGCGAACCTATGTGTGTTGGGGTGGGCAGCTCCATCGAGGCTGATACCTCGGGCTACAATGGACGGCGTTGAACGCACCTATTGCTGTAGGTTTTGGTCGACCGAGCGGTGGCTTGTGCTCTCGCTCTCGCTCTCGCCCTCGCCCCTAACTCGTTGCTGCTCACATACCATCGTCTCTCACTCCTCATTTCGCTTGGCTTCGATCAAGCGAGATACACCAACCTCAGTCGTCTCCTTTCGGACCGACTGACGACCTACCCAGCCCGTCTTTGGACTACCTCCACGTCATCGGACTCGTGTCTGTCGACGTCGTCATCCTACCCGCTCGCATCAGCAATCAGGCATGGTGAAGTTCCGTGTCGTGTACCTGCTCGCCCTCACCGTCCCGATCTCGTCGGTGTTGGGCGACTATGTCGTGAAACAGAGCGTGAGCCCCTTATCGACGCCGATTGCGACGCCAACGCCGGTCCCAACGCCAGCATGGACGAAGGGAGCCACGCTGGCGCCAACTCCAGCTCCAACACCGGCGTCGACGGTGACGACGGGATCGACGTCGACGCCGCGCCCAAACCCAACGCCAGCTGCGACGACACCGGGAACGAAGACAGTGTCGCCGACGGTGCGTCCATCTGCAAAACCCGAGTCGTCTGGTGCAGGGTGTGCTCTCGACAAGTCGGTGCCGCTGAGCTGTGACGGATCCAACGGCTGGTACCCTGTGAGTGTTGTTGGACGAGGTGTGTACTGCACGAAGGGACCGGTGTGCGTGGCTACACAGAAGGATGGCAACTGCCCGAAGCCGCAAGAAGGGTTGATCTACGGCTCTCGTTGCGCTGTGCTATCGAAGGAAGGTCAAGTTTGGGGTTGTATCGAGAACAAGAGCTGTGAAGAAAACAGCCAAGGCCGCCCGGAGAGCACTCCTTTCAAGCCGCAAAAGTGCACGGTCGCAGAGGATGCAGGCGCTCCTGCATCTCGTGGACCAGTGCCTGCGCCTGGATCGGCTCCAGTTCCTGGTGCAGCTCCTGGTGCAGCTCCAGCTCCTGGTGTAGCTCCTGGATCGACTCCAGCTCCCGGTTTAGCTCCAACTCCAGCTCGTGGCGGAGGTGGTGTTCCCGAGAGTGGCGAGCTACCACCGTCGGGTGGTACAAAGCAAGGCGGGAACAGCCCTGGTCAGTCATACCCGGTGGGACCTGCTGGTGGATCACCGACGGTTGCGCCAGGTAGTGGAAGCGTTACGCCGGCGCCTGGTGGCCAAACCGAAAGTGGTGGATTTATCCCGACGTACAGCCCAACGTTGGCTCCGACCAGTGGTGGTGTCTCGACCCCGGGTGCGAGTCCCACGCCCGGTACGCCCGGTACGCCTGGTCAACAGGCTCCAGCTCCAGGTCAGGCAGGTCAGCAGTCTCCGACCCCTGGTCAGCCTGGTCAGCAGGCCCCGGCCCCAGGTACCCCTGGTACCACCCCTGGTCAGCCTGGTCAGCAGACTCCAACTCCTGGTCAGCCAGATCAGGGAGGTCAGGGAGGTCAGCCGACGCCAACGCCTGGTTCTCCAGCATCGACGAACGTCCCAAGTGCACCCAGTACGCCCGGAGCTCCGAGTACGCCGGGCACACCAGGGCAGAGTCAGGGTCAGGGTCAGAGCGAGGGTCAAGGTCAGGGCCCAGCGCAGCCCGTACCCGTGACGCCATGCCCAAGCCAGAACAACGAGTCTGGTGGTTCTCCTTCACCGGGTAGCCCGCCGTCAGGAGGTCTGTCACCACCGGCGTATGGCTCTCCAGCACCTGTGACTGGTCAATCTCCGTATCCGACCCAGAAGCCCGAGTCAGGTCCAGTTCCTGCACAGGGACCATCGGGTCCCTCAACTTCGTCTCCGTCAGCGTACGCGACTCCATCCCCGACTACTGGTCCATCTGGACCGACAAGTAAGCCAAGTCCAGGAAATGGTTCATCACCATCTCCGGCATACCCGAGTCAGTCACCCGAGACGGATCCTGCCCCAACCAGCAGCCGTCCGACGACGTCTCCGCCATCAACGCCAGGATACACGTCGTCTCCAGTGACACCGTCTCCGTCTTCCACACCCGGTGCGTCAACGGGAGCGCCCGGCCCAGTGACCGGCAAGCCACAGAGCACGCCTGCTCCATCGAGTGGATCGCCATCACAGGGCAAGCCAACATCGACGCCGTGTCCAGGCTCGAGCAAGCCGAGTCCCGGCACATCGTCACCAGACACGCAATCTCCGAGCACGGGAACGCCATCTCCAGCGACCACATCACCAGGAACCTTGACACCCGGAACGACTGCTCCAGGCACATCTACTCCAGCCCCGGGTACGTTGACGCCAGCTCCGGGAACGGCCACCCCAGCCCCGGAGACCCCTGCGCCGGGCACGTCTACTCCAGCTCCGGGCACATCGACGCCAGCTCCGGGAACAGCCACCCCATCGCCGGAGACACCAGCTCCAGGTACGCCAGGACCGGTAACTCCGGCTCCTGGCACTCCGGCTCCAGGCACTTCATCCCCTGAGACTCCCGCTCCTGTGACCCCAGCGCCTGGCACGCCAGCTCCAGAGACTCCTGCTCCTGGTACACCGGGACCTGAGACCCCAGCACCTGAAACGCCTGGTCCGGCGACGCCTGCTCCTGAGACCCCAGGTCCGGCGACGCCTGCTCCTGAGACGCCAGCTCCTGAGACACCAGCACCAGAGACACCAGCACCTGAGACGCCTGCCCCCGAGACGCCTGCCCCCGAGACACCGGCACCGGAGACACTAGCTCCAGAGACACCTGCACCAGAGACACTAGCTCCAGAGACACCTGCACCAGAGACGCCTGCCCCAGAAACGCCTGCACCCGAGACTCCTGCTCCCGCCACACCAGCTCCAGAGACACCTGCACCAGAGACTCCGGCTCCAGAGACGCCTGCCCCCGAGACACCGGCACCGGAGACACCAGCTCCAGAGACACCTGCACCAGAGACGCCTGCTCCAGAGACGCCTGCGCCCGAGACGCCAGCTCCGGCGACACCAGGTCCGGCGACGCCTGCTCCTGAGACGCCTGCGCCTGAGACTCCGGCTCCAGAGACGCCTGCGCCCGAGACACCGGCACCAGAGACGCCTGCTCCCGAGACGCCAGCTCCGGCGACGCCTGCCCCAGAGACACCGGCACCAGAGACGCCTGCTCCCGAGACGCCAGCTCCGGCGACGCCTGCCCCAGAGACTCCGGCTCCAGAGACGCCTGCTCCGGAGACGCCAGCTCCGGCGACGCCTGCCCCAGAGACTCCGGCACCAGAGACGCCTGCTCCCGAGACGCCAGCTCCGGCGACGCCTGCCCCAGAGACTCCGGCTCCAGAGACGCCTGCTCCGGAGACGCCAGCTCCCGAGACGCCTGCTCCAGAGACACCGGCTCCAGCCACACCTGCTCCGGAGACGCCACCACCATCCAGTGACGATGAAGACGATGATGATGGAGGCTCGCCTTCTCGCCGTCGCTTGCGTGCTTGGTGAAGATCGTGATTGCCTGCGGAACGATGAGTTATGCTGTCATGCCAACTCTTGGTTGCGCTACCGTTCCTCCTTTGGTGTGGCGACACAAAAGGGATTTCCAAATTCTGCCGCTATGTTGTGCATGTACGAAACGAAGCTGATGGAAGCCTCTAGCGAGTCCTCGCATCAACGAATCCACAGTAAGACTGTACGTCGAAGTTTGCATCACTATTGCATGTGTCGATTGAATACATGTGGTCTTGGCGCGTATCCGACGCCATTCTCCTCCCATTCCTGTCTGCCATCATTGCGACTTGTGTCGCAATACTCACATGTCGCTATCGTCTCGATCACCTTTTTTCTTCTGGTGCAACACATGCAAATAAACGTTTACTAACTCCTTCAAGCGACAGACTCAACGCTACATCTTTCACTGCTCACTTCCGAATGAACAGTCCTCAAACCGACGTTTGACCTCACCTGGCAAAGTACTTGGGACATAACTATCTGACAACGTGGTAACGCAAATGCTAGTCCAACATGCACTTCTGGAATTGGTTGCAGCACTAGCCGATTATCCAGGTACCTAGTTGGTCTGGTGGCGCACAAGGAAAAGTATGCTTGCAAAAGCCGATCAAGATATTTCATCTTTCGGCAGAGACTACATGACATGCCATGACATGAAGTTGAAGTGTTCGGCGCAACAAGCATGCCCGATAGCTGGGAAGAGATGCTACTCTGTTGTGACCTCAAGCTGACCTGCAGACGTTGCTGTGAGCCAAGGGGCCTAAGTCGTTGCCGAGGTGGTGGGCCACGAGGGCGTCGTCGCGACGCGTAGTCGAGTGTTGGACTTGCGAGCTAGCCGCGGTGTCCATGGCGAGGTTAGCGAGCGCGTCCGCCAGCTTGTTGTGGGCGCGACGATGGTGGAACCAACCGGGGACGCCGAGTTGGTCGGAGAGCCGGCGAGCCTGTCGGTTGAGGGCGAGGAGCCTGGTCTTGCTCAATGGATAATAACGGCCTAACTGGTGACTGACGAGCGCGCTGTCTCTGACGACGTGGAGGCGGTGTGCTTCGTGCAGTCCGGTCCCTAGGCCGAAGTATTCGGCCTGGTTGGTCGTGGTGGAGGCACAGGCGAGACTCATGGTAGCGCTCCAGACGAGTATGCTTTCGGCGGAGACAAACACTTGATTCTTAGATCGGCGTAAGTCTGGACAACGACACATCAGCAAACAACACCTTTGTAAAGTACTGATGCGATGTCCGCCGAACCCGTTCCTTGAACAACTCCTCTGGGAACAGATCTGCAGCGTGTCAAATGCGTTAGATGGACATTGAGATAGCTCCACCACGAAGACGTTTACCAACTCCTCAAGTAGCATATCTCAGAGACGGAAACACGAATCCTAAATCAACGTGGACGACGTTCCTTCATCAGCTCTTGCGTCCGCGACCGAGAGAGACAGAGACACCTACATGTTCCGGATCACATTGAGAGACTGAAGGTGCGTGATCGCTTTCACCGTCTGCGCTGACGCGCTGCTCTTGCATTGCTGTCTCGTGCCCGCCATCTCTGTGCTGTGCCGCGTTGGAGTCTTCGACTGCCGCGTTCCCTGGCACTGCTCTCGTTTCCAAGAGTGATGGTCTACTTCAACTTGCCATCCGAACTTTACAGAACGCCACTGAGAAACGAACCTTGACGTCACTATGCAGCCCCACAACAACAACATCTCTCTCTCTGTCTCGCTCGCTCGCTCTCTCTCTCCATCCCATGCGTTCCCTCGTTCGGCGCATGTGCCGCGACGCATGCGCGCGAGATCTCTCGCCAGCCGCATCAGATCCCTCTCCGGCGACGACTGGCCATCAACCGTATCGTATCACCACCAACCGACAAGAAACTGCTGCATGATTGCCAGTGGCAGCGTCAGTGTCGGTGTCGGTGTCGATGTCGGTGTCGCCATTGCTGCCGTTGCAGTGCGCTTTCTCGTTTTCTCTCTCTCTCTCTCTCTTTCTGTGCCTGTGCGCGCTGCTTCTTGCGCTACGCTCGAAAGTACGCGCTGCCTGACGCAATGTGATCCAGCGGTTTCCTTGTTCCGACGCAAGCCATAGGCCAGACGATCGCCAGCGCGACACAGATCGAGAAGCCGCGCAGAACCGTCTTCTCTCTCGCCTAAGAATGCATCGAGACGAAGCGAACCTATGTGTGTTGGGGTGGGCAGCTCCATCGAGGCTGATACCTCGGGCTACAATGGACGGCGTTGAACGCACCTATTGCTGTAGGTTTTGGTCGACCGAGCGGTGGCTTGTGCTCTCGCTCTCGCTCTCGCCCTCGCCCCTAACTCGTTGCTGCTCACATACCATCGTCTCTCACTCCTCATTTCGCTTGGCTTCGATCAAGCGAGATACACCAACCTCAGTCGTCTCCTTTCGGACCGACTGACGACCTACCCAGCCCGTCTTTGGACTACCTCCACGTCATCGGACTCGTGTCTGTCGACGTCTCCATCCTACCCGCTCGCATCAGCAATCAGGCATGGTCAAGTTCCGTGTCGTGTACCTGCTCGCCCTCACCGTCCCGATCTCGTCGGTGTTGGGCGACTATGTCGTGAAACAGAGCGTGAACCCCTTATCGACGCCGATTGCGACGCCAACGCCGGTCCCAACGCCAGCATGGACGAAGGGAGCCACGCTGGCGCCAACTCCAGCTCCAACACCGGCGTCGACGGTGACGACGGGATCGACGTCGACGCCGCGCCCAAACCCAACGCCAGCTGCGACGACACCGGGAACGAAGACAGTGTCGCCGACGGTGCGTCCATCTCCGAACCCCGAGTCGTCTGGTGCAGGGTGTGCTCTCGACAAGTCGGTGCCGCTGAGCTGTGACGGATCCAACGGCTGGTACCCTGTGAGTGTTGTTGGACGAGGTGTGTACTGCACGAAGGGACCGGTGTGCGTGGCTACACAGAAGGATGGCAACTGCCCGAAGCCGCAAGAAGGGTTGATCTACGGCTCTCGTTGCGCTGTGCTATCGAAGGAAGGTCAAGTTTGGGGTTGTATCGAGAACAAGAGCTGTGAAGAAAACAGCCAAGGCCGCCCGGAGAGCACTCCTTTCAAGCCGCAAAAGTGCACGGTCGCCGAGGATGCACCTACACCTGGTGGGTCTGCGCCCGTGCCGGGGTCAGCTCCTGCTCCTGGATCGGCTCCAACTCCTGGTACAGCTCCTGGATCGGCTCCAGCTCCCGGTGCAGCTCCTGGATCGACTCCAGCTCCCGGTTTAGCTCCAACTCCAGCTCGTGGCGGAGGTGGTGTTCCCGAGAGTGGCGAGCTACCTCCGTCGGGGGGTACAAAGCAAGGCGGGAACAGCCCTGGTCAGTCATACCCGGTGGGACCTGCTGGTGGATCACCGACGGTTGCGCCAGGTAGTGGAAGCGTTACGCCGGCGCCTGGTGGCCAAAACGAAAGTGGTGGATTTATCCCGACGTACAGCCCAACGTTGGCTCCGACCAGTGGTGGTGTCTCGACCCCGGGTGCGAGTCCCACGCCCGGTACGCCCGGTACGCCTGGTCAACAGGCTCCAACTCCAGGTCAGGCAGGTCAGCAGTCTCCGACCCCTGGTCAGCCTGGTCAGCAGGCTCCGGCCCCAGGTACCCCTGGTACCACCCCTGGTCACCCTGGTCAGCAGGCTCCGACTCCTGGTCAGCCAGATCAGGGAGGTCAGGGAGGTCAGCCGATGCCAACGCCTGGTTCTCCAGCATCGACGAGCGTCCCAAGTGCACCCAGTACGCCCGGAGCTCCGAGTACGCCGGGCACACCAGGGCAGAGTCAGGGTCAGGGTCAGAGCGAGGGTCAAGGTCAGGGCCCAGCGCAGCCCGTACCCGTGACGCCATGTCCAAGCCAGAACAACGAGTCTGGTGGTGCTCCTTCACCGGGTAGCCCGCCGTCAGGAGGTCTGTCACCACCGGCGTATGGCTCTCCAGCACCTGTGACCGGTCAATCTCCGTATCCGACGCAGAAGCCCGAGTCAGGTCCAGGTCCTGCACAGGGACCATCGGGTCCCTCAACTTCGTCTCCGTCAGCGTACGCGACTCCATCCCCGACTACTGGTCCATCTGGACCGACAAGTAAGCCAAGTCCAGGAAATGGTTCATCACCATCTCCGGCATACCCGAGTCAGTCACCCGAGACGGATCCTGCCCCAACCAGCAGCCGTCCGACGACGTCTCCGCCATCAACGCCAGGATACACGTCGTCTCCAGTGACACCGTCTCCGTCTTCCACACCCGGTGCGTCAACGGGAGCGCCCGGCCCAGTGACCGGCAAGCCACAGAGCACGCCTGCTCCATCGAGTGGATCGCCATCACAGGGCAAGCCAACATCGACGCCGTGTCCAGGCTCGAGCAAGCCGAGTCCCGGCACATCGTCACCAGACACGCAATCTCCGAGCACGGGAACGCCATCTCCAGCGACCACATCACCAGGAACCTTGACACCCGGAACGACTGCTCCAGGCACATCTACTCCAGCCCCGGGCACATCGACGCCAGCTCCGGGAACGGCCACCCCAGCCCCGGAGACCCCTGCGCCGGGCACGTCTACTCCGGCTCCGGGCACAGCGACGCCAGCTCCAGGAACTGCCACCCCAGCCCCGGAGACCCCTGCGCCAGGTACACCATCGCCGGAGACACCAGCTCCAGGTACGCCAGGACCGGTAACTCCGGCTCCAGGCACTTCATCCCCTGAGACCCCCGCTCCTGTGACTCCAGCGCCTGGTACACCGGGACCTGAGACCCCAGCACCTGAAACGCCTGGTCCGGCGACGCCTGCTCCCGAGACCCCAGGTCCGGCGACGCCTGCTCCTGAGACCCCAGGTCCAGCGACGCCTGCTCCTGAGACACCGGCTCCAGCTACACCAGCACCAGAGACTCCGGCACCAGAGACCCCGGCACCAGAGACGCCAGCTCCGGCGACGCCAGCTCCAGCGACGCCTGCTCCTGAGACGCCTGCCCCCGAGACGCCAGCTCCAGCGACGCCTGCTCCTGAAACGCCCGCCCCCGAGACTCCTGCTCCCGCCACACCAGCTCCAGAGACACCTGCACCAGAGACTCCGGCTCCAGAGACGCCTGCCCCCGAGACACCGGCACCGGAGACACCAGCTCCGGCGACACCTGCACCAGAGACTCCGGCTCCAGAGACGCCTGCGCCTGAAACGCCTGCGCCCGAGACGCCAGCTCCGGCGACACCAGCCCCTGAGACGCCTGCTCCTGAGACGCCTGCGCCTGAGACTCCGGCTCCAGAGACGCCTGCGCCCAAGACACCGGCACCAGAGACGCCTGCTCCCGAGACGCCAGCTCCGGCGACGCCTGCCCCAGAGACTCCGGCTCCAGAGACGCCTGCTCCGGAGACGCCAGCACCCGAGACGCCTGCCCCAGAGACTCCGGCTCCAGAGACGCCTGCTCCGGAGACGCCAGCACCCGAGACGCCTGCTCCAGAGACACCGGCTCCAGCCACACCTGCTCCGGAGACGCCACCACCATCCAGTGACGATGAAGACGATGATGATGGAGGCTCGCCTTCTCGCCGTCGCTTGCGTGCTTGGTGAAGATCGTGATTGCCTGCGGAACGATGAGTTATGCTGTCATGCCAACTCTTGGTTGCGCTACCGTTCCTCCTTTGGTGTGGCGACACAAAAGGGATTTCCAAATTCTGCCGCTATGTTGTGCATGTACGAAACGAAGCTGATGGAAGCCTCTAGCGAGTCCTCGCATCAACGAATCCACAGTAAGACTGTACGTCGAAGTTTGCATCACTATTGCATGTGTCGATTGAATACATGTGGTCTTGGCGCGTATCCGACGCCATTCTCCTCCCATTCCTGTCTGCCATCATTGCGACTTGTGTCACAATACTCACATGTCGCTATCGTCTCGATCACCTTTTTTCTTCTGGTGCAACACATGCAAATAAACGTTTACTAACTCCTTCAAGCGACAGACTCAACGCTACATCTTTCACTGCTCACTTCCGAATGAACAGTCCTCAAGCGGACGGTTGACCTCACCTGGCAAAGTAATTGGGACATAACTATCTGACAACGTGGTAACGCAAACGCTAGTCCAACATGCACTTCTGGAATTGGTTGTAGCACTAGACGATTATCCAGGTACCTAGTCCGCCCGCGCCTCCGGTCTACAGACGAACCTCCAAAAGAGCGTCGCCGTGCGACTCAACCCCACTGCAGCATCGATCCCGGATTGCGCTGGCTTCACGCAACTCCAAGAAGGCGACACTTGCCGCTACTTGGGAGCCCGGGTGGGTCGCAGAGTAAAACAACATGTCGTTTGGTCTCTTACCAAGACACAAATCCGGCAACGCCTGGCAATGGCGAGCGAGAAGACACACAGCGTCCGACAAAGATCACTGCTTGCGCGCGCCATTGCGCTGCCAAAAATCCTCTTCGTCGCCCGACACCACTGGCCGTCGAAGGCATGGGTTCTCCAACTCGACAAATGCATCCGCAACTTCGTCTGGTCGGCCCAGTTCTCCGACCACATCGAAGCAGGACTGAAGAATAGGCACTGGATGTCGCAGCCCCTCGCGTGCCTCCCACCGGGAGCCGGCGGCCTCGGTATACCCGACCTCGAAGTGGAACTGCACACGATGGCGACAATGGCAGTGGCCCGATGGGCATACGACCCGACAGGTGTTTGCGGCATTGTGGCGAGGCTCCACAACCAAGACGGTGCCGTCATCCAGCCACAACTGTTCCTCACCGCGAAAGGACCTCGCCCGCGACTAACGACGACTATGTGGACGACGGGACGACGTTGCATGGAATGGATATACGGCTACACGCTCGACTTTCCGCTGCAGATTCTACTCCAAGACAGCATCCGAGCACTCCAACTGTCACAGGAGTGGCGATGGTGGCGGGGAGAACTAGAGCGCGATTACTCCTGCTTCTACCGGCTAGCTGGCAACACGATCATGCGTGAGCGCGGTTCGTCGATGGGTCGACTATCCACGGAGTGGATTCCGCACATTGGCATCACCAACAAGTCGTCCGCCATTCTCTGGGCGGATGGGAGCCTTCTCACGACGAGACACCTGGCAGCACTCGGTCAGGGACATCACGTGGCGGACTTCGTGACATGGCACTGGGTGGCGCCGTATACCCTCCGTTTCCGACCGCGAGCGGCCTTTCCGTTGTCGAACCGCGCGGCGGCGATCTTTAGGTTACTCTGCGACGCACTCGTGGTCAACTTCCCCGACATACTCCGACGCCCAGACCAAGGCGACAACATTCACACGTACAACATCCCAGCTTCGATGGACATGACGTGGTCCCTGGAGTCGAGTTCGAACATCTGCTATACACGAGCGGGTACAAGCGTCACGAGTACACGAGTGACCACCCAACACCAGCTACAGCGCCTACCATCGATCGCAGCCAACGGCGTTCACGTGACCCCGGTCTTCGAGTGCACTCCACGCCTCACGAAGATGGTGCAAGTGTGGGGAGGCACGCGACCGTGGCGACCTCAACGACGTCGGTACATCAGGGCGCTTGCGGCGAGCCACAGGCAACGAGGGCTGGACGCGCGGGACGCCCGCGCACAACGCTGGCGAGCTACGCACCCATCGATCGCGGATGACATGGCGATTATCGAGTGGCATGAGTTCACGCGGACAGCCGATCTCACGGCACAGGACAGGCAACTATGGCTGCGCATCAGGCTCCACCAACTCCACTCCTGGCCCGGAGCTAACACCGTCCTGGGCTGCCAACGCGTCGGCTGCACCCACGAGCAACCTCCGACGACAGGACACATTCTTTGGGATTGTCCCGCAGCGCAGCGACTATGGCACCGGCTAGCTCAAACTTGGGGCGCGCCCGGCTTACCGCAAGACGACCTCCGGCGCGCGATCTTCACCCGCACACCGCCGGACACGCAGTACGATTGGCGCGGGCAACTCCCCGGCCGGGAATCCGCGATATCAGACCGCCTATGCCAGTGGCTTGCCCGTGCATGGCTGCTGCTCGTGACGACCGCTTGCCACACCTTGTGGCGAAGCTGTATTGACAACTCCGCGGCAGCGGCTCGTCGATCGGAAGACGCGGATTACTTCGCTGTCCTGCAAGCGTGGACGCTGCGGCTCCGGAGCGCGATCGATGCGACACAATCGGCACCGCATGCGTGCGACCGCCAACTCGACACGACGGCAGCGCGCATTCTGCTTGCGATGGCCACACGGGACCCGCTCCCGTTGCGAGCGCAGCCAGATGGCCCTGGTTATCTTCTCTTCTTCGACGGCGGCAGCCGCGGCAACCCCGGCCCCGGTGGCAGCGGTGCAGTTGTGGTCCGCACCACGGGAACGCCCGAGGTCGTGTGGGCCACCTCGATGTCGTACGCGGCCGCCGACACCACCAACAATCTAGCAGAGTACCGCGGACTGGTCTGTGGACTCGCTGCTGCAGAACGACACGGATGGACGCCTCTCGAGGTCATTGGCGACAGTAACATGATCATCCAACAGCTACGGACCCGCCGACGACCCAAGTCGACTCGGCTCCTGCCACTATATGAAGCCGCGCGCAGCGCGGCAGACGCGCTGAGGGTACGGAAGTGGCATCATCACTATCGCTCGCACAACAAGATGGCCGATAAGGCCGCGAATCAAGCGATGGATACAGCCACAAGCTATCAAACAGAAGCGCACCATGGCCGCCCAGAGCTCGCCGAGCTCTTGCCATGGCTCTCCAACGACGTTCAACAATGGGCCGCCAGTCTCCCGACGCCGCTACAGTCGCGCAGCGGGAAAGGGCAGCAACGACCATGCGCTGCGGGCCACGCAGCGCGCAGGTCACCCGGGTAGTTCTGCTGCGGCACACTCCCGTAGGGGTATACTAGTTCAGGCTCTGCCCGTAACTCAATACACCTCATCATCATCATCACTTCATCCCCTGAGACTCCCGCTCCTGTGACCCCAGCGCCTGGTACGCCAGCTCCAGAGACTCCTGCTCCTGGTACACCGGGACCTGAGACCCCAGCACCTGAAACGCCTGGTCCGGCGACGCCTGCTCCTGAGACCCCAGCTCCAGCGACGCCTGCTCCTGAGACACCGGCTCCAGCTACACCAGCACCAGAGACTCCGGCACCAGAGACCCCGGCACCAGAGACGCCAGCTCCGGAGACGCCAGCTCCAGCGACGCCTGCTCCTGAGACGCCTGCTCCCGAGACGCCAGCACCAGAGACGCCAGCACCAGAGACGCCTGCCCCCGAGACGCCTGCCCCCGAGACACCGGCACCGGAGACACCAGCTCCAGAGACACCTGCACCAGAGACGCCTGCTCCTGAGACCCCTGCGCCTGAGACGCCTGCCCCAGAAACGCCTGCACCCGAGACGCCAGCGCCGGCTACACCAGCGCCAGAGACTCCGGCTCCGGAGACGCCTGCGCCCGAGACGCCAGCTCCGGCGACACCAGCTCCCGAGACGCCAGCTCCTGAGACGCCTGCACCTGAGACGCCTGCGCCAGAAACGCCTGCTCCAGAGACGCCTGCTCCAGCTCGTCGTCGCCTGCGGGTGTGGTAGAGATCACTGCTCCCAGTTGACCGATGTACTCCGCTCGCACGCAAGCGTTGCTTGCATCTCCATTTCTCATTTGGCGGGGCGACACACAAGCTATCACCAAATTCTGCACTTGTATTGCGTATGAACGAAACCAAGTCGATGTGAGTCTTTCGCGTCGACAACTCCATGGCAAGACTGTGAGTGTAAGATTGCATCACATAATTGCATGTCTTTAATTCAAATCAAAAAAGCATCCCGTTAGGCAAGTGTTTCCTATTGCAGCACAAGCAAGGCTCGTGCACGGATTAAGCATTTGCTTTGACAGTGCTCAAGTGAGCCCCCTCATGACGTTACAGTGAGCCAGAGCGCCCCCACATCATTGTCATTTTGCTAGCGATGCTCCAGTTGGAGGGACTGGTAGTGAAACATGATGGGATCCGTGGCGAATTCGGAGCAGCAAGAATGGGCTTTGCATCCTTCTACCACTGTTTGACTCAGGCTCCCCATCGAAAAGAAAATGCCCAGCGCTTCCGGCAACTGCAGCAGATCCACTCACTTGACTGCTGGCGTTGCAGCGGCCGTCGTGGACAGCGTGCCTCAGTGCACGCCATCGCCATCGTTATTCCATCTTTCGGTTCTTTCAGTTCCTCCCTGAAGCCATGCGAACAGTGATCCACCGTATTTTGTGAATTCCCCATGGTTATCATGCGTAACCGCTCTGTACCCACGGGGGGATCCCAAGCACCGCAAAGGCGCTGACGGTCCATCTGGTGGTTACTCGTTACTGTACCCGCGTGGCGACGACACGTCAATCGTCCCTTGACTCTCTCTGTCTGTCTGGCTCCATGCTGCTGCTGTTCCGCGTCGTCTGCTTCGCTGCCGCTTCCGCGTGACTGCTGCGATCCCGAGCCAGATGCTGACTCGAACCACCGCAGCAGCAGTGAGGAACAGCAGCAGGGGCACAACCAGTCGGTGCCTCTACGCCGCACAGTTCTTCCTCTCCTCCTCCTCATTCTCCTCCTCCTCTTTCTCTGTCTTCTCGAGGCTCGAGATGCTGAGCGGATGGAGGCGTCGCCGCCACCAGCATCAGCATCAGCACCAGCACCACGAGCGTCAGGATGACGCCACCACGCGCACCAGCGATATGTGTACCACGCGCTGTCCGTCGTCGCCACGAGAGCTCGCTGCGACTCGATCGGCGTCGCTTGCACGTGAGGAGATCTCTCGGTCGTCGCAGCAGCTCCATCGCGCTCGACAAGACGACGACGACCACGACGCCGTCGACACGAACGACGGCAGCAGCAGCAGCGACGTGTGGGCGACTGACGGCATCGACATCAGCGTCACGGGTGCGAGGGCGCCGCTCGTGTTCGAGATCTCGCTGCGGTTCCCGCAGGTCGGGCGTCTGTGGCGCGTCACGCGCTCGCACGCCGAGTTCGTGGCGCTGCACGCCGCGCTCGAGACGACGCTGCACGCCGCGCTGTACGAGCGCAACATCCACCTGCCGCGACCCGCGCGCTTCGCGTGGGACCGACGCACAGCATCCTCTTCCTCCTCTTCCTCCTCCTCATCGTCGATGGGCAGCGTCCGCGCCACGGAGCTGCAAATGCGCGGCAAGCTCAACAGCTACGTGCGCCAGCTCGTGGAGATCGAGGAGGTCTATCAGCACGAGACGCTGCGCGCGTTCCTCACGCCTCGTAGCAGCGACGTCGAGGTCGTCGCGTCCACGCTGCCGCTGCCGTTGCTCACGGTCACGCCGACGGCCGCCGACACGACCGAGCTCGACAAGCTCAAGCGGCTCGAGACGCAGCTGCCGCCGCCGCCGCTGCCGCTCGATGAACACGCGACGCCGCCGCCCGCGGTGCCGCCGCGGTGCGACCGCTCGATCCGGTTCGGCGCGTCCGTGGTGCTGCGTGCCGCCGGCGGACTTCCCGTGGCTCTCACCAAGCGCAGCGGACTCTCGGGGTCGCACAAGGCCGTCGCAGTCGCCGCGGGCGTCGCGGGCATCGCGCTCACGGGTCCGCTCTCGGCGGCGCTCGCGATCGGCGTCGTCGGCGGCGGCATCGGCAAGTACCAGCTCAACAAGTCGCTGTATCTCACAGTGAGCAAGCCCAGGCCGAGACCCAAGCCCAAGCAACACGCCAGGCACAAGACAGCGCGGGACAGCGCCTGCTTTGTGGTCGAGAACGCCGACTTTGTCTCGGGGCCGCACCGTGTGCTGCAGTTCGGCGACGCGATTCACCTCTTTTGCCGCGACGTTCGCAAAAGCATCGGCATCGCGCAGCCGCCGGACGACAAGCACGGCCACTTGACGGTCGTGAACGCGCTGTCACGCCGCGCGACGCTGCGACTCGTATCGCCGTACGGCGATCGCGGTGAGATCAAGTGCGGCAGCCCCGTGTTCCTGCAGGTCCTAAACGGCCAGTGGCATGGCGAGTTTCTGGGGCTGCAGGGCGACTTTCTGTCCACGGGGAGCTCGCCGACCGTGTTCACGATCGGTGGCCAGGCGTCCTCCAGTGCGTCATCGCTGTGTCTGCACAACGAGCGTCTCGCTGCCGCAACTCCAACTGATCCATCATCGTCGCTATCATCGGTATCACCGCGTCGGCTTCGCGTGATGGTCTACAATGTGTGGCTCATGCCGCGCATTCTCAACTCACTCAACGACAAGCTGTCACCCGCGACCGAGCAGCGCGCGCAGGCGATTCCGCGGTGCATCGCGCCGCTGGACGTCGACGTCGTCGTGTTTTGCGAGGCGTTTTGTGCGACCGCGCGTGCGCTGCTGATCGACGGCATGAAGCGCCAGGGCTTTATTTACGAGACCAAGGTCGTCGGCGAGAAAGCGTCGGTCGCCAACAAGAAAGCCATCGATGGAGGCTGCTTCGCGATGAGTCGGTATCCGCTCGACGGCTTCGACGAGCGCACGTTCGGCTCGGTCGCCGTTGGCGACGACCGCATGGCCGACAAGGGTGTCATCTACTTTGAGACGCGGCTTCCGAACCGGACGCGCGTGCACGTCTTCGCTGCGCACCTGCAGGCGTGGGAAACCCCGAGCGCGATCGCGACACGTCAGCAGCAGCTGCAGATCGTGCGCGAGTTTATCGACGCCAAGCAGCTGAGCACTGACGACCCCGTGATCATCGCTGGCGACCTGAACGTCGACAAGAGCAGCGCCAAGACCGAGTACGACGCGATGCTGCAGCGCCTCGGTGCGGTCGACCCGGCGTGTCGCGCCGACTCGCCCGAGTTTTCGTTTGACCCGACGACGAACGCGCTCGCGGTCGACGGCCCGAGCTCTGGTGGCCGCACCGAGCGCCTCGATTACGTGCTGACGTCCACGCGCCACCGCGTGCCGACGACGTCGTGGTGCGAGATCGTGCCGCTCAAGGCCACCAGTACGTGGCAGCGCCCGTGCTCAAAGCTGGACGACAGTCGCCGCGAGCAGGAGCTCGTGGATCTCTCGGACCACTACCCCGTCGTGTGTGAGCTGACGTTCTGACCGTCCCGAGCCAATCGAGAGTCGAAAGTGCATTACCTGCGACAACGTGTCACGCAGCCAGCTCCTCGTCTCTCGTCACGCAAACCGTCGCGACTGTTTGCGATTGTGTCGATACGACGCGCGTGACTCGACAATGGCGGCCGTCGTTCTCGAAGCGCACCGTCGCCTGGTGACGATATGAGTGAATCGTCCGTTGCCACTCACAATCGCTTCGCTTTCATTCGAGAGAAGGACCGTGTATCTTCAGCCGCTCAAGTGTAAGCGGTTTCTCTTTTGGTCGCGCAGGCGCCGAGCGAGCAGAACGCGCATCACGTCGCACATAACAACGCACGGTATGCGTCTCGGCGTCTCGGCCGGTGCGTTGGCTGCCGTGGGACTGGCTCACGCTCAATGCCGATACGCATGCCGCGATGCAGTCAGTCTCGAAGAACTACGTGCCGCTGGAGCTTAGTGGGACCATTCCGAATCCGCGACTTCCTCGTTGACGCCGTGCGACGACACATGAATCTGGATCGCGTCAAGCAACTAAACGTCACGATCGTGTACTCGTCACTGCGCAGGAGCTGCTGCAGACACTGATGGTGTCGTGCTGTGCGTCGCCGTTCGCGGGGCTGCCGTTCAAGTTGCACGGCGAGTGGGTCGCCGACGGCGTGCTGTACGACAACGCGCCGAGCTTTCATGACGACACCTAACTGAACGCTCCATTATAATCGCATCATTCTAATCCGCGACGTCAGTCACCGGATCTTGAGATGACGCTTCTTTAGTGGGGAAAGGAACGACTTCACCACGATGAGAGACTTGGGATATCAATCGAAAATTTGACGCAACGGCGGTGCTGGGGCATCGCGTCCTACGGGCATCGGTTGCAGCACTCGACGATTGTCCACCAAGTATCCAATACGAGCGAGTCGGTCGTCTGCATGTGCTCCAGCGAAACATGCTTGAACGAACGGATCAAGTTCGATGCGAGTGAGCCGTGTCATGACGTTGAAGGCTTGAGCTAAATCATTCGGAGCCAGCATAACGATGCCGAATCGACCACCGGCAACGCCCGCAAGATGCGTCACAATTCGGTTTGTCAGGGAGGCTACGGTGGGAGTCACGGTCGTCAGCCATGCTGGGATTGCTGGCGGGTTAGCAGCCGCAAGAATGGCGGGGGCTCTTTGCACAAAGCCTTCCAACGCCTGAATATTCCAATCGATAATGATGGGGATGCAGTTGTCTGTGACACTGGTGTCCGACAGTGTGTCCGCGAACTGCGTACTTAATCCGTCAGTATGAGATGCGCTTGAAGGCAGCCGCATGATCTTGTAGGACGTACCTGAGGAGCAACGTCCGTGTACGACATCTCAATCGATATATCCTTCGTCTCTCGAGCTTCTGCTTTTACAGAGTGCGCTGGTCGGTTCGATTGCCACGCAACACGAGAAAAGGAAGCGGGAAGAAATGAGAAGGGGAGAGAACTTCCCTGTCCAGGGAAGGTCCCTGTCCCTTTCTGATGCTTGTCAGGGAAAACTGGTGACAGTCCATCTATTCAGAATGAACTTGCGATCGCGCGCGCGCTGCTGATCGACGGCACGAAGCGCCAGGGCTTCATCTACGAGACCAAGGTCGTTAGCGAGAAATCAACGGAGCATGGGCAAACATGTCAACTACATGGCACTGCTGGCATTGACTTAAAGCTCCATTAAATCGCATCATTCGAATCCGCGACTTCAGTCACCGGCTCTTGAGATGACTTTTCTTCAGTGGAGAAAGGAACGACTTCACCACGATGAGAGACTTGGGATATCAATCGAAGATTTGATGCAACGGCCGTGGTGGGGGATCACGTCCTACGCGAAGCGGTTGCAGCACGCGACGATTGTCCACCAAGTATCCGATTTGAGCGAGTCGGTGGTTTGCATTTGCTCCAGCGAAACATGCTTGAACGAACGGATCAAGTTCGATGCGAGTGAGCCGTGTCATGACGTTGAAGGCTTGAGCCTGATCATTCGGAGCCAGCATAACGATGCCGAATCGACCACCGGCAACGCCCGCAAGCTGTGTCACAATGTCATTCGCAAGCGAAGCTTCTGTTGGAGGGACAGTCGTGAGCCATGTTGGGATAACTGGTGGGTTAGCAGCAGCGAGAATGGCAGGGGCTCTTTGCACAAAGCCTTCCAACGCCTGAATATTCCAATCGATGATGATCGGGATGCAGTTGTCTGTGACACTGGTGTCCGACAGTGTGTCCGCGAACTGCAGCGCACTTGATCCGTCAGTGTGAGATGCGCTTGAAGGCAGCCGAATGATCTGGTAGGACGTACCTGAGGAGCAACGTCCGTGTACGGCGTCGACATCGATAGATCCATCGCCGCTCGAGCTTTTATTTTCTTTTTCTCACGCCCAACTTTCGGCTCGAAGCGCGCTGGTCGCTTCCTCTCTCTGGTCGGGCGATTGTTGTTCATCCCTGTCTCTGAACTTGCGAGTCTCTCTCGTGAAGAACTGGAAATGGGACAGGAAACGAACTTGAAGTGAAGAGCGTGTGGGGACAAACGTGTCCGCAACAGGGAAAGTCCACCCAGTCGGTGGGTGCACACACACACACACACACTGTTGAACTTTCTTCTGATCGCATCGGGTGAGGCACTGCACGAGCCGCTGATGTACTGTATACGAGTCTCGCGACCTCTGCTCGGGTTCAAGGCTCCTGCTCGCCGCCGCGAGCAAGAGCTCGTGGATCTCTCGGACCACTACCCCGTCGTGTGTGAGCTGACGTTTTGACCGTCCCAATCCAATCGTGAGACGTCACCGTCGACGCGTCACGGAGCCATCTCGCCTTTTGCTCCCTCTCTCGTCTCTCTCGTCAAGCGAATCGTCGCGACCGTTTGCGATGATGTCGATACGACGCGCGTGACTCGACAATGGCGGCCGTCGTTCTCGAAGCGCACCGTCGACTGGTGACGGCAGGAAGAAAGCGATGAATCTTCTTCCTTGGTCACTCACAAATCGCTTTCTTGCGCTCAAGAGAGAGAGATAGAGAGGAAGAGATGGCGATCGATCCCCCAGCCTTCAAGCGCGGCTTCTCGTTCGGCGGCGGTGGATGGATGATGGTCTACGAGTTTGGCGTCGCGCAGGCGCTGCGCGAGCACGGTGCGCACCGCGACGCACGGCTCATCGGTGTCTCAGCCGGTGCGTTGGCTGCCGTCGGACTCGCGCTCGACGCCGACACGCACGCCGCGATGCAGTCGGTCACGACGAGCTACGTACCGCAGGCGAGAGCGAGTCTGTTGGGGCCGTTCCGCATGCGCGAGTTCCTCGTCGACGCCGTGCGACGACACATGAATCTACATCGCGTCCACGAACTAAACGTCACACCGCCGCGCGTCACGATCGTGTACTCGTCGCTGTCGGCGCGTACGGCTCGACGCGCGAGCCGCTTCGCATCGAGCGAGGAGCTGCTGCAGACGCTGATGGCGTCGTGCTGTGCGTCGCCGTTCGCGGGGCTGCCGTTCAAGTTGCACGGCGAGTGGGTCGCCGACGGCGTGTTGTACGACAACGCGCCGAGCTTTCATGACGACCCCGAGCTCCCGACTGTGCGCATTAGTCCCCAGGTCTCTGCGGTGCATGCCGACATCAAGCCGTCGCGTTACGTTCACCCGTGGTGGTACATCTACCCGCCGGCGCCGGAGGACGTCGACTGGGTCTACCGTCTCGGGTACTTTGACGCGTTGCAGTGGCTCGACGCCAATGGATTTGCGCTGCAGGTGACGCCGCAGGACCCCGGAGAGCTCACGTGGAAGACGCGGGTCGGACAGCGCAGCGGCTATCGAGGCGTCGACGACGCGTGCGACGCCGTCGTCTCCAAGTGGCTGACACTCGTCTCGCTGGCGATCCGTCTCGAGCTCTCGCTGCGACTTGCGCTGCACTCGGATCGCGTCGTGTTGAGCGCGACGGCACTCGTCGTCTCGAGCGTCGGGGCGTCGTCGCTCGTGTTTCCCGAGTCGCGCGTCGTCACGTTCGTGTCACTTGTCGTCGCTGTGGTCGTCACGCTGCTGCTGCGCGCTCGACGATGGGGGCAGACGATGCCCCACCGAAGCGCAGCGACGGCCAGCAGACGCTGTGGCGTGTCTGCTGCCTGTGCTACTGCGTTGGATGAGTCAACGCCGAGGTCAAGTGACGCCGTCGTTGGCGCTGACGGCTCCTCCAGCGAGCTCCTGCAGGAGACATCGCTGGTGTATCGGTGGATGATGGCATGACGTGGAGGAGATACTCGGGAGCGCAATCGATGCAATGAGCTGAACATCCTAAATGAGTTCAACACTTCCTCTTACACTGCGAACTCTGGAGGATGAACAGTGACGGGCGCCCAACACTCTACATCAGTTGTGTGGTAAACGCCGACGATGCCGTCGTAGCGAGTTTTTTTTAAATGTGCATGTTAGCTGCTCCTCCCATTCACTTGCACGCGGTCTAGGAGTAAACGGAAGAAGAGACTTCGCTCTGAAGAACATGGCACCGACTTGCTCGGGGCTGGGGCGGTCGTACTGAAGTGTATGCCGAGCCGGTCGAGACAGGTCTCTCGAATCCGCATGAGCTGCCTGAATTCGCTGAGCCTTTCACGCGGCGTGTTGCCCTTCACGTGTACAAAAATCGTCAACCTGTGCTGCGCAACGCACAAACGCGGCGCGCGAGTCGCTGTCACGCGCATCTGCATGCGTACACTACGGTGGTCTCCACACGTGTGGCAAGCGGCGTGCTCGTCGACTCGGTGGTCGCTCACTGAGCGCGCGTTGTCCACCATGGTGTGTTCCATGTACCACAGTATTCCTCCCGTGTGACTCACGGCCCGTGAGTCACGGGTCGTGAGTCACGACCCATTTCAATTTGAATCCGTCTCAAGTTGAGACCGATTTCTCCGTGCAGTGATTTGTCCCAATGGGCAAGGGTTACAACTATTTAGTTGTCAGAGGTTTATCAAGAACTAGAGATAGGAAACTGGGAGTGCTTTTGTAGGGGGAAAGCTAAGCTATCATGTCGTTTAGTTTCGTTTGCTGGGATGTGGGGCCTGATATCACCAGAAGCATACCAAACTTCGTGAAAAGTGAGTCGTTCTCGCAGGCGACAACGGCTCGGGCGGACGCTACCGCATCACGGGACTCACGCCCGCGACCTGGTACCGGTACTACGCGCAGGTCTACGCGCTCAACGCCGAGATTGGCGCAGCGCCATGCAGGTTGTGCAGAACCTCGGGTCGCTCTCGAGCGACACGTTCATGCTGGCGTTCGGCGACGTGCAGGCCACGGCGACTGGTGGTCCCACGGCGGCGCCGTCGCTGCTGAGCTGGCGCGTGCAACCGGGCACCGTGGACGCTGTGAACGGCCGTGGACGACATGCCAACGCGTCACGACCGGCGCGCACACGGGGCCGTTTCTCGCAAGCAGCACGTTCACGCTCGCGACGGTCGACGACCGGTAGTTCCGCGGCGCGTTCACGGAGTAGGTCGACGCGTTCGCCGTCGTCTCGCAGAGCGTGACCGTCGCTCTCGGCTTCGTGACGCGGGTGACGCCCGACCCGCTCAAAGGGTTTTGCAGCGATGATCTCGACCCGACGTTCTTTCGCGGCAAGCCGCTGCTGCTGCGCAACCGCGAGGCGAGCGTCTGCCTCGACCGCCCGGTCGCGTACACGCTGCTGGGTGTCACGACAGCGTCAATCGACGGCGCGACCAGCGTGCTCACGGTCACGACTCCTTGCAAGGCTCGTGCTCGCGATGTCGGTCGTCTGAGTCGGTGTTTCATCCATGCCGTCGTGCGTCGCGGCGGTTGTGAGCGCCATGCAGCTGCAGCTCACGCACAACTGCGCCGCGGTATTGTTCACCCTACCAACACGTCCAACTGCGCGATGGCAACGGTGATAGCGCGCTGCAGCTCGGCGCGATGGCCGATGCGACGACCGCCGTGAGTCTCTCGGACAACGGGCTTGCGATGGCGACACGCAAAATCCAGACGCTGCGCTTGTAGACCACAACGAGCGACTTCACGCACGGCGTCGGCGGCTTGAAGTAAACGAAACTTTACTCGGAAAACTCTTCGAAAGCCGCCGAGACTTCGACAAACACGTCGAATGGGCAGAGACAGTTGAGAAAACACTGCACATGTCTCCAACGAGAACAAAATCTCGCCTCGTCGCGTCTTTCATACACTGTCCCAACTGACTGGAAATGATAAGGAACTTGCCTTGGAAGTCGCTCACGTACAACAGCAAAACCACGACAACAAGGCCCACATCCAAATCTTCTCTCCCACGCGAAAGCTGTGAACTGAGGTCACGCACCCTGTCTCCAGTCTGCACCTGTCAAATGCGACCATTCGTGCAGGCTGGCGACTGTGGTGAATGACTGATGGACATGTGCTGGGCTCGGTGAAACGTAACCTATCGAGCAAGGTAAGTGTGGATCTTGTGTCCGACGTTGTCACGGAAATGATCGAACTGATCCCTCTGTGAAGCTGCGACGTCGAAAACGTACCCGACACCGCGACAACGTACTGCTGAACTGACCCTCGGTGCCATAAATCGTCCCGATGGCTCTCGTACGCTAGTCACGACGCTGCCGCCCGATGTGCAGGCACTCGTGAGTTGCGAGTGTCGCGGCGGTCATGAGCACCATGCAGCTGCAGCTCACGCACAACAGCGCCGCGGGAATGCTCAACCAACCAACACGTGCAACTGCGCGATGGCGACGGCGACCGCTGAGATTGCCGCGCGTGCGGATTCGCACCCGGGAAAATCCAAAGCACGCGATGTCGAAAGTAGGTGGTAGCTGCAGCTGCAGCAGCGCGTAGTCATGCGGTTCGTTGCTCGCCACAAGCATTGCGAACAGCGCGTCGGCTCCGACAGACACAGTGACCGCACTAACTGCGCAAGGGGTCGATGCGAGGCTTCAGACATGGAAGGACACTGCCGCAGATCAAACTGCTGCGCGACTGAGATTCCTGCCGACCAAGGCCGCTCTAGCTTCTCGTGGCGAGCAACGACCGAGTGAAGACCAGGCAGTGGCTGTGCAGATCAGAAAAGAACCAGTATAGTAGTGTTCAATGGAGATCAATCTTTAGTGTTCTCATGAGTGGATGTTTTCATGTCATTCGGCTCTTGTGATTGAGCGGATCTACGTGTAGTGATTGAGCTACTTCTGCTTCTGCAACTGCTCTATGACGCTTGCCATAGGAGCGAGTTCGCGTAGGAAGGACTGGACTCGTTCTCGACGATGACGATCTTGCTTCTGCTCCAGCATAACTCGCCTGTCAAGGGTCTTGACTGCACCATCAATCCTCTTTTATATGATGGATACACCCGAGTTATGTGATGCAAGTACAGTGAGGTAGTACCGTACTCGTTTTTTTTGCCCGTATAAATGCATGTTTTTGCATTGTGAAATTGGATTGATGTTGAAGGTTTATCTTGAAAGATTTCAAGTGCGATCCGTTTCGTGGCCAGCACTTCCACTGAAAACAAATAAATTTCTGTGGGACGGTGATAATCGGTGTAGAGCTGCCAGTACTACCTGTCGGTAGCACTCCCAGTATAAAGTACATATATATTTAAAGAAGGTACAAGCGCCTGATAAATAATAGCAGGTAATAGAGGATACACCCCTTGCTTATACTGGTAGTGCTCCGAAGGAGTACTCCAGCTCTCCACACATTATCACCGTCCCACATTTCCTATTAATTTTCAACGCGGAGTCATCAAAGCTTTTGAATGGACAGCAGATCAATGAATATGCATTTATAAGAGCATAAAGTATAAACGACAAAATACCAAGAAATAAAGGTATGGAAGTATCATGATGTCGTCACCCCTTCCAAATCAATACCCACTACACAGACGGGGATACCATTTTTGCCCAAAAGTCATTCCAAAAATGATCCCTTTAGTCAGGCTATGAAATGTCAGAGTTATTCTGCACGATGCGCTTCCCCCGAAAGACGACCTCCTTGGCATTGCACAGCAGCGAGAATCATGCTCACGAGCGCGCACGTCGTCATCGGCGGACTTCATCTCGCGTGTAACGCCGACGCGAACGGCGGGACGCACGCGGGGGAGTGGCTTAAGCAGGCGCTGCTCCAGCCGCTCGACGGACGCTGCAGCGGCAACACGCAGTGATCGATCCGCGATCGCGGGACGACGGAGCGACTTTTCATGCGTGGCGTGTTGACCGACAACCTTCATAGTCACATTTACTCGTGAGATTTGATTCCAGTGCACTACCAGCCCCTCCCCTCTAGTTGGGACAAATCACTGTATCCGCCAACTTGAACCACTCTTTTCTGCCAGAAAAGCTGCCGCCCCCGTTGGACAGTTGGACAGTGTGCGAGGGAGTGTCCCTCGGACACTGTCGTGTGTCACACACTCGCCCCACTCGCCCCTCTCGGACATTGACGCGGGAGCGCGCCTGAGCTTTTCCATGTCGCTGTGGCGTGTTGTTCCTCAGCTCTTCTCTCTCCTCTCTTGAGTCGCCATTGTCCAAATCTCCCAGCGCCACCAACGTTCCCTCCATCTCCATGAACTCGCGTCTCTCGCCGTTGCTCGCCGCCTTCGCGCTCGCCCTCGCGTTCGCCGCCAGCACCGACGCTGCCGCCAACGAGACCATGCGCAATGTGTCGCAACCGCTCGTGGGCTTCGTGAGTATAGAGCCGTGTACCTCCGACGTCGTGCAGAGCCCGCGCTTCGGCACACGCGTCAGATTCCCCGAGAGCCCGTCAAGCAACCACAGCAGCGGCCGCTCCAACGATCTCTGGCTGCTGGACATCAAGCTGAGTGGTCCCCAGGGCGCCCAGTTCGCGGTCTTCCTCACGCCCGAGGGACTGCCGCACCCCCCCGCTAGTCCCGTCGCAGTGGTGGAACAGGACGCGCCGTGCGTCTGGCAGCTCATCGTGCCGTCGGCGGGCGTCGCCATGAGCTACGACGAGCTGCACAAGTGTTCGCCGCGTCCCGAGTACCTCGTCAACATGACGCTGTCGAGCGTCACCGCGCTTTGCGCCAACGACCCGAGCCATCGCGCCTGCAAGTACAAGGACGAGGTCGTCGGTGATGACAAGGTCCAAGACGTGACGGAGACGACGACGTGCAAGAGAGTCTCACTGGCGTCGCTGCCGAAGGTGAACGAGAAGACGTCGGTGGCGGCAAGCGCGCCATCGCTGAGCTCTACGGTGGCTCTGCTCGCGCTCGTGTCGGCTGCAGCGACGTCCTCGATGATGATGATGTCGAGTATCAACTGAGCGATCGACTGTTGTTGTTTAGAAATTGCGAAGATGAAAGTATGTAATGACCACCAGGAAAGCAATCTGTAATGGCTTAATGTACGAATCGCTGCAGGCCATTAGACACCAATGTGTATCCGTGTGACGGAGATCATGGAAGAGGATCCAAGGCTAGAAGGCGGGATCGGAGCGTGAGCAGACGCGTCTTGGAGGTTTAGCGAAAGGAATCGCAGGGCGACTGTGCACTCAATGACGCTACAGCCATGCCCATACACAATCAGACCCTCGGCAGTGCTTGTCGACAACGACCAAGCGCGTACTGCATCGGCAACTGGATGATACATGTGCACTAGTGTTGGATCGCACACGGTTGAAGCGTTCAAACGCGCAGTCATGAAGCGTTCCTGGTTGTCAATACAGGATCTGCTCACTGTCATCTCATTCCAATATCGAAGCAACCAGCGGTCGATCGCTCAGATGACGCTCGACATCATCATCATCGAGGACGTCGCTGCAGCCGACACGAGCGCGAGCAGAGCCACCGGAGCGCTCAGCGATGGCGCGCTTGCCGCCACCGACGTCTTCTCGTTCACCTTCGGCAGCGACGCCAGTGAGACTCTCTTGCACGTCGTCGTCTCCGTCACGTCTTGGACCTTGTCATCACCGACGACCTCGTCCTTGTACTTGCAGGCGCGATGGCTCGGGTCGTTGGCGCAAAGCGCGGCGACGCTCAGCAGCGTCGCATTGACGCCATACCCGCGACGATGCGGACACTCGCGCAGCTCGTCGTAGCTCACGTTGACGCCGGTCGACGGCACGACGGCCTCCCAGGCGCACGGCGTGTCCTGCGTGTCCTGCTCCACCACCGCGACGGGACTAGCGGGGGACTGCGGCTGTCCCTCGGACGCCAGGAAGACCGCGAACTGGCCGCCCTGCGGACCACTCAGCTTGACACTGAGCAGCCAGAGATCGTTGGGGTTGCTCCACGACATCGCGGGAAAGCTCACGCGCTTGCTGAACCGCGGGTTCTGCACGGCGCTGGACGCGCACGGCACCGCACCCATGAAGCCCACGAGCGGAAACGACCCGTTCCGCACGGTCCCGTTGATGGCAGCGTCGGCGCGGGGGACCAACGCGAGCGCGAACATGAAGGCGACCGTGAAGGCGGCGAGCAACAGCGATCGAAGCGACTTCAAAGAGAGGGAGGACGATGGAGCTGGAGCTAGAGCTAGAGAGCTGAACGTGGAGCTGGACCTGGCGAAAGCAAACCCAGGGAAGTTGGAAATTGAAGAATGGCAAGTGGCGAGGGGAGAGGGGAGAGCAGAGAGGAAAGAAGTGAGAGCGGAGAGCTTTAGGCCCGAGAAGACGCCACAGCCTGTGACATGGAAAAGCTGAGGCTCGCACCCGTGTGGCGAGCGATTCCGAGACCGACTGCGGCGTCTGTACAGTGTGCAGTGTACTGAGTCCGTCGGACACAACGCGAGGCTGTGTCACACACTTCCATGTTGGACGCTCCGCGTTGCATCTCTCGTGGTCTGAAGCACATGAGATCTTTGGTGACGCATAAAATTCATGTCAGATCATGAACCCAATGCGGCTGAGCCTTGACAACGCAGCGTCTTTAATGGAGACTCGGCGCCACTCTGTCCTACAGTGTCTACCACACTCAAAGAGCGTCATGTCGAGTGCTTGCGTGGGTGCCCTGACCAGAAGCAGTTGTAGCCTTCCTCGTGCCAGATCTCCTTGAGGAACGGGAACGCGCCGGCGACGTGGAACGGCGAGCAGTCGGTGCCCGCCGGCATCCCCATGAACTCGAGCTTGGTGAGCGCGCGCAGGTCCGGCAGTGCCGTGATCCGCGTGCTGTCGAGGCTCAGGTGCTTGAGATTGGTCATCGTCTTGACGGCGTCTGCCTCCGTCACGCGTGTGCGGTCGAGGCGAAGCACCTCGAGCTTGGTCAGCGGCGCCAGCACCGAGACGTCCTTGAAGTCGTGGCGTCCCGTGAGCCAGAGCACGCGGAGCTTGGTGAACTTGTGCAGGAAGCTAAAGTCCACGTGCTTGGGAAGCGACCGCCACGTCTGTGTCTCGCGCACGGTGAGGTCGAGCATCTCGAGCTCCGTGCACGCGCAGACCGCGGACAGATCGTCGGCAACAGCGTCCACGAGACGCAGCTCCACGAGCTGCGCGCCAAACGTCTGCAGCGCGAGCGCAGGCGGCGGCCGATGTTGCACGCGGATGTGGAGCGTGTCGAGTCGGGGACACGCCGTGGCGAGCTCCACGAGCCGGTCTTCATCGTCGTCAGCGAACGCCTTGATGGTCAGGCGCGCGAGCGACGCGCTGGGCATCGAGGTCCACGAGAAGTCGCTCATCTGCTCAATGTGGAGCACAAACAGATTCGCCAAATGCGTGAAGAACGAGCCGTCCATGACCTCGTACTCGGCGGGCGCCGCGTGCCACTTCTCGACAAACAGGTCCTCGATCTGCTCGAGCTCGACCCACGGCACGGAGCGCAGCGCCTGCGGGTTCGCGGTCAGCACGAGCTTGCGGAGATTGCGGAGCACGCCGACGCCCTCGAGGTTGATCAGCCGCGTCTCGCGGAGGTCGAGCGTGCGCAGACTCGGCGCGTTGGAGAGGAAGTTGAGCTGCTGGATCGTCGTGCCGCGGAGGTCGCACTTCTGTAGCTCCGGCGCGTCCAGCACGATGACGATCGCCTCGAACGACCCAATGTAGCTCGCCTGCAGGTTGCGCAGCGCCTTGAGCTCGGTGAGCGCGACGACGCTGTCCTCGAGCCAGATGTCGCTGATGTTGAGGAACTCGAGTTTGGAAAGGCCGATGACGTCGTGCAGCGAGCTGATCTTGGTGGCCTCGATGTCGAGCCACTTGAGGTTCACGAGGTGCCGCAGGAACGACGAGTTGCGCACGCGCGCCTCGCAGAGATTGAGTTTCTCGAGCTGCGTGAGGCTCGCGAGGTGGCGAAACTCGCTCGCGTCCTCGAGCCGCGTCGTCGACATGTCGAGCGACGTCAGGTTCGTGAGGCTCGCGATCTCGGCAAAGTTGATCACGTCCGATCGATGCAGATGCAGCTCCGAGATCATCGTGAGCTCGCGAAAGTCCACGAGGTCCATCACGCGCGAGCTGCGGTAGTCGTCTTCGCGGCGCCGACGGCGGTGCTGCCGCTGCACGCCACGCGCATGCGCATGCGCCAGGCGCACGTGGCCATGGGGACCGTGGCCGTGGCCGTGGCCGTGGCCGTGGTGCTGGTGCTGGGGAGGATGCTGGGGATGCGGAGCGTGCACGTGCGCCTGGGAGCCGTGGGACGTCGCTGGGGTGGCGAGCGCGTGCTGCTGCTCGCGCAGGACCTGCTTGGGCACGGCCCAGATGCAGACCGTGTCGAGGTACGGGAGCTTGGGCAGCACGCGCGCGATGGCGCTGTGCGGAATGGAGACGGACGAGATGTGCGAGAGCGTCTCGGGGCGGATCCCGCGGAGAAACGTGGCGCTGTAGTAGTGTCCCCAGTCGACGGCGCCGTCGAGCAGCCGCGGGAACGGCAGCCGCACGATGCTGTGCGCGAAGAGCTGCGCGCGCAGCGGCGACTGCGCGCTCATGCGGTCGATGCTGGAGATCATCTTCTGGTCGTGGAAGCTCAGGAACCCGAGCAGCACCGAGAGCACATCCTTGTCCTCGCGGAAGAGGTCGACGAGCCGCATGATGGCACCGGTCTCGAGCTGCAGGCGACTAGCGACGAGATGAGATGCCGTCGCGATCGATGATCACCAGCGCTCCTCAGATCGTCCTCATGCGGGTGGTCCCGTGCGATTGGCTTGTGCTCGATCGTACTTTGCACGGGAGAATGGTTAGATACGGATCCGCCCGTATACAATGCTAAGCCAATGCGTAGCTCCTGGCTCGTTTGGCCCGGCTACCGATGGGATGGCAGCAACAGCTCTCAAGCTGACGGCCCTTCGCGTCGCGTTCAGTGAAGCTTCGCGGGACTGAGACGTCGCGCATGCGACGCTGATGCGCCGTCGACTCGCTCGGCATCATCCCACGTCCACTAGGAACACGACTCGTCGATGTGCTTGCCGCCGGTCGCTGGGTAGCTCGATGAGAGGAGCCATTGCGCAGGCAGCACAGATGGCTCAACCCGGAAGTCTGCGCGAACGCTGCGCTCTGGAGCGGTTCTCCGAGCCCGATGGTCCGCTGTGGCTCTCGCGGCGAACGCTCCGCGGTCCGTCACGATCGGCCAACCGCGGCTCTTGAATGCGGCAGCCTGGGAGCGTCAACGCGGCTGTCGATCATTCCTCTTCTCGCTTCCTCAAGCGCAGCAACAGCTACCAAGACCAGCGAGCCAGCTCTCTTCGCACTCGACGACGCACTCTCCTCGTACACCATGGTGAAGTTGTTCACGCAGTTCCTCCTCGTCGCGGCGTCGTGCCTCGCCGCCGTCCACGCGGGTGCCTATGGACCGGCTCCAACGCCAGCGACCTCGGTGCCGACACCGGCTCCGACGCCAGCAAAGACAACACTGTCGCCAACGACGACACCACCGCCGACGTGTGCGATCGACCCAACGATCCCGACGAGCTGCGATGGAAGCAACGGCTGGTACCCGGTCAGTGTGATCGGCCGTGGCGTCTACTGTGCCAAGGGCCCCGTGTGCGTCGCGGACGTCAAGACTGGCAACTGCCCTGGCGCGCAGGCGAATCTGCCGTTCGGCTCGCGTTGCGAGAAGATCTCGGACGGCGGTATCTACGGCTGCAAGCCCAACACGTCCTGCGGCGGCGGCAACCAGGAAAGCGCCGAGGCACCGACGCCATCGGCGACGCCCAAGCGATGCGAGGTCGCACCGGATGCGCCGGCCCCTCAGACGAGCGAGAGCGCTTTGCTTCCCACAACCAAGCCAGTGCCGGCGCCTGGCCCGACGCAGACACCGGAGAATGCTCCCGTACCGACGTCGGCACCGACGCCGGCACCAACCTCTGCATCGACTCCTGCGCCGACTGCTGTACCAACGCCTGCATCGACGCCTGCGCCAACGCCTGCATCGACGCCAGCATCCACTCCTGCGCCAACGACGGGGCCGGCTCCCGCTCCTTACACGACACCCGCTCCTTACACGACGCCTGCTCCGACGCCACGCACGTCAGCTCCAAGCGTGACGCAGACCCCAGAGAGCGCTCCCGGACCGTCACCCACGACGGCGGCCCCCGTTCCATCGACGGCTGCGCCGGTTCCGACCACGACGCCAGCGTCTACGACAGCCACTCCTCAAGCGACGACAGGAGCGCCCGTTCCGACGTCGAGTTCACCCGTACCGACGACGACTGCGCCAGCACCGACGTCAGCAAAGCCACAGCCTACGACTGTAGCGCCAACACCGGCACCGACGACGGGCGCGCCGCAGCCAACAACCGTCGCTCCTACTCCAGCGCCGACGACGGGATCGCCTGTCCCGACTGCGACGCCAGCGTACACGTCGGCCAAGCCTCAGCCGACGACGAGTGCCCCGGTTCCCACGACCACGGCCCCAGCCCCCACGCCATGCGCATCATCGACGCAGCCTCAACCGACGACAGCCGCGCCCGTCCCCACGACGGTAGCTCCAGTTCCGACGACGGTAGCTCCAGTGCCTACCACGGCTGCGCCCGTCCCCACGACGGTAGCTCCAGTGCCTACCACGGCTGCGCCAGTTCCGACGACAGCGGCGCCTGTGCCGACGACCGTTGCGCCGGCCCCAACGACGGCCCCGACGTCCAAGCCAACGGTAGCACCTGGATCGCCTGAGAGCGCCCCCGCCCCGACGACAGCAGCGCCATGCACCAAGCCCCCCACGGCTCCCCCCACAACGCCGCCCCCGACGACGGCGTACACGTCTCCCGTCAAGACGCAGGCACCGGAGAGCGCGCCCGCGCCGACCCCTGCCCCGACGACCGCCTATTACAATGATGGCATCGACTACGACTTGAGTCTCGACGGCAACCGCCGCCAGCGGAAGCTGCGCCAGGCCTGAGCCTGGGGCCGTCTGTCTTGCGTGAATCGCTCGCTTCGATACCTTTCTCCATGCCTTCCGTCGTGTGTGAGCACTGCTGCTTTGCTGCGCTGTGTGTGCGTGTCTGAAGAAAATCACTCTTAGATGTGTTCGCTGCCTCCTACTCCTCTGCATTTTCGTGTTCTTCTTTGATTCGCTTGTTGGCGACCAAGCCGCGATCGACCGCACAGCTTTCAGCATTTGACCTTCACACTGATTTAGCTCTTCAGTCCTCATAGATGCTGGTTGTGTGTCGCCTCGAGACCGAGGACAGCAAGTCGTTCAGCCGGGTGAGAAGTTTTTCGGCGGCTGTGCGCTGACACCGTCATGAAGACACAGCCAACGACGACGTCAGCAGGCTATTTCGGTGGCACAGACTCTCCGTCGCATCCCCTCTCCCAACTCACAACAACAAGAGGTCAGATGACGCAGCGATCTCGCTGTCTCGCCCTTGGTCCACTTTCATCCATGGCGACTGCGTTGCACTACCGCCTCGTTCCTGTGACGCCGTTGCCGCAGCTTGACGTTCGACTCAATGTTCGGCGCTGGCTGCTACCGCCACGACTCGCGAGTATCGTCGGCGGATTGCTCTTCCATGGCCGATACGTCATCTCGATAGCCTTCTTCGTCGGATATGTGCTCCGGTTTGTCGTCATTCTCGCGCCACCATCCATCGGACGCACTGCTGCGGTGGCGTCGCTCGCCCTTCAAATACCTGGCGCCCTCAAGGTCACACTATCGTTCCGCGTGCGGTTTCTCGAGCGCATGCTGCGGACTTTCGAGTTCTGGTACTACACCGTGTGCGCGAGCGTTTGGGGTCTTGCTGGTGCGCTCTACTTCGGCGACCTCCGTACCGCGTTCGTACCCACTACCTGGCTTGATCTCGAGAACGCAACACTGATGGACGCATACTTCCTCGACATGCGGCAAATCGTGCTCGTCTCTTGGCTTGGCGTCGCCTTCTTCTCTGTTTTTACGATTGCAGCAACTCTCAATCTTGTCCCTGGGACGCACTACCAGTCACTCGTGTCAACGCCGGAGCGCGCCATCACACTTCGAGAGGTTGTTGCTCACCTGACAGGTATCCTCGTGATCCTCGCAGCACGCATCGTGTACCGCAAGAGTACAGTGCTCAAGCGGAAGGCCCACGTCTCGGTGTCAATCCAATGCATTGCGTACACTTGCAAGCTACAGTTTGAAGACACGTCGACGACGGATCTGATGGCGCACGCGGCAAGGGGTCCCGATGTCCCACCAGCGCTGCGCTCCAAACTGCTCACACTGCGCCACATAGACAACGGCGAGACGTTCGCTACCAGTGACGTGCTGCTACCAGCTCTCTCCGCCAGTGGTATCGGCAGCAGCGTACCATGGCAAGCACTGCTGTACACTGCTGGAGTCACCGGCGCTCTCCTCACCGGCGCTGTCTTCGTGTTCGCTCAACACGACGCCGTCGCGCGTCTACTCGCGGGTCCCGCAATTGGCACAACAGCGCTTTTCGCTGCCGTCTTCGCGACGCAGTACCAGCGCGCACTGCTGCGCAAGCTGTACACGTCGTTCAACTTTGCCTTCTTTCTCTTCATGGTCACGATCGAGCTGGTCTGTATCTGCGACTTGTTTCGGTGGCAAGGACCACCAACCGTCGGTGCTGCGAGCGTGTGGATATGGGTGCACTGGGCGCTGACGACCGACGCGCTGACACCGCCGGTGCGTCGGCGACTTGGCTTTCGACTGGCACACGTCGTGCCGGTGGTGCTCGGATGTCTCGTTGGGCAAGTGGCGCTGACGTTGGAGCTCGTGACGTGGGACCACTGGCGGCTACAGAACCATACGTTCCTGAGTGGCTCGTCGGTGGAGCTGTCAGTTGTTCCGTTGCTCATCAGTCGGATCTTGACGGTGTTTGTGTGGTGCTTCCGTCTGCTTGCGCGGTTGCTTGTGCGTCGCAGCGAGAACGAGCTGATGATGCTGCGTGGCAACGTGGAGTACGACAGCATCTACCAGCGCGGCAGCGTGACTGCGCCGTCACTCGCCAAGCTGCCGACAGCTAGCACGGGCTCGAATCCAAAGCTCATGACAGCGATCGTGACACCACAAGAGACTCGGCGCAGCAGGCGGTCTCGTGGTGGAGTCTGATGAGCAGTGGTGACTGTTTCTTCCTGGCGGCTTGCGGTTTCTGTTTAGTTCACTCTCTCGTCGCTCAATACAAAAATCACACACCACCCACGACACTGATGACATGACACGAGGTGTGATCGATCTCTCGACACATCATGTGGATCTGGCGCTGCACAGGAGCGCCGCTCTTCATCATGGAGAAGCCGCCGCCGCATCATTCCGCCTCCTGTCGGGCAACTTCAACTTGAAGAAAAGGAGTGAATGTGTGTCAAGGGACTGGTGTGTGGTCCACTTCAATTGATGGAATGAACCCAAAACCACCGACACAAAGTGGACATGAAGAGAGTCGTGTGGAGAAAGGAAGGCGAACGCGGTCGAGGGATCGACATTTCATCCATGGTTCGTCTATTTTGGCGGGCGACGGGAGCAACGTTCGCGCCCCCCATCAGACAACACGCGACCTCGCTGTCACTGCTGTTCCGCCATCATCTCCCGATGAATGAATGGCGACTGCCTCGCACTACCGTCTCGTGCCTGTGACGCCGTTGCCGCAACTCGATGTGCGACTCACGGTGCGGTGCTGGCTGTTGCCACCGCGAATCTCTGGTCTCGTCCGCAGATCGTTTTTCCACGGTCGGTACCTCATCTCGCTTTGCTGCGTCGTCGGATACGTGCTGCGCTTTGTCGTGATCCTAATGCCACCATCCGTTGGTCGCAACGCTGCCATGGCGTCGCTCGCAGTGTAGCTGTTCGATATCCTCCTGCCGAACCTCTGGCTCGACCTCGATATGGAGTGCTGATGGATGCGTGCTTTCTCTACATGCGGCAGATCGGGCTGTTCAGCTGTCTTGGTCTACGCTGGATTGGCGTCTTGGTCTCGGCTGTCTCGAAGCAGGCGGCACGCGTGGCTGATTGCTTTGACGTGGAGCAACTCGCCAAAAACGACGATGGCGCAGACAAGCACAGAGCGCGGTCCCGCGCCGTCGTCATCGAAGCGTGGCCGGACAGCAAAGTCGAAGATCAAGACAAAAAGCAGCACACCGACCATGGCGCCGTTCATTGCGACGAAGGAGAGTACGGTGTTGACCGATGAACGACCGGAGCGCGTCGTGACCTCACCAAGAAGTCCAGTAACTATACCAAGGCCCGGCACGTAAAACGAGGGCCACACGACACCGGACAGAATGTAGAGTGCCACGATGAGGCGACCGCTCCAGCGACAGAGTTCCTGCGAGCCCGGCTGCGTTGTGGTAGCCGAGACCTGGGCAAAGTCTTGGAGCGTGTTTTGGGTCGCGATCGCGCTGGTGTTCGTAACACTGGGACGACTGAGCGCTGGAAGCTGCCGTGTGGACTGCTGAGGTGTGGCGTCATAAGGTAACTCAACGTAGAACGGAAAGTCGTGAATCTTGACAGGAGAGACTGGGAGTGCGAGAGCTTGATCCATGAGGAGCTCGCCTCCAAGTCAAAATCAAAATGGAAATGGCATGATCCATCCAACAGAAGGCGATTTCAGTGTCGAGATCGACGTCTTCACGAGAGTTTAAACTTCAGCGAGACGCGGTCGCTGTACCTCCTCCACACGAATGGCCATTGCGGTTCGCTCGGAAGGTCCACCCTCAATGATGGTCGTCTCTTGAAAGAGACTGACTCACAGTCTGCCAGTCTGGCGGAGATTGCTTCCCCTTCTAAAACAGTACTTGAAGGTCTAACTTCGTCCCGCGCGTGTGCACCATCATTCTAAATCTGCGACAACCACTGGTATAACAGTCAATTCGTCAGTATGGCGATGTTCAGGTTTTGGGCACCGCACTAGTTGCATGCCAAGCTTCAGCGTCACGAGATTGCAGACGCTCCCGGCCAAACGGAATGATTGCTTGCACCCTCACGAGGGCGCGCATTGATGCCGTCATCGCTCAGCTGACGGTGGCACCGACAGTGCAGCAGGCGGATCGACGGACGCTGGCGCCAGCGCAAGAGATAGCGCTGGCGGCGGCGGCGGCGGCTGTGGCTGAGGCACGCGCTGTTGCTTGATCTGGGTTGTGCGCAGGTGTCGCGCGTCGTACTCGACGCCACCCTGCAGCAGCACGAGGTCGCGGTCGCTGCCGCGCTGCGTGATGCGGTAGATCGCACGCAGGTTCCACAGCGACAGCGTCGAGAGACGGCCCAGCAGGAACGGCACGACGTGCAGCTCCACGACGTGGTGCGCAGAGATGCGCCACCGCAGGAAGCAGCGGTCGTGCCAGTGCCCTGCTTGCCAGTAGAGCACGTCGAGTGTGAACAGCATACTCGTCACGACGAAGAGCGAGAGGATCGCGATGCACGCGCGTGGTGCAAGTCCTCCGCCGAGCCGCGCTCGGGCTGCGGGGGTCTGCAGGTCGATCGTGAGCACCGCGTGCATCCACAGCCAACTCGAGAGCACGGCACTGGTCGGGACAAGCGCCCACTGGAAGACGTCCGCCATCGCGACGTGGGCGGTTGAGAGCTGCAGTGAGATAAAGAGAAAGTCGAACGACAGCACCCAGCGCCGTAGCAGCACTGGGTGGTAGCTGCTGATCTGCACGACTGCGTACGCTACCGAGCATCCCACAGACAGCAGCGCGACGATGGGCGTCGCAACCGCTGGGATCGCGCTCAGGATCATGCACGCGACGCCGGCGACGTGGAGACCGTGGCACATCCACTGCCGCCAGCGCGAGCGCGCGACCCACAGACCGACGAGCGGAGCGAGCATGAGGGTCGCGACGATGCGCTGGCGGATCGCCATTGGTCGGAGCTGCAGATATCGAGTCGACGGGGACTGCGCCAGTGGGCGCGTCTTGCGTCGCAGTCCCAGCACGAGTCCGAGGCTTTTCCTCACGAAATTCTTCGACTTGCCGCGCGACGGCGCTCGCACAGGCGCCCGATCGGTTGATAGCTGAAGCGCGCAGCGTAAGCCGATGCACTGCACGGTCCCAGTGCTCGCGAGGCCGTGAACGCTGGTGCGGCGGCGGTGGCGCGAGGCGTTGCGTCGCAGGTACGCAACGCGGATCGCGAGGATGAGCAGCGTGCCGCTCGCGTTCACGTAGACCTCCGTGACTGTGACGTTTCGGAACTGCGTGCTGAAGATGAGGTAGCTCTTGCCGGCGTCGATGACGCCAAGTGTGATCGCCGTCATGTGCGTGACGAGAAAGACAGCGGAGAGACCGGCGATGACCGCGATCCGCCGCGTATCGTGGATGAACGCGTCGAGCAGCGTCCCGATCTGAAGCTCGAGCCAGGTCGTCGGCAGCATTGAGACGCGCGCGTCGCCGTAATACGCCGCACAACACACCGTCGCGACCGTGTTAACCACAAGGTAGAACCAAAATTCGTAGCGACGCACGATGAGCTGCGCGATCTCGATTCGAAGAACGGCGAGCGCGTGAATCGCACCGGGCAGCTGCAGCAGCAGTGCGAGACATGCGAACCAGCGCCCGAGGGATGCCTTGGTGAACACAGCTGCGGTGCGAGCGCCGACGCCGATGATGTAGCTGAGTGTGATGAGGCGATCAAACCGACGAAGCACCGAGTTGAACCGCCGATGTAGTGGAGCCGAGAGCACGAGGCCCTTGAGCGTCAGCAACGGGTCGATGCGAGGCAGCGTTTCTCGAGATACCATGTCGTAGCTGAGTGCAGCAGCCGATGGCTTCACCACGGTCGTCGCAGTGGAAGGCGCGATCCCCCGCGGTATGCTGGCGGTCGTGGGACCGGAGCGGAGAGGCGGTGCTGGTATCGGGGAAACTGCATGTCCCGGTGCTTTCATCGAGTTAAGTGAGGAGGTTGATGACGTCGGTGGCCGGTGCTTGACGAGGCCGTTCCGTCGTTTGGTGATGTGCACGCACACACACACACCACGATGCCAAGAAAAAACTCGATCCGACGTCCATTTTTGTTATGCGCGCTCGTCACGAGTACGGGGCGGGCGTTGCGTCGTGGCGAGAGAGCCATTCTCTATCATGAGCTGCCAGTCTGCGTTAGGCTCGTTGCCTGTGCCATCTCCTCCTCCTCCTTCTTCTTCTTCATGTCGTTGTTGGCCTCGTTCGGCGTGATCTTCGAGTGTGGCTCTTCGTCTTGACGACCTTCTGTCACTCAATCTGCACACCCGAAGCCGAGGGAACGTCGTGCTGAGCGCCTCGGAGGCCACTTGTTTCAGCGCTTCGCCCACGCCGCTCGTTCGCACAACGTCCGCTGCGATTCGCAGCGCGCGAGCGTGGATACCAGTACCGAGAAGAACGAAGACGCCTGTGGACAAAAAGTCCGAGTCGTTGGCAGAAATTGTTGATACCGCGACGGCGAACGCGGACCAGAGGCCGCCCATGACGAGCACCAGCAGCACTGCGAAGAGCACTACACACGTGATCTTGAGCATCGAGACGGGCTGTCGGCCCGCGAGAATCCCGACTGCGCCCGTGAGAAGCCCGAGTCCCGGGAGGTACGGCGACGGCCACGACACAAACGTCACGGCGTGGAAAAGCACGATGAACGACGCCGCCCATTGGCATCGCACGAGCAGATCGGCGTGTCGTCGGAACGCCCGCCGCAGTCGCCGCTCGGGCGTGATGATGACTGCTGCCGTGGGAGCAGTAGGAGCTGGTGCCATCGTCGGTCCAGTCGGAGACATCGCAGGTTGTTCCGACGGCGGCAGCTGAATGCGAGCGAGTTGCGGCGGCGGCGTCGTCGCACTGCAGGCGGCACTGAGCTCCGAGAGCTGCTCACTGCTGCGCTTGGAGACGCCCCCGTCGTCGAGCAGCTCGTCATCGTGGCGCGGGGGCATTCTGTTGTTGGAAAGTGGAAGATTGTTCCGCGCCTCGACTCGCACCACGTCAGTTGCTCCTCAATCTGTTCCGAGAAGGCGCCACCGACTGCGTAAAAAACCACTCACCACGCTGAATCCCCGGACGAAAAAATTTCGTCGCGAAGATTTCCAGTTGGTACAGTGATTTGTCCCAATAAGCAAGGGGTACAACTATTTAGTTGTAAGAGGTTTATCAGATGAAACAAGTATACATTGAGATAAGGTACTAGCGCCAGATCAATTATAGCAGGTGATAGAGGATACCCCCCTTGCTTATTGGGACGAATCGCTGTTCAGTACTGGAACATCATGAAATGGAAAATATTATAAAGGTGCATGCACTGATGTAACAGTATTTATCCAGTTGGATGCGCGACTGCAATCCACAACTTGCTTGGCGCGCCTGCCATCCACGAGATCATGGAAGCTTTTCACGAGCCCGACATGGAGCCGGCGCTGCTGCCGTCGCTAGGCGACGTGGTCCACAATAGAGACGCATGGCGCTATCTATGGGATATGCTCTCGCACCACGAGCGCGTGCTGGTCACGTCGCTCTCGCGCACGACCGCCAGCTCGGCGATGCGCGAGTACCTCTTCGCCTGCTGCGTCTTCGTGCTGCCTGGCTTCGACGATGAGCCGCTGCACCGCTTCCTCTCGGGCATTCCGCAACACCATCGCATGGCCATTCGAACCGTGCAGCCCATGGGCGAGCACACGCTCCCGCTGCACGAGCTCGAGCGCGGCGCCGAGTCCATGCATGGCAAAGTGATCAAGAACGTGCTGCACCTCAACTTCTCGGAGTGCGATCTTCCCGAGGTGCTGCCTCGGTATTTCCCGCATCTCCGAAAACTCGATCTCTCGCAAATGTATTTTCCCAAGAACGTCGGTCTCGCCGTCGAGCGGCTGCCGGAGCTCACGAGCATCCACTGCGTCGGGCTCATGTTCAACGAAGCCGACATTCGAGGCACGGAAGACCGGCTCGAGGAGCTCCGAATCTTGAAGATCCACACGTTCCCTGGACTCGGCGGCTTCCACAAGCTTCGCCTGCTGCAGTGCTTCCATTGCGACAACGTCAAGAGTCTCGCGGGGCTCGAGTCGCTCACGCAGCTTGAGAGTCTCTCGCTTCGGGAGCTTCGACGGATCCACGACGTGAAGCAGCTGAGCGCACTCACTCGGCTTCGCTTTCTCGAGCTCCATCATAGCGGCGCGATGGATCTTCCGCTGAACGCGCCCGATCTGGAGCACTTGGACCTCAAGGCGGCCAGTCATCTGCGTGATCTCGACTTCCTGGCGAACACGCCGCGGCTCAAGTACCTCAACATCAGGGACGTGAGGCTCAAGGATCTCTCTGCGCTGAAGAACTGCATGGAGCTCGAGACGCTCGAGCTGAGCCTCGGTGACAATGCCACGGAAGAGACGCTGCTGGACTACTCGGTGCTCGCCGAGCTGCCCAAGCTCACGACTGTCCGCCTCTTTCCCAGCACGCGACTGAGCAAGTCGCCCGCGCTGCTCGTCCGACTGTGCAGCCGCTTCCCTCCTCATCGTCGCCCCCAGATTGTGATGTAAAGCAGGCAGTTTGCTTGAGGACGAGAAAGCAAAGCGCTATCTTTGGGAGATGATGTACATTTATCCATCGGGTCTGACCAAAGACAAGTCACCACCATGCCATGTCCGCCAGCGTCTGCCTCGCGCATGTTGATGACGCTGTGTATGAGCTCGTCGGTGTCACCAAATTGCCAACGATTGATGCCAAGCGGACGGTCCAAGCGCTTGTGCTGAGTCGCGACCGCCAGCAACAGTTCGCGCGCTTCCAGAAACGGTATCGGCACGCGATTGTGGCCGCCTACTTCATCGGCCTCGTGATCCGCGTTGTGGGGATCGCTCTTCCGTTCCGACACGGGCACGCACTCTTTCTTGTCGTTCCAGTTCTTCAACTGCCTGCGCTGCTATTGCAATGGATGTCGGTCCGTGTTGAGTTTCTCAGTCTGCTCACGCAGGGGTTCGAGTTCTGGTTCTTCTCGGTGACCAACACGGCGTGGCTCGTGCTCTTCGGCTTCGTGTTCCACGACGTCCGAGCTGCGATCGGACCTGTCGTCTGGCTCGAAGCCGAGGCGGCCAAGCTCGCCGACACCTCGCTCAGCGCGATGCGCGCCACCGTGTATGCCGGCGTGTTGATCGCAGCGTTCATGACGGTGCTGGCTATTGGTATCATGACGGCCTGGATAGAGAACCTTCAAGACCGAACACTCGCTGTCATCTCGACGTACTCACTGATGGCGCAAGACTTCATCATCAACGCAATGTTTACGATCACGGTGCTGCTGCTTCGCATCGCGTATCGTCGTCGAGACGCGCTCCGGAAGCCTAAATGGCACGATCAATCGACGACGGTCGTGCGGTGCATCATGGTACGGACCAAGCTTTGCTGGTGCCAGACAACGACCGCTACACCTAGTGTCGCCAACGCAGTGATTCCGTCACATCCGAGCATTGGCCCACGGCCATCGTCCATTTCCTCAGCTCACAACCTGCAACGTAATTCGAGGCTCAAGACGAAACAATCGTCATTCGGCCGAACTCGAACCCTTCAGCTTCGAGCGACCGCGATCGACGAGCGATTCCGTCTCACCAACACACTCGCTCCTCACGTCTACACACTCCAGCGTCCGCTCTCGTCTCCCCAACGCGTCCTACTGCTCGCCGTTGGACTCGTCGGTATCGTCGCCACTGCTATCGCCGCCTCTGCCAAAGAGATCCACCCGCACATCCCGTTTACTCCAGTACTCACAGCCACGACGTCAGCGCTCGCCATCACCGGCACCACGGTCTACTGCGGTCTCTTTTGGGTCCACATGAACCGACAGATCCTGCGCCGACTCGCCACGAGCTTCGACGTCGTCTTCCTGCTCGTGCAGATCACGCTCATGCACCTCGCCGTCTGCGACATGGTCGCGTGGGACGTCGCGCCGACCGTCGGCGTGCTGTGTCTGTGGTGCTGGATCACGTGGGTGCTGACGCTCGACGCGCTCGCGCCCGAGACCAAGCGACGGTTCGGCGGCTTCCGTGTGTCGCACGCGGCTCCGGTCGTCGTGCTGTATCTCGTGGCTCTGGTGCTTGTCTCCGTCGAGACGCTGTGGCGGCGACGCTGGGGGCTGTGCAACCGTGTGCTGGTGGACGTCGGCGGCATGCGTCTGACGACATGGTCGCTGTTGTTCGGTCGACTGTCGACGGTGCTGGTGTGGTGCTGCCGCGTGCTGTATCGGATCTCGTGGGCGCGCGCGAGCGACGACGAGCTGGTCATGCTGCTCGGCAACGTCGAGTACGAGTTTGAGACTGACACGGCAAAGCGACAACGATCGAGTCTCGTGGCCATCGCGCCGTCACCTTCGTGAAAGCGGGACGTTGCATTCCACCTTGTACTGTTTGTCTGTTGACGTGGATTGCGGCTCCATTGAGTACCGAAAAGATAAACCCCAATGCGATGAAGCTCGAGACTCGGTGGCACGTTCCGTCGCCCACCTATATTTGAGATGGGGACCCAGAGCAAATAGATCTCGTCTCGACGAGCGTCTGGAGCTCTCGCACTGGGCGTATGAGCGTGACGCAACACGCGAGAGCTGGTTGCTCAATTGTGGTGCCGTGGGGCGGTGATGCGACTGGGAGACAGTCGCGTCAAGCCGTTCGCGGCTCGTGCTGCGAACGCTGTCAACACTCGCGAGAGCTCAAGCGAACATGCGACGTACTACGAGCTCACGTCGGTCACGCCGCTGCCGGTCATCGATGCGACGCGCACGATCAAGACGTTGCTCTTCAGTCAGCGAGCGCACCGCCAACTGAATCGTGTCATCCGCCAGATATCGCGTGTCTTGATGACGAGCTACTTTGTCGGCTTTGTGCTGCGGCTGGTCGTCGTCGTGATCGCACCACGTCTTGCGGAGCCGCTGGCTATCACCGTCGCTGTACTGCAGCTGCCTGGTTTGCTGGTGCAGTTTCTCTCGACGCGCCACGAGTTCTTGCGTCCGTTGATCCGCACGTTCGAGTTTTGGTTCTTCTGCCTCACCAACACAGCGTGTCTCGTGCTCATGCTGGTGGTGTTCCGAGATAGTCGCGCGCTCATCGCACCCGTCATCTGGGTCGAAGCTGAGAGTCTCACGCTCGCTGACACGTCGCTGACAGCAGCGAAAGCGACCAGCGTCGCTGCGCTCACGATCGGCGCGTCGTTGATGGAACTGGCCGCGGCGCTCTTCTTTGGCTGGCTCCGAGACCTGCACGACGTCTTGCTGCTGGCAACGCCGACGCAACAGCTCTCCGTCAAGGATGTGCTCGTGAACACGATCGTGACCATCGCCATTTTGTCCATTCGCATCGCGTATCGAAGGCGTCGCACGCTCGGTATCGGCTCCAAGCGAAACAAAACTAGTGCAAGACAGTGTTTGCTCTTGCGCACAAGACTGCAATGGCACGCGTTGACGTCTTCGTCTTCTTCTTCTCCGCCACTCAATGATGCCAGACTTGCGACAGAGAGAAGCCGTCGCCTGGACTCGCTCACGTCGACGCGGGTGCTCGTTCTGCAAGCGACCGCGATCGACGAGCGATTCCGTCTCACCAACACACTTGCTCCTCACGTCTACACACTCCAGCGTCCGCTCTCGTCTCCCCAACGCGTCCTACTGCTCGCCGTTGGACTCGTCGGTATCGTCGCCACTGCTATCGCCGCCTCTGCCAAAGAGATCCACCCGCACATCCCGTTTACTCCAGTACTCACAGCCACGACGTCAGCGCTCGCGATCACCGGCACCACGGTCTACTGCGGTCTCTTTTGGGTCCACATGAACCGACAGATCCTGCGCCGACTCGCCACGAGCTTCGACGTCGTCTTCCTGCTCGTGCAGATCACGCTCATGCACCTCGCCGTCTGCGACATGGTCGCGTGGGACGTCGCGCCGACCGTCGGCGTGCTGTGTCTGTGGTGCTGGATCACGTGGGTGCTGACGCTCGACGCGCTCGCGCCCGAGACCAAGCGACGGTTCGGCGGCTTCCGTGTGTCGCACGCGGCTCCGGTCGTCGTGCTGTATCTCGTGGCTCTGGTGCTTGTCTCCGTCGAGACGCTGTGGTGGCGACGCTGGGGGCTGTGCAACCGTGTGCTGGTGGACGTCGGCGGCATGCGTCTGACGACGTGGTCGCTGCTGTTCGGTCGACTGTCGACGGTGCTGGTGTGGTGCTGCCGCGTGCTGTATCGGATCTCGTGGGCGCGCGCGAGCGACGACGAGCTGGTCATGCTGCTCGGCAACGTCGAGTACGAATACCATCGACCAAAGACGGAGCGACGCGGACGCGGACGCCGAATCGCCTTGGCAGTGGTGCCATCGTTCAGGTAACGTCATGTGATCGACTCGAGACTGAAGACTCGAGACTCGAGATGGAGCTCTGCAGTGAAGAAGGAAGAAGAAAAAAAAAGAGAAAATTCAATTACTACTATAAAATGCGCGCTCCACTTACACTGCCATCTCCACTCGTTGCTCGTCGTCTACGTCACGCTTCCAACGAGGCCTCGGGGGCACGGAGGGACTCGACGGGTTTATCTCCTATGGACACACGATTGCCATCGATCCTCGCTCCTTGACCCCCGAGCCGTTCATACTGTATAGTCAAATCAAAGTCACTTGGTCGCCGCAGGATCCCCGCGAGGGATCCCCGTCAAAACGTCTTCTGCTCCGTCCGTTTGCCTGAATTGCCGGCCGCGAAGATCCAAAAATTTAATACTTGGGGGCACCGCCTTGCATCACTTCACCCACTCTCTCTCTCTCTCTCTCGCTCGCTCACACTCTTTGCTGTCGATCGCTCTATCTCTGTCTTCCTCGTCGCTTCTCCTCACCTCGCCCTCGTCCTCCTTGTTTGCCATTTGACGGCTCTAGATCCACTCGCTGTCTGGCCGAGCAAACAGTTTCTTGGACGCCGACTCGGCGCGGCGTGAGCGATTCACAATCTGGGACGACCCTCGCGCCGGTTGACTGTGCTGCTGCTCGGGTTGCAGCGCCTCTTCGAGCGCGTGGATCGCCTCCTCGTACAGCATCGTCGCGCACGTGAGCCGCCGATCGAGCTCGTCCGAGATGCTGTTGCGCTTGCCGCCACTGCTGCCGCGCGTCGCACCGTCGAAGTCATCGTCGCCGTCGTGATGATCGAGGTTGTTCTCGCTCATGCGACTGCTGTGCACGGAGCTTCGGCGCGACCGTCGACCGTCGTCGCGCTGGTTGTCGTGGCTTTGGACAGTGGACGATCGTCGGCGCGTGGCCGACGCCCGCGCGTCGTCCTGCGGCGGCTGGTTGCCTGACCCGCCATCAGCTGCTGCGGCTCCATCTGTTGGATCCGCATCCAAGTCCTCGATGGCGTCGACGGGCTTGGCTTCGGCGGCGTCCTCCTCCTCGTCATCGTCGTCCCCGCTGGTGTCGCCATCGCGCTTGGCGCCGCGCTCGTCGGCCTCGCTGTCGCTGCCGCGTTCCGCGCGCCGCTGCTTGGCCGTGAGCAGCGCCTCCTGCGACTGCCGCTTCATCTCGAGCAGCTGCGCGCGCAGAAAACTCTTCTGGCGCTGCAGCGCGGTGCCCTGCGGACTGAACGGCGCGGCGGCGGCCGCGGTCGTCGCCGCCGCCGCCGCCGTGGCGTCGAGCTTGCCGTTGCCGATCTTTTGCTTGCGTAGCCGCTCGGCCTCGACCGCGCGCTCGTCCTGGTCGCGGAGGTACTGCGTTTTGTTCCCGCCTTTGGTAAACTTGTTGAAGAACCAGCTCGAGAACTTCTTCTGCGCGTCCTTCTTCTGCTTCTCGACGGTCTTCTGGAGCCCCTGCGCCTGCGCGTACATCGCGTCTCACGGCGGCCGCGAGCAGGTCCCAAGAGCGATCCCGGGCAAAGAATGATCTGCGCTCGGCAGCACAGCTGAGCGCCCGACGATCCGGCGTCCAGTGTCCAGCGGCTTCCGGGTCCAGCGTCCGGCGTCCAGCGTCCGGCGTCCAGTACGCGTGGAACGATCTCGTTCTCGGTGGGAGTTGGTGTTCTCCCGTCTGTCTTATTCGAACGCGACGGAGCAGCCGCGCGAGACTGACTGACCGACCCCCAAGCTTGTTTGTTCTTCGTTCGCTGGGCTCACTGTTGGGCCGTTGACCTCAAGGAAGAGAACGAACCAGGCAGGCACAGGCAGGCACAGGCAGGAGGCACCCATGGAACCAAAGAAACCTCAAAGTTCGCGAGCTTCCAGCAGCGCGAACCTTTTCAGCAGGTGCAAGCACGAAGCTGCTCCGCGTGAGGTTTTTTTCTGGATGTGCCCACCCTATTTGGGCCAATCAACGGCTGGCAGGAGGCGAGAGGTACACTTGGGACCAAATTACTCACACAGCACAAAGGGACACGCACACACACACTCCGGTGATGCAGGACCAGCACGACGACGTTGAGGAGCGCAACGTTCAGCGACATCGCACAGAACTGTCCGTCGACGGACGATTCTCCTCAAGCCATCATCATCATCGCCATCAATCAAGCGCTTTCCACGGCATCAGACGACGCGACGCATGGCGCAAAGTGGCGTGGCGTGCGCACGTGCGTGGGCGCGTGGGTGGTCAAGAGCTCCTCCTCCCCCATTTGCTTGATTACATACATATCGTTGTGTCTATGGTCGGTTGCTGCGCTGTGCTGTCATCGCTGTCGAGCGAGCGGTCACGCACGCACAATGCGCCGCACAGCGCCACGTCGTCGGATCTGAAAGAGTCCAAAGTCCTTGCCGCGGTGTTCGCGTGGCAGCTGCCGATCCGAGAGCTTGTAGTACTCGAAGCCTTCTTGCTCGAGCCGCCGGAAGAACTGCATGCCCGTGTCGGAGCGGTTGAGGCCGATGAGCACGAGCGTCTCCGAGTGCGTGATGCGCCGCAGCGTGTGCAGAATCGGTTCGTAAAACTCGGTCAGATACGCGATGTCGGTGCCGAGAACGATGTCGACGCCACGACCGGTCACGCCAAGCGACGCGAGTAGCGCGTCTTCGTGCGCGTCGCAGCCCCAGCAAAGCTCCGCGGCGCGCACGTGGACGCCAGGCTGCACAGCGGTGCGGTTGCCGTCGATGTTGCGCTGCATGCAGTCGAGGTGGCTCGCGAGGTCCGTTAGAACGACCTGCGCTGGCTGGAAGCATGCCGCCGCCAGCAGACCAACGTATCCCGTGCCACTTCCGAGCTCGACAACGCTCTTGCCCTGAAAGATCTCGCGGTATTGCTCTTGGTGCATCTCGAGATGCGCCGTGAGGATCTCGCCGCTTGTCCACACGCTACCGCCGATGCCGACGTCCCAGTCGCATTGGAACGCGAGCTCGCACTCGTGCGTCGCGCCTGAGCCGCTGTCTCGCACAGCGATGCGGCGCGTCACCAGCGCAGCGTTGGCTGCCGTCGGACTCGAAGGCGCAGACATCGTTTGTCGCTTGCGTTGGGAACGACGAGATGGCGACCGTCCAGCACACAGAGCGAGGCGGATGGACACACGAGTCAATGACTGACTGACTGACGTGTCAAGTCAGATGGTCGGACCACCACCCGACACCAGCGGCCGATTTTCAGCCAATCATCCATGAGTAAACGTGTATCCATATTTGATTTCGCAGAAAATAGAGCTCCTCGCAATGAGCAGCTCCACTCCAATTTTGGAGTGCTCCCGACTCTCTCTCTCTCTTATTGCCTCTCACTTGCTTGCGCTCCCGTGTTGCTCGCACAGCCAGCGAGTCGCCATGCCTCATGACGACGACATGGACAGCGCGGAGCAGCAGGGCGGCGTTTCGCAGCCAGAGGACCACGCCGAGCCGTCGTCGCCTCCACGAGAGCTCGGCAGCAAGTCGAGTCTCGCGACGCTCGAAGACTACCGCTTCATCGAGAACCAGAAAGAGCTGGTCGCGCTGCAGCGCCTCGACGACAAATGCACGCAGCTACAGCAGGAAGGGCGCTACACGGAGGCGCTGGAGTGCATGGAAAAGGGGCTCGTGCTGCGGCAGCACTTCTTCGGCGCCGACAGCGACGAGGTCTGGCAGTCGTGCAAGACCGTCGGCGAGATGTGCAACCTGCTCGCGATGACGTATCTCCAGCAGGACGAGTTCCCTGTCGTGTTGGAGCTGCTCAAGAAAGCCGAGATCCTCACGGAGAAGCACCCCGCGGGTCGCGCGGTGACGCTCAACAACCTGGCGTGCTACTACCGGCGCCAGGGCAACCTCCACAAGGCGCTGACGTACCTCACGGACGCGCTCAAGATCGAGTCACGGCTCGACAACGTCCCGAATCGCGCCGACACGCACCTCAACATGTGCGCCGTGCTCTCACAGCTCGGCAAGCACCAGAGCGCGCTGCAGCACGCGCAGTCGGCGCTCATCCTGCTGCACGAGGAGCTGCAGGTCGGTGGTGGCGGTGGCAATCAGCAGAGCCGCAGCCTGGACGCCTCCAAGCTCGACCGCATCGCGGTGCTTGGCATCGCGTACCACAACGTCGGCGTCGAGCACGAGTTCCTCAAGTGCTTCGACCTCAGTCTGCAGTCCTACAAGAAAGGCGTCGAGCTCACGTCGCGCGTGCTCGGCGACAGCCACGGCATCGTCATCACGCTGCAGAACTCGATGGTGACTGCGCGTCGCGCGATGGCGGCAAGAGGTCGCAGCGACGGCGCCACGGGCGACGGTGTCACGCCGCCGCCGCTGCTGCTCTCCAAGCGCCAGGCGCCATCTCGAGGCAGCGGCAGCGTCGCGTCGTCCAACAAGCAGCAGCCGTCGTCCAAGGCCCCGACGCGGCTGCCTCGCATCCACAGCCACAGCCGCATCGCCACCGACGGCTGACGAGACAACAGCACCAGCAGCACGCAGTGGCTCCAATAACAATCGACGAGTGCTATTCGTTTGCCATGTCTTCTGTCTCGCTGTCTCCATGATCCGAGCGCCGCAGGAAGCGCCGAGCGAGTCGCTGGTACAGCGTGACGTACTGCTCGACGCCGATGCGCGCGTTGAACCGGCGCAGCACCGTGGCGCGCGCCTGCCGTCCAAGCGACTGGCGCAGCGTCTCGTTGCGATACAGCGTCAGCAGCGCGTCCGCCATCGCGAGCGCCGTCGGCTGCGGCACCGCGAGTCCGTTGACGCCGTGCTCGAGGAAGTCACCGACGCCGCCGCTCGCGAAGCCGACGACCGGGACGCCCGAGCTCATCGCCTCGAGCGCCGCGATGCCGAGCGTCTCGACGAACGCGGGGCTCACGGCGACGTGCAGCCCGCGCGCGACGGACGCGAGCTCGCTCTCGTCGTAGACGCCGCCGAGAAACTCGACGCCACGCAGCTGCCAGTCGCTGGCGAGCGCCTCGAGCGGACCACGCAGCGGACCGTCGCCCACGAGTCGCAGGCGGCAGCGGTCGAGACAGCGCCGCTGCAGCTCGCGGAACGCGGCGAGCACGAGTCCCAGCGACTTCTCGGTCGCCAGGCGACCAATGTACCCGACTGTGAACGGCGGCGAAGAACCAGCAGGAGCACTGGGTCGAAAGACCGTCGTGTCGATGCCCGTGTTGAGCACGTGGCGTTCGCTGGCGGCGACGACGCGCACCGACGGATGGCGCAGCGCAAAGTGCGACGGCGCGAGCAGCACGTCGACCGGTTCGCGCGTGAGAGGCGCGAGGTTGGCGAGCTCCATGACGACGGCAGCGACGCCCGCGAGCCGCGCCGCGCGCACGAGCAGCTCGTCCGTGAGGCTCCGCGAGTTGGCGAAGACGAGCACGCCGCGATGGCAGGAGGCGCTCAGCTCGGAGACGAGCGAGGTCCACACGCGTCGCGCGAACGACGGCAGCGTGGCCAGCGCTTCGACCGCGTCGGTGGGACGGACAGACGCCAGCGTTGCTCGGTCGAGAGACGCCAGCAGCGTCGGAAGCAGTGCGTCGTCCGAGACGCCAGCGACGCGCAGGTCTTCTCGCTGGATCTACACAGCCACCCATTGAGTGTTCAAGAGAAACACAGAGAGAGAGAGATGACAGGGACGCACTCGTATCTCGAGGCCGCTCATGGAGACGTTGAGCGCTTGTAGCTGTCGCGTCAGTGGCGCGTCCGCGCGCAGCTGCTCAAACGCTTTGACGTGGAGCTCCCAGCGCCACTCGTCGTCGTCGTTGACGTGGCGCGTGCGCAGCGCTGCGAGCACCTGCAGCCACATCTTCTTCTGCCCGTCGAACAGTCCTGTGGTCGACGACACGAAGCACAGCGGCAGTCGCTTGGGTCGCGAGCGGCGAGGCACCGCTGGCGACGGCCAGTTGAAGAGCCGACGCGGCGCGCGGTCGTCGCGCGTCAGCTCGTAGCGCCACCACGTCCTCGTCCCATTCGCATTTCCGCTCTCTGGCTGCAGTGCTGCTGCTGCTGTTGCTGTTGCTGTTGTTGTTCGTGTTGCTGCTGCGGGACGACAAACTCGAGGTGCAGGACGACGGGATCCGCAGAGCCAACCCGCGTGCCGTTCGTGTGCACGAGCTGCAGCGTCCACAAGTGCGTTCCTGGCTCGATGCCCTCGACGACGATGCGCTCGCGCTCGCGCTCGTGCGCCAGTGCGTGGCGGATCGTGCCGAGCTTCTCGCTGCGCAGCTCCACGGCGCCGTCGCGTCCGTCCTCTTCGTCTCGGGTCACGCGCAGCTCCAGCTCCAGCTCGAAGCCGCGGACGGTCAGCGCGTCGTCGTCGACCGCGTGCGACGAGTGGTTCTGCGGGTGCAGCACGACGAGCGCTGGCGCGTGGCGCGTGACGGCGAGACAACGCGCCAGAAACAGCGTCGCCAGCGCGGGAACGAGCCATCGCATGCGTCGCGTGGACCGGTCGCTGGTCATGCTCGGGCTCATCGCGATCTTGTTGGTTCATTCGGCGTCGCTTCGTATTTGTAATTTACAAGACATGGAAGTCTATATATCGCAAACACAGGCATCCATGATGGGTGACAGACGCGAGCCAGCACATTCGTTCCTGTATGATGATGTCGTCGACGTCCTGCCATTGCTCGTGCGCGCAGGCGACGACGCGTGCGGCCATCGAGAAGACGCCCAGCGTCGTCGCTGCTGAGGCTGGCGCTGCGGTCACTGCCGCGTCGGCGGTCGTCGCTGCGACGTCGGCGCCGCCAGCGTCGACGTTCCATCGACGCGACCTGCCGGCCGAGTGCATCCCGTTTAGCAGCGCGACGGGCAAGCGGCTCTTTTGCGAGGCCATCGCCGCGCACTTCATGGAGATCTACTTCCCGCTGGCGGAGCAGTTCATCACGCAGGCAGAGCCGGCGTACTGCGGCCTCGCGACGCTCGCGATGTGCCTCAACGCGCTCATGATCGACCCCGGACGCATCTGGAAAGGGCCGTGGCGCTGGTTCAGCGAGGAGCTCTTCGACTGCTGCACGCCACTGCAGGTCGCAAAGCAGCGCGGCATCACGTTCGCCGAGTTTGTCTGCCTCGCCAAGTGCAACGGAGCGCTCGCGCAGCAAGTGCGCGCGACCCCGGAGCTCACGCTCGACGCGTTCCGCGCTGTCGTGAAGCGCAGCTGTGCGGGCACCAGCGAGATCGTCGTGCTCAACTACAGTCGCAAGGTGCTTGGACAGACGGGAGACGGTCACTTCTCTCCCATCGGCGGATACCACGAGGCTGAGGACATGGGTACGTGCTGACGAATGCTTGCCGCCCGAGTCGAGTCGAGTGTCGGGCCGAGCTAACTGCATTTGTCATCAGTGTTGTTGCTTGACGTCGCGCGCTTCAAGTACCCGCCGCACTGGATCAAATTGGAGCTGGCGTACGCGTCGCTGCAGCGCGTCGATCCTTCCAACGGGATGCCGCGAGGACTCGTCATCCTCAGCGCGAACGCGGGACCAGTCGCTCCGATGATCACAGGCGAGCAAGAAGAAGCTGCAACAACGACAGCAGACGCCAGCTCAACGACGTAACAGCTCGCAGTGTGACTGCAGCGAAGTCATGAAACGAGCAATGGATTTCATAGAAGAGAACTACTCGAGAAAAATGAATGAATGTATGTATGCAACATCAAGTCAGCTCGGTGGTGTCGACATACCGCCACAGATCCGTTCCAACACAGATATAAAGACGTGTGGTGTCAAACTTGAACTCGCCGAGAGAACACGACGTCGACGCCGACGGTGTTGAGCTGCTTCCACTGAACACAACCTTGCTGCTTGAGAATAAAACCTCTGCACCCGAGTACGTCACCTTCGATCCTGACATGATGACTTCTGCACCTGATAACTCCACACTTGCTGCAGGAATGAGCAGTGAAGGCGTTGAAATGGAAAGCGACGTCCCGACGTGCTCAATACTCGCCACATTTTGTTGAAGCTTGAGGGTACCAGTCACTTCAACGTTTCCAGTTGATGCGGAGACTCGGAGCTTCGTGTCCGATCCAGACACCACCAGGAAATCGCTCGAATCGACGCTCAATGGGCCACCGATCACGTTGACAGCCGACCCGGTCAGCGAGAGTGTCGATCCGGCAGCCAAATCGAGCGCCACCAGAGACTTCAAGCTCACGTATTGCACATTGTCGACAGCTAGTTGGTTCTTTGCCACGGTAAGTAAGGCGGTTCCACTGGGATACTCGACTCTAAAAGCGCCATGTGTAGAATCGCTTGATCCTATGCCAGGAGTGACGACAATTGAACCGCCATTCCCATTTTGATTGGCACCAGCATTCAGCAGAATCTCGCCTCCAGTTGTGGAACTCGCCCCGGAAGGACCAATGTTTACTTTCATACTGCCGGCCACGGCGCTGGAGGCGGCACCAGTACTCAAAGAGATATCACCACTGTTGCCAGCCCCAGATGAATCTCCGGACACCAGCTGAATCGATCCTGTGTCTGAGTTGGTTGCAGCAGAGCTAGTCTGAAGGTCCAGATTACCGCTACCCGCTTGAGTACTTGACCCACTCAGCAGTCGAACAGCTCCGCCTGGACCTGATTTTCCGCCCCCTGCTGACAACAAAACGTCGCCTCCAGTTGGTCCGGCTCCTCCAGTCAGCTTCGCTGATCCACCAGTACCAGCATCGTTTATGGTGCCACCAGCGACGATATCAACCACTCCAGCCTCCACAACGTCACCACTTCCGACGGTAACTCGGAAAGACCCAGATTTTCCCGTCGCTGCGTTGGATGTTAAAATAGTGACATCACCTGAGTCACCGCCATGAGAAATTCCTGTCGACAACGTGATCGCACCACTTGTTTGGCTTGGCCCACTCTCAGCTGTGGCTATCGAGATGTTGCCGCTCGTCGCGCGGCTTCCCGATCCGCTCATAATCGAAACATCTCCTCCGCGCTGAGCCACTCCCTCACCAGCGATGAGCTCGATTCGTCCACCAACCATTTCGCCTTTGCCACCATTCAAGGAGAGCAGTCCACCTGTTCCTTTATCCGACTCTAAACTGGCACCAGCCGAGATCTTAACGCGACCACCTTCAGGTGCATCTCCAGATCCCACTGAGAGCGAGATCTGCCCACCAGCACCTCGTGACGCATCTGATGTACTGATATTCACGCTTCCCGAGTCTCCACCCGTAGATTGGCCGGAGAAGATGCCGATCGACCCGCTTGAGTGATCTGCTCCGGACATGGCAGTCGCAATAAAAACATCACCGCTTGTCGTCGTCGAGCTCGCTCCGCTTGTTATCCGGACGTCACCGCCACGATCAAGGTCGCCGACACCACCGGACAGTTCGATGGCGCCACCAGTTTTGTTTCCTTGCCCACTGATAAGGCTGATACTCCCTCCCCGTCCATCAGCGTTCATACTCCGACCCGCAAGCAGCGATATTCCTCCACCATCAATTGCATCACCCGAGCCTATGCGCACATTCAGCGAGCCTCCCCTGCCGTTAACCCCATCCGAAGTTGTGATGGCAATGTCGCCAGAGTCGCCAGAAGAAGACGTTCCAGTCCGTAGCGTCAGAGGTCCACTTGATTGACCAGTACCAGCATTTGATGTCGAGATCTCAATACTCCCGCTTGATGCTGAGCCACCACTACCACTCGTAATCTTCACATTACCTCCTGACACTGAACCACCATCACCACCCGAAAGAGTGATATCACCGCCTGAGGACCCACCGTTGCCTCCGCTGATGAGCACACGTCCACCGACGCCGTCTGTATTGGACGTCGACCCTGCCGTGATATTCACGACGCCGCTCGTCAACATGTCCCCGACGCCAACACTCAGCAACACAGAACCAGACTGTCCGCCGATCGCAGCGGAAGTGCTAATCATCACACTTCCAGAATCACCGCCGCCAGTCAGGCCAGACCTGATATCCACGTCACCGCTTGTGCGTTGTGGACCAGCATCAGCTGAGCGAATGAGAACATCCCCACTCGTAGCCGATGCGCCACCACCACTGACGATCTCGACATCTCCGCCGCGTTCCTCGACACCCACACCACCGCGAATTTCAACGATACCGCCAACCTTCGTGCCTTCTCCACCAAACATGGCGCTCCGGCCGCCTATACCGCTGACATGGCTGCTCGTTCCGGCCGTAATATTTACGTTGCCGCCGACTTCCGCATCACCTGATCCAACTGACAAATGAATTGATCCGGCAGTTCCCCCCACCGCCGTGTCGGATGTGATCAATACGGAGCCAGAGTCCCAGCCGTCGAATTTCCAGTGCGTAATGTCAGTGAGCCACTAGAAGGTGCTGTGCCTGCGTCCGCAGTGGAAATTGACACACTGCCACTTTCTCCACTTGCACCAATGCCACTTGTGACGACAACGTTACCTCCGGACGAGCTTGTGCCGAGTCCGCCAACCAGCATCACATTTCCTCCCGTTGGTCCATCGCCTCCCGCGATGTGAGTTCTGCCGCCGATGCCGCCTGTTCCAGTTGTATTACCGGCACGGATGGTGACCTCGCCTCCAGCACCGTGATCTCCATCGCCAACAGCGATCGCTATTGCCCCGCCTTTCCCGCCAGTAGCTGTTGACGTCTTGATTGTGATCGAACCAGAGTCTCCCGCAGATGATACACCAGACGAAAACGTCAAATCACCACTTCGCTGACCTGAGCCAGATGATGCCGTGCTGACGACAATCTCACCACTGGTAGCACCATCACCACCGCCACTTGAGATGCGCACACTGCCACCAGTGCCCGACACACTGCTGCCTCCATCAATCATCACGTCACCTCCAGACGTTATGCCGTGGCCACCCGCAATGGCAGCATCACCACCGATACCATTGTCGTCAGAGCTCGCACCACCTATTACGCTGACACCACTGCCCTTCGTCGTATCACTTGTCCCAGCAAGCAGCGAGATCTCACCGCTTCGGCCTCCACTCGCATCGGCTGTCTGAAGGGTGATGTTCCCGCTTGGCCCTGCTGTCGTCACACCTGTCGAGAGCTGGATAGAGCCGCTTGGTTGGTTACTCCCTGCCGGGGCGGTCTCAATCGACACGTTGCCACTTGTTGACGTTGCACCTGAGCCACTCATTACCCGAACGGAGCCGCCCACAGTCGTGTTTCCGGACCCACCCGACAGCAACACGTCACCACCTGTCGCTGTGCCGGTGCCACCAGAGACGGAAAGAGTGCCACCAATGCCTTCACTGTGTGTGCTGGTACCGCTGCTGAGTGACAGAAGTCCGCCAAGATTGTCGTTTGTGCTGCCTACACCAATCGTAATCGACCCGGCGAGGCCTCCAGTTGCATCGCCCGACCTCATGTTGATGCCTCCGCTGTCACCGCTCACGGCAGCACCAGATAGTAGGGAAAGCGCACCACTTGCGCTGTTCGATGGAGCATCGCCACTTCCGATCTGGACGTCGCCACTGGTTGCCGAGCTGCCTCTTCCGCTTGTCAGACGAATGCTTCCCCCGTTCCAGAACTACTTGATCCGCCTGTCAAGAGGACATCTCCACCGAAAGTTGCAGCGTCTCCTCCATTGATGTGGATATGACCACCTACACCTGCCTCGTGGGTGCTATTGCCACTCGTTAGACGGATACCTCCAGCTTCGGATGAGTCACCGCTTCCAACGCTCAGCACGATTGACCCACTCTTTCCAGTCGTAGCTTGAGAAGTCAGCAAAGCAATCGTTCCCGAGTCGCCACCGAGCGAGGTACCTGACGACAGCGTCACAGCACCACTCGTTTGACTCAGTCCGGATGCCGCACTCGAAATAAGTACATCACCACTGGTTGAACTTCTCCCCGTGCCACTGATCAAGCGGACGCTTCCACCAGTACCAGTCTCGCCAGCACCACCAGTCATGAGAACGTCACCTCCTTGGACAGCACCAGACCCACCAGTCATTGCTGCTGTTCCGCCTTGCCCACTTGGATGGCCACTAGCGCCTGCATTCATCGCAACATTCCCACCTTCGACGTCATCACCTTGTCCAGCAGAGACCGTTACGCTTCCTGATCGACCACCGACTGCATCTGCTGTCGCCAAAGTAATACTACCAGATTGGCCACCACTCGCTTGGCCTGTCGAGAGAGATAGGGATCCGCTAGCCTGGCTCGTTCCGGAGGCTGCTGTGGCGATGACGACATCACCACTAGTAATGCTATTTCCTCCCCCACTTGTTAGACGAATCGAACCACCAGTGGTAACAGATCCCGAACCACCAGAAAGAGCGATATCACCGCCTGAGGACCCACCGTTGCCTCCGCTGATGAGCACACGTCCACCGACGCCGTCTGTATTGGACGTCGACCCTGCCGTGATATTCACGACGCCGCTCGTCAACATGTCCCCGACGCCAACACTCAGCAACACAGAACCAGACTGTCCGCCGATCGCAGCGGAAGTGCTAATCATCACACTTCCAGAATCACCGCCGCCAGTCAGGCCGACCTGATATCCACGTCACCGCTTGTGCGTTGTGGACCAGCATCAGCTGAGCGAATGAGAACATCCCCACTCGTAGCCGATGCGCCACCACCACTGACGATCTCGACATCTCCGCCGCGTTCCTCGACACCCACACCACCGCGAATTTCAACGATACCGCCAACCTTCGTGCCTTCTCCACCAAACATGGCGCTCCGGCCGCCTATACCGCTGACATGGCTGCTCGTTCCGGCCGTAATATTTACGTTGCCGCCGACTTCCGCATCACCTGATCCAACTGACAAATGAATTGATCCGGCAGTTCCCCCCACCGCCGTGTCGGATGTGATCAATACGGAGCCAGAGTCCCCAGCCGTCGAATTTCCAGTGCGTAATGTCAGTGAGCCACTAGAAGGTGCTGTGCCTGCGTCCGCAGTGGAAATTGACACACTGCCACTTTCTCCACTTGCACCAATGCCACTTGTGACGACAACGTTACCTCCGGACGAGCTTGTGCCGAGTCCGCCAATCAGCATCACATTTCCTCCCGTTGGTCCATCGCCTCCCGCGATGTGAGTTCTGCCGCCGATGCCGCCTGTTCCAGTTGTATTACCGGCACGGATGGTGACCTCGCCTCCAGCACCGTGATCTCCATCGCCAACAGCGATCGCTATTGCCCCGCCTTTCCCGCCAGTAGCTGTTGACGTCTTGATTGTGATCGAACCAGAGTCTCCCGCAGATGATACACCAGACGAAAACGTCAAATCACCACTTCGCTGACCTGAGCCAGATGATGCCGTGCTGACGACAATCTCACCACTGGTAGCACCATCACCACCGCCACTTGAGATGCGCACACTGCCACCAGTGCCCGACACACTGCTGCCTCCATCAATCATCACGTCACCTCCAGACGTTATGCCGTGGCCACCCGCAATGGCAGCATCACCACCGATACCATTGTCGTCAGAGCTCGCACCACCTATTACGCTGACACCACTGCCCTTCGTCGTATCACTTGTCCCAGCAAGCAGCGAGATCTCACCGCTTCGGCCTCCACTCGCATCGGCTGTCTGAAGGGTGATGTTCCCGCTTGGCCCTGCTGTCGTCACACCTGTCGAGAGCTGGATAGAGCCGCTTGGTTGGTTACTCCCTGCCGGGGCGGTCTCAATCGACACGTTGCCACTTGTTGACGTTGCACCTGAGCCACTCATTACCCGAACGGAGCCGCCCACAGTCGTGTTTCCGGACCCACCCGACAGCAACACGTCACCACCTGTCGCTGTGCCGGTGCCACCAGAGACGGAAAGAGTGCCACCAATGCCTTCACTGTGTGTGCTGGTACCGCTGCTGAGTGACAGAAGTCCGCCAAGATTGTCGTTTGTGCTGCCTACACCAATCGTAATCGACCCGGCGAGGCCTCCAGTTGCATCGCCCGACCTCATGTTGATGCCTCCGCTGTCACCGCTCACGGCAGCACCAGATAGTAGGGAAAGCGCACCACTTGCGCTGTTCGATGGAGCATCGCCACTTCCGATCTGGACGTCGCCACTGGTTGCCGAGCTGCCTCTTCCGCTTGTCAGACGAATGCTTCCCCCCGTTCCAGAACTACTTGATCCGCCTGTCAAGAGGACATCTCCACCGAAAGTTGCAGCGTCTCCTCCATTGATGTGGATATGACCACCTACACCTGCCTCGTGGGTGCTATTGCCACTCGTTAGACGGATACCTCCAGCTTCGGATGAGTCACCGCTTCCAACGCTCAGCACGATTGACCCACTCTTTCCAGTCGTAGCTTGAGAAGTCAGCAAAGCAATCGTTCCCGAGTCGCCACCGAGCGAGGTACCTGACGACAGCGTCACAGCACCACTCGTTTGACTCAGTCCGGATGCCGCACTCGAAATAAGTACATCACCACTGGTTGAACTTCTCCCCGTGCCACTGATCAAGCGGACGCTTCCACCAGTACCAGTCTCGCCAGCACCACCAGTCATGAGAACGTCACCTCCTTGGACAGCACCAGACCCACCAGTCATTGTGCTGTTCCGCCTTGCCCACTTGGATGGCCACTAGCGCCTGCATTCATCGCAACATTCCCACCTTCGACGTCATCACCTTGTCCAGCAGAGACCGTTACGCTTCCTGATCGACCACCGACTGCATCTGCTGTCGCCAAAGTAATACTACCAGATTGGCCACCACTCGCTTGGCCTGTCGAGAGAGATAGGGATCCGCTAGCCTGGCTCGTTCCGGAGGCTGCTGTGGCGATGACGACATCACCACTAGTAATGCTATTTCCTCCCCCACTTGTTAGACGAATCGAACCACCAGTGGTAACAGATCCCGAACCACCAGAAAGAGCGATATCACCGCCTGAGGACCCACCGTTGCCTCCGCTGATGAGCACACGTCCACCGACGCCGTCTGTATTGGACGTCGACCCTGCCGTGATATTCACGACGCCGCTCGTCAACATGTCCCCGACGCCAACACTCAGCAACACAGAACCAGACTGTCCGCCGATCGCAGCGGAAGTGCTAATCATCACACTTCCAGAATCACCGCCGCCAGTCAGGCCAGACCTGATATCCACGTCACCGCTTGTGCGTTGTGGACCAGCATCAGCTGAGCGAATGAGAACATCCCCACTCGTAGCCGATGCGCCACCACCACTGACGATCTCGACATCTCCGCCGCGTTCCTCGACACCCACACCACCGCGAATTTCAACGATACCGCCAACCTTCGTGCCTTCTCCACCAAACATGGCGCTCCGGCCGCCTATACCGCTGACATGGCTGCTCGTTCCGGCCGTAATATTTACGTTGCCGCCGACTTCCGCATCACCTGATCCAACTGACAAATGAATTGATCCGGCAGTTCCCCCCACCGCCGTGTCGGATGTGATCAATACGGAGCCAGAGTCCCCAGCCGTCGAATTTCCAGTGCGTAATGTCAGTGAGCCACTAGAAGGTGCTGTGCCTGCGTCCGCAGTGGAAATTGACACACTGCCACTTTCTCCACTTGCACCAATGCCACTTGTGACGACAACGTTACCTCCGGACGAGCTTGTGCCGAGTCCGCCAACCAGCATCACATTTCCTCCCGTTGGTCCATCGCCTCCCGCGATGTGAGTTCTGCCGCCGATGCCGCCTGTTCCAGTTGTATTACCGGCACGGATGGTGACCTCGCCTCCAGCACCGTGATCTCCATCGCCAACAGCGATCGCTATTGCCCCGCCTTTCCCGCCAGTAGCTGTTGACGTCTTGATTGTGATCGAACCAGAGTCTCCCGCAGATGATACACCAGACGAAAACGTCAAATCACCACTTCGCTGACCTGAGCCAGATGATGCCGTGCTGACGACAATCTCACCACTGGTAGCACCATCACCACCGCCACTTGAGATGCGCACACTGCCACCAGTGCCCGACACACTGCTGCCTCCATCAATCATCACGTCACCTCCAGACGTTATGCCGTGGCCACCCGCAATGGCAGCATCACCACCGATACCATTGTCGTCAGAGCTCGCACCACCTATTACGCTGACACCACTGCCCTTCGTCGTATCACTTGTCCCAGCAAGCAGCGAGATCTCACCGCTTCGGCCTCCACTCGCATCGGCTGTCTGAAGGGTGATGTTCCCGCTTGGCCCTGCTGTCGTCACACCTGTCGAGAGCTGGATAGAGCCGCTTGGTTGGTTACTCCCTGCCGGGGCGGTCTCAATCGACACGTTGCCACTTGTTGACGTTGCACCTGAGCCACTCATTACCCGAACGGAGCCGCCCACAGTCGTGTTTCCGGACCCACCCGACAGCAACACGTCACCACCTGTCGCTGTGCCGGTGCCACCAGAGACGGAAAGAGTGCCACCAATGCCTTCACTGTGTGTGCTGGTACCGCTGCTGAGTGACAGAAGTCCGCCAAGATTGTCGTTTGTGCTGCCTACACCAATCGTAATCGACCCGGCGAGGCCTCCAGTTGCATCGCCCGACCTCATGTTGATGCCTCCGCTGTCACCGCTCACGGCAGCACCAGATAGTAGGGAAAGCGCACCACTTGCGCTGTTCGATGGAGCATCGCCACTTCCGATCTGGACGTCGCCACTGGTTGCCGAGCTGCCTCTTCCGCTTGTCAGACGAATGCTTCCCCCCGTTCCAGAACTACTTGATCCGCCTGTCAAGAGGACATCTCCACCGAAAGTTGCAGCGTCTCCTCCATTGATGTGGATATGACCACCTACACCTGCCTCGTGGGTGCTATTGCCACTCGTTAGACGGATACCTCCAGCTTCGGATGAGTCACCGCTTCCAACGCTCAGCACGATTGACCCACTCTTTCCAGTCGTAGCTTGAGAAGTCAGCAAAGCAATCGTTCCCGAGTCGCCACCGAGCGAGGTACCTGACGACAGCGTCACAGCACCACTCGTTTGACTCAGTCCGGATGCCGCACTCGAAATAAGTACATCACCACTGGTTGAACTTCTCCCCGTGCCACTGATCAAGCGGACGCTTCCACCAGTACCAGTCTCGCCAGCACCACCAGTCATGAGAACGTCACCTCCTTGGACAGCACCAGACCCACCAGTCATTGCTGCTGTTCCGCCTTGCCCACTTGGATGGCCACTAGCGCCTGCATTCATCGCAACATTCCCACCTTCGACGTCATCACCTTGTCCAGCAGAGACCGTTACGCTTCCTGATCGACCACCGACTGCATCTGCTGTCGCCAAAGTAATACTACCAGATTGGCCACCACTCGCTTGGCCTGTCGAGAGAGATAGGGATCCGCTAGCCTGGCTCGTTCCGGAGGCTGCTGTGGCGATGACGACATCACCACTAGTAATGCTATTTCCTCCCCCACTTGTTAGACGAATCGAACCACCAGTGGTAACAGATCCCGAACCACCAGAAAGAGCGATATCACCGCCTGAGGACCCACCGTTGCCTCCGCTGATGAGCACACGTCCACCGACGCCGTCTGTATTGGACGTCGACCCTGCCGTGATATTCACGACGCCGCTCGTCAACATGTCCCCGACGCCAACACTCAGCAACACAGAACCAGACTGTCCGCCGATCGCAGCGGAAGTGCTAATCATCACACTTCCAGAATCACCGCCGCCAGTCAGGCCAGACCTGATATCCACGTCACCGCTTGTGCGTTGTGGACCAGCATCAGCTGAGCGAATGAGAACATCCCCACTCGTAGCCGATGCGCCACCACCACTGACGATCTCGACATCTCCGCCGCGTTCCTCGACACCCACACCACCGCGAATTTCAACGATACCGCCAACCTTCGTGCCTTCTCCACCAAACATGGCGCTCCGGCCGCCTATACCGCTGACATGGCTGCTCGTTCCGGCCGTAATATTTACGTTGCCGCCGACTTCCGCATCACCTGATCCAACTGACAAATGAATTGATCCGGCAGTTCCCCCCACCGCCGTGTCGGATGTGATAATACGGAGCCAGAGTCCCCAGCCGTCGAATTTCCAGTGCGTAATGTCAGTGAGCCACTAGAAGGTGCTGTGCCTGCGTCCGCAGTGGAAATTGACACACTGCCACTTTCTCCACTTGCACCAATGCCACTTGTGACGACAACGTTACCTCCGGACGAGCTTGTGCCGAGTCCGCCAACCAGCATCACATTTCCTCCCGTTGGTCCATCGCCTCCCGCGATGTGAGTTCTGCCGCCGATGCCGCCTGTTCCAGTTGTATTACCGGCACGGATGGTGACCTCGCCTCCAGCACCGTGATCTCCATCGCCAACAGCGATCGCTATTGCCCCGCCTTTCCCGCCAGTAGCTGTTGACGTCTTGATTGTGATCGAACCAGAGTCTCCCGCAGATGATACACCAGACGAAAACGTCAAATCACCACTTCGCTGACCTGAGCCAGATGATGCCGTGCTGACGACAATCTCACCACTGGTAGCACCATCACCACCGCCACTTGAGATGCGCACACTGCCACCAGTGCCCGACACACTGCTGCCTCCATCAATCATCACGTCACCTCCAGACGTTATGCCGTGGCCACCCGCAATGGCAGCATCACCACCGATACCATTGTCGTCAGAGCTCGCACCACCTATTACGCTGACACCACTGCCCTTCGTCGTATCACTTGTCCCAGCAAGCAGCGAGATCTCACCGCTTCGGCCTCCACTCGCATCGGCTGTCTGAAGGGTGATGTTCCCGCTTGGCCCTGCTGTCGTCACACCTGTCGAGAGCTGGACAGAGCCGCTTGGTTGGTTACTCCCTGCCGGGGCGGTCTCAATCGACACGTTGCCACTTGTTGACGTTGCACCTGAGCCACTCATTACCCGAACGGAGCCGCCCACAGTCGTGTTTCCGGACCCACCCGACAGCAACACGTCACCACCTGTCGCTGTGCCGGTGCCACCAGAGACGGAAAGAGTGCCACCAATGCCTTCACTGTGTGTGCTGGTACCGCTGCTGAGTGACAGAAGTCCGCCAAGATTGTCGTTTGTGCTGCCAACACCAATCGTAATCGACCCGGCAAGACCGCCTATCGCGTCACCTGTACTGAGGAAGATATTCCCGCTTGATGATCCCGTTACACCCCCTGTGAAGAAGTTGAGTGAACCACTGGATTTAGACAGTCCTGGCACGGCGCTCGAGATCTCGATCGAGCCACTAACAGCGTTTTGACCGGAACCACTTGTGATGCGAGTGTTACCTCCCAGTCCATTTTCGCTGTTGCCTCCCGAAGCAACGACGTCGCCACCAGAGAGTACACCATTGCCGCCACGAAGGATCACCTGCCCTCCCGTGCCATCACTATTTTCACTTGGGCCAGCTTCCATAGTTAAGTCGCCACCAACAATTGTTTCGGCAGACCCGAGACTCATGGAGATCGATCCAGACACACCAGCTTTCGCCGCGGCCGTGGTCAACGATATACTGCCAGTGTCACCGCCTCCAGAGTAACCAGTTGAGAGGATAATTGAGCCGCTACTCGTAGCCGATGTGGAGTTCGATGTTGAGAGAAACAGCGAGCCCGTGGAGCCCCCCGAACTGCCCCCACTTTGAATGTGAATGTCACCTCCGTTACCAGTTGTAGCTGTGCCGGCGGATACATCGATACGACCGCCTGCTTGAATACCATCCCCAGCACTGACTCGCACGTAACCACCAGTTCCGAGCTCGTTGGAGTTCTGACCGGAGGCAATACTGATACTTGCGCCTTCGACTTGGTCACTACTACCACTGAGGAATGCAATCGCCCCTGCTTTGCCGCCTTGAACAGCTGAAGTTTGAAACGTAATAGATCCGGAATCACCTCCTCTGGTGGCACCGGTCATGAAGTCCACCGAGCCACTATTGTGATCTTGACTCGCATCTGCAGTCGCGACGATAATGTCACCACTCGTAGCACCAGGGCCAGTTCCGCTTAGCAGACGAACACTTCCACCGTACGCCGACTTTCCAGTCCCAGCGGTCATTTCGATTGATCCACCGGACCCAGTTCCGGCACCACCTGCCAGAAAAAGTCGACCACCGGTTCCGTCGTCGTTCGTGCTTCCACCGGCTTTAATTTGGACTTCACCGCCATCGACAACGTCACCGTCTCCAACGTTAATCTTAATTCCACCACCTTTTCCATTGGTAGCACTCCCCGTTGACAGCAAAACTGCCCCTGTATCACCTGACCTTGATATACCCGATGCAACAGTGACTGAGCCGCTTGGTTGAGACGAACCAGCAGGTGCCGACACAAACGAGGCATCTCCACTGCGTGCTGTCCCTCCCGATCCACTTCGAATCGTCACGTTTCCACCGCTTATTGTGCCTCCATCTCCACCACTGATGGTTGTGGACCCACCATAGTCGAAACCAGTTCCCCCCGACATCACAACCCCGCCACCGATGCTTGAGTCGGAGGTAGAATTACCTGCGTGGAGGCTCAAATCTGCTCCACTAGGATCATCGGTTGAACCAGCTAACATAACTATCGATCCTGCTCGACCGTTGCTGCCACTTCCAGTTCGAAACTCGATTGACCCAGAGTCACCACCCAATGCATCCCCTGATGATGCACGAATATCGCCACTCTGTCCATTCAAGGTTGGCTGGGTTGATATCACAACATCACCGCTTCTCTTTGCAGTGCTACCGCCTGCTGAAACAATCAACGATCCACCCTCTTCTTGAAGTGAGCTTCCGCCGTGAATATTGACATCGCCTCCATGACCGGTGCCACTTCCGCCCTGCAATGTAACCGCACCAGATGGTTGGCTCGCCAAGTTGGTACCCCCGATGACTTCCACGGTGCCACTTAATGCACTGTTGCTTGACCCAGCTCGAAGACGAACAGAGCCACTTGTTCCAGAAGAGCTGTCACCGGACACAATCGAGACATTTCCAGAAAACCCATTCATCGTCGAACCAGACACAAACTTCAGATGCCCGCTCGAACCAGAGGCGTTCGCCGTTTGTATGGCGACACCTCCGCTGTACCCTTCATTGCCTCTTCCAGACAGCAAAGTGATGTTCCCGCCATCGCTGGTCGTAGACATACCGCCAGCGATGCTTACGTGGCCACCATTACTTGAGCCGGATCCTGCAGTCACTTCGACATTACCTCCAACTCCGTTGCCTCCGTCTTTGATGGACCCACCAACGATGTTGATCGCACCACTTGCCAGAGCGCCAGCAGTACCGGCACTGAGGGAAATCGAGCCACTGGTGGCATCAGCAGATGACGATGTGGAGATAGAGATATCGCCCGAGTTATCGCTACTCGATGTTCCTGAGAAAAGGCGAACACTGCCACTCGCGCGGCCTACTCCAGACGCTGCTGAGCCGATCAGCACATCGCCGCTAGTTGCGCTGCTGCCGGAACCACTCGAGAGACGAAGACTGCCACCAACACTTGTGTTTCCAGAACCTCCAAGGATAACCACATCACCCCCAATGCTGGGCGTGGAGCCTCCGGTCAGCGAGACAGCACCACCCACACTACCGGGAAGAGAGCTATCACCGCCGGCAATCAAGACATCGCCACCTGACGACGCGTCACCGCGACCAACTGACAAACTAATCGACCCACCCTGACCGCCTTCAGCGCCGGACGTAGATATCGTCACGGCGCCCGAGTCACCGCCGCTTGACACACCCGTGGACAGCGACACACCGCCACTGGTCTGACTTGGCCCCGACGGCGCGCTGCTGATGATCACGCTCCCGCTAGTCGCAGCTGAGCCTCCACCACTCACGATGTGCACTGACCCTCCACGAGCGTCGTTGCCTGCACCGCCGACGACCGACACGTTACCACCGACGTCAGTACCGTTGCCGCCAAACACCGCCACTGCGCCCCCAACGCCGTCTTGGTGGATACTCGAACCAGCATTCACTCCGACGTCGCCACCGGCCAGAGCATCGCCGCTACCCACACCGATCACGATAGAGCCGCTCTTGCCATCTGATGCGTCAGACGTCCAGATCGACACAGTACCAGAATCGCCACCGCTGGAGCTTCCCGTCGACAACGTCAGCGACCCACTGGTCCGACTCGCGCCAGACGCCGCGCTGCTCACCATCACGTCGCCGCTTGTCACGCTATCACCACCGCCACTCGAGATACGCACGCTGCCGCCCACGGAGGTCGTCGCTGAGCCACCTGTCACCGACACGTCTCCGCCAGTCGACACACTGTGGCCAGCCACGATCGATACCGAGCCACCAACACTTGCATCACTCGTCGCCTCGCCCGCAATGAGCGACACCGAGCCGCCAGTGCTAGCGTCACCAGCACCAACACTCAGCACGATCGAGCCGCCGCGACCACTAGTTGCATTCGAGGTCTTGATCGTCATGCTTCCTGAGTCGCCACCGTGTGATAAACCGGTCAGCACTTGCACGTCGCCACTCGTTTGCGTCGGTCCCGAGTTGGCGCTTCCAAGCCACACAGATCCGCTCGTCGCCTGGGCGCCAGCGCCACTCGTGATGCGAACACTGCCGCCCACGGCTTCGGTGCCCACGCCGCCGTACAGCTCCACGTCGCCTCCCGTCGCCTGACCTTCGCCACCATAGAGTGTCATTTTGCCGCCCAGACCCGTAGCGTGTGTGCTTGTGCCGGCAGAAACGTTCACTGAGCCACCGACGTTCGATTCACCGCTGCCAACCACCAGGCTGATTCGGCCCGCCTTCCCACCGACCGAGTCGGACGTCACCACCGACACGTGGCCAGAGTCGCCGCCCGTCGACACTCCTGTCGTCAACGAGATTGAGCCGCTCGTCTGCGTTGTTCCAGAGTCCGCACTCGAGATCAGCACGTCACCGCTTGTGACATTGGACCCACCACCACTGCGAATCTTCACGTGGCCGCCAGTCACGACACGACCAGTGCCGCCAGACACATCCACGTCACCGCCAGTTGCGCCTGCACCGCTCGTCAAGATGATTTTGCCGCCTTCACCTGATTCACTGGTTGTCGTTCCGCCAAATAATTCGATATTGCCAGCAATGTCGGCTCCACTGTCACCAATACGCAATATGATGTCACCTGCTGTATTGGGGACGGCTGATGTATTGAACTGAATCTTCCCGCTGCTGCCGGACCGACTGGGGCCCGTTTGGGCTATAATATTCCCTGATGCATGAGTACTTGTGCTTGAACCAGTTTTCAGGTGGAAGGAACCTGATGACGATGACAATGAAGTACCTGTCACGATGGTGACAGATCCACCATCTCCGGTTTGGCCTTCTCCGGCTTCAAAAAAAATTGAGCCCCCGGTGATGCTACCATTCCCTCCTCTCATGGACACTGATCCACCGTTTTCAACGCCGTCACCAGGTCGGAGAGCGATATCACCGCCGCCTCCCTGTGAACTGTCACCGGTACCAAGCTCAAGCATACCTGAGTCCATCTCTGAGTGACCCGACCCAACCGATATTGGTCCGGAGCTGGCACTCGGCGAGCTGCCAGTGCGTAATCGAACACTACCAGTCGGATTTGCCGCTGAACCAGAGGCGTTCGCCGTTTGTATGGCGACACTTCCGCTGTACCCTTCATTGCCTCTTCCAGACAGCAAAGTGATGTTCCCGCCATCGCTGGTCGTAGACATACCGCCAGCGATGCTTACGTGGCCACCATTACTTGAGCCGGATCCTGCAGTCACTTCGACATTACCTCCAACTCCGTTGCCTCCGTCTTTGATGGACCCACCAACGATGTTGATCGCACCACTTGCCAGAGCGCCAGCAGTACCGGCACTGAGGGAAATCGAGCCACTGGTGGCATCAGCAGATGACGATGTGGAGATAGAGATATCGCCCGAGTTATCGCTACTCGATGTTCCTGAGAAAAGGCGAACACTGCCACTCGCGCGGCCTACTCCAGACGCTGCTGAGCCGATCAGCACATCGCCGCTAGTTGCGCTGCTGCCGGAACCACTCGAGAGACGAAGACTGCCACCAACACTTGTGTTTCCAGAACCTCCAAGGATAACCACATCACCCCCAATGCTGGGCGTGGAGCCTCCGGTCAGCGAGACAGCACCACCCACACTACCGGGAAGAGAGCTATCACCGCCGGCAATCAAGACATCGCCACCTGACGACGCGTCACCGCGACCAACTGACAAACTAATCGACCCACCCTGACCGCCTTCAGCGCCGGACGTAGATATCGTCACGGCGCCCGAGTCACCGCCGCTTGACACACCCGTGGACAGCGACACACCGCCACTGGTCTGACTTGGCCCCGACGGCGCGCTGCTGATGATCACGCTCCCGCTAGTCGCAGCTGAGCCTCCACCACTCACGATGTGCACTGACCCTCCACGAGCGTCGTTGCCTGCACCGCCGACGACCGACACGTTACCACCGACGTCAGTACCGTTGCCGCCAAACACCGCCACTGCGCCCCCAACGCCGTCTTGGTGGATACTCGAACCAGCATTCACTCCGACGTCGCCACCGGCCAGAGCATCGCCGCTACCCACACCGATCACGATAGAGCCGCTCTTGCCATCCGATGCGTCAGACGTCCAGATCGACACAGTACCAGAATCGCCACCGCTGGAGCTTCCCGTCGACAACGTCAGCGACCCACTGGTCCGACTCGCGCCAGACGCCGCGCTGCTCACCATCACGTCGCCGCTTGTCACGCTATCACCACCGCCACTCGTGATACGCACGCTGCCGCCCACGGAGGTCGTCGCTGAGCCACCTGTCACCGACACGTCTCCGCCAGTCGACACACTGTGGCCAGCCACGATCGATACCGAGCCACCAACACTTGCATCACTCGTCGCCTCGCCCGCAATGAGCGACACCGAGCCGCCAGTGCTAGCGTCACCAGCACCAACACTCAGCACGATCGAGCCGCCGCGACCACTAGTTGCATTCGAGGTCTTGATCGTCATGCTTCCTGAGTCGCCACCGTGTGATAAACCGGTCAGCACTTGCACGTCGCCACTCGTTTGCGTCGGTCCCGAGTTGGCGCTTCCAAGCCACACAGATCCGCTCGTCGCCTGGGCGCCAGCGCCACTCGTGATGCGAACACTGCCGCCCACGGCTTCGGTGCCCACGCCGCCGTACAGCTCCACGTCGCCTCCCGTCGCCTGACCTTCGCCACCATAGAGTGTCATTTTGCCGCCCAGACCCGTAGCGTGTGTGCTTGTGCCGCGCAGAAACGTTCACTGAGCCACCGACGTTCGATTCACCGCTGCCAACCACCAGGCTGATTCGGCCCGCCTTCCCACCGACCGAGTCGGACGTCACCACCGACACGTGGCCAGAGTCGCCGCCCGTCGACACTCCTGTCGTCAACGAGATTGAGCCGCTCGTCTGCGTTGTTCCAGAGTCCGCACTCGAGATCAGCACGTCACCGCTTGTGACATTGGACCCACCACCACTGCGAATCTTCACGTGGCCGCCAGTCACGACACGACCAGTGCCGCCAGACACATCCACGTCACCGCCAGTTGCGCCTGCACCGCTCGTCAAGATGATTTTGCCGCCTGTGCCCGTGCTGTCCATGCTCTCGCCAGCGGTTAGCGACACATCGCCGCCTACTGAAGCGTCTCCGCTGCCGACCGTCGCGGAGATGGACCCACCTTGGCCGCTTGTCGCACTGGACGTAGATATCGTCACGGCGCCCGAGTCACCGCCGCTTGACACACCCGTGGACAGCGACACACCGCCACTGGTCTGACTTGGCCCCGACGGCGCGCTGCTGATGATCACGCTCCCGCTAGTCGCAGCTGAGCCTCCACCACTCACGATGTGCACTGACCCTCCACGAGCGTCGTTGCCTGCACCGCCGACGACCGACACGTTACCACCGACGTCAGTACCGTTGCCGCCAAACACCGCCACTGCGCCCCCAACGCCGTCTTGGTGGATACTCGAACCAGCATTCACTCCGACGTCGCCACCGGCCAGAGCATCGCCGCTACCCACACCGATCACGATAGAGCCGCTCTTGCCATCCGATGCGTCAGACGTCCAGATCGACACAGTACCAGAATCGCCACCGCTGGAGCTTCCCGTCGACAACGTCAGCGACCCACTGGTCCGACTCGCGCCAGACGCCGCGCTGCTCACCATCACGTCGCCGCTTGTCACGCTATCACCACCGCCACTCGTGATACGCACGCTGCCGCCCACGGAGGTCGTCGCTGAGCCACCTGTCACCGACACGTCTCCGCCAGTCGACACACTGTGGCCAGCCACGATCGATACCGAGCCACCAACACTTGCATCACTCGTCGCCTCGCCCGCAATGAGCGACACCGAGCCGCCAGTGCTAGCGTCACCAGCACCAACACTCAGCACGATCGAGCCGCCGCGACCACTAGTTGCATTCGAGGTCTTGATCGTCATGCTTCCTGAGTCGCCACCGTGTGATAAACCGGTCAGCACTTGCACGTCGCCACTCGTTTGCGTCGGTCCCGAGTTGGCGCTTCCAAGCCACACAGATCCGCTCGTCGCCTGGGCGCCAGCGCCACTCGTGATGCGAACACTGCCGCCCACGGCTTCGGTGCCCACGCCGCCGTACAGCTCCACGTCGCCTCCCGTCGCCTGACCTTCGCCACCATAGAGTGTCATTTTGCCGCCCAGACCCGTAGCGTGTGTGCTTGTGCCGGCAGAAACGTTCACTGAGCCACCGACGTTCGATTCACCGCTGCCAACCACCAGGCTGATTCGGCCCGCCTTCCCACCGACCGAGTCGGACGTCACCACCGACACGTGGCCAGAGTCGCCGCCCGTCGACACTCCTGTCGTCAACGAGATTGAGCCGCTCGTCTGCGTTGTTCCAGAGTCCGCACTCGAGATCAGCACGTCACCGCTTGTGACATTGGACCCACCACCACTGCGAATCTTCACGTGGCCGCCAGTCACGACACGACCAGTGCCGCCAGACACATCCACGTCACCGCCAGTTGCGCCTGCACCGCTCGTCAAGATGATTTTGCCGCCTGTGCCCGTGCTGTCCATGCTCTCGCCAGCGGTTAGCGACACATCGCCGCCTACTGAAGCGTCTCCGCTGCCGACCGTCGCGGAGATGGACCCACCTTGGCCGCTTGTCGCACTGGAGTAGATATCGTCACGGCGCCCGAGTCACCGCCGCTTGACACACCCGTGGACAGCGACACACCGCCACTGGTCTGACTTGGCCCCGACGGCGCGCTGCTGATGATCACGCTCCCGCTAGTCGCAGCTGAGCCTCCACCACTCACGATGTGCACTGACCCTCCACGAGCGTCGTTGCCTGCACCGCCGACGACCGACACGTTACCACCGACGTCAGTACCGTTGCCGCCAAACACCGCCACTGCGCCCCCAACGCCGTCTTGGTGGATACTCGAACCAGCATTCACTCCGACGTCGCCACCGGCCAGAGCATCGCCGCTACCCACACCGATCACGATAGAGCCGCTCTTGCCATCCGATGCGTCAGACGTCCAGATCGACACAGTACCAGAATCGCCACCGCTGGAGCTTCCCGTCGACAACGTCAGCGACCCACTGGTCCGACTCGCGCCAGACGCCGCGCTGCTCACCATCACGTCGCCGCTTGTCACGCTATCACCACCGCCACTCGTGATACGCACGCTGCCGCCCACGGAGGTCGTCGCTGAGCCACCTGTCACCGACACGTCTCCGCCAGTCGACACACTGTGGCCAGCCACGATCGATACCGAGCCACCAACACTTGCATCACTCGTCGCCTCGCCCGCAATGAGCGACACCGAGCCGCCAGTGCTAGCGTCACCAGCACCAACACTCAGCACGATCGAGCCGCCGCGACCACTAGTTGCATTCGAGGTCTTGATCGTCATGCTTCCTGAGTCGCCACCGTGTGATAAACCGGTCAGCACTTGCACGTCGCCACTCGTTTGCGTCGGTCCCGAGTTGGCGCTTCCAAGCCACACAGATCCGCTCGTCGCCTGGGCGCCAGCGCCACTCGTGATGCGAACACTGCCGCCCACGGCTTCGGTGCCCACGCCGCCGTACAGCTCCACGTCGCCTCCCGTCGCCTGACCTTCGCCACCATAGAGTGTCATTTTGCCGCCCAGACCCGTAGCGTGTGTGCTTGTGCCGGCAGAAACGTTCACTGAGCACCGACGTTCGATTCACCGCTGCCAACCACCAGGCTGATTCGGCCCGCCTTCCCACCGACCGAGTCGGACGTCACCACCGACACGTGGCCAGAGTCGCCGCCCTGTCGACACTCCTGTCGTCAACGAGATTGAGCCGCTCGTCTGCGTTGTTCCAGAGTCCGCACTCGAGATCAGCACGTCACCGCTTGTGACTTGTGACATTGGACCCACCACCACTGCGAATCTTCACGTGGCCGCCAGTCACGACACGACCAGTGCCGCCAGACACATCCACGTCACCGCCAGTTGCGCCTGCACCGCTCGTCAAGATGATTTTGCCGCCTGTGCCCGTGCTGTCCATGCTCTCGCCAGCGGTTAGCGACACATCGCCGCCTACTGAAGCGTCTCCGCTGCCGACCGTCGCGGAGATGGACCCACCTTGGCCGCTTGTCGCACTGGAAGTAGAATCGTCACGTCGCCCGAGTCACCACCGCCGCTTGACACACCCGTGGACAGCGACACACCGCCACTGGTCTGACTTGGCCCCGACGGCGCGCTGCTGATGATCACGCTCCCGCTAGTCGCAGCTGAGCCTCCACCACTCACGATGTGCACTGACCCTCCACGAGCGTCGTTGCCTGCACCGCCGACGACCGACACGTTACCACCGACGTCAGTACCGTTGCCGCCAAACACCGCCACTGCGCCCCCAACGCCGTCTTGGTGGATACTCGAACCAGCATTCACTCCGACGTCGCCACCGGCCAGAGCATCGCCGCTACCCACACCGATCACGATAGAGCCGCTCTTGCCATCCGATGCGTCAGACGTCCAGATCGACACAGTACCAGAATCGCCACCGCTGGAGCTTCCCGTCGACAACGTCAGCGACCCACTGGTCCGACTCGCGCCAGACGCCGCGCTGCTCACCATCACGTCGCCGCTTGTCACGCTATCACCACCGCCACTCGTGATACGCACGCTGCCGCCCACGGAGGTCGTCGCTGAGCCACCTGTCACCGACACGTCTCCGCCAGTCGACACACTGTGGCCAGCCACGATCGATACCGAGCCACCAACACTTGCATCACTCGTCGCCTCGCCCGCAATGAGCGACACCGAGCCGCCAGTGCTAGCGTCACCAGCACCAACACTCAGCACGATCGAGCCGCCGCGACCACTAGTTGCATTCGAGGTCTTGATCGTCATGCTTCCTGAGTCGCCACCGTGTGATAAACCGGTCAGCACTTGCACGTCGCCACTCGTTTGCGTCGGTCCCGAGTTGGCGCTTCCAAGCCACACAGATCCGCTCGTCGCCTGGGCGCCAGCGCCACTCGTGATGCGAACACTGCCGCCCACGCGGTGCCCACGCCGCCGTACAGCTCCACGTCGCCTCCCGTCGCCTGACCTTCGCCACCATAGAGTGTCATTTTGCCGCCCAGACCCGTAGCGTGTGTGCTTGTGCCGGCAGAAACGTTCACTGAGCCACCGACGTTCGATTCACCGCTGCCAACCACCAGGCTGATTCGGCCCGCCTTCCCACCGACCGAGTCGGACGTCACCACCGACACGTGGCCAGAGTCGCCGCCCGTCGACACTCCTGTCGTCAACGAGATTGAGCCGCTCGTCTGCGTTGTTCCAGAGTCCGCACTCGAGATCAGCACGTCACCGCTTGTGACATTGGACCCACCACCACTGCGAATCTTCACGTGGCCGCCAGTCACGACACGACCAGTGCCGCCAGACACATCCACGTCACCGCCAGTTGCGCCTGCACCGCTCGTCAAGATGATTTTGCCGCCTGTGCCCGTGCTGTCCATGCTCTCGCCAGCGGTTAGCGACACATCGCCGCCTACTGAAGCGTCTCCGCTGCCGACCGTCGCGGAGATGGACCCACCTTGGCCGCTTGTCGCACTGGACGTAGATATCGTCACGGCGCCCGAGTCACCGCCGCTTGACACACCCGTGGACAGCGACACACCGCCACTGGTCTGACTTGGCCCCGACGGCGCGCTGCTGATGATCACGCTCCCGCTAGTCGCAGCTGAGCCTCCACCACTCACGATGTGCACTGACCCTCCACGAGCGTCGTTGCCTGCACCGCCGACGACCGACACGTTACCACCGACGTCAGTACCGTTGCCGCCAAACACCGCCACTGCGCCCCCAACGCCGTCTTGGTGGATACTCGAACCAGCATTCACTCCGACGTCGCCACCGGCCAGAGCATCGCCGCTACCCACACCGATCACGATAGAGCCGCTCTTGCCATCCGATGCGTCAGACGTCCAGATCGACACAGTACCAGAATCGCCACCGCTGGAGCTTCCCGTCGACAACGTCAGCGACCCACTGGTCCGACTCGCGCCAGACGCCGCGCTGCTCACCATCACGTCGCCGCTTGTCACGCTATCACCACCGCCACTCGTGATACGCACGCTGCCGCCCACGGAGGTCGTCGCTGAGCCACCTGTCACCGACACGTCTCCGCCAGTCGACACACTGTGGCCAGCCACGATCGATACCGAGCCACCAACACTTGCATCACTCGTCGCCTCGCCCGCAATGAGCGACACCGAGCCGCCAGTGCTAGCGTCACCAGCACCAACACTCAGCACGATCGAGCCGCCGCGACCACTAGTTGCATTCGAGGTCTTGATCGTCATGCTTCCTGAGTCGCCACCGTGTGATAAACCGGTCAGCACTTGCACGTCGCCACTCGTTTGCGTCGGTCCCGAGTTGGCGCTTCCAAGCCACACAGATCCGCTCGTCGCCTGGGCGCCAGCGCCACTCGTGATGCGAACACTGCCGCCCACGGCTTCGGTGCCCACGCCGCCGTACAGCTCCACGTCGCCTCCCGTCGCCTGACCTTCGCCACCATAGAGTGTCATTTTGCCGCCCAGACCCGTAGCGTGTGTGCTTGTGCCGGCAGAAACGTTCACTGAGCCACCGACGTTCGATTCACCGCTGCCAACCACCAGGCTGATTCGGCCCGCCTTCCCACCGACCGAGTCGGACGTCACCACCGACACGTGGCCAGAGTCGCCGCCCGTCGACACCTGTCGTCAACGAGATTGAGCCGCTCGTCTGCGTTGTTCCAGAGTCCGCACTCGAGATCAGCACGTCACCGCTTGTGACATTGGACCCACCACCACTGCGAATCTTCACGTGGCCGCCAGTCACGACACGACCAGTGCCGCCAGACACATCCACGTCACCGCCAGTTGCGCCTGCACCGCTCGTCAAGATGATTTTGCCGCCTGTGCCCGTGCTGTCCATGCTCTCGCCAGCGGTTAGCGACACATCGCCGCCTACTGAAGCGTCTCCGCTGCCGACCGTCGCGGAGATGGACCCACCTTGGCCGCTTGTCGCACTGGAAGTAGATATCGTCACGTCGCCCGAGTCACCACCACTTGACACACCCGTGGACAGTGACACAGCACCACTTGTTTGGTGAGACCCCGATGCTGCTGAGCCGATCAGCACATCGCCGCTAGTTGCGCTGCTGCCGGAACCACTCGAGAGACGAAGACTGCCACCAACACTTGTGTTTCCAGAACCTCCAAGGATAACCACATCACCCCCAATGCTGGGCGTGGAGCCTCCGGTCAGCGAGACAGCACCACCCACACTACCGGAAGAGAGCTATCACCGCCGGCAATCAAGACATCGCCACCTGACGACGCGTCACCACGACCAACTGACAAACTAATCGACCCACCCTGACCGCCTTCAGCGCCGGACGTAGATATCGTCACGTCGCCCGAGTCACCGCCGCTTGACACACCCGTGGACAGCGACACACCGCCACTGGTCTGACTTGGCCCCGACGGCGCGCTGCTGATGATCACGCTCCCGCTAGTCGCAGCTGAGCCTCCACCACTCACGATGTGCACTGACCCTCCACGAGCGTCGTTGCCTGCACCGCCGACGACCGACACGTTACCACCGACGTCAGTACCGTTGCCGCCAAACACCGCCACTGCGCCCCCAACGCCGTCTTGGTGGATACTCGAACCAGCATTCACTCCGACGTCGCCACCGGCCAGAGCATCGCCGCTACCCACACCGATCACGATAGAGCCGCTCTTGCCATCCGATGCGTCAGACGTCCAGATCGACACAGTACCAGAATCGCCACCGCTGGAGCTTCCCGTCGACAACGTCAGCGACCCACTGGTCCGACTCGCGCCAGACGCCGCGCTGCTCACCATCACGTCGCCGCTTGTCACGCTATCACCACCGCCACTCGTGATACGCACGCTGCCGCCCACGGAGGTCGTCGCTGAGCCACCTGTCACCGACACGTCTCCGCCAGTCGACACACTGTGGCCAGCCACGATCGATACCGAGCCACCAACACTTGCATCACTCGTCGCCTCGCCCGCAATGAGCGACACCGAGCCGCCAGTGCTAGCGTCACCAGCACCAACACTCAGCACGATCGAGCCGCCGCGACCACTAGTTGCATTCGAGGTCTGATCGTCATGCTTCCTGAGTCGCCACCGTGTGATAAACCGGTCAGCACTTGCACGTCGCCACTCGTTTGCGTCGGTCCCGAGTTGGCGCTTCCAAGCCACACAGATCCGCTCGTCGCCTGGGCGCCAGCGCCACTCGTGATGCGAACACTGCCGCCCACGGCTTCGGTGCCCACGCCGCCGTACAGCTCCACGTCGCCTCCCGTCGCCTGACCTTCGCCACCATAGAGTGTCATTTTGCCGCCCAGACCCGTAGCGGTGTGCTTGTGCCGGCAGAAACGTTCACTGAGCCACCGACGTTCGATTCACCGCTGCCAACCACCAGGCTGATTCGGCCCGCCTTCCCACCGACCGAGTCGGACGTCACCACCGACACGTGGCCAGAGTCGCCGCCCGTCGACACTCCTGTCGTCAACGAGATTGAGCCGCTCGTCTGCGTTGTTCCAGAGTCCGCACTCGAGATCAGCACGTCACCGCTTGTGACATTGGACCCACCACCACTGCGAATCTTCACGTGGCCGCCAGTCACGACACGACCAGTGCCGCCAGACACATCCACGTCACCGCCAGTTGCGCCTGCACCGCTCGTCAAGATGATTTTGCCGCCTGTGCCCGTGCTGTCCATGCTCTCGCCAGCGGTTAGCGACACATCGCCGCCTACTGAAGCGTCTCCGCTGCCGACCGTCGCGGAGATGGACCCACCTTGGCCGCTTGTCGCACTGGACGTAGATATCGTCACGTCGCCCGAGTCACCACCACTTGACACACCCGTGGACAGTGACACAGCACCACTTGTTTGGTGAGACCCCGATGCTGCTGAGCCGATCAGCACATCGCCGCTAGTTGCGCTGCTGCCGGAACCACTCGAGAGACGAAGACTGCCACCAACACTTGTGTTTCCAGAACCTCCAAGGATAACCACATCACCCCCAATGCTGGGCGTGGAGCCTCCGGTCAGCGAGACAGCACCACCCACACTACCGGGAAGAGAGCTATCACCGCCGGCAATCAAGACATCGCCACCTGACGACGCGTCACCACGACCAACTGACAAACTAATCGACCCACCCTGACCGCCTTCAGCGCCGGACGTAGATATCGTCACGTCGCCCGAGTCACCGCCGCTTGACACACCCGTGGACAGCGACACACCGCCACTGGTCTGACTTGGCCCCGACGGCGCGCTGCTGATGATCACGCTCCCGCTAGTCGCAGCTGAGCCTCCACCACTCACGATGTGCACTGACCCTCCACGAGCGTCGTTGCCTGCACCGCCGACGACCGACACGTTACCACCGACGTCAGTACCGTTGCCGCCAAACACCGCCACTGCGCCCCCAACGCCGTCTTGGTGGATACTCGAACCAGCATTCACTCCGACGTCGCCACCGGCCAGAGCATCGCCGCTACCCACACCGATCACGATAGAGCCGCTCTTGCCATCCGATGCGTCAGACGTCCAGATCGACACAGTACCAGAATCGCCACCGCTGGAGCTTCCCGTCGACAACGTCAGCGACCCACTGGTCCGACTCGCGCCAGACGCCGCGCTGCTCACCATCACGTCGCCGCTTGTCACGCTATCACCACCGCCACTCGTGATACGCACGCTGCCGCCCACGGAGGTCGTCGCTGAGCCACCTGTCACCGACACGTCTCCGCCAGTCGACACACTGTGGCCAGCCACGATCGATACCGAGCCACCAACACTTGCATCACTCGTCGCCTCGCCCGCAATGAGCGACACCGAGCCGCCAGTGCTAGCGTCACCAGCACCAACACTCAGCACGATCGAGCCGCCGCGACCACTAGTTGCATTCGAGGTCTTGATCGTCATGCTTCCTGAGTCGCCACCGTGTGATAAACCGGTCAGCACTTGCACGTCGCCACTCGTTTGCGTCGGTCCCGAGTTGGCGCTTCCAAGCCACACAGATCCGCTCGTCGCCTGGGCGCCAGCGCCACTCGTGATGCGAACACTGCCGCCCACGGCTTCGGTGCCCACGCCGCCGTACAGCTCCACGTCGCCTCCCGTCGCCTGACCTTCGCCACCATAGAGTGTCATTTTGCCGCCCAGACCCGTAGCGTGTGTGCTTGTGCCGGCAGAAACGTTCACTGAGCCACCGACGTTCGATTCACCGCTGCCAACCACCAGGCTGATTCGGCCCGCCTTCCCACCGACCGAGTCGGACGTCACCACCGACACGTGGCCAGAGTCGCCGCCCGTCGACACTCCTGTCGTCAACGAGATTGAGCCGCTCGTCTGCGTTGTTCCAGAGTCCGCACTCGAGATCAGCACGTCACCGCTTGTGACATTGGACCCACCACCACTGCGAATCTTCACGTGGCCGCCAGTCACGACACGACCAGTGCCGCCAGACACATCCACGTCACCGCCAGTTGCGCCTGCACCGCTCGTCAAGATGATTTTGCCGCCTGTGCCCGTGCTGTCCATGCTCTCGCCAGCGGTTAGCGACACATCGCCGCCTACTGAAGCGTCTCCGCTGCCGACCGTCGCGGAGATGGACCCACCTTGGCCGCTTGTCGCACTGGAAGTAGATATCGTCACGTCGCCCGAGTCACCACCACTTGACACACCCGTGGACAGCGACACACCGCCACTGGTCTGACTTGGCCCCGACGGCGCGCTGCTGATGATCACGCTCCCGCTAGTCGCAGCTGAGCCTCCACCACTCACGATGTGCACTGACCCTCCACGAGCGTCGTTGCCTGCACCGCCGACGACCGACACGTTACCACCGACGTCAGTACCGTTGCCGCCAAACACCGCCACTGCGCCCCCAACGCCGTCTTGGTGGATACTCGAACCAGCATTCACTCCGACGTCGCCACCGGCCAGAGCATCGCCGCTACCCACACCGATCACGATAGAGCCGCTCTTGCCATCCGATGCGTCAGACGTCCAGATCGACACAGTACCAGAATCGCCACCGCTGGAGCTTCCCGTCGACAACGTCAGCGACCCACTGGTCCGACTCGCGCCAGACGCCGCGCTGCTCACCATCACGTCGCCGCTTGTCACGCTATCACCACCGCCACTCGTGATACGCACGCTGCCGCCCACGGAGGTCGTCGCTGAGCCACCTGTCACCGACACGTCTCCGCCAGTCGACACACTGTGGCCAGCCACGATCGATACCGAGCCACCAACACTTGCATCACTCGTCGCCTCGCCCGCAATGAGCGACACCGAGCCGCCAGTGCTAGCGTCACCAGCACCAACACTCAGCACGATCGAGCCGCCGCGACCACTAGTTGCATTCGAGGTCTTGATCGTCATGCTTCCTGAGTCGCCACCGTGTGATAAACCGGTCAGCACTTGCACGTCGCCACTCGTTTGCGTCGGTCCCGAGTTGGCGCTTCCAAGCCACACAGATCCGCTCGTCGCCTGGGCGCCAGCGCCACTCGTGATGCGAACACTGCCGCCCACGGCTTCGGTGCCCACGCCGCCGTACAGCTCCACGTCGCCTCCCGTCGCCTGACCTTCGCCACCATAGAGTGTCATTTTGCCGCCCAGACCCGTAGCGTGTGTGCTTGTGCCGGCAGAAACGTTCACTGAGCCACCGACGTTCGATTCACCGCTGCCAACCACCAGGCTGATTCGGCCCGCCTTCCCACCGACCGAGTCGGACGTCACCACCGACACGTGGCCAGAGTCGCCGCCCGTCGACACTCCTGTCGTCAACGAGATTGAGCCGCTCGTCTGCGTTGTTCCAGAGTCCGCACTCGAGATCAGCACGTCACCGCTTGTGACATTGGACCCACCACCACTGCGAATCTTCACGTGGCCGCCAGTCACGACACGACCAGTGCCGCCAGACACATCCACGTCACCGCCAGTTGCGCCTGCACCGCTCGTCAAGATGATTTTGCCGCCTGTGCCCGTGCTGTCCATGCTCTCGCCAGCGGTTAGCGACACATCGCCGCCTACTGAAGCGTCTCCGCTGCCGACCGTCGCGGAGATGGACCCACCTTGGCCGCTTGTCGCACTGGAAGTAGATATCGTCACGTCGCCCGAGTCACCACCACTTGACACACCCGTGGACAGTGACACAGCACCACTTGTTTGGTGAGACCCCGATGCTGCTGAGCCGATCAGCACATCGCCGCTAGTTGCGCTGCTGCCGGAACCACTCGAGAGACGAAGACTGCCACCAACACTTGTGTTTCCAGAACCTCCAAGGATAACCACATCACCCCCAATGCTGGGCGTGGAGCCTCCGGTCAGCGAGACAGCACCACCCACACTACCGGGAAGAGAGCTATCACCGCCGGCAATCAAGACATCGCCACCTGACGACGCGTCACCACGACCAACTGACAAACTAATCGACCCACCCTGACCGCCTTCAGCGCCGGACGTAGATATCGTCACGTCGCCCGAGTCACCGCCGCTTGACACACCCGTGGACAGCGACACACCGCCACTGGTCTGACTTGGCCCCGACGGCGCGCTGCTGATGATCACGCTCCCGCTAGTCGCAGCTGAGCCTCCACCACTCACGATGTGCACTGACCCTCCACGAGCGTCGTTGCCTGCACCGCCGACGACCGACACGTTACCACCGACGTCAGTACCGTTGCCGCCAAACACCGCCACTGCGCCCCCAACGCCGTCTTGGTGGATACTCGAACCAGCATTCACTCCGACGTCGCCACCGGCCAGAGCATCGCCGCTACCCACACCGATCACGATAGAGCCGCTCTTGCCATCCGATGCGTCAGACGTCCAGATCGACACAGTACCAGAATCGCCACCGCTGGAGCTTCCCGTCGACAACGTCAGCGACCCACTGGTCCGACTCGCGCCAGACGCCGCGCTGCTCACCATCACGTCGCCGCTTGTCACGCTATCACCACCGCCACTCGTGATACGCACGCTGCCGCCCACGGAGGTCGTCGCTGAGCCACCTGTCACCGACACGTCTCCGCCAGTCGACACACTGTGGCCAGCCACGATCGATACCGAGCCACCAACACTTGCATCACTCGTCGCCTCGCCCGCAATGAGCGACACCGAGCCGCCAGTGCTAGCGTCACCAGCACCAACACTCAGCACGATCGAGCCGCCGCGACCACTAGTTGCATTCGAGGTCTTGATCGTCATGCTTCCTGAGTCGCCACCGTGTGATAAACCGGTCAGCACTTGCACGTCGCCACTCGTTTGCGTCGGTCCCGAGTTGGCGCTTCCAAGCCACACAGATCCGCTCGTCGCCTGGGCGCCAGCGCCACTCGTGATGCGAACACTGCCGCCCACGGCTTCGGTGCCCACGCCGCCGTACAGCTCCACGTCGCCTCCCGTCGCCTGACCTTCGCCACCATAGAGTGTCATTTTGCCGCCCAGACCCGTAGCGTGTGTGCTTGTGCCGGCAGAAACGTTCACTGAGCCACCGACGTTCGATTCACCGCTGCCAACCACCAGGCTGATTCGGCCCGCCTTCCCACCGACCGAGTCGGACGTCACCACCGACACGTGGCCAGAGTCGCCGCCCGTCGACACTCCTGTCGTCAACGAGATTGAGCCGCTCGTCTGCGTTGTTCCAGAGTCCGCACTCGAGATCAGCACGTCACCGCTTGTGACATTGGACCCACCACCACTGCGAATCTTCACGTGGCCGCCAGTCACGACACGACCAGTGCCGCCAGACACATCCACGTCACCGCCAGTTGCGCCTGCACCGCTCGTCAAGATGATTTTGCCGCCTGTGCCCGTGCTGTCCATGCTCTCGCCAGCGGTTAGCGACACATCGCCGCCTACTGAAGCGTCTCCGCTGCCGACCGTCGCGGAGATGGACCCACCTTGGCCGCTTGTCGCACTGGAAGTAGATATCGTCACGTCGCCCGAGTCACCACCACTTGACACACCCGTGGACAGTGACACAGCACCACTTGTTTGGTGAGACCCCGATGCTGCTGAGCCGATCAGCACATCGCCGCTAGTTGCGCTGCTGCCGGAACCACTCGAGAGACGAAGACTGCCACCAACACTTGTGTTTCCAGAACCTCCAAGGATAACCACATCACCCCCAATGCTGGGCGTGGAGCCTCCGGTCAGCGAGACAGCACCACCCACACTACCGGGAAGAGAGCTATCACCGCCGGCAATCAAGACATCGCCACCTGACGACGCGTCACCACGACCAACTGACAAACTAATCGACCCACCCTGACCGCCTTCAGCGCCGGACGTAGATATCGTCACGTCGCCCGAGTCACCGCCGCTTGACACACCCGTGGACAGCGACACACCGCCACTGGTCTGACTTGGCCCCGACGGCGCGCTGCTGATGATCACGCTCCCGCTAGTCGCAGCTGAGCCTCCACCACTCACGATGTGCACTGACCCTCCACGAGCGTCGTTGCCTGCACCGCCGACGACCGACACGTTACCACCGACGTCAGTACCGTTGCCGCCAAACACCGCCACTGCGCCCCCAACGCCGTCTTGGTGGATACTCGAACCAGCATTCACTCCGACGTCGCCACCGGCCAGAGCATCGCCGCTACCCACACCGATCACGATAGAGCCGCTCTTGCCATCCGATGCGTCAGACGTCCAGATCGACACAGTACCAGAATCGCCACCGCTGGAGCTTCCCGTCGACAACGTCAGCGACCCACTGGTCCGACTCGCGCCAGACGCCGCGCTGCTCACCATCACGTCGCCGCTTGTCACGCTATCACCACCGCCACTCGTGATACGCACGCTGCCGCCCACGGAGGTCGTCGCTGAGCCACCTGTCACCGACACGTCTCCGCCAGTCGACACACTGTGGCCAGCCACGATCGATACCGAGCCACCAACACTTGCATCACTCGTCGCCTCGCCCGCAATGAGCGACACCGAGCCGCCAGTGCTAGCGTCACCAGCACCAACACTCAGCACGATCGAGCCGCCGCGACCACTAGTTGCATTCGAGGTCTTGATCGTCATGCTTCCTGAGTCGCCACCGTGTGATAAACCGGTCAGCACTTGCACGTCGCCACTCGTTTGCGTCGGTCCCGAGTTGGCGCTTCCAAGCCACACAGATCCGCTCGTCGCCTGGGCGCCAGCGCCACTCGTGATGCGAACACTGCCGCCCACGGCTTCGGTGCCCACGCCGCCGTACAGCTCCACGTCGCCTCCCGTCGCCTGACCTTCGCCACCATAGAGTGTCATTTTGCCGCCCAGACCCGTAGCGTGTGTGCTTGTGCCGGCAGAAACGTTCACTGAGCCACCGACGTTCGATTCACCGCTGCCAACCACCAGGCTGATTCGGCCCGCCTTCCCACCGACCGAGTCGGACGTCACCACCGACACGTGGCCAGAGTCGCCGCCCGTCGACACTCCTGTCGTCAACGAGATTGAGCCGCTCGTCTGCGTTGTTCCAGAGTCCGCACTCGAGATCAGCACGTCACCGCTTGTGACATTGGACCCACCACCACTGCGAATCTTCACGTGGCCGCCAGTCACGACACGACCAGTGCCGCCAGACACATCCACGTCACCGCCAGTTGCGCCTGCACCGCTCGTCAAGATGATTTTGCCGCCTGTGCCCGTGCTGTCCATGCTCTCGCCAGCGGTTAGCGACACATCGCCGCCTACTGAAGCGTCTCCGCTGCCGACCGTCGCGGAGATGGACCCACCTTGGCCGCTTGTCGCACTGGAAGTAGATATCGTCACGTCGCCCGAGTCACCACCACTTGACACACCCGTGGACAGTGACACAGCACCACTTGTTTGGTGAGACCCCGATGCTGCTGAGCCGATCAGCACATCGCCGCTAGTTGCGCTGCTGCCGGAACCACTCGAGAGACGAAGACTGCCACCAACACTTGTGTTTCCAGAACCTCCAAGGATAACCACATCACCCCCAATGCTGGGCGTGGAGCCTCCGGTCAGCGAGACAGCACCACCCACACTACCGGGAAGAGAGCTATCACCGCCGGCAATCAAGACATCGCCACCTGACGACGCGTCACCACGACCAACTGACAAACTAATCGACCCACCCTGACCGCCTTCAGCGCCGGACGTAGATATCGTCACGTCGCCCGAGTCACCGCCGCTTGACACACCCGTGGACAGCGACACACCGCCACTGGTCTGACTTGGCCCCGACGGCGCGCTGCTGATGATCACGCTCCCGCTAGTCGCAGCTGAGCCTCCACCACTCACGATGTGCACTGACCCTCCACGAGCGTCGTTGCCTGCACCGCCGACGACCGACACGTTACCACCGACGTCAGTACCGTTGCCGCCAAACACCGCCACTGCGCCCCCAACGCCGTCTTGGTGGATACTCGAACCAGCATTCACTCCGACGTCGCCACCGGCCAGAGCATCGCCGCTACCCACACCGATCACGATAGAGCCGCTCTTGCCATCCGATGCGTCAGACGTCCAGATCGACACAGTACCAGAATCGCCACCGCTGGAGCTTCCCGTCGACAACGTCAGCGACCCACTGGTCCGACTCGCGCCAGACGCCGCGCTGCTCACCATCACGTCGCCGCTTGTCACGCTATCACCACCGCCACTCGTGATACGCACGCTGCCGCCCACGGAGGTCGTCGCTGAGCCACCTGTCACCGACACGTCTCCGCCAGTCGACACACTGTGGCCAGCCACGATCGATACCGAGCCACCAACACTTGCATCACTCGTCGCCTCGCCCGCAATGAGCGACACCGAGCCGCCAGTGCTAGCGTCACCAGCACCAACACTCAGCACGATCGAGCCGCCGCGACCACTAGTTGCATTCGAGGTCTTGATCGTCATGCTTCCTGAGTCGCCACCGTGTGATAAACCGGTCAGCACTTGCACGTCGCCACTCGTTTGCGTCGGTCCCGAGTTGGCGCTTCCAAGCCACACAGATCCGCTCGTCGCCTGGGCGCCAGCGCCACTCGTGATGCGAACACTGCCGCCCACGGCTTCGGTGCCCACGCCGCCGTACAGCTCCACGTCGCCTCCCGTCGCCTGACCTTCGCCACCATAGAGTGTCATTTTGCCGCCCAGACCCGTAGCGTGTGTGCTTGTGCCGGCAGAAACGTTCACTGAGCCACCGACGTTCGATTCACCGCTGCCAACCACCAGGCTGATTCGGCCCGCCTTCCCACCGACCGAGTCGGACGTCACCACCGACACGTGGCCAGAGTCGCCGCCCGTCGACACTCCTGTCGTCAACGAGATTGAGCCGCTCGTCTGCGTTGTTCCAGAGTCCGCACTCGAGATCAGCACGTCACCGCTTGTGACATTGGACCCACCACCACTGCGAATCTTCACGTGGCCGCCAGTCACGACACGACCAGTGCCGCCAGACACATCCACGTCACCGCCAGTTGCGCCTGCACCGCTCGTCAAGATGATTTTGCCGCCTGTGCCCGTGCTGTCCATGCTCTCGCCAGCGGTTAGCGACACATCGCCGCCTACTGAAGCGTCTCCGCTGCCGACCGTCGCGGAGATGGACCCACCTTGGCCGCTTGTCGCACTGGAAGTAGATATCGTCACGTCGCCCGAGTCACCACCACTTGACACACCCGTGGACAGTGACACAGCACCACTTGTTTGGTGAGACCCCGATGCTGCTGAGCCGATCAGCACATCGCCGCTAGTTGCGCTGCTGCCGGAACCACTCGAGAGACGAAGACTGCCACCAACACTTGTGTTTCCAGAACCTCCAAGGATAACCACATCACCCCCAATGCTGGGCGTGGAGCCTCCGGTCAGCGAGACAGCACCACCCACACTACCGGGAAGAGAGCTATCACCGCCGGCAATCAAGACATCGCCACCTGACGACGCGTCACCGCGACCAACTGACAAACTAATCGACCCACCCTGACCGCCTTCAGCGCCGGACGTAGATATCGTCACGTCGCCCGAGTCACCGCCGCTTGACACACCCGTGGACAGCGACACACCGCCACTGGTCTGACTTGGCCCCGACGGCGCGCTGCTGATGATCACGCTCCCGCTAGTCGCAGCTGAGCCTCCACCACTCACGATGTGCACTGACCCTCCACGAGCGTCGTTGCCTGCACCGCCGACGACCGACACGTTACCACCGACGTCAGTACCGTTGCCGCCAAACACCGCCACTGCGCCCCCAACGCCGTCTTGGTGGATACTCGAACCAGCATTCACTCCGACGTCGCCACCGGCCAGAGCATCGCCGCTACCCACACCGATCACGATAGAGCCGCTCTTGCCATCCGATGCGTCAGACGTCCAGATCGACACAGTACCAGAATCGCCACCGCTGGAGCTTCCCGTCGACAACGTCAGCGACCCACTGGTCCGACTCGCGCCAGACGCCGCGCTGCTCACCATCACGTCGCCGCTTGTCACGCTATCACCACCGCCACTCGTGATACGCACGCTGCCGCCCACGGAGGTCGTCGCTGAGCCACCTGTCACCGACACGTCTCCGCCAGTCGACACACTGTGGCCAGCCACGATCGATACCGAGCCACCAACACTTGCATCACTCGTCGCCTCGCCCGCAATGAGCGACACCGAGCCGCCAGTGCTAGCGTCACCAGCACCAACACTCAGCACGATCGAGCCGCCGCGACCACTAGTTGCATTCGAGGTCTTGATCGTCATGCTTCCTGAGTCGCCACCGTGTGATAAACCGGTCAGCACTTGCACGTCGCCACTCGTTTGCGTCGGTCCCGAGTTGGCGCTTCCAAGCCACACAGATCCGCTCGTCGCCTGGGCGCCAGCGCCACTCGTGATGCGAACACTGCCGCCCACGGCTTCGGTGCCCACGCCGCCGTACAGCTCCACGTCGCCTCCCGTCGCCTGACCTTCGCCACCATAGAGTGTCATTTTGCCGCCCAGACCCGTAGCGTGTGTGCTTGTGCCGGCAGAAACGTTCACTGAGCCACCGACGTTCGATTCACCGCTGCCAACCACCAGGCTGATTCGGCCCGCCTTCCCACCGACCGAGTCGGACGTCACCACCGACACGTGGCCAGAGTCGCCGCCCGTCGACACTCCTGTCGTCAACGAGATTGAGCCGCTCGTCTGCGTTGTTCCAGAGTCCGCACTCGAGATCAGCACGTCACCGCTTGTGACATTGGACCCACCACCACTGCGAATCTTCACGTGGCCGCCAGTCACGACACGACCAGTGCCGCCAGACACATCCACGTCACCGCCAGTTGCGCCTGCACCGCTCGTCAAGATGATTTTGCCGCCTGTGCCCGTGCTGTCCATGCTCTCGCCAGCGGTTAGCGACACATCGCCGCCTACTGAAGCGTCTCCGCTGCCGACCGTCGCGGAGATGGACCCACCTTGGCCGCTTGTCGCACTGGAAGTAGATATCGTCACGTCGCCCGAGTCACCACCACTTGACACACCCGTGGACAGTGACACAGCACCACTTGTTTGGTGAGACCCCGATGCTGCTGAGCCGATCAGCACATCGCCGCTAGTTGCGCTGCTGCCGGAACCACTTTTAATATCAACGCTTCCACCGATGGCAGCATTGCTGGCTCCACCAGTAACCGATGTATTGCCGCCCATGGCTGAGCCATATCCTGGAGACATGGATATGGAACCACCTACGCCTTGAACATGTGAGCTGTTACCCGATTGAATGCGGACGATCCCGCCAGCCTTCTCGCCACCTTGACCAACGGATACGAAAATTGAGCCACCAGTACCGGAGGTCGACGCTGAAGACGAAAGTATGATAGACCCCGATCTCGCGTCAGTTGAATTACCTGTTCCGATTCGAATTGATCCGGATGGCTGAGAGAGCCCCGCGTTCGCAGTGATGATGTTGACGTCTCCACTCTTCGCAGACTGACCAGTCCCGCTTGACAAGACAAGCGACCCACCTTCACCTTGCGTGCATCCGCCCGCATCTATAGTGATGTCCCCACCACTGATTGCTCCTTTCCCACCAGTAAGGCGGATTGCTCCACCTTCCCCGCTGGAGTGTGAGCTGTTTCCAGCAACCAGGCTGATATCGCCGACTGTGGCATTGTCTCCAGTCCCAGCAGCCAAAGATATTGAGCCACTACTTCCTGATGTTGCAGTCGAAGTCGATATCGCGATAGACCCTGACGATCCTTTTGTTGATTGACCAGAGCTAACTTGCACATTTCCAGATGCTGATGAGACACTTGTCCCAATTTCAATATTCCCACTAGATTCGGCCGCGCCACTGAGAAGATAAACGGTTCCGCCGACACTCAAACCACTACCCGCCATAATCTGAGCATCCCCTCCAGCGGCACCACTTCCTGCAACGATCGCTACCTTACCCCCAATACCCGCGGAATGATTCGAAGATCCACTCATGATGACGGTGTCGGCACCCTTTTCTGTGCCACTCGTTCCGGGCATCACGGTAGCACCACCGGCAGAACCAGACGTCGATGTAGTTGCGAGTAAAATACTTCCAGAAGCGTCGTATTCTCCGCCACCTGTCATCACAGAAATATTTCCACTTCGCTTCAGAGAGCGCGATGTAGTGATGGCGATATTGCCACTGGCGGAATTGTTTCCTTGGCCACTCGAAAGGAAGACGTTTCCACCATCTTTGTTGGCACCGTCACCTCCGCGGACAACGACGTCACCTCCGCTATTTATTCCGTCACCGGCAGTCGCGAACACTGATCCCCCAAATCCCGCTGGATCGGGGCTACTACCCCCTTTGAGTGTTACGGCTCCTCCAGTTCCGAAACCTTCACCAGCGCTTGCATAGATTGAACCAGCCTGAGCACCCGATGCAGTGGCAAGTGTGACATTTCCGGAAGTACCATTCGATGGTTGGCCAGTACTTAAGACAATCGAACCACTATTGCGTACTTTTCCGGGTTCTGCCGTCCGAATTAAAATATCGCCACTTGTAGCAGACTCACCACCTCCGCTTGTCAACTTGATCTTACCACCCACGACTTGTTTTCCGCTTCCACCACCAATCGAAACATCACCACCAATATCGGGACCGTCACCACCAGCAATCGTTGTCAAACCGCCTCTTCCACCCGACACAGAGGAATCCCCAGCGCGCACAAGTGCTTGCCCGCCCTCGTCAAAAGTACCTGCGCCCACATTCAGACGAATTGACCCTCCCTTGCCTCCATTAGCTGCAGAGGTTTGTAACGTGATATTTCCTGAATCACCGGCGCCGGAGACACCACTTGCCAGCACAATCGACCCGCTTACCGAGCGGGGTCCAGCCTTCGGAGTCTCCAATGCAATGTCGCCACTATCAGCACTTGATCCACCCCCGCTCTGAATTTTGACGCTTCCTCCACGCGAACCAAGTGATTCACCACCAGATATGTCGATGTCACCTCCAAGGTTCACTCCATGCCCACCAACAACGGCGACCGACCCACCTGTACCATTAGAATGAATGCTGACCCCACCACTCAGATTTATCCCGCCACCAACTTGGACATCACTTGAGCCAACAGCAATTGAAATCGACCCAGCACAACCAGCCGTTGAATTGCCCGTACGCACTTGCACAGCACCTGAACCACCATCCTCAGAAACACCCGTCGAGAAAACAATCCCGCCACTGACACCATTTGCGCCACTCGCAGTTGAGCTTACTTTAATGGCGCCACTGGTTGAGGATTCGCTTGGTCCTGAGGTGATAGAAACGTCACCCCCTTTTCCAGCACCACCAACTCCTCCAGCAATATCAATGGCCCCGCCTTCGTTACCAGACCCCGCCAATACTGAAACCCTTCCACCCGTTGATACTGGAAGTGTTGTGTTTCCTGCCGCAAACACAATCGCTCCACCTATACCAACGTTACTGCTGCCAACACTGATCGATATTGACCCAGCCTGCCCTGATGGAACACTTGATGTTTGAAGAATTAGATCACCTGAGTCACCGACGTTGCTGCTGCCAGATTTCAGTTGAATATCACCGCTTGCTAAGCCTGTTGAGTTGGACGTCGAGATTGATACATCGCCGCTTCTGACATATCCGCTTCCGGAATTGATTGCGATGCTGCCACCGATACCGAGAGTAGACTGTCCACCGGAAGCAATAATGGCTCCGCCTGTTCCATTTCCAGCTCCACCTTCCACATTGACATCGCCCCCTGATCCATTGAGGTTCCGACTTTCTCCAGATAGCACATTTATAGCCCCACCTTGGACAAAATCACTTGTTCCAACAGTAAGAGATATTGAGCCGACGCCCTCGACTCGTGACGGTCCAGTTTCGAGCGAGATTGATCCCGATTGTCCAGCGCTTGAGACTCCAGTCAAAACAGACACGGATCCACTCGTTGCTGTATCTCCCCCGTCGGCTGTGCGCACCTCTACGAGGCCGGAAATAGCTTGGCCTTGACCACTGCTAATGTTGATACTTCCACCCATCATGCCAGCGCCAGAACCAGCGATTACTGTGATGTTACCGCCGGATGAGGATCCAGTACCACCATTTACTGTTACTGCGCCGCCAACCCCTTGATGGTGTGAGCTGTTCCCCGCCGACAAGAGAAATGATCCACCCAGGTTGGCCCCGGACTTTCCAAGCAGCACACTGACAGATCCGCTGGTACCATCACTTGCTACACCTGTCCTTATGTCCACACTTCCCGTATCACCTTGTGGCGATATGCCTGTTGAGAGCGCCAAAGATCCACTCGTTTGTTCTGTACCCGAGTCTGCCGTCGTCAGTACAATATCGCCGCTAGCAGCACTCTGACCAGTTCCGCTACTAATGCGAACATTTCCTCCCTGACCGGAATCAGTTTGACCACCAGTGATGATTGCGTCACCTCCTTGTACGGTACCCAGGCCTCCATTGATCACAGCGACACCTCCAACGCCTTCTGCATGGGCAGTAGAGCCTGCCCAGATGGTTACATTTGCGCCACTGGATGTCAATGTGTTTCCTGCAATAGCGGAAACTGATCCAGCATCTCCTCCAGCGTTTGAAGTTGATATCGTAATTGAGCCAGAGCTGCCACTGCTGGATGATCCTGATTGCAAAACGACAGACCCACTTGATCCAGTTGTTCCGGACGTTGTTGTTGAAAGAAGGATGTCACCACTATTTCCGAGATCACTCGCTCCACTTGAAATAGAAACATCTCCACCGACTCCAGAACTCGCCTTTCCCCCATTGATGGTGACTAACCCACCGCTGCTCACACTATCACCACCCGACATGGAGATGTTTCCACCTGAGTAACCTGGAGCGTCCAGTGTCGTTGTTCCTCCGGCAACTCGAACATTTCCGCCTCCTCCGGTCTCACCAACTCCAACACTGAGAGAAATGCTTCCACCGCTACCCCCCGATGACGAACCAGTCGATATGTCGATACTGCCACTCGTTGCACCAATGGTACCACCGCTTGCAATGGAAACATTCCCCGATTGCATACCACTGGACTGTCCCGACATGAACGAGAGAGAGCCGGAAGAGCCTCGCTGAGATTCGCCAGTTTTCGTGACAAGCGCACCCGAAGTTGCGCTCGCAGCTTCCGCTGCTGCGGTAAACAATTGAAGTGGACCCGACGATGAGTACTTGCTTTTTCCAGTCTTGATCTCGACGTTTCCTCCACTTTGATATGATGATGAGCCAGCTGTAATGCTCATTTCTGAGCCCGGCTGATTGACTTGTGTACCAGATGACAACGACAGATTCTTGGCAGACACGATAGACATGTCATCAACTTCAGAGCGTAGCACAGTGGAGCTACCCAGAAGGGTTACACCTGAGTGATCAAAACGAATTCTTGATGCAGATTGCCCATTGACCGCCGTTACCATGTGCACTTCTGTGACATTATCCATCCCGTCGGTAGCCGCAATTACGTTGAGTGACGCCATCCCGATCGCTTGCCCAACGCCTCGAACTTCCAGTTGGATCCCAGCTCCAATGCCTTCAATATATATTGGCAAGTCGTCATACGAATGACCGGTATATGCGCGATCAATGAAAAACCTTGTTGATGATATCGGGCGGGTTGGATCGACGATGAATACACCGCCTGCTAGTCGAACAAACTGTGCTGGCTTCAAAAATCCAGTCAAATCAACCGACGTAAACACGGCATCACTGCCATACGTAACGGAGACATTTCCCGGTAGTTGGACTGCTCGCTGGCTGCTGTAGTCAGCATAGTGGCGAATCTCCATCGTTCTGTGACCACCGGCGGCGTCGACAGTGTCATCTCTCGAGAACAATTTGAAGCCTCTGGAGTTGATTGAGCCCTGAAACGAAGTATCTTCGCTGAATGATAACAAATTTTTTCTCATTTCGATGCTCTCACCACCAGTGAGTGGATGCTGCAGGCCGACATCGATCCACACTGCGGAAGTACCGATGCCCACCACCGTCCTTGCATCTTTTTGATTCAGAAGTACGATGTCACCAATGCTTACGAATTTGCTGGGCTCCAAACAAACACATCAGTACCTGTAGAGACCGCTTAAGTGCAATTTGACCCACCGTGCATCACTTGAGGTAGGAATTCTGGTGGCACCAACCGAAGCTCCTCCGGCGCCGACTTGACTGACAAGGCGATAGACACGACCAGAGCGAATTGACAGCGATGCAGAACCATAGACTGGATGACTTTCCACCATCACTTCGCCGACCATTCGGTTGTCTGACAGCGTGAGTCGGACCACCAATTCAGTCTCCATACGATCCAAAATGCTTCGTGTCTGCGGACGTACCGAACATAAATGGGTCGTGTGGCGTTGGCATCGCAGCCGTCGCCTGAAGGACACGGCGACCGAGTCCGCGCTCTGCTTGGTTCTGCAGAGCTTGTTGTTTCGGCTCATCACCGGTTGCACCCGATCCACTGTCGGCGACTCCCTTCGTCTCGCCGTACACAACAACGATCCCGTAGATCAAAGCGGTCACGACCCCTGAGAATTGAGCACACGATCAAGCCTTCAGTATGAAGATACGCCGCACGAATAATGTGGCAAAGCATACCAAGTAACAGTGCTACGAAGCCCTTCATGACCGTGGAGATAGTCGTCGCTATGACTCAGTTATCGCGATGAGGTGAGGCACGCGTCTCGATTCCTTCAGCTGCCCTGTCACTCCTCTCCAGTGTTTCTCTGCGTTGATGCTCGCTCGTTCTCTTCACACTCCTTTGCGTGTGTGTGGATCCTTTCTTCAGTGTGCCCCCCCGTGGCGTTCGCCTGTGGAGCAACTTTGCTTCCGCCCCGCACGGCGCGACGAGCGACTGTTCCCAGCCGCTCATTGGCGGCTCCTCGGCACGACGCTGGCTGGATCGCGCGGATCTTACGGATCCTGCGGCCGCCTCCGCGTTGCGTTCGAATATCGAAGACATCGTCGCGGCGTTCGCTGCCTTTTTTTTTCGAACACTTGCATTCGACTTGTCAAGACACCTCGCTCCAAATCGTGACAACACATGGTCGGCATGGCATTCCTTGCTGCTGCGACTGCCGCCCGTCGAACGGAAAGTTCGTCGTAATTTACCTGGTGAATTTTACCGTGGTAGGTGCGCATGTACCCCGATGACACCGTGAGGTTTTTTCGGTGTTGGCTCGCCACAAGATGACTGGTTACACTCCAAGTGTAATGAGATAACGTTGTTTTTGGTTCCTGTCCAGCTAAGTCTGTTTACACTGAGTAAAGTGACAGGAGAGCTCATGAGCGAAAATGGAGAAAGAGTCCAAGTGTGAGATGACTGTGATCGCTCTCTCATTACTGTGGGGGTCCTTTAGTGGTACTTGTATGATACATCTGTGTTCTTCCGCTGGCGATCACGAAACAGGGCAATAAAAAAATTGTGCGAGACTGGGGATGCGTGCGCTCATTGCATCTCAACGATGCGACGGGCTTCTAGAGCGGTCGCACTTGAGCAGCACGTGAGCGGAGCGGGCTTCACTGGCGTGGAGGGATCAGCCGAGAGAACCATATTCTTCACGAGCGTTGGTCCGGTCGCATGGGCGTTCTCCTTGAGCACGACGAGCCCTCGAGGCAGTCCGCTCGACTGATCCACACGCTGCATCGCGTCATGCACCAGCGAGAGCTTCACCCAGTGAGGAGGATACTTGAAGCGGGCAACGTCCAAGAGAAGCACTGCAGCACCAACAAAGCAAAGTCAGCCCAAGATTCAACAAGCATAGTTTCGACAATGGAAGATAGGTTGCACGCACCCATATCAAGCTCTTCGTGGTAGCCTCCGATCGGCGAGAAGTGGCCGTCGCCGGTCTGACCGAGCGCCTTCCGGCTGTAGTTCAGCACGATGATCTCGTCATTCGTGGAGCAGCTCTTCTTGACGACCTTTCGGAATTGGTCCAAGGTAAACTCGTCATTGGCACGGTAGTCCTTGGTCATAACGCCGTTGCAGCGAGCCAAGCAGATGAATTCCGACATGCTGATTCCCTTCTCCTTGGCGACACTCAACGATGTACAACAATCGAAGAGTTCTTCACTGAACCAGCGCCAGGGACCTTTCCACAAGCGACCAGGATCGATCTGCAGCGCGTTGAGGCACATGGCGAGCGTCGACAGGCCGCAGTACGCCGGCTCAGCTTGGGTGATGAATTGTTCGGCCAGCGGGAAGTAGATCTGCATGTAGTTCTTCGGCGAGTTCAATGCCTCCACAAACAGTTTGCGTCCCTCTGCGCTCGAAAACGCGATACACTCGTGCGGCAGATGACGGCGGTGGAACGACATTTGCATCTGCTGCGGCTTGCTCGAGGTCACCTTCACTGCTGGCGTTGAAGAGTTGATAACGGAGATCGCCGGCGCGCTGTTCGTCTCAGGGGGTCGTGCTACCTCGGGCAGCAGCTGAGGAGCTGCCTGCATGGCTTCTTTCTCTCGCGCTTCAGCAAGCACTCGTCGTTCTTGCTCCTCCTTCTCGCGCTTAGTCTTGCACCCACACTCCATGTCCATCGGAAGCTTGCATTCCTTCGCCTCGACAGTTTTGACACGCTGCTGCTGCTGCGACAACCGCGCCTGCTTTGCGGCCTCGTCCCGTCGAATGACAGCCGACTGCTCCATGGCCTGTTTCCACGTCTCGAAAAGCTCTTGCTGCTGCTCCTGCCGGCGCTGCGAGTGATGGATGGTGATGTTCAGCGGCTTATCGGCCGTCGAGATCGCGCCGATGGGCAGATTCGCCCACTGGCAGCACACAAGATCGGGTTGCTGCGCGCGCAGTCCACAGCCCGTCATCGAGCACGTGCTCGCGCTGGTCTTCTGCTGCTGCTGCTCCACATTCAGTCGGCGGCAGCGCTTCAGCACGCGCGTGCACAGTTTGCGTCGGCTCGTCAACATGCTGCTGCTCTTCCGTCTCTCTCGTCCTGATCAATCGACACGCTTGCTACGACTGAGCCTCTTTCGCAAATGGCGGGATAGCTGTTGCGTGCATGTGCCCTGTGTGTGGTGCTCGAATGACATGTGGGCGCCCCACTGAAAGACGGGAGCACACAACATATATAGCGAATCAAAACGCTTTGTTTCTCTTTTCCACCAATCAAAGGTACCCCACGTGACGACAACTGTGCTTTCCCATTCCAAGTGAGAGCCACACGTCCCCTAATCGTCTGAGGTCGCTTCCAGCCAATCAAATGGCTAAAATTGAACATCTCACCAAGCATTGGCTAGATTCTGACCAATTGTGAACATCACTTCCACATCAACGCGTGCATGGCACGCTCTCACCGTTTCGAGGCGCCATTGAAGCGCGGGATGGCTGCGTCCTGGGCCGAATGCACCAACGGAGACACTGGGCTTGCGCGCGCATGAAGCCACTTGGAAGAAGCAGTGCCATTTCTTTCACACATCGAGCGTGCGTTCGTCTCGAAATGCAGAACCTTGTGCGTGCGCCTCTTGTGCACGCGAACCGCGTCCATGACCACAATGATCATGAAGAGGCGTGATGAGTGGCGCCGTTGTGGGCTCGTGTGGACCACACGTATGGGTGTCAATGGCGGAGTGTGAAGGGCTCGCATGCGCGTGCACCGCGTTTGTGAAAAAAAAGCGATGATCATGAAGGGGCGTGGCCTGTGATGAGTGGCGCAGTTGTGGACTCCTGCTGTGGACCACACGCGATGCTTGTGTGGTGGTTGGCCTGCAGAGGCTTTGCGATGGAAGGAGCGTGTGCTTGACAGCACGCACGCGCTCCGTTTGCCCAACGCGACAAATGTGAGAGCGCCAACCACAGAACATGATTTGAATTTATCGATAGAATTTGTACACTTCTCCAAGTCAAAATAAATACAACCAGTTATCCTGAAGCTCGACTCACTTCACATGTCCATCGCGAAGATGAGGTCGTCGTCTTGGTCCATGCGCGAGCTGGTGCGACCCAACTCCACGTGCACTGAGCGCTCGAGCCGTTGAGACTGCGTATCCACACTGAAACCGGCAAATGATCCCGCGGGAGCGTAGGGCTGTTCTAGAGTTGCGTTGACTTCATCTGCGAATGGGTAGAACATCCAGTCGTCGTCGTCTTCTTCGTCATGGTTGTTGTGAACATGATCGCCATCATCCTCGCCGCGCAACCAGCTCGATGAGCAGTCTTGAAGGCCTCGTCGAATGGAGGCCAGAAAGGAGGAACCCGTGATCGTCGCAGGGTCGTCGACTCGTGTCTGACTAACGTCAGGTAGATCTTCAGGGAGGTCTGTGAGCCGATCTCGGACCCATCGATGCGATGGTGCTGGAATTGGCATCGGAGGGCTATGTGCTTGTGGCGAATGCTGCATCGAACGAACCTTCGACGGAACCTGGGCGCTGCGTCGATCGGCGAAGATTGGGCTGACGTGCTCCATAGTCAAGGCAATGACGTGTCGGGGGCTTGATGCAAATTGGGAACTTGTGGATCATCCTTCGGGTCGCTCGCTGGTCGCGATCAGGCGCGACAGAACCGCTGAGCATCACGCACATCATGTTCTGGTTCAACCACAGTCGCTTGTGTTGTCCCAGCTGGGCCGACGACGAGACAAAGCGCAAAAAACGCAAAAACTGGAATCATAGAAACGAATGAAGCTTTAAATCGATAAATGCCACAATAAAAAATAATTATAGATACTAGAGATGAATCTGCCATAGTTTATACACCTGGCTTGATTGTCCGACTGTCTGCGAATTTGTCAAATTCCTTTCGCTTCATTTCACTCTTGCACCGGAATCAAAACTCGGGCAAGCATTCAGGTGCTCGTTGTCATCGCGACCAAATTGTTCGCGTGTGTGAGCGGATGTTAGAAAAAGCTGCTTTCTGGGGATTGTTCTCCGAGTCGGCGTCCAACTTGAAGACCCAAAGAGACGCATGCCACAACTTCAACAGCACCCACAAACTCTGGTACCGGTATACCGGTATAAGACCGATTCCACGTTTATGTTGACACAGCCTCTTGTGTGGATTCCACACACTGTGAACTGGAGCGGCAGAGACCAGGACCATTGCGATTGATAGCGCATTGGATGGCAATGGGATTCCCAATGGCACATGCGCAGGCAACACTTATCACGCGCGCGTTCTCTCTAAATCTTGCCCCATCAAGTCTGGCTAGAAACTTGCGCCCTGATTTCGCTCCGCATCTGGACCAGCAATGATTCTCCAACGCAGCGTCATCCATCCGACCCAGAACAAAGATCACAGCACTAGCACAAGCACCAGCACAAGCATCAGCACCACACACACACACACACACCATTCTACCCTGGCGCGACTTGCAAAAGCGACGTTCCCACACGGGAACTCGCGATCTTTTCTTCTTCTCCAACCCATCGATGAATCCCCCACTGGATGGCGCGCGGCAAGGACACCTCAAATACGGGGCGCTCCATCCGTCCATATGCCGCAGCTTGACGTCCTTTTGAACGGATGAGTCCGTGGTTTCCCTCGTCGGCGCCGTCGATCACGACATGACCCCGCGCAGCGTTGACTGCCGGCATCCGCCGTAAGATCGTGCGGCCGACGCCCAGCTTTCCCCCTGACGCCAGGCGTCGACAGTCAGCTGAGTCCAGCCCACAAGTGCCTGTGTCCCATGGGTCCTCAAGGAAAAGTTGGCCGTCGACGCGAACGGTGCCTGCCACCCAGTCGCCAAACTGCTGGCTGAGCTGCTCGCGACCAGATGGGGGCAGCGATACACAGCGCTGAAATGCCCCACAACATGCCATGGCGCATCGCCTGACCGGAAGAGGCGGTGACCGCTCGCCATCTCTGCATCTCTGCGCGCCGTCCCACCGTCGCTCAGCCCGCTGATACGCTGACGCCGTCTGGGTGCCGAGCTCAGCTCGCTCCCTCGCGGTTCCTCGGCGCCACCAGCAGTCAGCACGCCGTGCCAAGCGCCATCCTCGCCGTGTCATGGTGGGTGGCTGCCTGGTCCTTCCACTCATGACGGTTGTGTCTCTTCAACGAACCTCTCGCGACTGCTGTCGCCACGCCAGCCTGCGCCCCACCTGTTCGCCGCGAAAAGCGCCGAGCGCGCGACCGCGTGTGGCGAGCCGGATGGCGCCGCCCACCAGCTGCCGCCACCTGGCGGCCACCGCGCGGCATGAGCGTGACCGCGCTGCCACCTGGTGGCATGTCAATCGACCGAGCAACAGGCGCTTGTGCCGATGGACCCGCACCATTGCGCCGTCAGCGGCCTCGCGCGCCGCCTCGGGTGGTCGGTGCGTCGCACGGTCGCTGCGCTGCTGGTGCCCGCGAGTCTCACGGCGTCCGGGCTCTTCCACCTCGCGCTGCTTGTCGTCGTTGACGACCGCTTCCACAGCACACGGCTGTTCCGCTTCCGCTGGGTCTACGCCGTCATCACCGACACGGTCGCTGTCGCGTTCGCGCTTCGCACGCCCGACTGGCCGAGTGCCACCGCGCTGCTGCTACTCAAGATGGTGTTCTCGCTCATCACGGTGCTCTCGAGCATGTGCCCGATGAACCAGCTCAGCTGCGGCCCCGGCGCGTGCGCCTCCGACCTCTGCGTCATCGGATTGCTCGCGCTCGTCCTCGTGCACGTCGCGCGGCGCAAGACCGCGCTGCGCACGCTCGTGCGGCTGCTGCTCGACCTCGTCGGCTTCCTCTTCCTTGACGACGGTCGCCAGCGACTCTACCGCAGCGCGCTGCTACTGCTGCTCGCGTGCGTCTGGGCCGCCGACACGGGTGCCTATGTCGCGGGCCACGCGCTCTCCGCCGCGCGCTACCGCAGCTTCCACGCCATCGCGCCGCACGTGTCGCCACGCAAGGACTACGAAGGCACCGCGGTGGCCGTCGCCTGTGGCGTGCTTAGCGTCAGTCTCGTGGCCGCCGCGCTGCAGGACACGCACGACTACAACAACGACAACGAGATTGGCACTACCACCACAGTCACTATGGGAGGCCGCGCCGCCGTGACCGCGCTGGGCGTCGTCGTCGGCCGCGTCGGAGACCTGTTCGAGAGTCTGCTCAAGCGCGCAGCCGGCGTCAAGCACTCGGGCGCGCTCATCCCCGGACACGGCGGCATGCTCGACCGCGTGGACGCGCTGCTGTTCGCGGCGCTGGTCTTTGGGCGACACATCATGTTCTGGTTCAACCACAGTCGCTTGTGTTGTCCCAGCTGGGCCGACGACGAGACAAAGCGCAAAAACGCAAAAACTGGAATCATAGAAACGAATGAAGCTTTAAATCGATAAATGCCACAATAAAAAAGAAATTATAGATAGTAGAGATGAATCTGCCATAGTTTATACACCTGGCTTGATTGTCCGACTGTCTGTGGATTTGTCAAATTCCTTTCGCTTCATTCCACTCTTGCACCGGAATCAAAACTCGGGCAAGCATTCAGGTGCTCGTTGTCATCGCGACCAAATTGTTCGCGTGTGTGAGCGGATGTTAGAAAAAGCTGCTTTCTGGGGATTGTTCTCCGAGTCGGCGTCCAACTTGAAGACCCAAAGAGACGCATGCCACAACTTCAACAGCACCCACAAACTCTGGTACCGGTATACCGGTATAAGACCGATTCCATGTGTGGATTCCACACACTGTGAACTGGAGTGGCAGAGACCAGGACCATTGCGATTGACAGCGCATTGGATGGCAATGGGATTCCCAATGGCACATGCGCAGGCAACACTTATCACGCGCGCGTTCTCTCTAAATCTTGCCCCATCAAGTCTGGCTAGAAACTTGCGCCCTGCTTTCGCTCCGCATCTGGACCAGCAATGATGCTCCAACGCAGCGTCATCCATCCGACCCAGAACAAAGATCACAGCACTAGCACAAGCACCAGCACAAGCATCAGCACGACACACACACACACACACACACCATTCTACCCTGGCGCGACTTGCAAAAGCGACGTTCCCACACGGGAACTCGCGATCTTTTCTTCTTCTCCAACCCATCGATGAATCCCCCACTGGATGGCGCGCGGCAAGGACACCTCAAATACGGGGCGCTCCATCCGTCCATATGCCGCAGCTTGACGTCCTTTTGAACGGATGAGTCCGTGGTTTCCCTCGTCGGCGCCGTCGATCACGACATGACCCCGCGCAGCGTTGACTGCCGGCATCCGCCGTAAGATCGTGCGGCCGACGCCCAGCTTTCCCCCTGACGCCAGGCGTCGACAGTCAGCTGAGTCCAGCCCACAAGTGCCTGTGTCCCATGGGTCCTCAAGGAAAAGTTGGCCGTCGACGCGAACGGTGCCTGCCACCCAGTCGCCAAACTGCTGGCTGAGCTGCTCGCGACCAGATGGGGGCAGCGATACACAGCGCTGAAATGCCCCACAACATGCCATGGTGCATCGCCTGACCGGAAGAGGCGGTGACCGCTCATGCCATCTCTGCATCTCTGCGCGCCGTCCCACCGTCGCTCAGCCCGCTGATACGCTGACGCCGTCTGGGTGCCGAGCTCAGCTCGCTCCCTCGCGGTTCCTCGGTGCCACCAGCAGTCAGCACGCCGTGCCAAGCGCCATCCTCGCCGTGTCATGGTGGGTGGCTGCCTGGTCCTTCCACTCATGACGGTTGTGTCTCTTCAACGAACCTCTCGCGACCGCTGTCGCCACGCCAGCCTGCGCCCCACCTGTTCGCCGCGAAAAGCGCCGAGCGCGCGACCGCGTGTGGCGAGCCGGATGGCGCCGCCCACCAGCTGCCGCCACCTGGCGGCCACCGCGCGGCATGAGCGTGACCGCGCTGCCACCTGGTGGCATGTCAATCGCCGGCTGACGCGCCGGCGCGACCGTGGCCGAACGCGCGGCGCGCCATGCACGGACGACCGGCTGCTTTCGCGCATGGTGCGACGGCTGGACGCAGAGGCCGGGGATCACCGACGGAAAGACAGGCGACCCGTCGATTTGATTGTCCATCGTGCAGCCGCGGTCACGGTCTCCCCCCCCCCGTGTTGTGTGCATCCGTGACGGTCAGCTCACGCTTTCATTCATTGCTGCAGTTGGCGCTGTCGACTCATTGCCGATTTCGAGCGCTACCGACCACGACAACGACCTCTCGACTGTATCTCTCTGTCTCACGCTCGCTTGTCCCACACCATGATCTCCACACAACAACAATGGAACTCGTCCACGACGTCGAGGGAGCGCATGGCGCTGCCGCCGATCGCGATGACCGCACCGCCTTCCAGCAGCGCGACCGCTGCGTATCCCCCCGCACAACACACCCCCGTGATGGTCATGATGGCAGGCGGCGCGCCGCGCCCGATGATGTCCCCGTCGCTCGCCATGTCGCCGTACGGCCACGCGACGACCTGCAGCCCCTCCATCTCGAAGAAGCGCATCCGCGCGCTGCCGAACGCGACGCGCTCCATCACGCTCGACATGCTGCGGCCGCACTTTGATCGCCCGCTCGCCGAGGTCGCCGGCATGTTCGGCATCTGCATGACGCTCATGAAGAAGATCTGCCGCAAGAATGGCGTGCCGCGATGGCCGCATCGACAGATCCGCGGCCTCCGCAAGAGCATCTGGTCCATCGAGAAGGCGCTGCGAAGCTGCGAGTCTGAGTCGCAGCGCCAGTCCTACCTCGACCACCTCGAGAAGCAGAAGGAGAAGCTCACAGCGATCCTCCGCGGACCCGACGGCACCGGCAAGGGCATCTTCCACGAGCTCGTCATGTCCGTGCCTTGCTCGCCCATGAGCGACCTCGCGACCCCGAAGGCGGCGTCGACCCCGATGATCGAGACCCCCAACTACGCGGTCGTGACCCCTATCGGTCGCTCGCCCATGGCGGTGCCGATGGCAGCCCGCCCGCCCATGAGCCCCTCGGCGCCGACTGGAATGCTTCGCGGCATGTGCCCGCCTCCGCGACTGCCCACGCCAACGTCAGCCGAGTGCCAGACGCCGACGATCACACGGTTACCGTCGATCGCGTCGCTGCTCGCAGCGCACAAGAGCTCCACGCCGACCCAGACACAACAGCCGACGCCGATGCCGACGCACTATTTCCAGTGCTAGCGTCAGGAACAATCGCTCGTGTCATGGCTGTTGTGTGTCGTCCGTGTTATCTTATGCGAGCCAGTAGTGGGGAAGTAGTATGTGGTATACGAGTACATAGATGGAGTACAGTATCCAGACACTCGCGCTCGCCATCGCTGTGAGTCAATCAATAATGAATGAAGCGTGGGATGAAATGTGAAAGCATTTGATCAGAGCTGGAGGACGATGGAGGGAGGCTTGATGGTTGCTGCCCTCGCGCCTTATTGTTGACTGGGGAAACAAACCCCTTCCCTTCACATCAGTTCGCATCGGCGCTTGGGTCGAATCTCCCCCATCTCATGCGACATAGATGTGCTCCACAGGCGTGGGTTCTTCTGCGATGGCCAACAATCGACAAGCAGACTCACATCACGTGAAGGCGGATAGCGAGCGAGATGACGCTCATGGCAGCGAGTCCGATCCAGCTGGCGACGGCGACGGCACCGCCGACGCAACATCAAGCCGCCGACTGCAGCAACAGCGCGTCGACCAACCATGCGACGTTCCATCGGCGGCAGCTTCCGGACGAATGCATCGCGTTTGCCAGCGCCGCCGGCCGCCGGCTCTTCGTCGAAGCACTGAACGCGCCGATCGATTACATGACGACCTACTTCCCGCTCGCAGAGCAGTTCACCACGCAGGCAGAGCCCGCGTACTGTGGACTCTCGACGCTCGTGATGTGCCTCAACGCGCTGGGCGTCGACCCCGGACGCGTGTGGAAGGGATCATGGCGGTGGTTCAGTGAGGAGTCGTTTGGCGCGTCGTTATCGCTTGCCGACGCCAAGCAACAGGGCATCTGCCTGTCCCAATTCGTGACGCTCGCACGGTACGACCGGAAAGCACAACTCGTTGCTGGGCGTGGGACAGTAGAACTCAAGCGACGGTTTGTCTGTGTGTGTCTCTCTCTGTCTATCGACAGGTGTCATGGAGCGCTCGCCGACGAGATTCGCGCGACCAACGACTTGACGCTGGACGGATTGCGCTCCATCGTGGAGCGCTGCTGCGCGTCGTCCGAGCTCATTCTCGTGCTCAACTACAGCCGCATCCCTCTCGGACAAACCGGAGACGGCCACTTCTCGCCTGTCGGAGGGTATCACGCCGCCAGTGACATGGGTACGCTGTCCTTCTTCTCTTTTCTCTCGGACGGTGATGGAGCGACGCGCTGATCAATGGGTACTTCTGTCGACTGCAGTGTTGCTCATGGACGTAGCGCGCTTCAAATATCCCCCGCACTGGGTCAAGCTGTCGATGGTGCACCGCGCGCTTCAGCAGCAAGACCCCTGCACGAAAGGCCCGCGCGGCCTCGTGGTCCTCCAGAAGGACACGCGGACCTCGACGGCCACGGCCATGGTGCCTTGACGCTTCATATTCCACGCGCTCTCTCTCTCTCTCTCTGCTTGAAACGCAATAGTATTTTATGAATGGAACGGACACGACGACGACGGAAGCGCTGCACCTGCGTTGCTGTATCCCGTGGTGAGGACCCCTGGAGGAAACAAGAGCCACACGTTTGACGGAGGTCCACACTGGGCACTTCATAGTTGCGATGTGGGCCATTGACCGTGGCGTCCACATCCCATGAGAACAGTGATCGTGCCATGGACCAATCAGCACACGCGCTCGCGTATCTAAGGCCCAAGACGCTCTTGAAGCTCCAGAGAGAAGTCCTTCTCCTCCTTCTCCTCCTCTCTCGTCATTTCCGAATCGACCTCCTCGCGCAGTGATGCTCCTGTCCCGATCTCTCGCGCTGCTCGCCGTTGCGGCGGCGGCGTCCACGGCGTCCGCATCTCTGGCGCTTCCGCTCGCGTGGTCGCCACAAACCCAAGGGCTGGCGCTGCCGCAGCGGGCGCCAGTGTGGACGCACAACGAGTTTCCAGTCGACGACGTCGTGACATCGACGGACAGAGCGGGAGTCGTGGACGTGCGCGTCTGGAACAAACAGAACTCGTTGGACTACGTGGAAGTCGATATCGGCACGCCGCCGCAGCGTCTGCGACTGGCTCCGCTGCTCTATGATAACCCGACGTGGGTCTTCGCCGCTCCGTATGGTGCTCACCACGTGTACAACCACTCGCAGTCGTCGACGTTCGACGCGTCGGCCAGTGGCGCAACGATCACGCTCGAAGGACTCCAGATGACAGTCGCCAAGGATCGTGCGACGATTGGCGATGTCCTGGGTCTTGAGTCCGACTGGGTGTTCGCCGAGTTGACGGACTTCAAGCGGCTCCAGCCGCTATGGAAGCAGATGCCGCTCGATGGATTTCTTTCGTTTGGTATCCCTGGAAACGATGTGCCTGCACTTGTTCCGTCGCTGGCGCGTGCTGGCGTGTTGGCCGAGCCTGTGTTGGCATTCGCTCTTCGCAAGAACGCCAACGGTGTGCTATCGCTTGGTGGCGTCAACCCGCAGCACTTCCGCGGAGACATCACGTACATCGATACTGCTGTCGATTCCAAGCTTACGTGGGCGGTCTCGCTGTCGGGAGTCGATCTGATTGGTACCGGCAGACAACTGAAGGGTGGCAAGCTCGCGTTTTACGGCGGCATGTCTGGGGTGTTTGGCTCGCGTGGGGCGGTGGCAGCGGCCATGAAAGAGATCGAAGCTGTCGCGGGACCATGTGAAATGATGCAGTCCCTTCATATCTGTACGTGTGAGAAGCTCCCATCGCTGACGTTCCAGATTGGTGAAGGCTCACAGAAGGTGGCTCTAACGATTGCTGGAGCCGACTATTCGCGTCGTGTTGGCCCCGACAAATGTGGTGTGGCTGTGTTTGCGTATGCTGCGCTGGACGCAGTGTCTGTGGACTGGCTCGTGGGTCGTCAGGCGTTGGCGGATCACTACGCGGTCTTTGACTACGGGAACGACTCTCGTCGTGCACGCGTTGGCTTCGCGAAGCGCGCGTAATCTCAATTGACAGTCGTAGTCTTTGGAGGGCTCTGTGCTGTGCTTATCCTATGAACATACTCACGTGTTTCTGAGCCCATTTCAAATTATTCTTCGAAGCATGTGACGTCTCGCAGACCGGGATGTGATCGTGGCCAACGTTGACGTAGCATGTGATCTGAGCGTTTGCCGAACCTTGTCAACTGTCGAGTAACTTCAAATGTCTCGATGCTTTGGCACAGTTGATGGATGCTGGCCAAACTTACAGGGGACGCCCGTACTTTTTGTCGCTTGCTTCGAGTCAAGGCATCGTCCCCACATCGATTTGAAATGGACACGACACATGATCTAATCTTCTCTCACTCGTCATTTTCGAATCGAGCTCCTTGCGCAACATGGAGCGCTGCTGCTTGCCGTCCGAGCTCTCTCTCGCTCTCAGCTGAAACCAGAGACGGCCGCTTCCCGCTCGTCGGACGGTATCATGCTGCCAGGGATATAGATGTACGTTACTCTTCTTCTTTCTCGAACGGTGGTGGTGCGAGTCGCACTGCGACGTGCAGATCGATGGACAAGTGTCATTCGTGGGTTTCTCTCTGTACACTCTAGAGCACTGTATTCTATGAATGAAATGGAACGACGATGGAAGTGCTGCGTCCGACTCAACCTGGAATCCTGAAGCCAATCCAGTGCAGTACTGTACATACGATGCTTTACATGCCACAGTTTCTGCACCTGCCAGGAGCGCTGCCACTGGCAGCCTCACCGCTGCGGTGAGGATGCCTCGAAAAAACTGGAGCCACGTGTGTGAGTCAAACGTGTGGCTCAAGCTCCACACTGGGCAATCGACAGTTGCAATCTGGGCGCTACCCTCTGTACTCCGCAATGGGCCATTGGCAATTGCAAGCCATCCACGGTGGATGGCTTGCAATTTCGTGGATCTACGAGCCATGGGCCTTCACAAGACTCATGCAGAAATGAGTCTACATTCCATTATCTATGCTCTCATTTCCAAATCGATCTCCTTGCAGCGCGAGACAGCACGACAGCAGGGGCAGCCAGCCACGGGGTCCATGGCAGCTTCAATGCACGTCTGCCATAACTATGAGGACAAAGATCGCACAAAGTAGAAGTGTAAATTGTCGTGCGGTGAGAGAACACACGATCGTCCACTCCAACTCGAGCGTACCCCTAACCTCGTTCTGAGTGGCTGCATTTTGTGGCGTATCCACTTCACTGTGAAGTGGATACGCCACAAATTGCCAGAACGATGAAGTTACACTGTGTAGCTGTTTGGAGTGGGGTGCTGTACACATGTACATGCAACCACACTGAAATTTGGAATGAGAAAGGATGACGGCACGGGTTCCTGAGAGGAGGTCTCAGCTTTTGGACGAGAGATCGACCCCGCTTCATTTCCGAATCGACCTCCTCGCGTAGTGATGCTCCTGCCCCGATCTCTCGCGCTGCTTGCCGTTGCGGCGGCGGCGGCGGCGTCCACGGCGTCCGCATCACTGCCGCTTCCGTTCGCGTGGTCACCGCAAACCCAAGGACTGGCGCTGCCGCAGCGGGCGCCAGTGTGGACGCACAACGAGTTTCCAGTCGACGACATCGTGACATCGACGGACAGAGCGGGAGTCGTGGAAGTGCGTGTCTGGAACAAACAGAACTCGGTGGACTACGTGGAAGTCGATATCGGCACGCCGCCGCAGCGTCTGCGACTGGCTCCGCTGCTCCATGATAACCCGACGTGGGTCTTCGCCGCGCCGTATGGTGATCACCACGTGTACAACCACTCGCAGTCGTCGACGTTCGACGCGTCGGCCAGTGGCGCAACGATCACGCTCGAAGGGCTCCAGATGACAGTCGCCAAGGATCGTGCGACGATTGGCGGTGTCTCGGGCCTTGAGTCCGACTGGGTGTTCGCCGAGTTGACGGACTTCAAGCGGCTCCCGCCGGTTTGGAAGCAGATCCCGTATGACGGATTTCTTTCGTTTGGAATCCCTGGAAACGATGTGCCTGCACTTGTTCCGTCGCTGGCGCGTGCTGGCGTGTTGGCCGAGCCTGTGTTGGCGTTCGCTCTTCGCAAGAACGCCAACGGTGTGCTATCGCTTGGTGGCGTCAACCCGCAGCACTTCCGCGGAGACATCACGTACATCGATACTGCTGTCGATTCCAAGCTTACGTGGGCGGTCTCGCTGTCGGGAGTCGATCTGATTGGTACCGGCAGGCAACTGAAGGGCGGCAAGCTCGCGTTTTACGGCGGCATGTCTGGGGTGTTTGGCTCGCGTGGGGCGGTGGCAGCGGCCATGAAAGAGATCGAAGCTGTCGCGGGACCATGCGAAATGATGCAGTCCCTTCACATCTGTTCGTGTGAGAAGCTCCCATCGCTGACGTTCCAGATTGGTGAAGGCTCACAGAAGGTGGCTCTAACGATTGCTCGAGCCGACTATTCGCTTCGTCTTGGCCCCGACAAATGTGGTGTGGCTGTGTTTGCGTATGCTGCGCTGGACACAGTGTCTGTGGACTGGCTTGTGGGTCGTCAGGCGTTGACGGATCACTACGCGGTCTTTGACTACGGGAACGACTCTCGTCGTGCACGCGTTGGCTTTGCGAAGCGCGCGTAGTTTCGCAAGTCGAGCGGAGACGATGCTGCTTCACACGCCAACTATAAGCTTTCGTGAAATATGTTCGCCTGTTTTATCCTGGGAGTGCTCCCTTGAGGGAGTACTAACAGTTCTCCACCTGTTATTCCTTTCCCAGAGAAATTTATGAGTTTCTACGACAACATGTCACAGGGAGACTTCAGGATGGTTACAATTCAAAATATAGATCAGTCAGGATTATTATATCTGATGAGTAAATTCCACTGTAAATGAGAGGTATTTAGACCACTACGGTACTCGCATCAGAGATGAGAAGTATTTTATCACTGGAGAGAGGCTAATGTGGACCACACTTTGATACTTTCCGCAAAAATCAGCTCTCGAAACGAAATCCAAGAACTTTGCAAAAACTACATTCCACGATCCAACAGTGGATCACTGGATCATGTACTTACTGTACTAAACACAAACGTCCACAATCAACTGTCGGATCGTGGACACAATCATGTGCGACGCAATAGGAGATCCTGGACGAACAAGTTCAGGGACCAGGCATGGATCGTGGACAAAAGGATCGCTTTCGCAGGAGAAGGACCGAGATATTGTGTGAATTGTTTTTGTTTTGTCAGCCTTTGAGGAAACGGACTAGCTACCCTGCATGCAGCCCTAGTATAGTCTCTTCGTCAACACTTCCACGACCGACACCGTGTCACCCGAATCGGTCATCAAGTCTGCCTAGCAGCTACCGATTGTCAGCCGCTTGCAGCAACTGACACCTCTGGGTTCTCAAACATGCGCAACGTCTCCCCACATCTTCTTCGCTGCACAGCGTACCCTTTCTAGGCAGGTCTTCTTCGGCGTTGTGTCCGTGCTGCGGGCGTCGCAAGCAGACGGCAACGCGGGCACAATCGACATGGCTGGAATAGGCGGGGACGGGCGGACCTTGGCGCAAGGGCAGCACGTGTTTAAGCGCCATGCCGCTCCACCGCCATCAAGCACAAATGGTCTCATTCGACATGTGCATGATGACAGTGGGTGGCATAGCGCATAAATGCATGCTCCGAATGCGATTACAAGTGGAAGCGAAGGTTCTGGAAGGGAACGCGAGAATTGTTCTGAATGCGTTGATCGTGTAGATGCTCGCTTCAAGAGCGAATTGAGAATGGCAGATGTTCTCGACGCCAGTATTTCTGTCCCTGGACAAAAAATTGAGACCGGGTCTGCTGATTGTCGCCCAGTTGAGAGGTGATGACTGAACTGCACGCAATTCCGAGAAACGCTCACCTTTCTTCATTCTTCGTAGTTCCCCATCATGGTTCTTGACTAGACGTCAGTTGGATTGATGTCTCGAAAACCAAGAATGTGAGTGAGTCCGTTAAACCTCTCAGAACGAATATTGACGCTTGTTTATCTTCAATCGGATAAAAGCACACCAGTTTCCCTCCCTCTAGTTGTGTTTGTCCGGACAAATTCGCAAAACAGTGGTGTCAAAGCGAACTTTGTTGTCGTGTTGTCAGACTCTCTTAGCTCGAAAACTAAGCTAGTTTGTCGCTTCGATCTTTACGGTGCCCATGAACTCCTCCAGACCATTTCGCCCCCGCACTCATGGAAGTGGAGCTGGTCGTCTGCAGCTCCGCTGGTAAACCGATCCTGCACTACCATCGACAGAGTGGTGCCCGCCGCTTCCAGTCAGTCGAGACCGGTGATGGTGCGCCTAACGGCGGAGCGTCGCACTCCTTCGTGAGCTCGCTGCAGGGCCTGCTCGCGTTCGTGCAGTGCGTCCAACAGGACGAGCTCCGTGAACTGGAGCTCGAGGGATGCCGCTGTTCGTTCCGAATGGTGGAGAACATTCTGTCATACGTAGCCATCGTGCGGAGCGACAGTGACAACTGCGTGGCGCCCACTACACCGACAGTGCTGCCGTCTCGCGGTCGCAAGTGCCTGTACCGCTTGTTGCGACTGCTGCATGCGCAAATCCTTCTCGTGCTGAGTGATCGAGGGCTCGATGTGCTTCGCCGCCAGCCAAGCTACGATCTGCGGGAGCTCTTAATCGGAACTGAGCGGTCCGTCTGTGGACTTGCGGACCGATGGGAGCGTGAGGCGACGTTCAGATTCGCAGACTGCGGCGTCCAGTTTGTTCGACTGCTCGCAGACGAGCGTATGGAGGTTCTACAGACACTCGAGTACGAGCCGCGGGAGACCCCCGAGGCAGAAGCCATGGTCTGTGGGTTGCTGCTCGCCCGCGACCGCGTCGTGGCAGTCTGTCAACCGCGGTGGAAACAGTTTAGCATTCTCGTAAACGGTGAGTTGTCTCAATCGATCCAGCGCGTCCTCGTCATCGCCATGCATTCGATCACTGTCTTCAGCCTTACTCACACGCTGTGCTCGCAGACCTTCTTCTCCTCATCAACTTTGTCTTCGAGACGCCGTCGTTTCGGACGTCGGAGACCTGGACGCCAGTGTGCCTGCCTCATTTCAACGCCAGGTGAGCGAGCTCCCGTGCTTGTCAGTCTCACTCAGATCGCTCAGCTGTGACTCGACGCCTCTGCAGCGGCTTTCTCCACGCCTACATTGCGTTCATCGACAGCGACATCGCGCTCGTGTTTCTCAGCACAGTGCAGTCCCCCGAGCAGTTCCACCATTTCCAAGCCAAACGCGCGTTCGTCGAAAAGCGCCTGCAATGCATCGGGGCAATTGACCGGATCCACGACTCGCTCGACTCGTTCTCGACGTGGAGACCACATCGTGCGCTGCCGCTGCTGCACCACTTTCTGTTCAAGAACGAGCTCACTGGCGAGTGTGTTGCCCCCTCGCTGGAGCCGCCATTCGACGACGAGCAAGTGCAGGACGAACTGCTCGATCAGTACGCGCAGCTTCAGCACCGCATGTTCCCGACAGCAGTCGATCAGTCACCGGGACAGACGCTCGGCAAGCGAGGCTACTTTCCGGACACCGCCGCTGCGCGCACTGTGATGCACCGCTCTGCGTCCGCGCTGTACGTGGGGTTGTGCAGCGAAGACTTTCGCCTGTTCGCGTGGTTCGATGTCCTGACCGCGACGACTGACGCGCACGATCAGTGCCAGTTCTTGCTGGACCGCCTCAAGCAGGACGACGAGCTCATGTCGGTCTCCCTCTTCGGCACAGCGCTTTCCATGTGGCCGTGACGTCCAAGGTGGCGGCAGAGGCCATCCGTTCACGCTCCATTGCCCCAGTGTGTCGTATCGTGGCCTGGCAAGCGTTGCCCTGACTGACGTTGTCTGCTCAAGTTCAATGCTGTACAGTGTCCAGTTGAAAGTCGCCCACCAAGCCGTGAATCTACACACCGTACAGTATGTCCATATACATGTACACGTGCCTCATCCTGCGTGATGCGCAGGTTCGGAGCGTGTGACACTGCATGCTCGTTTGGACCTCTCACGGTGTTGACTGCACGCCGCAACCGCACCTTCGTGGGTGACTTTCGTCTTCCACGTCTTCCCGATTCAGCCTCACTAGCCTCCGTATTCGGGGCGAGCGACCGTCGAGTCGACGGCGTCGATCATCGAGCAGCGTGAGCCTTGAGTCAAGACCGGTGTGTGTGGGGGGGGTGCGTCGCTGCACACAACAGTCCAAAGGGACATGAACAAGGGCCACTGGATTCGATGTCGTGGGTCGCAAGTCGCAATTGCACACGACCCGCTGAATGCGCAGTCGGGCGCACACTGTCCTCAGGAGCTGTCCATGTCGACGCCTCGTCGTGGTGCTGACAGCGTTAGCTCACGTTCCCATCACCGGCCAACTTCCGTCCCCCTGCGTCGTCCTCGTCCACGCGCACTGCAGTCGACATTGCTGAGAACCGATGACGGATCGCGCGGACGTCGTTCGCAGTGACTCGCGGTCCCATGAGGCAGCTCGTTCATACAGCTCGCTGTGATGCCAACCAGCCGACAGACCGTCGCAAGCAGTCGAGCGACAGTATGTACTGTACACTGAAGCGGCGCCCGTAACAGCCTCTGCGTCGGATCACCTCCTCTTCCGCAGCGCAAGCCGGGATGTGAGCTGGCGCTTTCGTTCCAGGTGGTTGGTGGTCTGCAACACAGTGTGTCGCATCGCAGACAGCACCGTGCCATCCTGGTCAGTCGTGTCGCGACGATGTGTGCACTCATTCAATCACAACTGTGAAACTGGATTCTGATTGAAAGCTCTGTCTGTCAATCGAAAGAGGGCTCGCCAAAAATGAGATTCCATTCGCGCCCGAGCCCTCACCAACTGGCGGAGAGCAGAAGATTTCGCCGAACGAAAGCGAATGACGACCCGGGACTGTTCAGCTCACCACTGTCAACTTGTCCAGCGCACCAGTTGCTGCGCTGGTCAAGGATGCATGCGTGACACCCAGCCGCTGTGCGCTCACCAGGTGACGTCTGACTGCGACGACCAGCAGCCCGCTACATGCAGTGCTGTAGCTCCGTGCAGGCTCAAGCGGGTCGACGAGCAGGGACACTGGAGGGTGCAATCCACCCACCGGCTGGAGATGCGATGACCCTCTCGAGAGGGAATGCTCTGCTGGCGTCGCATCTGGCGGGCGAGCGGAGCTGCCACCCAGCCACACTTCTGGATTCCGCACGCCTCACGCGCCGCGCCCCGTTCGCTTGCTTGCTGGGTCGCACCCATTTCGGATCCGCAGTCGCTGTCGGCGTCTCCACGGCACAGCGCTCGCTGGGCTCTGCTCGTTTTGCAGCTGCTCAGTTGACGTGCAGGAAGGACACCAGTCCAACAGCACAGGTGGGACCATCTCGGTGGCCTGTCTTTCGCCCGCCATCAAGGTCCTCCATCCGTCGTTCTTCCCGTCGCCTGCAGAGAAGAGTCTCGTCGCTTCCCGCCGCGAGCAGACCGACGAATTGCGTCGCCACTTGGGCGTCCGCCGTGCGCGTCGAAAACCGAAGGGCTGCAGCAAACGCCCTGAAGTTCCGCTCCACTCAGCACGTCGATCCAGAATTCCCTTCACGGGCGAACGACCTCATCGTCCCACAGACCTCGGGCGACCGGCAATCGACCACCCGTTCGTGCCCGCGCGGTGATTGCCGCGGAGCAGCAAGCCGCGCAAGAGACCAGACACCAGCGGTTCTGCTCATCCCGTGCGCATTGGGCATCATTTGTTGGCAAGGCGGGCCACAGACGGACCGAGGGACCGACGGACAGCCGGACGGACGGACGGACGTCCGCTCGATTTTTTCAGTGCCGGGCGAGGTCATTTCATTGGCCACACAAACACGAAACGAGCACGGTGCACTTCCGAGTCGGGACAATCAGACGAACCTGCTCGCCTGCTCTGCTCTGCTCGGCCTGCCTGTTGCCAGCACCGAGACCCATTCTTCCAGATCGAACGACGACAAGCCTCCCGTCCGACGTGGCGCGCGTGCATTCGACTTCCGGTCTCGCGAGTGAGTGGGTGGAGTGGGGTGTGGGCTCACGCAGCTCGTCCTCCCATTGACCCATTGACGAGAAAGAGAGAAAGAGAAAGAGAGAGAGAGAGAGTGAGAGAGAGCTGACTGGATGACGCTCGCACTCGTGCCCGTCTTGAGAATGAACCAGTTTGGCGGCCGCAACGACAGCGACGAGGACGAAAACCACCCACGTCACCCCGACTTGAACCGTCTGACTGCGCCGTGGAGCAGGCCTGACCTTCCGTCTACAAAGCGGCGGCTCATCTCGATTTTGGAGAACGACGCCGACGAGTCCAAGATGCGCTACTCCCGAACAAGCCACTCGCCACAGTCTCGCAAACGCCCACGACGAGATCACGCAGGAGCAACCAGTCCGCCTCCGCCGACCCACGCTCACGCGACACTGGAAGACCTGCAGCAGCGATTCCAACCGCTGCACGCCTCCTCCTCGGGCTACGGCGGCATCCGTATCACGTCCACGTCGATCCGAGCGTACATGGAAGACGACGATGCACCACATCCGCGCCGCTCGTATTGGTCGGATGAGTCCAAGTCCACGGTGGACACCTACCAATATCCGTCACTTCCGCCTCCGTCTCGACAGCCTCACCAGCCGGATGAGCACCTCTATCTCGATCACCATCGCCACCAGGAGCGACATCATCAGCGCTACGAGCACCAGTACCACCATCATCACATTCCCAGGGACCTGGAGGGCGGATCCATTCAGCCACGTCACCACCATGCAGCCCCCGCTCGACTGCAGACAGCAACGTCAGCAGCTCCGATGGCCTCGGCACCGACGCTTCCGCCGGGATGGAGACCGATCGCCAACGCGTCCCAGAACATCACGTTTGAGATGCTTCGGGATCACTTCAGCAAACCGCTCAAGGACGCCGCCAACCATTTTGGGGTCTGCACGACGCTGCTAAAGAAGATCTGCCGCAAGAACGGCATCCAAAGCTGGCCGTACCGCCAAATCGTCGGCCTCCGCAAGTCCATCGCGTCCATGGAGCAGCAGGTGCAGTACTTTGATGGCGACCAGAAACGGCAGTACGCCGAACAACTCCGCAAGCTCCAGGTCAAGCTGGAGTCGTACATCCGAACCGGACAAGCTCCCTCTGATGACGCGGACTCGGAGCCCTCGGAGGATACCGAGGCCATGGTGGATCACTCCGCGTTCAGCGTCGCCCATCGATCAACGAGTCCGACGACAGAGCAAGTTTCCAGCTACTACCATCCTGGGTCGAGAGGCGACCTGCACCATTCTCGAGTGATGACGTCAACGCTGGTCGTCAACTTTGACGACGACGCGCACGAGGAGACCAAGATGGCGTCGCCAGCGATCCCAGACGCCCCTACGGCGATGGCTCAGCCCCCTTCTCGTCCGCTGCCATCAATTGCGTTCATCCTGAACCGCCCATTTCACTCGCCACCGCACTCGCAGCAACCATAATCCATAAACAGTCGTTATTTATGGATCTGTATTCGATTTTAGTGGGACGTTCCAAAAATTGCCTTTTATCACGGTGGTCGTCATGTGTCCTGCAGCGGCAGGTCAGGCGTGTCTTTGCATGGAGATGAAGCGTAGGACAATTCGATCAGCGAGGCTCTTCGATCAAACGACGCTACCGTTTCTTGACTACAACGGCAAGAAGAAGAAGAAGGGGCGGCAGGCATCGGGAAATCCCCGATCAACGGACGAGATGGCGTCGCGTCGATCGCGGAAACTGCGCTCTCAACATTACGAGTGTGCTTTGTCGAAAGGGTTAACATGGACACGGGGCTCAGGATCCATGAAGAGAGGGAGGGAGGTTAGGACGGGGTCCCAGTCGACTGTCGAGGAGGTCCGCTGCAGCCACGGTCTCCTTTTGGACCGTTGGTCTCTCTCTCTCTCTCCTGTCGATTTTTCGTTGCGATGGAGCGCATGCCCGTGGATGGATTCGGGACGCCTCGCAGCTGCGCCGAGCCAGTGGGTCACGCATCGATTCGTTTGCGCGTCAGGAAATGACGTGGCCAATTGTCAGTGAGTGGAGGCTGCTGCATGATCCCTCTCCTGGCATTCGAAATGCGAACCTCACGGAAGATCTCAAGATACCTGAGGTTGTGGTTTCGTCGATGAGACAAGCGGAACCGAGACTGTGCAGTCAGCGTCCCTGTGCCGTCGACCGATCCCTCTCACGGAGAATCTGGATTCAAGTTCCGTCTTCGCCTTCAATCCGAGTCCTCTGCATCTGACTCAGGTGCAGTCAGTCAGTCAGTCAGTCAGTCGGGGTGTTGCCAGCGTGAAACTGGGTCTCTGTGATGCCATGGGGCAGCGGCGTGGCGTCAACAACTCCCACAGGCGGTTGGGCGCTGGCGACAAGATCCGGTCATGCCGGAGGAAAGCCCATGTGGAGACTGGCCGCCTGCCTGCCTGCCTGGCCTGACAGCGTTCTGTGTCGCCAACGAAAGACACCCGTGATGCCACAACCCACGCACAAAACCGGACTGAATCACAAAACGATCGACACAAAACCAGGCCGTGCAGAAGATTGCACATCGGGCACATCCCCCGCAGTCAAGATCCATGCCAACAAAACGTCAAAACCTGGTGAGCGAAAACCTCGATGAACATCGACCTCACCGACTGCTGTCTACCTTTTTCTAGAAAGATCGATCAACTCCATGTCGTGTTTTAAAACCATATTCCGGATTTGACCAAGTCAAGAGAGTGGTCGGCGGTCCCACGACATGATGGTGCAACGCGCCGGCCTGTCGCGTGTACCAAAGACAGCTTGGGCAGTTCTGAGATGCGTGGATGACCCTCGCCCGCGGTCTTCCCTCTGCCCGCGTCTTTGGTCTGGGGTTGCCCTTGCCCGTCTGCACGCAGACGCACCTGCACGAAAAGGGTTGTTCCGGACTCAAAATCAGTCCCGAACGCCGGGCATCCACATGTTGTGGGCGCTGCTCCAGCTGGCCGTTGCTGCCAGAGACAACGACCGCGTCGAGTCGCTGCGCGGCGCCAACGCTGGCTGCACATCGGTTGACGAGAGTTTCTCCACGCGAGCAAACAGACACAGACCCCACGCCAAGCGCTGGCTCGATCGATCTTGCAGCAGCAGCAGCAGCAGCACCATCCATCCATTTATGCATCTATCCATCGGTCTCTCCCTGCGTTGCCACTCGAAAGACGCATGGCACCCACGACTGCGACTGCGACGGGTGGTCTGTCGCGCCATTGACGACGCCTCTGCGATGCGCGTGGAGCTTTCGCTCACCTTGAAGTCGCATGGCGTCCCACTCTCGGCGCACACAGCCTGACGGGGTGACTCGCCATGCGGCCACGACGACGACGACGGCATTCGCGGCTGTTTTGTCGTGGGTGCAAGCGAGTGTCCGTTGCATTTTCCTGTGCTGCTGGCCCGACACGACGCTGTTGCCAACAGGCTGCTGGTGCCTGTGGACACACATCCTGTCGGGATGAGCGAGGCTGCTTGTCACATGCCCCTGCCTCCGCCTGCAACAGACCAGCGAGGGAGTGTGCCCTCGGCCGCTCGCAGCAGCAGGCGTCCGCCGCTCTCCAGCTGCTGCGACTCGGCGATTTGAGTCACCAACCAACCAGCTCTCTCAGGCGATGCCGCCGCCTCAGCACAGGAACGAGCTCGCCAACAACAACAACAAAGAGTGCGAGTGAGGCACGCGAGCCTGCGTGGCGAGCAGAGGCGCGCCATGTGCCCAGACGTCCCCTGGCTCCCACCGGCGTCACCGTCGCCAACGCCAATGTGTGCTGCGCCAAGAGAGTGGGGCCACGGCACAAAACAGTGCTGCAGAGGCAGAAGGGTTCACGCCCATCCTGTCTCTGCAAGCGTCGAGCATCACAGCCCATCTGTTGACTCGATCTCGTCCGTTTGGCGAAAGACAGACACGACCAAACGACCCAACGGTCAGCACGTGCTGACCCCCTGTCTGTAGAGAGAGAGAGAGTGAGAGAGTGAGAGAGAGAGAGAGAGAGTTGCTGGCCACCTGCGAACCCACGGCCACGTCGCTCTCGCTTGTCGAGTCGCTCGCTCACGCAACCGCTCGCTTGATTGTCGGCCGCGCAGTTCGAAAAATCCTTTGGACACGACGAGTGCAGTGCAGCGACTGCCGGCCGCACCGCCCGCCCGCCCGCCTACTTTCCCACTGTCCGACACGACCGCGAGTGATCCCATCGGTATCATGGGCGTGCAGCCTCGCTACACCAGGACGCAGCCAGCGTCCAATGTGTCCGCCAGCATGCTCTCGTCGCCATCGTCGTCGCGAAAGCGGCGTTTCATGGACATCGTGCTGATCGCGGGTGACGACGAGCCCAACAACCAGACTCACACGGACGACCGCGACGACGGCGCCGATCTCGCGCGACGCGTCACGTTCAAGCGGTCCAAGTCGTCGGAGCACGAGCTCGAGGTGCTCTCCATTCGCTCCGTGAACACCGCCATGTCCAGTCAAGCCTCGCCACTCAGCACCAAGAGCAGTCCTCGCGGAGGAGACTCGCCGTTGTCGGGCAAGACGCGCCCCAACATGTCTGCCTCGCAGACGATCACGCTCGAGATGCTGCGGCCACACTTTGAGAAGCCGTTGGCGCACGTCGCGCAGATCTTTGGTATCTGCGTGACGCTCCTCAAGAAGATCTGCCGCAAGAACGGGCTCGCACGGTGGCCGCACCGCCAGATCATCGGTCTCCGCAAGTCCATCTCGTCCATGGAGCAGGCCATCGGCCACTTTGAGGGCGCGCGGCAGGAGTCGTACGCACAGCAACTCGAGAAGCAGCGGAAAAAGCTGGCTGCGTTGCTGGACGACCCGACCAAGATCAGCCTGCTCGGCATGGACGATGACGCATCATCAAGCGCGGTCGACTCTCTCGCAACGCACCAGGCAGCCGCTCCTCAGCCGAGCCCACTGCCCGTCGTCGAGATCGCTCGATCTCCCGAGATCTCGCACCACGCACATCAGTACGTCCCAAGACTTCCTCCTCCGCAGCTCGCTCAGCCGCTCCACCCACATCACTACGCCAGCAGCGAGTCGGCGTTCTACTCACAGCACACATACGCACAGCCGTATCAGTCATTGCCACTGCCATCGCTACGGCCAGAGCAAGGCAACGTGCTGCCCCCTTTGTCCTCGTTGCTTCGGCGTCAATATTAGAGTTTGCCCTGTTAAAATCGCTGTAATTTAGTTTAAACATGATCCATCTTGAAGCGTTTGGCGCCGCCAGACTGAAGGGTGTTGCTGCTCGGCATGTCGCAAGCCGGACTATCCGCCAGCTGTCAACGAAGCGCTTCCAGAACTGGACAACCAACACTTTTTTCAGTCCAACCCGAACGGCGTCATGGTGGCCGTTAGACTCAACATTTCCAATGCATGTTACCTGATTGAAACGCTGCTCTCGCGTCAACCTGTACACTGTACGCAGCAAAAGAGCGTGGTGCTCGCTGATGCATCCACCACAACAACGCCAATTCATCTCCTCCATGGCGTCCTCGCGACTCGCAGGAGCAGGAGGCAGGAGGCAGGAGGCAGCGTTGACGACTGCTGTCAGACACTTGGCAACGTTGCCTTCAGTATTCAGTCGGATTCGTCAGGTCGGACACCTGCATTCGTGGGCTGTTTTAAACAGCTTCGATTTTATCCATCCCACCCTTGACTTTTTTTCCTCGTCCACGTGCGAAAACGTGCTGAAACATGAAACATGTCGAATCCAACCGCAGCAGCAGGTGTTCCCATGCGGCCGTTTGTTTGATCGTCGGCGTGGTCAAGCCAGTGCCATACGCCAGCAGCCGAGAACAGCCTCATTCACTCACTCCGTCGAGCTGCTGACGTGCGCCTCCGCTCCCATCGAGAACCGAACTCGCGCGACGAAGGAAGCACGCGCGCGCGAAGAAAACGACGTCTCGCGGCGACGTGGCTGGCGTCTCTTTCTCTCGCACACTCGCCCTCGCTCCCTCGATCCCTCGCTTCCTTGCGTCCTCCATCGACGTGTTGGTTCGCGAGGTCGATCGACGTCCATTTATCATCATCCGCCCACCCCGACGGAGGGACGTGGTCGGTCTGATCCATCCGTCGGTTCATTCACTTGGAGGTTGTTATTGATCCATTGAGGGCCCCACCATGACCGACTTTTTCATCGGCATCGAGTCGCCCCACGGCAAAGACGCCAACGCTGCTGCCACCAATTCCAACTCCAATTCCAACAACTTCAACGCCAACAACAACACCAACACCAACACTACGACGGCCTCCAGTTTCCTTTCGGCGCATGGGGGCGCGCGCGACGACGCGCTCGACCAGTGCTCCATCCACCTCCCGATCCTCGGGACGCCCGTGCCCGCCGACGCCAACGGCGCGCATGGCGCCGCCGCCGCGCGCACGGGCGACGCGTCGCTCACGCAGCCGCCGATGCTCGAGCGCCGGACGTCCGACTTTCTCTACCCGCAGAAAGGCGCCCGAAGTCGGCGCCGAGGCGCGACGGCGCCGGACGACGCCAGCAGCGACATGGGGCCGCCGCTGCTTGGGCTCGAGCCTCGCGTGCCGCGTTGCTTTCTGCCGTACCCGTTCTACAACAACTCGTTCTTTGCGCGCCGACTGCTGCGCGTCTCGGCGTCGCTCACGGTCGTCATGATGCTCGGCGTCGGCGTCTACTACGGCTACCGCCCCAAGAGCCTCGTGCTGAACCCAGACTTCCCGGACGACTATGGCTTCATGCTGCGAAGCCCCGAGGAAGTGTATCTGCTCATGGCGTCCAGCTGCGAGAACATGGTCGGCTTCTCGGCACTCGTGTACCACGCGTTCCCAGCGATCATGCTGCTGGGACTACCAGGCACGGGGCTGCGGCTCTTTGAGCCGTTCAAGCGCGAGCCGCTCATCGACGCGGCCGGCAATCGACAAAAGGTCAAGCGAACGTTCATGTTCCAGTTTTGCGAGGCCATCGGCGTGTGGCTGCTTCTTTTTGCGCTGCTCGTGATGATGTACTTTTGGTACATGTTTTTCAACGGTGGCACGTTCAAGTGCGTCAAGCCCGAGGTCCACGTCTTCGCCGCTGGTGCTGTGCTTTGCTATATCGCCATCTTTGTCGTGCTCTCGTACTTTGCCCGATACCGCGAGCACATCAAGATGCAGCTCGGTGCGTTCAAAGAAAGTGATCAGACTGGTGATGTTCGCAAGCACCTTGTCGATCCTGCGACGGCAGAGCTGATGACCAAGCGCAACAAGGTGATTTCACATATCCGCAAGCGATTGTACCAAGCTGCTCGACTCGGCGATATTGGTGAACTGCGGGATGTACTCAGCTTTGCCGAAAGCCGACAGAGCGCACTGCCAGGGTTCCCAATGAAGTACTACCGCGACCCCAGTATCTTTTTGGGTGTATTTGGTCATTCACGCAAGAATCCCGTCCACGTCGCTGCGTATCATGGCAACATTGAAGCACTGGAACTTCTCCTCGGTGCGGGATTCGAGGTCAACGCTCTCGATAAGTTCAGTCGAGTGCGATTTAGCACGGGTGACTTGTTCTGGTACTTCGCTCAGTTTTTTATCTCACGCCCCGCCGTCTCTGACGAAGAAAATGCAGTTTCGGTGTTCAAGACGACACTCGTCACACCACTGCATTGCGCCGTATCGACGGGGCAGCTTGAAGCAGTTCGATGGCTTCTAGCTCATGGAGCTGAAGTGGGGTCGACAGCCAAGTCATCTTATCGCTCCGAGCGTATCCCGCCTATCTTTCTGGCTGAGACGCCCGAAGTGGTGCGCGAGCTCCTCGAGCACGGGGCGAACCATCTCGCGATCCCGGATCCCGGTTTCATGAACACATTGACAGTGTTGCAACTCGCATACTTGCGCGAGAATCACGCTGTCGCCCACGAACTCGAAGAGTGGGGTTGCGATGTAGCTTTAACTCCGATTCACGCAGCCGCTGCACGCAACGACACCGCTACCGTGCGCAAGTATATCCGCCGAGGCACGAGCGTGAACTGCCTTGGCGAGCACGGCTATTGTGGAATGAATCGACGCACACCACTTCACTGGGCTGCTGTGATTGGCGCTACAGAGACAGTTGATTTGTTGCTTGAAGCTGGTGCAGATCCAGATTTCCAAGATGCACGAGGTCGCACACCTCTCCACTGGGCCGCTCGGCTTAACCATCTTGACATTGTGCGGTCTCTTCTGGCGAAGAACGCTTCTCCGAATGTGGTTGACGAAGATCACATGACGCCAATCGTGTGCGCCGCGTTTGCGCGACGTGCTACACGCGAATTGTTCAATGAGCTTGTCACGGCAGGTGGCGATATCAACTACCAGCTGCCCACGAACGGCGACACGGCTTTTCATATTGCTGTCCGCGAGGAGAATGAAGAAGCTGCACTGTCTATCCTCGCTAGTGGCGGCAACATCATGAAGATGAATATTGAAGGCCTTCGCCCTCTCGACTGCTCAACCAACACTAAGTTGTTGTTCGAGATCAAGCGAGCTGCTGGTCATCGCGACGTCATGATCAGCTACACCCACACGCACGCCGAGTTTGCCAAGAAGCTGCGCCGTAGCCTTGAAGACGCCAACGTCACCACGTGGCTCGATCTTATGGACCCCAGTGGTATCGGAGGAGGAGCAGTGTGGCGAGAGGAGATTGCACGCGGAATCACGAATGCGGCACTCGTGGTGTGTATTCTTACTGAGGACTACGCACAGTCGGAATGGTGTCTCAAGGAACTGGCTCTGGCGAAGCAAGTAGGCACACCGATCCTCGCCGTGTCTACGGAAGGCGTGCGCTTAGGGGAAGAACTGCAGGTGTATCTGTACACTCGCCAGATTATCCCGTTTGAGCCATGTATCACGGAAACGACCCGTAACGTCGACAACCCGCGCCAGATCGAGTACCTTTACGATGACGCCAAATTCCGCTCTCAATTCCGCCTACTCCTTGACGGTGTCCGCGACGAAATCGAGAAGCGTCGAAATGCATCGATCTCCAAGAACACCGACAAGGGCGCCACGGTGGAAGCATCGATTGTTGCTAACTCCGTGGTCGGTATCTCGAAGATGTTCCAGATGTGGGATGCTCCCGACTCGCAGTTTGTGTTCATCTCTCATGGAGATCGCAACAGCAACTTTGTCACCCGTTTGTATAAGGAGCTCGGTGCCCGCAACATCGCGTACTATGGCGATAGAAACGTTGGAAACGACCAACAAGGCTTCGAGGAGCGAATTCATCGGGCGAAGGAAGCCATTCTCAAGTGCACATGTTTCGTGGTCGTGCTCTCGAAGGAGACTATGCAAAACGAACTGGTTCGTGACCAGCTCGCCTTCGCCGAAGACAAGGGCCGTCCGATCTTCCCAATTGTTCTGAACGACTTGACAATCGGAGACGACAAGCGATACTCACTGGCGCGAACTACGTTCTTCCACTTTTTGGGTGATGGGTTCGGATTCCAAGGCAGCTTCGATGCGCTATTTACGAGCTTGACACGACACTACGACATGGAGAAGCAGCAGCGCCTGCAGCAACAGGAGGAGCTGGTCCAGAATCGCCGAGTAGGCATTGGCCATGGCTCTGCTCTCGTCACCAACTCGAGCTCATCGTTCGTCAGCAACAGCTCCTTCGTCTCGTTCCTGCACAACACTGGTCCGGGCGGCGCTGACGCGGTGTCTTCGGGATCTTTCATCTCATTTGGACCCAACGATGCGGCACAGCCAGCGGTCACTCCACTCGTCTCTCAGCTCACGCCGTACGTCATCGCAGAGCACGCAGAAGGAGTCGAGGTCGTCACGCCGGAAATCCCGCCAGCCCCTCAGCGCTCTCCAGCTGACGACCACGGCGCTCTCCGTTTGTCGGCGCTTGGTCGATCGAGTCAAGCGGATCGCGGTGACTCGATTCGCAACCTCGAGTCGATCTCGTCGATGGAAAGCGAGGAGCGCAGTCGACTTGATCTCGTGCGCATGTGATGTGACAGATCCTGAATGATGCTGCATGATGATTCCTCCGCCACTCACTCTCTCACACACTCACTCACAAAGAGAAAACAAAACAACAAAGGAAAAGTGAAAAAATCATCTCAAACTATCTGAAGAAGAATACACTGCCCACGTAAGAATATAAACAAGTGTTTGCCCCATTTACTCGAATCTCATGCGTGAGTCCGCATCTTCTTGGACATCGACAACGCATCGACGTGGACGATGAGATCCTCGAGCTCAGCTTCACTTGGCGGAAGCCCCGCCAACGAGCTGGCTGCCAACTCTCGACGAGTCGGCCACACAGGGCCGCACCCCTTGTCTGCTCCCGAGTAGTAGAGCAACGTGAGGAATCCTTTCTCGGGAAAACCGCCGTCCTTCAACCACGAGAGGTTGAGTTCCCACCCTGGGATCGGCTCCTCCCGCGTCCAGCCAAAGCTCTCGTTTTGCCAGTTTTCGCCGGGCTCATCGATGGCGAGGCGCACCAGCGCCTTGGCGATCTCGCGCTCCTCGTAGATCAGCAGATGCAGCTCGTAGTAATTGTCTGGCATCAGTGGTGACCACGTGTTGAGCCAACCGAGACGATAGATCATCTGCGCTGCCTCGTGCTCGCTGAGTGCGGACAGCACTCCATTGAAGTTGTGCAAGTCGACGACACGATCAAACAAGACACAAACAGCATCCACGCGCGACTGCGCGAGCGCTGTCGGCCAAAGCGTGAGAAGCCGAACTGCTTGTTGTACGGTGATCCAGCGCGTCGCGAGAAACCACTGCAGGTTCAGCAATAGACGTCGCGCAGTGCAAGTCTCTTTCCCGTTGCGTGTGATACGGATACTACTCTCTTCCTCATCAGCGGCATTTGGTTCCGATCCAGCACCGTTTCGTGGACGTCGGCGTCCTCCACTTGAGCGAAGATCAAAGTCGTCATCACCTGCCGCATGGTCATCGGCTTGCAACTCCTCAGGCGGGGTGTCGGAGGTATTCGCAAGGCCAGCCTTGATCTCCACAACGTCATTCAAACCTTCACCAAACTTGAGGTAGTTTCGATTCGACTTGATTCGATCAAGTTCTGCGAACAACTCACGAGTGTGGGGAACAAGGGGCGGATACGGAGAGATTTTCTTCGTTGACTTGGCCTTTGTTGCCGGGCGCTTACCCGCCCCAGTGTCCTCCCTCCCTGACGCACTTGATGGAGTCGCTCGGTATGCACTCGAACCCATCACTGAACCACGACGTGGTGGCGAGCTCGGGGTTTCCTCAGTCGTTGCTGCTAGGGCATTTACAGCTCGAGAGCCCATCGCGGGCTTCATTTGCTCAAGCTGGAGCGCTTGCAGAAGCTGTGTAAAGCGCTTTTCGGAAATTGCACGGGCTGGTTGACGTCCAATTTGCACGTAGTCGAACTCGAGCGTACCAAACTTGGGCATACTGTCGAGAAACGTTGGGTCGAGTCGGAATGACTTCCCGTTAAATAGTTCGTTGCGCATTCCATGGAAGTTGGCGTGCTGACTTGTGTCTTTCATGCCCTCTTTGCGGCGAAGAAATGCTGTTCGTGTGCTGTTCTCGATGATCTTTTTCACAGTGAGCCGATCAAAATCGTTGCTGAGATCGATACGGTAGTGACCGGTTGCTAACCCAAGAATGGGTTGTAGCGCGCTGCCCATGAGATGTTGTAGTCGAACCCGCTGGCTGACTGTCAGATTCTGATCGATCAGCATGTATGCACTCTTCGGATCCACCATGTTTGGGAGGAGGATCATCACAGCTTGGGTGATCTCGAAGCAGTCAGAAACGCTGTCGAGCAGGAGTTGTGCTTCGTTTGCTCGGAAGTAGAGCCCCGATTTGCCCATCTCGAGCATTTGAGACTTACTTTTGCTGTTGCTAATGTTTGCAATCAGTCGCTCGACTCCCTCCTGCGAGTGCGCGTTATCGTGATCGGTTGACACGTGGAAGTCGACGAAATCGATAATCAACTGGCCTTCTGTCGGGATTTCCAACGGGATGTTGCGTTCGACGTCGTACACTTGGCGAGAAAAATGGTCACCTGCGAGGTTAAAACTCGCCATGAGCTCCAGAAACTCGGGAAGCTCAATAGATCCAGTGCCATCTAAATCGTATTGCGCGACGTAACGAGGGACGTCGTCATCACGGAAGTCGATACCTAACTGTCGCATGCCGCGAGCGAGTTCCGCTTGATCAATAAACCCAGACCCATCTTGATCCAACTCATGGAAGAACTCTGTCAGCGAGTCGGGGTCCAAGCGATATTCTCGTAGCACTTCGTTGTCGGCGCGTGTGTCTGTCAATATTCCAGCCGTCTTCAGTAGGCGACGCCGCGCATCCGCGCTCTCACCTTCTCTCAGCTCTGTCTTGATTGAATGTCCTTGCTTCGCTCCCGGTGGGATGTGTGTAATCGACAAGAACTTGCACCCTTGCTTCGTGTTCGCAATTCGTAAAAGTTCGAGTGCCACTGCGCGCTCATAAGGAATTGACATGTTCAGGTTGTAGTTGCCCGTGGTTTCGCTCGGGTCAAAGGCGTCAGCGTCTGACAAATCAAAGTTGCAGCCCTCCATCGAAATCTGAAGCTGGCGCTCCGAGCAAGACGCCACTGCATGCAATAGTGCACGACCTCCAGTCTGACCAAGTGGATTCCCGTCCAGGTTCACCTGAGTAATGTAATCGTTGAGTTTGAGAGCACTGGCGATTGCTTGTGCGCCCTGAGCAGGGACGTTGTTGTTGCTTAAGTTAAGCTTTTCGAGCCGCGTGTTTGACAGCAACGCTTCGCCAATCGCCTGGGCGCCTGCATTTCCAAACGCGTTATACGCGAGATTTAGTTCCCGCAGACCATTGTTGAACGCAAGCGCCTTTCCAATTTCGATTGCACCTCCGAGCCGAAGATAATTCCAGGATAAGTCCAGTGAAGTTAGTGTGCTGTTGATGCTCAGCATCGTTGCGAGTGCCTCACCACCAGTAACAATCGACGGCTGCACGACGTTGAGGTTCTCTGTGTTGCCGATCAAGTTTCGCGACAGATCAAGCAACTGCAATGATCGATTTGACTGGAGTGCCTTGGCAAATGGAGCGAGCTCTCCATCATCGATATCTGCCCTGCTTAGTCGCAGTGACTGCAATGCGCAGCCTGAAGAGCTGATGTACGCAGCGAGCGACGCGGCTGCATCACCATCCACCTTGTTCTCGGACAAATCAATGTGATACAAGTCCTTCTTCGCGACGAGCACGTCAATTATTGCCTGGATGCCGCGATCTTCGAGACGATTGTTTCGGACGTTGAGGCCTGTCACCATGGGAAGCTCCAAGAGGCAGGCAGCGAAAACCATCGCCAGCTCGTCACCGATGGACATGTGTGATACGTTGATCTCGGGAGAGAAATAGTTTCGGATGATCAGTCGAATGCATGGAGGCAGATCCTTCTCGAGACACAGCGATGAAAACTTGTGTCGTGCTGTAAACTGGCGACTGAACAGACCACGATGATCCGGTGGTGCTGCTGCCGATGGGTCGCCGCGGTCTTGAATCAAAGAGCTGCTGCTGTCGTGTGGCAACGACAGGGGCACGACCGCTGCAGGCGTGGCCGATCGACTTCCGAGTAGTTCGCGTTCGTCTTTTTCCCGTTGCTGTTGGTCCTCGAGAAACTCGGTCAACGGCGTCGTGATGAGGTACTTCTGAGCCGCGAGCTTCCGGAAGATCGCAAAACACTCTGCTTTCGCCTCTGTGCCAAAGTACTTGGCCTTGGCCTCGCTGGTCATAGCGAGCGCTCGCTGTGTGCCTTGTCGGTGACGTGGGATGTTTCCTTGCTCATCAAAGAACATGGTCTCCGACATCACGACCGGGGGAGCAGGCAACGAAAGCTTGCTCAGTCGGAGGAACTTGTCTGCAGGCGTCTCTCTGTCGCTGCGTTTGGTCCGAGCGAGAAACGGGAGGCTTCGCTTGAGCTCCTTGTCGATCTCCCAGAGCTTGTTGAGGCGCGAGATGTCCCAGACATCCTGCTCGTCGTCAGGTAGAATGATGGTCGGTTCAACTGAAGCAACAGCGGCGGGAGATGCAGTGGTGCTCGTGGATGCAGACGCGAGACTGTGTGGAGGCGATGATGAGGCCGACAGCCGCGACGACGAGCTGCGCTTGGGAGCGATCGAGCGCGTGGAGCTCTTGGGGGATGACGCAGTCGACGTCGTCATGACGGACGACGAACGCGGCGCTGCTCCGCGCTCAGCCGCATGTGGTGAAAATGGGTGGGAGAAAGGTCTTAAGAAAGATGACCATCACTCCTGGGTCGACAGCAACTTGCCGCAGTCAAAAATGCGCTTTGTATTAGAAGCTCAATCAAATAGGCGCCTTTTTACTTGTGCTTTTTTGTTGACGGTAAAAAGCGCTTTTTAAATAATCTAGGTGAGCAAAAACGGATTTGGCTGTGATTTGACATCTGGAAGCTCTGCGATTTTATCCCAAGCTGGCTTCTTGCGAAGAGAGTGTCAGGACGAGTGACAGCGGTTGGCTGCCTCCAACAGCAGATGCCGCCCTATGGTCCATGGAGAGGCTGCCTCTGTGACGCTTCGATGCTCCCCGCTCAACAGCACCGACCATCGAATCATCTCACACAGTCGTCTGCCTGCCTGCCGAGCAAGGCAACGCCCGCGCTCGTCCTCACTGCGTGTTGCCTGTTGCAGCGGACCCACACCCGAGCTCCGTTCACCCACCGTCTCCAACTCACCTACCAAATTACAGGGTTGGGTTGTGGGCTGGCTGGACTGGGCTGTGAAGAGATCTGGCCTGTCTGTGTGGGTGTCGCGGCAGCGGGGCACAAACGCGCTTTTCAGTCCGTGGGCACGGAGAGGGTCAATCAGTCGGTCAGTCCGCCAGTCTGTCTGTCTGGTCTATCCAGCGAGAACGAAGGAAAGACCGCTCGTCGCTCCATCCAGTCTTCAGGAACGTCGTGCGCTGTCCCTCTCCATTCGGCGCCGCTCCACTCCAGTACTCGTCCGCGAGCGCCAGCACCAGCCCACGCTGACGACGCCCCTCGCTTAGACTCTCGGTATGTCCGCCGCTCTCTCCGGCTCTTGTGGTCGCGCGCTCCCTCTCCCGCTCGTGTTCTCATTCCTCTTGTTCCATTGCGCCATTGTCGTGGCATCGCGCTTCTACCAGGTGGTCTCGGCGTTACTGTTCAGCGCGTCCGTTGGCCGGTTAGACTCCGCAGTGACCGCCGCCTCCACGCACGACGACGACGACGACGCCTTGCGCTCGCGTCTATTCTCAGTAGCGCGTTGTCGTGTCCGCGGAACACTCTCCGCGCGCGAGATCGTTCTCCCCTCGGTGCACACTTAGACCGGACCACCTCGGTCTATCGGTAGCAAAAACGGCGCTCGACGACGAACCGCTAGCCTCTCTCTCGAGTGACCAGCTCCGTCGCTCCGTCTCCGCCGAGTCCGCTTCCTCCTCCGCCAGCTCCGTCGAAGGCCGTCCTCGACGCCGCTCCTCGCTGCAGTACTTCGGGCTGCAGCTCCAGCCGCGGCTCTCGGCGCTCCACGCACCCCAGCACCCACCCCAGCCCCACACGACGGCGCCCGAGGCAGCGACGCTGGCCACCGCCACCATGCACGACGACTCGGAGCACCGCCGCATCTCGGATGAGCTCAGCGCCACCGCCAGCGCCACCGCGGTCACGGACACGGACGCCGACTGCCTGCCTGCGCTGGCACCCGAGGACCTCGAGCTCGACGTCTCGCCGACCAGCGACGAGATTGGAGCCCCTGCGGCCGAGCTCGCGCGCAGTCTGCCGGACCTTGTCGACCATCTCAAGCGCCTGCGAGTCGAGATGGAGCGTTGCCAGCGAATCTACGACGTGCTCTCCAAGATTCCTAGTGACGACCTCCGAGCTTCGGCATCCATGGGTGTCGATGAGCGACAAAGCATGTACACGCCGTACAACCGCAGCTCGGTCAGTGAGTACGTGGCGTCAGGTGACAGCGCCGACCTCGATGCCTCGTACTCGAGCAAGTACCGAGGCAGCGGTCGCGATCCCTACGCTGACAACCTGTCGGGCTCCCATGGTGAAGACTCGGACTCGGGTGCGCCCAACTTTGGGCCGCCCGTGACGATTCGCAGCACGTCGGCCATTCGCCGCTCGATGCAGCAGCAACGAGCTCCTCCGCGGAACTCGAGCATGAACCGCATGCCGTCGGCACCACGTACGATCAGCGACTACACTGTGATGTGGGTCAGCGGTGAGTGCGGTATCTCACTGCGCAACTTCTCGGCCAACAAAATCGGCGCGCAGATCGCTGTGCTGCAGCAGGCGGACGGCGTCACGACTGGGATCTCCAACTGTCGCCTCGGTGATCAGCTTGTGACGGTCAATGATGACCGCGTGGAGGACATGCGCTTCCGAGACATTGTTCAAAAGCTCAAGACGACGCGACGACCGATCACGCTTGGGTTCCGAACAAACCAGAACGTGCAGACGTCACCACGAGCTACCGGGCGATTGGCAGCGCTCCAGCGCGCGAGTATGCGCTCCAGCTCGGCGCGCGGCTTCTTCCCGCCCGAGGACGACATGCGGGGCACCGAGACGAGCGACAAGTACGACCTCCCAGTCGATCGCACGACGCAGTCCTCGATCCGATCGTCCACGTCCACGATTTCGGACGAGATCGAGGTCTGGTGCAAGGAGCAGGAGGAGATGCACAGCGATATCATCGTGCTGCTCACGGAGACGGTCATGCGCTGCGAGAAGCTCCAGCAGGAGAATCTCGATCAGCTGCAGAACCTGATGCAGTTGGCGCCCCAGGCATCGCCTACTGCAGCCTCCAGCGAGTCATCTCTGGCGCCGGTGGCGTCGCCGGCCGATGCCAAGCTTCGATCATTAGCGCAGGAGCGTGGCTCCGGCTTCTGGGAGTCGGGGACGACCGTCAGCACGAGCTCTGCGTAAGTTATTGTTGCAAGACGGCACAGAGGCAAGGCAGAAGAAGACGAACGAACAAACGCGTAAGGCATGAGACCAAGATTGATTGCTTGTCGGCTGAACGCCAGCAAGCGAGCCAGAAGACTTGGCGTAGAGGTAGCTGGCAAGTGTTGTAGTCCCCGTGCAGCCACTGTCGATGTAGTATTGGATGATCCATATTCCATAATGCGAAACAAGAGAAGAAAAACAATGTCCGTGGTACGGTACAGGACTGTACACACGTGCGTGCGTTTCGGTCGCACGCGGGGAATCTTTTGTCACTCCCGCGCCATCCTCTTACGGGCATCCTGCGTCTCTGCGCTGCGCAGTGCACACGATGTCCATGGATGGCAAGAGACACACTGTACCTATCTCTTGCCGACAGGACCGCTCAGACAAGCACGAGCATCACGCATCCTTGCAATGCGTTGAGTGCGTCGAGGCACCACGTCAGCGCAGTCGACGCGTGAGCGTGGAAGAAAGCCAGACAGGCGAACTCGCTCGCGGAGGCGGTGCAGCATTTGTCAGTCTGTCAGTCACTTCGCTTGTCAATGCCTTTGCAAAAGTGACCTTGTGCCAGGATGAGAAGGATTGACGCAGCGGCAGCTGGCGAGCAGCTACACAACACTGTGATTGGTCCACACTCGTATCTGCTGCGTTTCATTGGCCAAAACCGTGTTCAAAGGTGCTGAACAGCCACAACCCAGCTGGTTGCCAGCAACGCCAGCGTTTCCGTCCTTCATCGCGTGTTGCATGGGAGCTATGACAACTCTCCTAAGACCGTCGCCGCTGGATGCGTGAGGCCCACTGGTAGGCGGCCAGCTGGGGGCAAGATCGATCTTTACATGCGATCAGTCTCCGTTCTGCCCGCTCGCGACCGTGCGCGCCGTCGCCTTTGCGGGCCTCGCTGGCGAGCAGCTCGTCATATCTCAAGTCTACGGCCGATTCTTGAATCGCTTCTCCCATGAGTCGCGCGGTGCGTCGACGTCGCGCCGGCTCGACGCTCACCGTCGCGGCGGTGCTTGTGATCGCGGCTATGGCTGTGGCCGTGGTCGCCGCGGCGCCCGACGAGGCGCTGTGCCGGCGATCGACGTGTCTCGCCGATGGCGAGAAGCCCTGTGACCGTGCCAAGAACGACTGTCCGCCATGCATGTACGCGATTCCAGGCAGCTACTCCTGCTATAACAAGATCGGAAACGCGTGTCCGTTCCCTGATACGCTCGCTGTCTGCTGTACGTCTCGTAATGTGTCCTCGAAGCCACTGAGCAACGTTTACTAACGACAGTCGTGTCTCTAGCTGACATACCCGCTGCAGCCGGCACGGTAGCCCCGCCAAACACCCCTGCTCCGGCGACGAGCAAGCCGCCGGCTCCACCTCGGCCGACGCAGTCGGAGCCTGTGACCCCCTCCTCACCACCCTCACCAACCCCGACGACACCTCCTCCGTCCTCGACACCGCCTCTCGACAAAGAGACCAAGACTCCCAACCGGACTGATGACTCGCCGGCTACCCAGACTCCGCTTCCCACTGCGGCACCCACAACGACAGCGACACCAGTACCTTCGCCAACTCCGTCGACGACGCAGCCGCAGGACGCTCTGTCCACCGACACCAAGACAAGTGGTGGCCGTGACTCCGCAGTCGTCACCATGACCATCGTCGTCGCTGCCCTGCTTGGTGTCCTGGTCATGATGCTGTTTGTGTCGCGGCGGCTGCGCTCTCGACGCGACGAGGAGCTGAACGACCTGGAGTTCAAGACGCCGCAGGGCGACCCGTCGCCCGGACATGCCACGGAGTCGTTTGGCTCGGCGCGACGCGGACGACAAAGCAACCGCACACTGTCTGAGCGCATCAACTTCTCCACACTGGAAGGCAGTCCGTGCAACATGAGCAGCCACCCGACGCACGGACTTGACCAAAGCGTCATGAGTAACGTGTCCGAGGCCACGTCGTCCTCAGCCATATCCGTATCCAGCAAGAACGTGGCGAACGATCTCCACGTCGCGAGCACGGGACTGTTGATGTCCAGGGCTCGCGGACTGGACTCGTCGTTGATTCGGCACAAGTACCCGGAGCTCGCGGGCAGCTACGTCAGCGTGGCGGCCAGCAGCGAGCGCAGCGAGGACTTTGACATCGTCGATCCTGGCGCCATCGCGCCGAACGAGCGCCGCAACACCGAGACGCTCGTGGCAGATGGACGCTTCCGCCAGCTCTCGATCACGAGCCTGAAGACGGATTACACCGCGTCCGAGACCACGACGACCGACTCGGAGACCGACTGGTGTATGTATCTCATGGAGGAGCAAGAAGTGTGAATGGAAGTGACTGTGGATGATCGTTGTGGATGTACGAGAGAAGTACCGTAACGTAACGTAACCTATGGAGAGTTGAGTAAAAGTGTTTTTTTCGTGGAGGCGATGTGTCAACCATGGCGTTGTGGCTGTCGGTTGACGGAAGGTGACGAGTTGAAGAAAGAAAGTCGATACCTTCGTGCGACCGTCAGCTGCACTTGAGGCAAAGAACAAGGAAATCTTGACGAGAGGACAAACGAAACGAAGAAGCTCGTTCGGGTCTGGCGGTCGGTCTGGTTGTCTAATCGACCGCGGATTATCCCCTCGTACCGTTCGACATCCATCGAGTCTAACTTGCACCCTCCGCTGCGCGAGTGCTGTTGCCATGAAGAAGCTGGTGATCAAACCGTATCGCCAGATCGGCATGGACGTGGCGCGTGCCCACGAGATCTGGGAGTCGCTGCGTTGCGCCATCGGCGAGATCTTCTCTCATAACGCCAGTCAGCTGTCTTTCGAAGAGCTGTACCGGTAAGTCCAGGATATGCCTACGGCTATCGCGAGTGCTTTTCTTTTCCTTTTTCGATCTAACTGGCTTGGATGCAGCAATTCGTACAATCTCGTGCTGTACAAGCATGGCGACTTGCTGTACAACGGCGTTCTCGGTGTGATCACGGAGCGCTTGGAGGCGACTGCTACAACAGTGGCCTGTGTGCCGGACGACGCGCTGCTCGTGGCGGTGAACCAGGCGTGGACCGACTTCCAGGTGATCCTCACGATGGTGCGCGACATCCTCATGTACATGGACCGCACGTACGTGCAGCAGAAGCGCAAGCACCGCGTGTACGACAGCGGGCTGTACCTCTTTCGCGATGTGGTCGTGCGCCACGTGCAGATCCGCGACCGCCTGCGCCGCCTGCTGCTGCGCAGCATCGATCTCGAGCGCCGCGGTGAGTGGATAGACCGCGGTCTAATCAAGAATGTTCTCCGCATGTACGTTGAGCTCGGAGTTTGTTCCACGAGCGTCTACGACGAGGACTTTGAGCGCCCTTTTCTCGCGGAGACGCTCGAGTTCTACCGCCTCGAAGCACAGCAATGGCTCGACCAGAACACGTGCCCCGAGTACCTCGTGCAGGCCGAGCGCCGGCTACAGGAGGAAGCGCAGCGCGTGACGCACTATCTGCACGCCGCCACGGAGCCCAAGCTCAAGACGCTCGTGGAGACGCAGCTCATCAAGCAGCACGCAGTGGCGCTCGTCGACATGGAGCTCTCGGGCTGCGTCGTGCTGTTTCGCGACGACAAGCGCGATGCGCTGCGCCGCATGTACCGCCTGTTCCGACGCGTGCCGAGCACGTTGCACGCGATGAGCGACTGCGTGCTGGCATCCATTAAAGCGGCGGGAGAGGAGCTCGTGCAGGGACAAAGCAATCCTGATACGGCCACCGACGCGGCGACGTTTGTGGAGAAGCTGTTGGCACTACGCGAACGCTTTGTGACGTTTTTGACCGAGTGCTTCGCTGATGACCCGCAGTTCTACAAGAGTATCAAGACGGGCTTCGAGACGTTTATGAATGTGAACACGGTGTGTGCCGGCTACCTCGCGCAGTATCTCGACGAGCTGCTGCGATCAAAGACCCGATTTGAGGAAGAGCTTGAGTCGCGGGTGACACAAGTGATCGCGCTCTTTAGATACCTGCAGGACAAGGATGTCTTTGAAGAGTTCTACAAAGTGCTGCTCGCAAAGCGATTGTTGAACGCTCGCGGCACATCAGATGAAGCTGAGAAAGTCGTCATTGCCAAGCTTAAAGCTGAGTGCGGGTACCAGTTTACCTCCAAGCTGGAGGGAATGTTCAAGGACATTAGTATCTCCAAGGATCTCATGGAGCTATACCGCAAGTTCCTCACAAGTGCGCGAGCAAGTGCTTCGGGAGACACCCACCCGATGATCAAGATGGAGTCGCCATCCTCGGAGCTTGTGGTCGATCCAAGCGGAGCTAATGCGGCTGTTCCATTGAGCGTGCAGGTCCTGACGAGCGGCTTCTGGCCAACAGAGACCCCAGCGACCTGCACATTACCCCCTGCGATGACGCAGCTCGTGCGATCGTTTGAGATGTTCTACGTTGCTCGACATAATGGACGAAAGCTGGCGTGGATGACAAACATGGGAACGGTCGATCTGCGCGCGACATTTTTCGGCGAGACAGGCAACACCAAGCAACGCCACGAGCTCAATGTCTCGTCGTATCAAGCCGTGATTCTGCTACTCTTCAACCTGCGCTCTAGCTGGAGCTACAAGGACATCGAACAACATACCGGTATCGACAAACACGATCTCAAGCGCCATCTCATCTCCTTGTGCACACCCAAGTACCGAATCCTCAGCAAGTCGTCCAAGGGAAAGCGTATCGACGAAGAGGAAGATGTATTCACCGTGTTTGATGGCTACAAGTCCAAGTTGTTCCGTGTCCGAATCCCACTTGTGTCACAAAAGGAATCATCGCTGCTACCGATGACCATTGGCAGTGGAGGTAGTGGCATGAGCAACTCAGCTGATGTGCTGCCTCCCACGGTCGCAGAAGACCGAAAGCATCTAGGTACGTTTTGTTGATGAGACGACAACTTCTTTTGCTGGCGACTGACGAGAACAATGTGCAGTCGAGGCCGCCATTGTCCGCATCATGAAGACGCGCAAGCAGATGCAGCACAACAACCTGATTTCTGAGGTGACGAAGCAGATGAGCGGGCGCTTTACGCCGACGCCTCAACTGATCAAGCTCCGCATCGAGAGCCTGATTGAGCGCGAGTATCTGCAACGCAGCCCCATGGACCGACGTGTCTACAATTATTTGGCGTGAGGTCAGAACAACGTGAGACAAACAAATGCACGGATGAGTATTTCGTGGATGATTCATCATACTTCTTGATCGTTTTTAGTCTTCGCTTGCTGTACCCAATACTACTTGTGATTTAGCGTCATCGCGTGTACTTGATCGCATCTACAGATTTGGTGTCGTCCTCAGACCGACATTCGAGCATGCTCACGGAGGCGTTGGAGTTGGACATGATGGATGACATGCGGCCACGACGAGACACGAAGGAGCCTTGCAGAAGCTGGTGACGCCGCGCCGACGACAACGCCAGGCCATCCTCGATGTCGAGAGCGTCCGCGTCGTCATAGGTCGCGTCGCTCACAGCTCGAGTGAGTTCTGGGTAGAAGTCATCGTCGTCGTCATCATCGACGTCTCCAACGTCTGACCGGTCTTCATCGTCATCCGGATCGTTCATGTGGCGCATGAGTGACGTGAAGTTGCCCATCATCGACTGATGTAGACTGAGATCTGTGGTCAGCGGTCGCGAGGATGACACCGGCGGTGACGTCGAGCTGCCTCCAGACCCTGAGCGGCCTTGGCGTCCAGATTGAGCGCTCAGCGTGGAGAGATTGTGAGTCGGTAGTCGTACGGACAGCGGTGGCTCCATCCAACTGCTCTGTGTACTATGAGCACTTTGTCCACTGCCTTGACGACGTCTCTGCCCCTCGAAGTGCGAGCTGTCATCATCTTCATACTCCATCAAGGAGCCGAGTCGGTCGTAGCTGAATGTCTTCGGGAGGCGAGAGCTCGTCGTTGTCGCTGTTGGTGTCGTCGGTTGTGGTGTGGCCGTCGCATTTTCTTCGGGTTCGACCGAGATTCCAAACATCTCCTCACGCAATGCAGCCAGTACTTGGTTCACAGACCGATCGAAGCCAATCATGTCGCCAGACGAGAAAAAGTGGAAGAACGGGCTCCGCGAGAGGCTGTACTGCAGATCAAGGCTAAACTCCAGTCGGTTGACGACGACAGGAACGATCCGCTTGCCTTTGTCTTCAGCGAATGCGAGCTGATCCTTCACGAGCTGACTGCGAACCGTCTTGTCTGAGAGAATCAAGACAAACGCTGAGCACTTGAGAATCGCCTCCTTGGCTTCGTGGATTCTTGCCAGCATATCTTGCTGATCATCGTTTTCCACGGGGGTCACAGCACTCTGCGTTGATCCTGACGACGATGGAGGATCTCGTGGCGATGGCATCAGCAGGTCATCCATCTTCAGCGGTGACGACGAGATGCCGTCATGGGACCGATGGCGGCGATCCACAAAGCAATGCAGGCCGCCGTCACGGCAGAGCGCAGCACAAAGCCGCTTGACAAAGCGGCTGTGGTGGTCCCCGTGACAAATGAACACAAAGCATTCACCTTCCGCTGTCATTTGCTTCACCTCTTGCACCGTCTCGAGAATACTGCCGTTCATGTGAGACGCACGATAGTGACTGTGTTGGCTTGGCTGATCCTGCTGTTGTTGTGTTTGGTGAACGTAGTAACCATTCGCATCGAGAATGATGCTGTTGCTGAGGTCATCAGGAAACTGGCCATGTGTGCTGCTCGTAGAACTCAGAGTCGAGTCGTTACCGTGGCGCCGACGCAGATTCCATCGGTTCATCGCCGCCTGCGCCGTGAGTGACTTGGGTCGTGCTTGTTGCCGCAGTATCGCAGTACCGGCACCACGATCGCTATCAAGAATGTTTTGCTCATGCATCAACATCACAGGAGTGCGCTCGTCGAATGGTTGCATCGGGTTGGTGAGATGGAGGTGCGAGTTCGGCCGAGATGTGAGAGCAGATCCCGTCCGACCGTGAAGCGCACGGCTCGCTGCCGATAAGTGCGAGCCATTATAGCCCGCCAGCATGGAGCCACCCATTCCTGAAGTGTCAAATGCCGTCGGAGTCGTGGTCGTCAACACTGTCGTCATGCTGCTTGCAAGACGGTGCAGGTTCTTGCGCACGACCTCTTCTTTGCGCTTCTCAATCTCGTCACGTAGCCCATCGAGCAGCAGCTGAAGCTGTCGCTTGTACGCAATTTCGTCATACGTATAGCAGATCTCCTTCTCGGTCACGTGATCGATCGACGTGATGGCATCTTCAAATGGCACGATCTGACGGGTGTACAAATACACCTGCAGCTCCTCTGAGATATGTGCATGCTCAGTTGAGATGGCCATGATTGGAGTGCCGACCTGTTTTGCCAACGCGAGCTCCTTCATGCACCACTGCGACTGCGCATAGTCGTCTGTCAAAATGCACATCACGACGGCAGCATTTGTGACGCCGCGAGCGATCTCTTCACGCCACACAGCACCACCACCGATACCACTCGGATCCATAACATCCAGCCACGTCGTGATGTTGGCGTCCTCAAGACTCTTGCGAAGCTTCAGCGCAAACTCCTTGTGCGAGTGCGTATAGCTGATCATGACGTCTCGGTTACCGGCAGCACGCTTGATCTCGAACTGTAGGCGCGTCGAGGTCGTACAGTCGATCGGGCGCAGTCCATCATGATTCATCCGCATAATGTCTCCACCAACACTCAGCAACGCGACCGCCGTTTGTTGATCATCAAGCTTCACAGCGATATGCAACGCCGTATCGCCAGTCGCCGGAAGCTGGTGATTGATGTTGGCGCCACGGCTGACCAGAGCCTTGAACATCTCCGGTGTCGTCCCACCAGCACATGCGGCACAAAGCAGTGGAGTCATTCCACCTTCGTCCACGATATTGGGATCCGCGCCGTGCTGCAACAGAATCTTGACAACTTCGACCCGATTGACTCGCGCCGCCCAATGCAACGGAGTTCGTCCACGTGCGTCAGCGAAATTGGGGTTCGCGTTGGCATCCAGCAGCATCTCGACCGCTTGGATCGCACCATTCACAGCCGCCCAATGCAGCGGCGTCCGCTTGTTCAAGCCTACGTATCCGAGTTCACCCAGACAGTCAGGATTCACACGGCGTCGCAGGTAATGGCGAATGCGACTCGTGTTGTTCATCGCAGCGGCCGTGTGCAGCGGGGTCAGCGCGACGTCTCCTCCCCAGTTTTCGAGCACCTGCGCGACAGCGTAGTTGCCGCGAAGATACGCAAGTTGAAGCACCGTGATTGTGTTCATGTGACCAGGGTCTGGAATCACGAGCTGGTTCGCGCCGGCTGTCAGTAACTGCTTGACAATTTCCGGATGGTCGGCGACGAAGATGGCTGGCAAGCGCGCTTCCGCCCGTTGTGACGATCGCGAGCACAGGTTGACGTCTGCTCCGTGTTCGATGAGCCACCGAACCGCATCAACGCGGCCCGTGCAGACCGCACAATGCAGCGGGGTGACGAGTGTCGACTTGAACATTGAACCCGCGCCGTACGCATCCTCGGTCGAGACGACTGGTTGCCTGAAGAAGTAGCGGGCAAGGTTCCAAAAGATGTCGCCGGTCGAGATCCGCACACGCGAGACCTTGTCGAACGAGTTGATCTCGAAGTTGGCGCGGTACAACAGCTCCATGGCCGCGATGTTGCCGTGATAGGCAGCGACATGCAGCGGGTTCTTCTTGGAGAAACTCACCCACCAGACAATCGATGCATCAGGGTACATCTCTCGCGCGAAGCCGTCGCCGAGATGGCGCCGCGCGATCTTGAGCGTCTTGTGCAACAGCCGCAGATCACCGAGCTGGGCGCCACGAAACAGGCGCTTGCGGACGAACGCGATGACCTGCTTTCTAGGTGGAGCAGGCGGAGCCGCTGTACTCGCCGCGACTTCAATTGGGGCCCCTTCTTTTTGGTCCACTGGAGGCGGCTGATGTTGTGCAAGCGCGTCTCGCTGCTGTTCGGCACGGCGGCGGCGGCGCTGCATCTTGGCACGAAGCACATGAGCCTTGAGTCCTCCGGTTTGATCACCCTCGGAGAACGCACCCAACTGCATCTTGAGGTGTTCTCGGAACCGTGTAAAGTATCTGGCTTGCAAATACATGAGTGCGTACACCACGACCGCTCCGAGTCCAAAGGCGATGGCGCTTGGGTTGCCAGGGCAGTCAAAGAGCTTGGTCACGACAGCGTAATAAAGCGTGAGCATCGTGAGCACGCCGAGGTAGACGAAGAGCAGCACCGCGGTCATCTCGCAGCACTGCAGAAAGATGGTGCGCTTGACCTTGCGCAGGCGGCCGCCTTTGCTCACACGGCGCTCGCGCTTGAACGGCTCGAAGCAACGCACGCCCGATGCCGGGAGCCCGAGCACGATGACAGCCGGGAACAGGTAGTAGATGAGCGACGCCAGCGAGATCGTGATCGTGCAGCCGTCGTCGCTCGTGAACACGGCGGTCAGCGGCGACTTGACGAACAGCGCGTTCGTGCGTCCGTCGGCGTCCAGCGAGCCGCCGCCGCCGCTGCCGTGTGCGTGTTCGTCTCGCCGCCACGCGAAGAAGCAACCGATCGCCACGAGATCCAGCACCACGATGAGCTGCATGAGCCGCAGCAGGCGAATCGCAAAGTACGAGTTGCTCTGGAACGCGCTGTGGTGGAAACGAGCCTGTGGACCGTAGTGCGGACTGTCCGCATCCACAGCGTCCACTGCGGCTGCGGCCGCGGACGATCCGCCGTGCAGCGGGCCCTGTGACCGATGCAGTGGACGCGAGGACGCGCGGCTCTCGAGGATGGCTTGTCCGGATAATGCGAACTCGTAAAACGCGGCTGCGGACCGTGTGGACGCCGTCGCGTCCACACCTCCGATCGCCTGATCGCCGACCGATACGTCGGCGTCGTAGTGGCGATCACGACGAGGATGCACTGATGGGAACGCGAGCTGGAGATCGCTTGTGCTCATGTGGACGGTGTCGTTGGTGCCGCGGAGGTCATCCGTGGTCCACTTGTGGCTTCCGGGTGGCGTCGGCGCGCCGTGCGTCTCATCGTCATCGTCGTGAAGCAGCAGTCGCTGCGTGTTGTGGTCGAGCGCCGCCTCGACTGCGTCCACAGAGACCTCGCTCTCGAGCGTATCCTGCTTCTGGAGATCCGGCGCCCTTCGTCGGTGGTAGTGTGGATGGCCAGTATTGTTGTTCGCGGGCGAGGTCAGCCTCGAGTACTCGCCCTGGATCGAGTCCATCGTGGGCCGAGTCGGCTGCCGTGTATCCGCGACTGAGGACGATTGCGGACGAGGACCAAGTGTTAGTCAAGAAGCACAAAGATTACAGGTCGAAAGCGCGGTCCAAGTCCGGGACGGGAACACGCGCAGTGCGTCCGCGGTTCAAGCCGTGCGGCGTGCCTGGCAGGCGCGAATCAGTAGTGTGTGATTGGGCGAGCAGGCAGGAAGTTAGACCCAGGTCAGTTCCAGCACGGGCGGCACTGCTGCGTTGACTGACCTCGGCTTGACCACAAGCCGCCTGCTGCTGCTGCTGATGGAAGGTCGAGCCGATTGTGTGTGCACAGACGCGGCCATCTGGTGTTACGGCAGGTGTCGAGCCACGCGGTTGCCCAAAATACACCGCTTTTCAGCCAATCCGAGTGCTGCACACGGCACTTGGGTTGAGCCGCCGCTGCCGTCGCAATGATCGCCAGAACGATGATTCATCGTTCGCGAGCAACGGCTCGCGCGGTGTGGAGCGATCCAATCGCAGCGCATGCGCCCCGTTTGCTCGAGGAACGCGCCGCCGTGTGAGGAAGCGAGAAGGAATCGCTGTGTGGACGGCGTCTGCATTGGGGTGATCGCTTCAAGCGTTTCAGGCGCCTAAGAAATCGCCAAGTGTCGCGTGCTGTCGCCTTCCGCCAATTGGCAGAAGAAAGCGCGAAACGCCATCTCATTGAACAGGTGCATGCGAGACCGCAAGGGAGGATAGACGCCTTCTTCTCGTACAGTACTGTACGGTGCGATTCCGAGGAGACCATTGAACGCCCAGACGCAGCGTAATCAATACGCTACAGTACCATTCGTACTCGCGTGAAGTGGCGCATTGTCCCAGCATGGATCGCTGGGAAGAATCACAGCACAGCTTGCGATCCGATCCAGTCGATCGATCACGCAGCCATCTTGATGCTGCACAGGACGCCTCGGGAGAGCAGTTGCGACCAAGAGTGCAAACAACCAGGTTAGACCAACAACGTCCGGTTGGATCTGCATTTCTCAGTGTGTCGCGCCGTTCTGTGTGACACACATGGTATCCTCCATGGCCGTGTGTGAACCCAAGCCACGCTATCCACAGTGTGGACCATCTTCATCCACACCGAGACCTCCAGGGTCGCTGCGGCGGAAGGAAGCCGTCCGCTAGATGCTCTTCTCCTTGGCGCCGTGCGGCTGGTTATGGCCATGGGGCTGCGGGGAGTGGAGCTCGTGGGCGCCGTCGGGGTCGTCGACGTCGTCCAGCGTCACACCGAGATGCACGTCGGGCGCGATCTGGAAGATGGCGTAGAGCACCGAGAAGAACGTGCGCAAAATGACGGCCGACGCGCACAGGATGATGCCGTAGATGACGTACACGTCGACGAGGAACGTCTTGTACAGCGGCTGCACGTTGCGTGCTGGCAGCACATGGGCGACCCCAAACTCGACGGCGGACGCCACCTGGTCGGCCGCGCGAGCAGCTCCACCGCCAGTCTTGAGCAGTTCGCCGACGTAGAAAGAGTTGGTGGCGAATGATGGCTTGGTCAGCAGGTGGAACGCAGCGTCGCGCACACGTGATTCCGAGAATGTGCTGGCCTGGAGCATTTGTCCAGCACCCACACGAACGACTGCATTGACGTGCTCCCACTGGTTACATACCAAACAGTCCTGAACGTGAGTAGTTTGCTCGGGCAGGGCATGCCTAATGGATCACCATTCACATACCTGTTCGGCAGAGAAGGGCAGTCCCAGAATGGGGACTCCGATCCGAAGTGCGTTGTGAATCGAGTGCACGTTGCCAGGCGTGATTAGCAGCGCCACGGGGGCGCTTGCCAGGACAAGCGACTCGTCCACATCCTCTGAGAGAAAGAAGACGGACGAGTGGGTGCGGGACCGCAGGTCGAAAGCCGCTTGCTCTTGAAGCTTGATGCGCCAAATCAAGCGAGCTCCAATCTCCTCCAACCCATTCATCTGGAGAACAGCGCCAATTTGTCAGTACGCTGAATAGTTTGGCAGTTGCAAATTAGCCACGTACCAGATTTGAAACCATGTCCGGAGTCAACGGCGTGTCGGCTGGAAAACTGATGAAAATGAGAGCGCGGTTGAGCAGGTCGCTCGAGAGCCACCGTTCAAACATATCGGGAAGCTCCTTGGACGAGTCAGCGTGGCTGTCGAGCATGCCGATCATCTGGAACTGCGGCGCAATCGGCCGAGCCTCGTCTAGCCCAAAGATGGAGTTGACGAGGACAAGCTGTTGGCCAAACAGATCCTCCTTGGTTTGAATCGCTGGCAGTCCGTGTTCGCGGCGCACGGTGTTGATATCCTTGAACACTTGAACCATCGAAAGGCGGAAACGCAGCCGATGCAAACCGTTCAGACATCTCTCCAGCACGCTTGCAGTCTGAGGAGCACAGCGATTAACTTCATGACACTAAGCACGGCGTGGGAATGCAAGGGATGACGTACGTGCATGGTGTAATTGGAGAAAGGGGCGGGGATATGCGCGGGCGGTGAGTCGATGTCCATCAGCATAGACGGACTGTTCACGACGTAAGGCAGCTGCAGCGCATGGCACGCGTCAAACCCTGCAAACGTGTACCGATCGATGACTACGAGATCCGGTCGATCGTCCTCAAAGTCGTCCATGAGGGCGCTGAACATTGGGCGTTGGAATGACGCATAGTAGCGAAGCGTTGCAGCGTAGCTCTCGTACACGCCGATTGTTTCTAGCTCGCTGAACTCTTGGTACGTCCCTCGTCCTTTCCCAGCGATGTTACCGAGCGAGATGAACTCGAGCTGATCGAGGTCGCTCACCCACTGTCGGCAATTCTATCATTTTTGCAGCCACAACACCGTCAGTATAATAGTGCGCCAACTACAGGCGATCACAGCCACGGCATCACCTCGGGAAGCGCGAAGCCGACACGGTAGCCACGATGCAGCAGTTCCTCCGCGAGGCTTTTTAGAGGTAACACTTTGTCGAGCACGGGAATGCTCACGAGCACGATGTACCACTCGCTTGTCATCACGGTCGGAAACGGAATCGAGTCTGCGACGGCCTCAGCGGTGGCCACCGTCGCTTGACTCACGGTGAGTAGCAGTAGTCCGACCATGAACAACAGCGCACTGGCAGCGCCACTACATCTCCAAGTTGCTCGAGCTGTTCGGGTCGGCGGATCGGAAGATGGCGTTGACACACGCAGTCGACTGTTGCAGCCGTTCGGTTGCGTGCGTGAGTCGCGCGCAACGTCAACTCCAGCGCCACTGCGCGACAGCAGGGGCGACGGCGATGTAGGTTCCTGTGGCTTCTCGCAGGACAGCACGCATGGCGAGAGTCGAACATAGCGCACTCGCATCGAGGCTGACGATGTCGCTGCGGACGGAGCCGATGGCGAGGGCTGTGAGGCGGGCGCGGGCGCGGGCTGGACGTCGACGCGCTTGCCGCGGCGCCAGCGAGACTTGCTCTTCTTGCACCAGGACAACGTCTGGGGCGTGGACATGATACGAAGCCCCTCGCGGATCTGCAGGCTCCACATGCGCAGGCTCAGCAGGAGCAGCACGATCCAGAGCGCGACAGCCATGTGCAGCACGACTGTGGGCCACGCCAGTGCGTCCACGAGCACCTCGAACGGCGCGAGCGTGAGCAGCGTCTCCATGCGAGCGATCGGTTTGTCGGAGCTTGTCGTAGAAAATGATGAAAGCGAGAGATGCAAATGCTGTTCCCACACGCGTCGATATTGCAGCGAGCTGAGCCGAGAACAAAGCGTAGGATGGACGGATATCCAGACCCTGGACTAACCAACGGTTGGTGCTTCTCTCCGGAATAGGATCGGTAAGACCCGGTCGCCGTGGAGAGAAACAGATAGACCGCAAGGCACACTGCGCAGACAGCGGAAGCGCGGATGTCCTTGCGTCGCCGGCGGCCTTCACCGACTGCAGCGCTCGTGGGTCGGGCGAGCACTGAGGTTACGCGGCGGAAGGTGTGGGGCGCGCTCGCTGCAACAGCCCCTTGCTCGACAACAACACTACCGATGAACGGAAACCACCGCTTGGTTCGTAAAGCGAGGGTCTTCACCTGCCGCTCCCAAAAAAACTGTTTTTGGGGGGGGTTGTAAAAATGCGCTTTGTTTGGTGCTGTCAGCTCATGGCCATTTCTCGACACGAAGAGCGCAGCAGCAACATGAGCGACGCCACGAATGACGTGAGTCTCGAGGAGCTTCAGCAGCGCCTCGTGACGTTCACCGAGCAGCTCGAGAGCATTCATGAGCTGCTGCAGTCGGATCCAGAGAATGCCGAGTTCCTCAACATCGCACAGGACCTCGTGGAGGTCATCCGCCTCACGAAAGAGATGGTGGGGGCGCCCAACGATCGATCGATCCCTGTGTAATGTGGTGGCAGCGTCTCTGACAATGTGGAATGGACGTACATACCAGATCGATCTCAAGCTCAATGCAAACGAGAAGAATGATGTGGCTGGACAGCACGCACGGAAGCGCGCGGCGGTAGAGCACGATACGAGAGAAGCTCGCGATTTAGAGGCCAAGACCGCGGAACCACCTGCACTTGGTACGAAGGAAATGGAGCGCACAATCCCATGCACGAGCCGAGCACATTCACTAACTCCTGTTATGCTTTCCTATGCGGCAGCGTTTTCTCCAGGGACGACGTGTGAGGCGCAGTCAAACGGCACGTGGTACCCAGCGTTTATCGAGTCCATCACGGCACGCAACACGTACAACGTCCACTACCTCGGCTTTGGCAACAAGGACGAGCTGTCCGAGACATCGCTGCGGGCGATTGAGCACTCGCCTGAGCAGTTACCACCACGCAGCGACGTCGTCGTTGGGTATCCGTGCGTCGCCAAGTACTACGTGGACAGTCAGTGGTATACGGCCACGGTGACGGCGATCACGGCATACGGAGTTCAGGTGCTTTTCGATGGCTACGGCAACACGGAAGAGGTGCCATTCGAATATCTGCGTGTGCGTTCATCTGCTGACGTCGCCACGACCGCTGCAGCACCATCTACCACGACAGCGACTCTCGAGTCGAACAAACCCGCAAAGGCGGCGGTCACTGGTCTGAAGCCGCTGGAGGCAGTGCTGGCCAAGCCCATCAAGGTCCCAGAGAACCTGCAGATTCTGCCGACAGACTCGGAGGCCGAGAGGGAGCGCAAGCGCAAGCGTCTCAAGCACATCCAGAAGCTGAACAAGCAGAAAGAAGCCGAGAACGAGCGCACGATCAAGCAGCACGACTGGAAGTCGTTCCAGCACAAGGCCATGAAGAAGGGCGTGCGCGGTAGCGGCGTTCTGTCCAAGCGAGGCAGCATGTTTGCGTCGCCCGACACGGTGCAGGGTCGCGTCGGCGTCGTCGGTAGCGGACAAGGTATGACTGCGTTTGATGATGTGAGAAAAAAGGTCAAGCGTGGGCACCCGACGTCCTCGACGCCGCCCGTGCCGTTCCGAGATTAAGCCATTGAACCGCGTCATGCTTGATGGGGCAAGACGGCACACGACAGGTCAGTGGCTCGTTCAATTTCATGCGTCATATTGATGCTTTATACTGGAGATAGTTCACTTGTTTTGTTTCCGTTTTTCCATGCGCGTACTCACTCTCACGTGCCAAGACTACACGCGAGTCCTCAGACGGCGTCGTGCCCGAAGTATCCGTGACCATGTGAGGAAGCCTCAATGCGGTGGACGGGAGCGCTGCCTTCACTGACGCTGCGACCAATTGGCTCAAGGCGAATGCTTGTCGCCGTCGGCGTCAGCGTTAACCTCTCGACAGGCGAGATGTGGGGGGATTGTGACGGGGTATTCGTTGAGGATGCTGTCCCGCGGGGGCTGTTGGGTGCGGTGACGTGCCCCGAGTTCATACTCCACCCGTGGCCACTGCTAGCGCCAGGCGGATGCCTAGACGGCGCCAGGATTGGGATCGTTGGTGGTAACTGCGTTGGCGAACCACCCGGCGAAGGTCCGCGTGCGTGAGAGCTTCGTGACGCGCCGGAGCGCACTGAAGTCGGCGATGATCCTGGAGACGGCAGCACGACGTCGATGCCGAAGCTGAATCGCGACTCGTCGTCACTGTCTTCCGCACCGCTGCCGCTGCCGCCATGGCCACCAGCACGTCGCCGCCGTCGACTCTGGCGATGCACCGATTGCGGAGTGCTGGATTCCGACACGTGGTGCAGCAGTTGCTGGTGCTGCTGCTCTCGGATGGTCGCCTCCGTCGACTGCTGCAGGTACACAATCAACCGCTCCATGCTTTGCTCGAAGCCGAGAGACACATTGAAATGCTGCACGACACTGCGAGAAAACGTGTATCGCTTCGCGAGGTCGATGGTCTGCAGAGAGAGCAGCAGCGGAACGATTTGCTTGCCGCGGTCCTCTGCGAAGGCCAGTTGGTCCGCGAGAATGTCACACTTGGCCGTGAGTGGCGACAGCACAACGATGACGGCGATACAATCAAGGATCGCGTCCTTCGCGGCGAGCTGCCGCGCCTGCGCTGTGACCGTGACGTTCTCGCCGCCCGAACTGTAGCCGTCGTCTCCAGCACCTTGCTCCTCCTTTCCATCGTGTTCGTGTCGCGTTGCATTACTGCTGTGGGGTTGCCCCGAATGCACGGGCGACGGCAACGCCGTGACCTCGTGGAAGCGTCGGCTTTTGCTTCGGCAATACTGAACCGCGGGAATCGACTGGTCGACGACGCAGCGGATGCCGCTCTTCATGAGCGCCGTCTTGAGCCGCAGGCAAAACTTCATGTGGTAGTCGCCGTGCGCGATGTAGATGTACGGCTCTGGTGCGGCCGACGCGGCCGCGTCACCCGATGCAGAGATGAACGACGACGCTGACGTCAAGCGATTGTGCCGGTCGTGTGCGCCGGCGGCGGCATGCGACGACCAGGGACCACTACGCGTGGTGTTGTGCTCGCCGTCGCTGGCGCAATGCGCGTCATCATCATCGTCGTCGTCCTCATGGTCGTCGCTGTCATCACGGCAAATAGTCGAGACATCCTTCCCGCGTCGTCCCAGCGATCCTTGCTTGGTCAGGAGCGGCTGCCGCTTTTGGCGCTGCAGTCGACGCACGCGGTGCTCCTCAATCTGATCATGGATGCCGTCGAGAAGCAGACGCATGGACGTTCGGAACGAGTCTTCGTCGTACTCGTGGCGAACGACCACCCTCGGCTTCTGCACGATCGGCTCGGTCGGCTCGCCGTCCTCAGTCAGCAGCATCGCCCCCTGCTCCTCTGCGATATCGCGAGGGTCCTGTACCAGCATGTGCTCGTCGTCTTCGCCGCCTTCCATCGCGTGCGCGCTGCGTCGATGCTTCCCGCCGTCGCTGTCCTCGTTCGGGTCATCAAAGACCTCCACGGTTCGCTCGACAAACGCTGAACGAAAATCGACGATCTGTCGCGTCCAAAGATACACCTGTAGCTCCTCCGTCATCGTCATGTCCTCGCACTGGATCGCGACGATCGGAACGTTGTGCATCTTGGCGAACGCGAGCTCCTTCATGCACCACTGCGACATCGGGTAGTCGCGTGTCAAGACCGCGAGCACGAGCGCACTCGAGCGGATGCCCTGCGCGATCTCTTGGCGCCACACCGAGCCTCCTGTGATGCCGCTGGGATCCATCGAGTCAATCCACGTCGTCACGTGCGCGGCCTCCAACGCGTCGCGGACCTTGCGCGCCAACGAGCGATGCGAGTGGCAGTAGCTAATCATCACGTCGCGGTGCCCCGCTTCCTTCTTGGTCGCGTACCGCAGCGTCGGCGACGACGTGCAGTCCATCGCACGCTGCCCCAAAAAGTTCATCGCCGTCAGACTGATGCCCGCGCGCACGAGCAGGATCGCAGTCGCCTCGTTGTTCTTCCGCAGCGCGACGTGCAACGCCGTATCGCCGTTCACCTCACGCGTCGCGTGGATGTTGACGCCGTGCTTCTGCAGCTGATCGAGGATCTCGGCGTCGATGGTTCTCGCGGCGGCACTCGTGCCTTGATGATACTCGACTACGCCACACGGACGCTCGTGCTGTGCGTCCTGCCGCGCTCGGTTGCGCTCGCGTTCTCCGCCGTAAGACAGCGCCGAGCTGGTGGAGCTTGGGCTGGAACACGTACCTGCCGCACAGATACAGAGCAACGGGTCGCCCATGCCATCGCGGACGTTTGGGTCGGCGCCAAAGCGAAGCAGAACCTCGACTGCCCTCACGCGGTTCAGGACGCACGCCCACACCAACGGGGTGCGCCCAAAGGCATCACGCGCGTCGACCTCGGCGCCAAAGCGAAGCAGCAGCTTGAGCGTCTTGGTTTGGCCTCGGATCGCTGCCCAATGCAGCGGCGTTCGTTGGTAGTAGCCCGTCACTTTCTCTCCCACCGAGTTGGGACTAGCGCCGTGCTCCAGATAGAATCGCACCTCGTGCTTGAAGCCCCTCGAGCTCGCGTCATGTAGCGGTGTCAACGCCACATCGCCGCCGTATTTCTCCATCTCGCGGGCGACGGCATGGTTTCCCACGAGCCGCGCGACCTCGAACGCTGTCAGGAAGTACCCATTGCCGGGAACGAACAGCGGGTTCGCGTCAGCGTCCAGCAGCAGCCGCGTGCACTCGCGATTGATCGCCCAGAACAACGGAGGCGTCGCAAACTTGTGGTGCGACGAGTATGCTGCGAGGTTGGCGTCCGCGCCGTACCGCAGCAGCAGCAGCACCATGTCCGTGTTGCCCATCGAGACCGCCACGTGAAGCGGAGACAGCAGCGTTGAGCACAGCAGCCCGACTGGGCCAAAGAGCAGACGCGTCTTGTGGCGCGCATAGTTGGAGTTCCGCAGCATCGGGATGATCTCAAAGAAAAACCGATAGATCCACGAGACATTGAGCTGCAGTACCTCCATCTTCTCGAGCTGGTTGAGATCAAAGAGCCCACCTGACAGCAGCTCCTGCACGACCTCGGGATGGTCAAACGTCACGGCGACGTGCAGCGGGTTGCGCTGGCACCGCGAGAAGCGCCGCGCCGACTGGAACTTGCCTCCGAACGAGAGCCACCACGCGAGACCTTCGTTGTCGGGATCATACCATCGCTGCGCAAAGTCGGGTCCATCCAACGCGATCGCGGCCTCGAGGTGCGTGCGCACCGCGTCGAGATCGCCGTATTTCGCGGCTCGGTACAGCCGCGTCTTGATAGTGTGGATCTGCTTGGCTCGCTTGGACGCGAAGACACCGCCGATCGGCCGAAACGACGACTCGATGTACTCGAAGCGCGCGATGCCAGGCACACACCCGCGCTGGTAGAACAAGTGCTCGTGCATGCGGTGGAAGAGAATGATCTGGCGCCAGCGCAGCACGTACGAGATCGCACCAACGACCTGCGCGACCAGAAACACGAGGAACAGCGACCACGGCAGCTCGGCCGAGCACCGTGCACCGACCGACCAAATGTCATCGCCGTGCGACGACCTGTCGAGGTCCTTGCCCACCTTGCCGGGCAACAGCACGGCCAGCAAGACGTACAACAGGTACGGGATCTGGAGAATCACGAGCACCTCACACAGCGTGAAGAGGTACGTCTTGCGAAGCTTCGGCTGGTCTTCGTCGTGGATCACGGCGCCATCCGCGGCAGTCGCGACCGTTGGCTGCGTGATCACTGGTGGCAACACGACCTCTTCTGTATCGGGGACGACCTCCACTTCCTCGTCAGCCTTTGCCATGGGCACGTCCGCTGCCGCCGAAGCAGGCGTCGACTCGGGCGAGTGGTCGATCGCCGCTGTGGTCGATGGGGCCTTGCTGCGACGCACGCGGCGGTGGATAAACACAGGCTGCACGCGCTGGAACAGCTTGCACATGGAAAGATTGAACGCGGGCACACAGAGCAGCACGTTGCCGATGAGTGAGAACGCGAAGAAGTCGAGAAAGTTGCTCGAGAAGCTTTGGCACTCGAGCTGTTGGTGCCGAGAAAGCAACGAACCAAGCAGCCCTTCGTTGATGACGAGCCGCAGCAGAAACAACACGACGATGAGCGTCGTGTTGGAGATCATCGCGGCACACAGGTACGTGTTGCTGTCGCGCTTGAGTCCTGGCAGCAGGTGCGACACAAAGCGCCGCAGTTGCACGTACAGCCACCACGTGCGGCGCGCGCGAAGACGACCCTGCGCGTCGATGTAATAGTGCGACGACGGGCAGTCATTCGTCGCAGGTCGTCCAGCAGCTCCACACGCCGCGGCGTGGGGACGGTCAGCGCCGAGGCGCTGGCGCTTGCGGCGGATGACGCCCATCGACGGCGTCTGACGGCGATCCAGGCTGTGATGATCACCGTTGTGGCCATCGTCCTCGTCGTCGTCCTCCTCCTCCTCATCGTCGTCGTCGTGGTCGGAGCCGTGGTCGTTGGACGTCGTGGAGCCCACGCTGCCGTTCGTGTGCTGACTCGCCGAGCTCACGAGCCGCTGCATGCGGAACCGCGCGGACGCCGACGCGTGGCGCCGCGACGGCGACAGCGCGCTGGCGGCCTGTTGCTGCCGCTGCCGGTTCACAAACTCGGCGACGCGCGCGGCGGCCTGCGCGATGGCGCGTGGCGAGTCGTCCACGGCGACATAGTTGCCGCCGCTATCGCTCTGCACGTCGTCGTCGTGGACGCGGCGCCGCTGCTGCGTGGTGGACGCGTCCGCGCGCCGCTGCTGCGAGTCGGACAGCGTGCGCCGCAGCGCCGTCGCGGTCGCGTCGCGATGTCGCGTCGATGTCGCTGAGGAACCCGAGAGCTCCTGCTGCGAGCGAGAGAGCTCATCGTCCAATGCGACGTCCAGAGCGACGGCGTGTGGATGCGGATGATCGCCTGTGGACGCGGCTGTGGATGCGGTCCGCGCGGACGGCGTCGGTGGACGCTGCGAGGCGGCCGCGTGTGGCCGGCGGGGCGACGCGGGGGACTCCCCGTGGGGCATGGTGGACTAAATCGTCGGCGGCGGCGTCCGCAGCTCTCGGATGTGGGCTGTGGCCGCGGCGCGTGCGCGAGTCTTCTTTCTTCGCTGTTTGGTCTGCAGTGCAATTATCAATTGTTGGCGTCCACAGTCAATACATCCAACCAGCATAGACCAAGCGAAATGTGACTCTCGGGCTGTCTGTCTGTCTGGTTTGGTTTGATCGTTTCGTTGGCAAGGAAGGGGTTAGGGCGGTCACCAGATTGGTCAAAAGCGACCCGACGACCTGACGAACTGGACCGCAGCGTGTGTGACTAAGTACGATTGAATCCAAATCTCCACTCTCCAGTCAACGTGAAAAATCAGGATAAGATCGTTGGGCAGAAGAATATGAACCAAACCAACACTCGCTTTGAGGTTCTTCATCTCATTCGTTCCGTCCCCCCAGCCTTCATCAGCAAATTGGGAATCATGGGGTTGTTCGTTTTGGAAGATATCGACGTCCATGTTGTTCCGTCCGTTTCTTCTGGAGATGGATTGCTGCAAAGGTGGGAGTCACACGCCAGTGGTGGCGTGCGGTGAGGCTGTTCTCGGTTTGGGATCAACGGCTTCATCATGGGGGCACATGGCGAAGATACATTCTGCAGTAGTGGAGATTCTATGTAGGATACTTTCGCCATCTTTATAGTTTACATGACTGCTGAGACTCTACTCAATATTTACTGAACATGCAGCTTACACTTTCATGTTGGAGGGCGAAGACTGCCAGCGACCGTGTCCTCGTGCACCTGGCATAGCTGTCCTCTTCGCACCGATTTGGTGCAACCAGGCACGACACAGCGCTTGCCGCCGCCGTGCGAGATGCAAAAGCCGTTCCCGCGGTCCTTCTTCTCGCAGCCGTCGGTCTGACACTTGCGGATGCCGCCGTGGACGTAGCACCGACCCTTGCGCTGTTGGCCACGCGTGCAGCCCGGAAACTCACATCGTTTGCCTCCGCCGTGTGCCCGACAAAAGCCACCGCCTTGTGAGCTCCGCGTGCAGCCCCCCGGCCCTGCGTACTGACATCGCGCACCACCTCCATGCGCTTTGCAGCGACTGTTCGATTGCGCCCGTCGTTCGCATCCTGGCTCGACGCACTTCTTGCCTCGATTGTTGTTTTTGCTGCTGTCTTGGAGATCAGTTGGGACCGGAGGCTGGCTTGACTGGACCAGAGGCGAGAGAGCGGCTGGAGTTGGCTCGATTTTCACATGAATCGGCGGCGGATTGGAGGCGCCGAGCGACACAGCAAGTGCTGCAGCCATCGACGTCACCGGCTGCGTGCTGGATTTCGCTGGCTGACGCGCCTTGGAGCGCTTGCTCGAGATGTTTCTGGTCAATCCGACTTGATTTGGGGCTGGAGGCGTCAGCATGGGGGTCGGATACCAAGGAGCCTGAGCTGGCGTGGCGATCGTGGCTGGCGCAACGTGACGATCGACACACTTTGCTGGGGCAGATGCAGACACACCATGGGATCGGTGGGACGGTGCGGTTCCGACCGCTAGCATGACGTGGTTGATGTTGTTGGGAGGCAGTCGGTGGAGTCCGCCGGACGGATTGTTGCTCCAAACTGCGTTCTGCAGCGCTTGAATCGCCGAGATAGAGCTCACAGGAGGAGGTAGCGGAGAAGGTGCTGGCGCTGGTTGGATCGTGCTGAGAGGCTGCACTGGCATAAGCGAGTCGGAATAAAGGCTGTTGCGGGGCGTTCGATGCGGGTCGTGCCTTCGGCGGGAGACCTCTGGTGTGCTGTACTCCTTTGAGTAGACGGGGAGAGGCGAGAAGATGCCTGGGGACTGCACGAGCTCAAGAAGGCCATCGTGATGTGGCGATATCAGTGGCCCTGCTTCAGGCTCGAGGCCTTTCGCATACTGAAGAGGCTCCAGCTCTGCTGCGCTGGATAGCAGTTCCGAGTCCACGCCGAAATGATCGGGCATGCTCAAAGGCTCATCAAAGTTGTGCGAGTTCATGAGCTGGTGGAAGGCTTCATCTTCATCATGCGTGGCGCCCAGACTCACTCTAAACGGCGACAGGGGGTCACTGTCACTTGGCGTACCCCACATCTTAAGCTTGGGCGACGGCTGTGCCGTGGAAACCACGAGAGAAGGGGACCTTGGATCAAACGTTGGAGACGGCTGTGGCGTGGAGCGAAGCTCGGGCGTGAACAAGGACTCGACGAACGCTACCTCGTCCATTCTCCAGCGCGAGGAGCGCGCGATACAGGTGCTGAGACGCCCTTACAACGTCGGTAGCAATCCTGCTCGATGCATATCAGACACAGAGATACAGCGCAACGTGAGCAAGCACTGTTACTGCATCCCAAGCGATCCATGCGTGGCGGTGTGGGGGACGGAAGGTGCGCACACGAAACGACGCGGTGGAACGCCGGTGAAGTCCGACTCCTGAACCGACACGTGAGAAGATGGATGCCTTACCCGGTTTGTTTCACGCGCTCTGTGCGCACTGCTCTCTCGATTGGTCAGCGGCCGTGCACCGCTGCAGATTTGCAGATCTCGTGTTGGAGAGAGCGAGCGATGCGATACGATGCGATGGAGCGATCACGCGCGAGGGATCCCGCGGAGACGTTTGCTTGCGAGTCGATTGATGAGCAACGATGGCGTCGCGTTGTGCAGCTGGTTCGGCGATTCGGAGCCCGCACTCGGCGACGCGTGAGTGCAGGTCACGACCCTCGGAGCCGCAGCTGCATGAACCAGAACAACCGCCGCTAAAGACTGTGGATTGACGGACGTTTGTTTGTTTCTTTGCCTCGCACAGACGCTGATGTTTTTGCTGTGTCTGTCTGACGAGTGCGTCGTCGGCACCCCAGCAGACGGCTGCAGATGGCGGGGCGTCCACATTCATCTGGGCGACATGCAGACACGCAGGACGGTTGGCGCTTCTCGTCATGCGCCACACAAACTTTCCACAGAGGCCGGTCGTCTGCACTGATCGGCTCCAGCCATCTGCTTTCGGCTCGCTCCAGCAGCTGAGGGATGGCTCCAGAAAGCGAAGCCATGTCAACAGCTGAGCCTGAGGACGCGCGGCCTCAGATCTGAGACGGTAATCACGACGATGGATGGATGAGCCCTCGCGCTCGGCTCTGCGCCGAGACTTGTGGTGTCCCATGTGGTCTCCTGGTCAGGCGCGTCCACCGCATGCGGTTGGCATCCATTCAGACACAGACAGGTTGCTCGTCGTCGGGTCACGCATGCACGTGGCGACATCTCAGCGGACGTGAGAGCCATCGCTGCTGCCACGCCATTCACCCACCAACACGCACGCTCGACATGACGTGGTTGCCATTCAGTTCGCACGAACATGCACTAAACAGCCGAGTTGCTTCTGGTATGGCAACGTCTCCATGCGCCAGTGCGGCAAGAGCCTCCGCCTCCGCCTCAGCCTCGTTGAAACTGACCAACCTTACAAAGCTTGGTCGGAGCTGATTACCACCAAGGCACTCTACAGATGGCCAAATGGCGCCTCGACCCGGACAGAAATGCATCCGCGAGGAGCTGCACACTTCATGAGATCGATGGCCGAACGGCGGCATCATGCTTCGAGCCAGCCAACAAGGTTTCTGAGATGACCTTGTCGCCAAATGCTCGGCGGCCACTATTACGTACGGCCCTCTTCCAACTCCTGCCGTCGTGTTGGCGAGCGGGGGACACGAGGAGATCGGAGATGAGGGTCATGAACAAAACCCAGTTGTTTCGCGCTGGCACTGTCACAGGCCGTGGCTACTGACACGACGGCAGATGTCCGCCGCCTCGGCGTCATTGTTCCCACCGCATGGTGCTTCAGTTCAGACGTGACTGAACAAGTGTTCTCCGATGGCCGGAGCGCCGAGCAGCCTCAAGCCCCGAGCCTGCGAGCATCATGGTCGTGACCCCGCGTGCATCAAGCGCGAGCGCTTGCTGGCCGAGAAAGTCAGATGCCTTCTCCGACTCCGACTGGAATCGTCGTGAGCTTGATGAACTCGTGGAACACAGATGGACGATGTCAGCGTCCACCAGCGCCAGCACGTGTTGCCCGCGCCAGTGTGACCCTCGACTGCAAAGCCGCTGCGATCTCGCCGCGCGGTGCACACGCGACGATCTTCTCGGGGGTGTCAGCGTCGCGATTTATCGCATTTGTCGTGGCTTTCCATCCATCCGAAACGCGGAGCAACAAAGCAACGCAACACACAACACAAACGCGCTGCTTTGCTCTGCACCCTGGCAACCACCACGTCGCAACTCATCGATCGGACGCACAAAGTGCAGGTTGTCCATGTTGAAGGGCCAGCAGAAAAGCCCGACGTGCAGGAACAGTGGAGGCGTAAAGACTGGGCCACGATAATCAAGTCGGCCGGCTGCTGAGCAGCACCGCATCCCGTCGACCACACAACAAGGGGTTTTGGTGCTGCCCTGGCTGCCCCCGTGAACAGGCACGAGCCACTCCGCCCACCGAACATGGCTGCTGTTCCATCACAGACCCGCGCGCATGTCTCTGATTCTGTTCTCTCAGATAAACGCTGCTGGTGGGGGGAACGTGCTGGTGGCATGAGGCCACGCAAATCAAGATGTGATCGGTGTCGAGCTGTTGGTAATCGCGCTGAGGCTTCACGCGGAACTGGCATCATGCCACGCGAAGCTCAACGAACAGGGGCAGCCGAAATATCCGCTGCTGACATGGCCTCGCTCCGCGCGGTTGGCGCTCCAGGGCGGTGGACGACTTGGGCGTCGTGATGGCATGTCGTCGCGTGGAAAGCACGGCGAAAAATCTAGGAACTCTGCTTCGTCTATTGTACTGTACGATGTCAGCCTTCATGGCAGCGTGCCCCAACGAGTTCGTGCCGACTTGGCCTTGTGCTGCGTCGGCTTTTGCTGCGGCTACCATTGCGCAAACTCTTCTTTTGTCAAATGTGCGTGTTGAAGCTTGTGGCTCTGTGGTCCCACCTTGTGCACAACCCCTCGAGAGTTGGACCGGCCAAAACGACAGCGACCCCAACGGACGCGCGTGCCAAAAGGTCGCACCAAGGACCAGCAGCCCACCATGCCCCCTCATCAACCGTCTTGTGGCCCTCAAATCAGAGCGAGAATCTGGGAGGGAAGCGATAGATAGCGCTATGGGTTCAGTCCGCGTAATACACACAGACAAACCAAAACGGCTTGTCATGAGCGGGCGACAGGAACTCATTTCTCTGGATTCAGCAGCCAGTCCGCTACACGCACACACCAGACAGATTGCGCTGGATCCTCCCACGGAGGTGGCCGCCGCCTGATGCGGATTGCTCGACATGGCACGCGGCCCCGAGCAATCCGCCGGCATGAGCAATCGGGATCCAGATCCAGATCCAGACCCATGCGTACGTACATACATGCACCTCCCCACTTGTGCGACACGTGACGGTCACTTGTGTGCGGCTCGCATTCGCCGCCGACGGCGACGGTTCTGTTCCCACCGCGCGCGCAGCTTTTACGGTCCCATGCCGATCTTCGCTGCCTCGTTCTCCGCCGTGCCGTGCACTGCTGAACTGTTGTTCTGTCCACCTACGCATCGTTCTTTCTTTATCCGCGCTTTGCGAGTGTTCAAAAAACAGGTTCCCCCGTCTCCACGCGGAGCGATGATCAGGGGTTTCGCCATGATTTGCATGTTGCGAGAATCGACCTGTTGAGCCAGATTGGCGAACGGAAACCAACGCAGCAGGTCGGTGGGTGGGCCGGCTGTCTGTCTGTCTGTCTGTCGGGCTGTTGTGTGTCGTGTCGGAGCAAAACGCAAAACGCAAAAACGCAAGACCCAGGAATCGCCACCGCCATTCTCAGTTTTGCTCTCGACACGAGAAGAACAAAGTGGTCAGTCGGTCGTCTCTCCCGCACGTTCGCCGACTCGTTGGATCCAGCGCCTGCTGTTTTCCAACTCCATCTGGATCCGGCCGCTCTCCGTCTTTTCATCTCGTCCAGTTGGTGTGTTGGGCTGCCGCTGTTGCCACGTCGCGCCAACAGCCAACCGCAGCGCCAACGTAACGACCCGCTCGCGTTCATTTCCCAACAGCTCCGCTGTCCCGCACCCGCGCTCCTACGGCCCGACGCCTCCGTTCGTCGCCGTCCCTCACGCTGCCTCGCCAGCGTATCTCGCTATCTATCACACCCCTCGACGCCTGTCGATAACATGCCGTCGCTCGTGCACCCGGACTCGCCCGTGGATTCAACCATGTTCCCCGCTGTCTACGCGACCAAGACGGAGCTCAAGATCTCGGCCGACGTCAAGTCGGTCACCGTCGTCGACAAGGACAGCAAACCCGAGAGCATCGTATACGACTCGGAGATCGAGCCGTTCGAGTACAACCCCGACACCAACGGTGCGCTGTTTCTCGAGGCGGTCGACTCGCTGAGCTCGGTGTTTGGCGACGCGGATCTCATCAACTCGATCATGACCAGTCTCGAGAGTGAACAAGCCGCTCAGCTGCAAGCCCAACAGCAGCAGCAGTCGACGACGGCGCCTGCGCGCGTGACAATCCTCCCATCGACCTCGGCGCCGATCCTGGCGATGCCGACGACGACAGCGACCTTCACGTGCATTCGCAAGCCTGGTACATTCCTCAACAAGGATGGTCGGTGGATCAAGGGCAAGCCGTGCCGCATCGGCAACTGCGATAAGCGTGCGCAGTCCAACGGCCTCTGCAAAGGCCACGGCGGCGGCGCTCGCTGCAGTGTCGACGGCTGCTCGAAGAGCTCACAGGGCGGCGGCCTTTGCCGAGCTCATGGCGGTGGCAAGCGCTGCATGCATGAAGGATGTGAGAAGGGCACGCAACGCAACGGCTTCTGCTATCTGCATGGGCGTGTACGATCGTGCAGCGTCGAGGGCTGCGAGCGCAAGGACCGCGGCAACGGCAAGTGCTTTGCGCACGGCGGAGGCCGTCGGTGCCAGGCTCCGTACTGCCTTACTACCATCCGCAAGGGCACCTACTGCGACAAGCACGCGTCGCTCAAGCCGCTGTGACGTCTCCTCGATCGCTGTGTTGTCAGTCGCTTTAGGTTCCCCCAATGGATGTACACTAGATTCCTCTCCTGTGCCGGAATATCAATCAAATCAAATCAATTCGCCTCCTCCTCCTCCTCGATCTACGTGTCGCGCCTTCGCTCGTCGCATGTTGTGCAATCCAGCGCAGTGACCAGCACCCTCGTCACGGCGGCTGCGTTTACTATGTGCGCCTGTCGTCCATCATTGCGATCCCATGCCTCCACATCTGCCCGCGCTGTTCGTGGCGACATGGACTCCCGTCAAACGGGGCCGCGCCAGTCACTGGCTGACAGCCAGCCAGCGACACTCGGCCATTCAGTCAGTCACTCACTCGGTCAGTCTGTCTGTCTGTCGGTCAGTCAAGATGACTGGAGCTGTCAGCCTTTCCTGGTCGTTTGACGTTGAATGTTTACGAGCTGAAGCTCCACCTTGTCGTCCTTCTCGCCAATCCCAGCAGTCATCACTCCCGTTTGATCGACCGGTGGAGATGCTCAGGTCGCCCGCATCCATCACATGGCTACATCGTCCGCCAACGTTGATTCAACTGGCACATCCAAGACGTCTGCCCTTTACTCCCACGGCGCCGCCAGGTCGCACGTTTTGGCTCGCCCCTTTCTTTCCGTTGATAGCGTTCGGATCTCATGTCTCGACTGGCGTCATCGTAAGCAAGCAAATGCCGTTCGATCGAGAGCTGGAGCGCGACAGCCGCCGGGCATTTCGCGTGGTCATGCGCGAGATGAACAGCTCGATTCGCTTTGACACGCGAGTGATTGCTAGCACTGTCGACCACTGGATGACCTGAGTACCATACAGTGCTGACTAATGACTGTATCTATCGTTCAAATCGATCGGTCTGTGTCTCCGTTGTAGACCCGAGGAGCTTCAGGTGCTGCGCGTGAACTTCTCAGCGGCCCGATCGCGCGCGCTGCTCGGACTCGTTGCTGGCGGCGCAGCCGGCGGCCTCGGTGCGTCTCCCTCCTCTCCTCTCCTTTCCTCTCCGTGAGGTACGGAGTCTTCATGTCGCTGTCTGCTTGCAATAGGCTGGCGCCTCGGCGTCGGCGTGCGCCTGACGCCCGCTGCGACGGCGTGTACGTGGCCGTCGTTTTGGATGGATCGATCGATGGGATCTCTCACTGACGTGACCGCTATGGCGCAGGGGGTGCACTCGCTGGCATGGCCGTGGGCATGGCGTCCATCCGCCAGCAACTCTTCCTCGACCTGCTCAGTCTTCCCGAGAGAGTTTCGCCCTTCGCCCACACTGCGCAACTCATGTCGTTTGCTCTTGTCGTCTTGTGACTCGGGCGTGGATGCTTGGAGTCAGTGACTGGTGGATGCATGGATGGCCAGACTCCAAGACGAGCTGCCTCCCAACAGCGTGCTGTGGACGGAGCTGCGACGCCGTCGACGCGAGCGCTTTCCATCGATCGGCGGCAGGTGGGGAGGAGTGGCGCCATGATTCATTCACTCGAATAGAACGCACGTTGAGCTGACGCCGTCGTGCGCAGATACGAGTGGGAGGAGGAGGACTCGGCCGTGTGGACCGAGAGGGAGGCAGAGCCAGCGTCATGGTCGCATGCAGTCGACGAGGCGTGGGTGTATGGAACGGGGAACACGGGACGACCGCCTCGTTTGGAAGAGAACGGCGCTGCAGAATCGGACGCCTCGGCGCCTGCGAGCGGGCGCGAGTAGGTCGATCGCGCAGGCGTCGTTTATATATTTCGTGTCTCGCCTTCACATTGTGTCTCTATTGATGGCTGACCTTTCATCATCATGATCTCCTCCTCCTCCTCTTCCTCCTCCTTCAAAGCCTTGTCCTATGAGAGCTTCCACTCGGATGAAGAGCTCCGCGTGCTGCGTGCCATTGTCGCGCGCGAGGACGGCATCGATCGGCTGCTGCAGTGGTGCTGCCGCCTCGACGAGGCCGCGGACCCCGAGCGTGACGCCGACGGACTCGCAGCGATCCTCGAGGTGCGCCAGCTCTCGCTGCAGGTCATTGACGCCATCGCAGGCTGGCGCCGTCGCATGGTGACGCCTCGGCCGTTCCTCTGGCGCGGCACCAACTACCTCGTGCGCATGACCTGCGACCTCGACTTCGTGAGCCGCAGCCAGCGCGTCATCTCGGCGCTCGACGGCGTGCGCCTCGGGAAACGCAATCCGTTCGCGACCATCGGCGGCCTCGACGCGAGCATGCGCGTGTTCTGGCAGCTGGAGCTGCCGAATGAAGACGATCTCCCCGTGCTGCTCGACTCGACGGCGCTCGCACCAGGGCTTCAGATTGATGAGCCGTCACGCCTGCGGCTCAGCGAGTGGTGTCTGGTGCTCGAGGAGCGGCGCTACGGGCGCTTCAGCCGCGCGGACGCGCTGAACGACGTGCGCCTCAAGACACTGATCCAGCGGGAGGCAGAGTTCGCAACGAGGCGACGCGTTGGAGACGCCAACCCCAGACAGCAAGAGGGTACACATTAGGAACGCGTCATGTGAATGACAGACAATAGCAAGCGCTTGTCGCCATTTTTTCAATGCGTTTATTTGCCTGCCGCCGCCGCACGACGTCGCAGCTCCTCCCACGTCGTCGGCTTCTTGTTGGCGCTGCCGTCGGCGTCGCGAGGCTCCGGGTCCCACGAGTCGTAGTACGGGTCGGGACTAGCGTCACGCCCTGGACCGCGGTAGTCTCGAGACAGCGGCGGCAGCTCCGTCGGCGTCTCGGGCGCCGGTCGACTGCCGAAGAAGAACGGACTGGACGATGGCGCAGTCGAGTCTTCCTCAAAGGCGTTTGCTTCCTTCTCGAGCGGTGGCAGTGGCGGGAGACGCTTCTCTGTAGTCGTGAACGCGTCGCGCTTGGGGACAGCAGAAAACGACTCGTACGTCGGAACCGCGTCCCATGAGCCACTGAAAGAGTGAAAGAAAGAGAGCGATCCGTTAATGGGCAAAGAAGGGCATGCTCTCTGCAACGGGACGTTGTGCCGCACCTTTCGCCTTGTTGCTTCTGGAGCAGCTCCTTGATCTCCATGTAGAGTGGATTGGATGGGATGTGGCGGTCGAGGCTGTGGTCGAGGCAAGAGCACACTCGTCAGTTTTCATAGCTACTCGGCATCTTCTTCAGAGAGCTACGTACATCTCTCGTGAGCGTGTCGCGAACGGCGACTGATCGCTCGGAAGCGTGAGGATGTCGATGAACAGGTCGCGGCGAATGCTCAGGACGCCATACATGATACCAGACATTCCGCCAGCTACACAGCAGGGACACGTGCACGTTGAGCGCGAGATCCACCCAAACCGACACGCTTTGCGTACGTACTGGCGACAGTCAGCGCACCGATCAAGCGGCGCTGGCCTCCCAGCGCCTTCCAGGCTACGTCGTGTCAGTTGAACCGCTCCATTAGACGCCGACCATCAACAGCGTTATCAGCACAACACGCACCACCAGCACAAATCGCCGAGCCACCCACGAAGCCAACGAATGCGCGCCGTTTGCCGATGGCCGCATGCTTCTCCAGCACCTTCTTCTCCACTTCCGTGCTGCTCGCCCCGAGTAACAGGGAGAGAGAGAGAGAGAGAGAGAGCACTCAATAGAATGCGATAGAGCGGCAGAGATCGCGAGAACGCACCTGCCGATGACCACGCGCTCCTTCTCCTTGCTGAGCTCCTGGCTCAGCACGCGCACGAGGTCGTTCAGCGCCACACTGTCGCTCATGTTGCTTGATGTCGCTATCTTCTTCGCCGATGACGCGCTGTGGCTTGTGGACGCAATGATGCGATCCAACATGTGAGTGGCATGTGGACGCCCATTGATTGGTCCAAACTCGAGTCGGCCACATATTTCAACCAATCAGAGTAGCCAGGAAGAATGCTGTCGATCCGGAACTGACAGCCTCAATCGAAGAAAACCATGAGCACCGCCGTCGCCGCAGGTAAATGACAGAGATACAAGATGCGTTCTCTCTGTATTGATCTATGAAGCTGACCACTCCGTTACTGGTTCTATGGACTTCGCAGAGCAACAGGTGACGTCGTCGCTGGAGGCGCTCCACGTCGAGTCCGCAGGTACTGATTGATCTCTCCATGCAGTTTTGCTGGGCTCGTCGTCCATGAACACCACTCACACTCGCTCGATTCTCCATGCCTGCAGAGAGCGGACTGCGCATCCTCGACATCACAGGGACACTGCTAGACCAGCCATACGTCGCGCAGCTCATCGTGATGGCGAACGCGCTTTACGTGTGGCTCGGCTCAGACGCCAGCAAGCCGAGTCTGAGCTCGCTGTCGACGGCGGTCACCACGCGCTACAGCCCGATGCCGCTCGTGACGGCCGTCGTCGGCGCGCCAGAGATGGAGGAGCAGCAGATCGCGCAGCGCCTCGCGCGGCGAACGGGCAAGCAGTGCTTCGTGTCGTGCCAGCTTCCCGACCATCTCCCGGAGCTGCTCGCGTACGTCGAGAAGCAAGTCGTGCGCCGACTGGAAGACGAGGGCGTCATTCGCCGCTCGAGTGGAGCAGCATGAACAGCCGTAAAGAAACAGTGATACTCGCTTTTGTGTATTCACATCGACGCACTATCTGTCTCACTTTCTCTCTGTCTGCCTCTCTGGCGTGACATGACCTTACTGCTTGAGCGTCCACATGTTGAGGCACGCGTCGTTGCCGATCGACACGAGCTTGTCTTCGGCCGTGAACCGCACGCCCATGACGCCGTCCTTGTGCGAGTACTCGAGCTGCGTCTTGGAGCTCGGGTTCTCCACGTTCCACACGTAAATGTGCTCGTCGAGCGAGCCACTGGCCACGAACTTGCCGCTCGGCGACCACGCGACGCTCGTCACGCGCGTCGAGTGGAAGACCCACTGGCCCTGGACCTTGGCCGTGCGCGACGCCACGTCCCACACGCGGATCTCACGGTAGCTGTCGCCCGCCGCCAGCAGCTTTCCATCCGGCGAGAACGCGACGGCCGTGAGCGCGCCGAGGTGGCCGACAATCTCGCCCGTCTCCTTGAGCGCGTCGCCCACGACGTCAAACAGGTGAATCTTCTTGTCCTCCTGCGAGCCCACGGCCACGAGATCGCCAGCGGGGGACACAGCGACGCACGACGGCGTCCACGCAAACTCGGGCGTCTCAAAGACCAGACGCTGGTCGCGCAGCAGCTTGACGCCCTTGTTCGTGCTCACCGCCACCAGCGTCGAGTTGCCCGGAGCGACCGCCACGCCGTTAGGTTGCGCGCCGAGCGGCACGCTCGCGATGTACTCGGTGCCGGTCGCGAAGCGCACCTGGTCGTCCCAGCCAATGCTGGCGACGATCGCGGCGTTCGCGTCGATGCCCGTGACCTTGGCCGTGTGCGCCTGGCCCGTGAGCGTCGACGCGAGCTTGTCGTGCCACGAGTTGACGATGCCGTCGTAGCTGCCCGTGAGCAGAAGTCCGCGCGTCGGCTCGGTCGCCATCGCCAGTGTGCTGACCTGATGCGCCTGCACGATCTTCTTGGGCTTGGACGGGTTCTCGAGGTCCAGGTAGTTGAGGTCTCCCGAGAGACTGAGCGACACGAGGTGCTCGTTCTTCCACACGACAGCGACCTGCATGTCCTTGATCTGCGGCGAGCTCGAGAACGTGAACGTCTTCAGCACGCTGCGCGTCGCGACGTCCCAGAGCAGCACCGTCTTGTCGGCCGACGACGTCAAGAGCTGCGTGCCATCGGGGCTCCACGCCACCGAGTAGATCGACGCCTTGTGCGCCTCCGGGAACTTGTCCAGCAGGTCGCCCGTCTTGCCGTCGTAGAGGCACATGAGTTTGTCCGAGCCGACGCTCACCGCGAGCTCGCCGTTCGGCGAGTACCGCACGCAGTTGACAAAATTGGAGTGGATGTTGTTGTTGTTCTGCTTGAACTTGAACGGCGGTCCCTCAAAGACACAGACGTTGAAGTCCTCGCTCGCCGTCATGATGCGGAACGGACGCGTGGGCTTGTAGTCCACGCTGAGGATGCGCTTCTGGTGCCCCACGATCTCGCCGAGACTGTTGCCCGTGTCCCACATGAACACGCGCGCCATCATGGCGCGGCCGTCACCAACCGCGACGACGCGCTTGCTCTCAGGGTCCCACGAGAGGTCCTTGATCTCGCCCGCAAACACCGGCACCTCGATCTTGAGCGTGTGCTCGGGGTTGTCGTACGACCTGTGGACGTCACACGGCGGCCAATTGACCTTGGTAACGATCGCAAACCCACCAGACGCACGTGACAGGACTCACCAGATACGGACCTTGCCCGAGCTGTCGCCCGACGCGACCCAGTAGCCGCTCGGCGAGAACTTGGCGACCGTCGTGGGCTCATTGTGGCCCTTGTACACGAACGTGTCCGTCGGGTCGTCCAGGTTGCGCACGACCACGAGCTTGCCGCTGCAGTAGATGATCTTGTTCTCCTTCGGGTGCACACCAACGACGCTTGGCGCACCGCGCGTCGTCGACGGGTTCGGCGCGAGAATCGCCTGCTCGCCACGTCACGTCAGTAAGAAGCCAACGACTACTTCACCACAGAAGACGGACCGTGCGCGCGGCGTTGGGGATGCGCTCCGTGGGGTTCGAGGGCGTGGCCATGATGAGCTGTTCGATGCCGAGGACGCTGCGAGCGCGAGGAAGCGAGAGTGCGAACGAACGGAGCGTCCCACGTAGAAGAGCTGCTCAGTCAAGTGCTGCCTCCCCTTTCGTCACGACGACCTGAGATGCAACAGAGCGAGAGAGAGAGAGAGATCGAGCGACTTCAAGAAAAACCGGTTGGATATCGGTATATTCATCCACTGTGGTCCACATGACAAGACCATCACTCTGGTTTCCCCACCGACAACACGCGCGCATGGTTTGCATTCCTCGTGGAACGCGGGAACAACTTGCAGCAACCAGAAAAGGAAACCAGCGCTGGTTGCAGCTCTGTATTGGCGTCTGCACGCGCTCTCGGACGCGCAGTAAGAGACGATAGAGGCGTCGACACTGTCGTGAGGACGCCATGGGCCGAATCACGCGTCTCGAGCTGGAAAACTTCAAGAGTTATGGCGGCGCGCACGCCATCGGACCCTTCAAGCGGTTTACGGCCGTCATTGGACCCAATGGATCGGGCAAATCCAACCTCATGGACGCGATCAGCTTCGTCTTGGGCGTGAATAGCCGGCAGCTTCGATCGAATCAGCTGAAAGACCTCATCCATAAAGGCCCCGGCGTGTCAGACTCCTCGAAAGCGTATGTCACGTTGGTCTACGAGCTCGATGCCGGCGAGATCGATGGCGCCACGCAAGGACAAGAGCTGCGCTTCACACGTATGATCTCTGCGAAGGGAGTTGGGTCGTACCGAATCGATGAAAGTGATGTCAGCTTCGACGACTATCAGAACAAGCTGAAGGATATCGGGATCCTCGTGAAGGCGCGCAACTTCCTGGTCTTTCAAGGAGACGTCGAGTCCATTGCGTCAAAAAGTCCTGAAGAGCTGACCAAGCTATTCGAGCAGATCTCATCCTCCGACGAATTGCGGTTAGTAGTTTTTTTTGGCGTTGACACGGCTCTCAAGTCTGATGCACGATTATATGATAGCCAAGAGTATGAACGATTGCTGGAAGAAAAAAACATTGCAGAAGAGAACGCCATTTTCGCGTACCAAAAGAAAAAGGGTCTCATGGCTGAAAAGAAGATGGTCAAAGAGCAAAAGGAGGAAGCAGAGCGTTTTGAAGCGAAACAACAAGAACTGGTATGCGTTGATCGTTGGCACTCGCGTCAACCCACCCAATCTTTGCTGATAAGTTTTATCTATTGCATTGTAGATGCGCCTTCGAGTTGAGCACTTTCTTTGGCAGCTCTTCCAAGTTGAGGAGGATGTCCGCAGCCATGAAGCTACACAGAAAAGCTTGCAGGATGAGCTCGCCGCGTTCGACGAGAAGGAGGAAGGTTTGACGTCCGCGTACCGAGAAAAAAAGAAGGAGCATGCTGGAGCGCTGCGTGAATCGAAGAAAAGCCGCGATCGGATTCATTCACTTCAGCAACAAATCGATGCAGTGGAGCCCGAAAGGATTCAACTTCGAGAGCAAGCGAAGCATTCGAAGAAGAAGATGGAGGAAGCTCTTGCAATGGCCAAAAAGATGAAAAAGAAAGTCAGTTCCAAAGAGGTGGAAATCGAGGCTTTGAAGAAAGACATGGAAGAGCTTAATGCGGCCAAACTTGAGCTGGAAGCGAAGGCTGCAGCAAGCAGCCAAGAAGAGAGTTTGGTCATGGATGGTGCAAGACTCGAAGAGTATCACCGAATCAAAGAAGCAGTGCAGATCAAAACAAACATGCTTCGAAATGACCTTGACTCGATCTTGCGCCAGCAGAATGCCGATCAAACCAAGGTTAAAACTCTCGCACAAGAGAAATCAGAGAACGAGAAGATCATCGAGATGCTCACCGACGATATCACTGTGGCTGATGAGCGGATTCGCAATGTGAGTGCACAATCGATGCCGTCGTCAAGACACTGAGCGTAGCTAATGAGATGTGAGCAACAGATGCGTGAAGTCATCGCTCAAACCGAGCGGGCTATTACCGAGTACGAGCAGAATCTTCGAGACGCTGAAGCAGAGGTTTGTTCGGAAGATTTCTGAGCATGCAAGCATTCACTGACATCACATTGTTTAGATTCAAAACCACGCAGCTCGTAAGGAAGAGTTGCAACGAGATTTGGATCGACTCAACTCAAAGCTGAGGGACTTGCGAGATGATCGCCGTCATTCTCAAGCTGAAAACAAGAAGGCTGAGACAATGGAAGCTCTGAAGCGACTGTTTCCTGGTGTTCGCGGACGACTTGTTGACTTGTGCAAGCCGGTCCAACGGAAGTATAACATGGCTGTCACTGTGGCGACTGGCAAGCACATGGACGCTATTGTCGTTACCGACTATAAAACTGGCCAAGATTGTATCCAGTACCTTCGCGAATCTCGATCTGGAAGCGCACAGTTCATTCCACTGGATAAAATCCGTATCAAGCCAATCAACGAAAGATTTCGTGGTCTTGGCAACAACATCAAGCTCGTTATTGATGTGATTGAGTGCGACCCTGAAATTGAGCCCGCTGTTATGTATGCCGTCGGCGATACCGTTGTGTGTGATTCAATCGATGTGGCTCGCGATCTTTGCTTTCGGCAAAATGAGAAGGTCAAGGCAGTTACCTTGGGGGGTATGGTCGTGAGTAAGAATGGTAGTATGACAGGAGGACGGACCCAAAGCGACATCCAGCGGGCAGGTAGATGGGACGAGAAGGAGATTGAGACACTCCAGCAGAAGAAAGATGAGATGGCCGAGGAGCTCCACGCAATCGAGAAGCATGGTGCGTCGTACTCGCGTCTTCAGACTATTCGTACTCAAGCGGAAGGCATGCACAACCGACTTCGATACGCGAAGGCGGATTTGGCGACGACTGAATCAAAGAAACCCAAGATCGTCACCCGAATCAAGGAAGCACAACACCGAATCGAAGAAGAGATCGTTCCTGAATTGACGAAATTCGAAGCTGCTGTTGCCTCGCGTCAGAACCAAGTTTCAGCTTTAGAGCAAAAGATTCACAATGTCGAGGACGAAATGTTTGCCGAATTCAGCAAAACAATGGGCGTGGAAAGTATTCGTGTTTACGAGGAGAAGGTGATCAAGCGCCAGAAGCACCAAATGGAGACACGTCGCAGAATCGCTGAGCACGTCGCAAAGCTTGAAGCGCAGGTACGCATCACCATATCTGTATTGCGATTTTGGTCGAACCCAGCTCACATCTGTTTACTCTCTTCGTTCAGATTGCGTACTTGACGGCCCAAGACTATGAGCGACCAATGAACAATGCTCAGGAACGCGCCGATCGCGAGCATGAAAACATTTTATCTATTGCACGGGATGAGGGTGTTCTTGAGAAGAAACTCGCAGAGCTGGCCCAAGAAAAGAGTGAGGAGCAAATGGTGTTCGATGATCTGCACAAGAAGGTTGAAGACCTTGAAGCCGAGCTCAAGGCGATCGGGAAAAAGAAAGCCAAGAGCGAAAAGAGAAGGGGTGAAATTCTGAAGAGAGTTACAGCAGAGGAAACAGCATTGGAGCGACTGAGGGATCGAAAGGTTGAGATATTGAAGCGCGCTTCATTGGATCAGGTTAAGTTGCCGATTGTTGGTGAAGCTGACAGCTCGCACACACAAGAGTCCCTTCCGAGCCTCGACAGTGCTGAAAGTTCTGAGGGCATGCTGGAAAGACAAGCTGTCCAACGATACATCGACCAGGAGATTGACTATTCATCACTGGAGGATACGATGTACGTCGACGACGAGCAAGAACGAGAATCAGTGAATACAAGATACGACGAGCGAATTTCAGATATGGTTGCAGAACTGGAGCGAATGCAACCGAATATGCGCGCCCTGGAGAAATATGATGAAATTCAAGATCGAATTGCAAAGGAAGAAGAGGAGCTGGAACAGATCAAGGCGAAGTCATTCCATGCAGCATCCAGCTTCGAGAGTGTCAAAAATGCCCGCTATGAACGGTTCATGGAGGCATTCAACCACATTTCAGGTGTCATCGATGCAACTTACAAGCAGCTGACGAAGAGTTCCAAGCATCCTCTTGGTGGTACCGCGTATCTCAGCCTCGAGAACACTGAAGAGCCATATCTGAACGGGATGAAGTACAATGCCATGCCACCGATGAAGCGCTTCCGTGAGATGGAGCAACTCTCGGGTGGTGAGAAGACTGTTGCAGCATTGGCTCTCTTGTTCGCGATTCACAACTATCGTCCATCTCCTTTCTTCGTTCTTGACGAGGTTGATGCGGCGTTGGACAACGTCAACGTGAACAAGGTTTCGACGTTCATCGCAAACTGTGATTTCCAATGCGTCGTCATCTCCCTCAAGGATGCCTTCTATGAGAAAGCCGATGCTCTTGTTGGCATCTGCAAGGATATCAACCAGCAGCGCTCGAAATCGCTCACACTCGACCTCACGAAGTATGACTGATGATTCTGCTAACTTCTCAACGTAAGCTACTTCGTTTTCCACTATGTTCGACTTTGTCTAACCTCATCACATAGCACACCTCGTTTCTGCGGTTCTTTACTGCCCTATGCTTTCAATCACGGAGACTTGACCACACCAGGCTCATCGTGCGATGTCGGCGAAGACTGCTCAGAAATCTGGGTGGTGGGAGCCAACGGCCGACCACTTCCAGACGAGTATTGCTTTCGGACGGAGCTCAGTTCGTCTCCGAGTACTTGAGACGCTAGAACCGCAAACTCTTTCTTGGCTGGATCAATGACCAGTTTCTTCACGACGCATGAGGAGGCACACAAAATGATGAGCTTGGTGATGATGGCGAGACAACGTAGAGTTTATCAAGGGTCAGCCATACCTTGATCTTCTCATCAAAGCGGATGATGGCTTGGAAAAGATACACGTTCTCCGAACAGCTATTGTCCTCGACGAACTTGCTGTACACGAGCGCCAGAATGTCGCACAACGACAGCATCACTTCTCGATAATCAAGAGGGAATGGCTACAACCGCAGCGTCACAAGAAGTCAGTCCGAGCAAAGCATCTCAAGCATGTCTCCATCCACGAAAGCAAGTACGCTCGTACAATGGACGGCGTGAGAAGCCGGCGAAACACTGGTCGCTGGTTGCACTTGTAGATCGTCGGGCGGAACGGCTCCTCGACCGAGTACAGCGCTTCGTCCTCCATCTTGTGCAGTGGCGGGTGCAACGTCGTGTTGGTCGCGACCATGAGCTTCATGCTTTGCACGGTACCCGACGAGAAGTAAAACTCGAGTTCCTCCAGCAGTTGGCATCCCTCAAGCGCCAGGAACTGCGCGTGCCGGACCTCGCTCATCAGTCGACCGAGACCGAGTCCCAAGTAGAAGAACTGCACGCTGCGACGGATCGAGTTTCTCTCCCCAAGATGAGCGAGCACCTGCTGCTCGCGAAGCAACGTGACGTTGAGCCAGTAGTTGGTGCCTTCGTGCATCGCCTTGAGGTAGCTCCAGTCCGAGCGGCGATGCTGAACGAGCTCCTCGAGCGTCTGCATGCGTTGCTGTGTCGCGACTTGACGGTACTCGGCCTCCGCTGCCTCCAACTCGGCCGGATCGAGACCACCACTGTTGGATGCCGCGGCGGGACCGGCGGGGGAGGACGCCACAGCGATCGCCGACGAAAGCGTGGAGCTGGTGGCCTGGAACAGCGAACTGATCGAGCTCGTGACAGCCGACGCCGCCGTCGCCACCGCAGCGTCCGCGCCATTGACGACGCCTGCCAACGAGCCACGACCCGACGCTGTGCGAGGCGGAGCAGTCTGTGGAGCGTCTGCAGCGTTCGGTGAGCTGGACGCTGGCGCCGCCTCCCTCTCCTTCTCCTTCACTGCGCTTGCCGCATTCGTGAGCGGAGAGAGCAGCTTGCGGCCGCCGAACGCGAGCTTGGACGCGAACGCACTGGCCGACGCCTTGGCTGAGAACGTCTTTCCTGGCGGCGGGAGACCCGACGACGACGGCGACGGCATGTCGTCGGAGATGGAGCGATGGTGCAACGCGACATCCTCTTCGACTGCGGCAGGCGGCGGCGGTGACTGCGCTGTCGCCGCAGAGCTCGCGGCCGGCGGTGGCGACAGCGGCGACTGGTCCATTTTCGATCTTCGCACTCCACAGTCCGTCGATTGATCTCTTCAACAGCTCACATCCCGAAGCGACAACGCTAACGCAGCCAACACTAAGTTCGCATTGAGGAAACCGGATGTTTACTGGTACGTCGTTAACTTATGATGGACTCGGAGACATGGCTACACTCGGGAGCTCTTGCAGCATGGCCGCGTAGACGGATCCGTCGTCGTCGCTTTGCAGTCGCCTCCACAGCGACTGCAGCGCGTCCTCCGACCGGAGAAACGACTGCTCCAGCGACGCAGGGGATCGAGCACCATCGGCGTCCACTGAAGGCGGCAGGAGATACGTCTTGCGCTCGCCGCGATACTTCATCAGCGCCAGCGCTGCCTTCGAGGACTCTGACACGCGACAGACCGCGTGCACGGCGCTCGTGAGCGCTGCTAGACGCTGTGCGTGGATCGCATCGAGCGCTTTGTCTCTGACGCCTGTGCTTGTAGTTGGTGACGGCGTCGTGTCTCGCGTTGCTGTCGTCGAAGTCGTCATCGTCGTCGTTGTCACGTTCTTTGGTGAGAGCTTTGCGGTCGTCGCGCGTCCCCAGTTGCTGTCGGTCTTGGCACCGACGCGCGACCAGTCGAGCTTGCGGAAGACGACCTGGTACGGCTTGCGCTTCAGAAATGGCTTCTTCTGGTCGTCTGGACTGGTGGCGGCTGCCGCAGTCGGCGACGCACTGCCGCTCGTAGCGGTTGGCACCGAGAGACGACGTGGCTTCGCTTGGGCGCTCGGAGAGACGATTCCCGTGGTGCTCGAACGGGGTCGCTCTGGAGAGACAGAGGGACTCGTCATGCGCCGGGGAGACCACGCTCCGTCGCTCTCTCGATCGTTGTTATCGACAGAGGAATATGATGACGGCGACGACGGCGGCGACATGGCTTCGGGTCTTCCGACGCGCTTCGGAGGACTTCGACGTCGAGCGAGCCGCTTCGGAGGCGATGTCAGCGCCGGTGCCGTCGTATCTCGACGTCGCGGGGACAACGGAGGCCTCTTGCTGGCGCTTGGAGCGATCGTCGCACTCGAGAACGACGTCCCTGCGGCGGTGGCTGGAGCGACCGGCGACGACGACGACGCCGTGGAGCACGCGAACGCACCCCACACGCGAGTTGACGGGTGCCGCGCGAGGAAGCGCACGGCGAGGCGCACTTCCCCTCTCGCGGGACCGACGCGCTGCCGTCGCTCTAACGGGAACCAGCGCGTCATGGCGTAGCGCTCCGCCAGCGGCGTCTCGAGCAGATCCAGCGCGATGGCGAGTCGACCGAGCGGCGCCGCGTCGTCCTGCAGCAACGATGACGCGCTGGCGCCTCGGTGCCGAACGATCTCCACATGGACGGCGGTCTGCCGTAGCAGGTCGGAGGGTGACACGGATGCGCACGACAGCGAGACGCGGAGCTCGTGATGCTCCCACGAGACTGCGTCTTGGTAGGGGACTCGCTCGGCGCTCAGACGCCCGAGCTCCTGCGCGTCAGACTCGCGCACGAGTCGCAGCGTCGCGGACACGAAGCCTTGAGTCGTTGTGTGGTCGCTCGCGCTCTGCAGGAGATCACGGGCGCCGAGCAGCTCCACGACGATCGCGTGCGTGTGACTGGGACTGGGATTATGACTGGGGCTGGGTGGCGGCGTCGTCTTGGAGTCGGACGCAATGACAGAAGACGCGTTCGTCGAACGCTGCTGGTGGTAGTGCTGCTGCAGCTGCGGCGGAGCTCGAGGCGCCACAGGGACAAAGCTAGAAGAAGACGGCAGCTCGGTCTCTAAGCGGCAGCGTGTTGATTTCTCTCGTCGACGGCGCCACCACTGCTGAATGACGGTCGCACTGCGCTGTCGACGCTCGAGCGCAGCGATCCGCTGCGTTACGTGGCACCTCCATGCGTCGATTTCCATGGACGACGGCGGAGACTGTCGGCGCCCAAGAGCTCCGTCGTCGCCGGCGGCGGCATCGTGTTCAAGCAGCACGCGGCGCAGGTGAATGCGCAGCCGCCGCTGCTCGTCGCTGAGCGAGAGACCGCTGTATCGCTGCGCCAATCGCTCCAGACAGCGCTGCTTGCAAGCGCCAAACGAGTCATCGCGAGCGAAGGATCCGTCTCCGTGCATGAGCGCGCGATCATCAAGCGACACTCGATGGGTTGTTGCTGACGGTGGCGTTGTTGGAAAGTACGTTCTTAACCGTTACCAACACGGCAGCGCTTCGTACCAACAGCAGCACTTTGCTGTCAATCAATTGGAAGATGGAGCCACTAGCAACATCATCCGCATCAGCATCAGCTGCATCGTCATCAGTGACTGCTCCATGGGCGTCGCGTGCTCGAGCACCGACGGCTCGAGCGAAGACACAGCAACAGCAGCACCAGAAGGACGCGTTTGGACTCGCGACAGGCGACGCAGAGGATTATTACGACGTCGTCATGTCGAGCGACGACGACGACGCGACTGACGACGACGACGTCGCAAGAGCGACAGCGCAACCGAAGGACGAGACAAGCACCGAGCGTCTTCTAGTGGACGTCAGCGCCACTGCAGCGAGCGTCTCTCTTCATCCCGACGTGCTTCGACCCATTGATCGACGCTCAACGTCCATCTCCGCATCATTGACCGGTGGTCGGAGCTCCTCGCAGGGGAAACCGGTGGTCGACGAGGCGCTGGCGAATCTGACCGACGACGATCTCGATCGACATGCGCAGCGCCGAGCGGACCTCGAGAGCGCGCTGGACGCGCTGCTGAACATCCAGATCGCGCCCGTCGGAGGAGACGCTCCGTTCCGATTCCATCAGTCTTCAGCGACGCTGCCGTCACCAGCGCCAGAGGGAACGGCCCTGAAAGGTGCGCTCGCAGGTCAACCGAACGGGATCTCTATCGTCGGTTGTTATGGACTGACAAGAGTCGTGATGCTCTGTAGAAGAAGCGCATGGTCCGCAGTTGAGCGAGTACGCAAAGAAGAAAACGATGCACTCGGCGACAATCGAAGAGGACGAAGAGAGCGACGACGACGACGAAGAGCACGCGCGACAGCGAGAGCCCGATCCGCTGTACGATGACGACATGGACGACGCGGATGAGAAGTGGGTGCAGACCAATCTGCGTACGTAGCATCCATTGGAGCATGGGTATCGTGCGATGTGTGGATTAACTTGTCTTGTCGTCGTGTTGCAGGAGCTCGACAACGGGAGGGAGAGCGAGGAAAAGAAGGCGAGACGGACGCCACGCTGTGCTGTCCATGCTGCTTTGTCACGGTGTGCATGGACTGCCAACGGCACGCACGCTATCCGAATCAGTATCGCGCCCAGGTCGCGATGAACTGCCGCGTGAAGACGGATGAGATCCTTACGTACGGCAGCGAGGGCGAGACGAGCGAGCGCGGCAGAGCGCCTCAAATTGGCGACCACCGACGCCTGAGTCGGATGGAACGAGGCCACGCGCAGCCAAACCAGCGGCTGCAACGCGACGAGTACTTTGGTGTCGTGTGCTCGGACTGCGGCACGACCGTCGGCGTGTACGACCACCAGCAGTTCTACCACTTCTTCAACGTGCTTCCCAGCCACTGCTGACCCCACCATGAGCCTTGAGTTTTTGACATATTTTTCATTCTTTTTGGTGTTTTCCTTCCGTTCCTTTTACTATACTCTCACGGCTCACGAGACGCATTGCACATCCACAGCTTGTCTGTCTTGCTGTTGACACCCAGCGGAGCCTACTGCTCCACGTTCCTGGCCTGGTCTTCTTTTAACTTGCACACCCCGGGAAAATGTTCGTTTTCTTCGATTCTTGTCGTCTGAAATACAACGCCTCGTGACGAGGCTTATACTTGAATGATAATGACGCTGATACTGGTCGCCTTGCGCAACTTGAGATTACGCCAGAGCGATGCCGACAGTTTGCACCTTGTCCTGCAGCTCGGACACGAGCACTTCCAACTGCTGAGCGGCTTGAGAGCGGTCTCGCAGCTGATGGACTGCAACAGCGAGTTTCTGCAAGAATACACATCACGTTAGCTGAAGTATTCCAAGCACAATGGGTATTGGTAGCATAGACGTACTGCCTGAAGCTCCCGTAGGTCTTCCAACGCAGAGCGAACCGTGACAGCTTCCGGCGTCGCGGCGAGCGAGTTGATCTGCTGAATAATCTCGGTGGTCGATGGGCGCTCGGATGGATCAGTAGCCGTCATGCGCAAGACCAACGCCATTTCGTTGGGAAAACGCTGCAACGCGATCTGCGGGACGACTCCGTGGCGGACACCAGTGAGGACCTGAGAGCGTTCCATCATGGTGGAGCATGGATAACACAACTCCAGCAAGATGATACCAAGCGCGAAGATATCCGATTCCGTCGAATACTTGGCGGTCTTGACTGCGCGTTGGGCTTTTCCCTTGGCATTGTTCCAGTGGTACCCAAGCTGTTCAGGCGAGGCGTACGTAAATGTGCCCAGCGCTGTTGTATGGTCTTCGCCATCAGGAGAGTGTCCGAGCTGCGAGTGATCATCACCTTGAGAATCCTCACCAAAGATAGACTTCGATAGACCAAAATCGCCAATCTTAGCTTCGTCGCCGTGAATGAAGATATTGTCCGGCTTGAGATCACGGTGAATCACACCCGTCGAATGCATGTGCTGCACACCCTTCACAACGCCGAGGAACAGCTTCAGACCTTCGCGATGCTTCGTCAATTCGGCATCAGGGTTTGTTCGCTCGTCAACAGATGAGCGCAACCACGATGTGAGAGTTGAGTGAATCACCTCGGCATCGCTGCTGATGCTGCGAGAAACTGGAGCGAGCGGAGGTCGGCTCTTCTTCGTCAACCGTTTGATCAAACGCTGAAATGAATCGTCATCCTCCTTCTCCTGCTCAGCAACCCGAGCAGCCGGCGCCCGAACGGTAGAGCTGCACAGTTCCATCTGAATGTAGAGGACCAGCGTGGTTTCAGGCTGTGACGATGCAGACGACACGCTCTCATCTTCGCGGACCTCCTCACGAACAGCACTCAATCTGGCCTGAGTCTTCGTCGTTTCGGGGACGGCGTCGTTTTCGTCAGTCACATTATCTTGACTGTTTTCGGAGAAGTCAAACGCACACATCGAACCCTCAAAACGTGTAAGTGAATCGATCGAGTAGTCGTTGCGAGAAAAGAACGAAGCCGATGCTTGGCTCTCCTCGGCAAGACTCGATGCTTGACTGACTTCAGCCCCGCGGGAAGGGGCTCGAGGTGAAGATCCTTTTTGAGTGGCAGACTCAGATGGATCCATGCTCTCTTCCTCCAGCCATGCTGTGTGGTAACGAACGACGTTCGCATGCGGAGGCATAGCCGCCATAGCCTTGACTTCACGCAGCGCTTGGTGCAGCGCAGCCGCATCACGCTGAAGTGCTCGTGGCAACACCACCTTCTTCACAGCGTACAGACAGCCGTCAACTTTGCTGCGGACCTTGTACACCATCCCCTGGCCACCCTGGCCAAGGGTGCTGACAATCTCAAAATCCTGCTCAAAGCGTGACGAGCAAGCACTCCACGTCGACGAAGCGGTCGAGGAACGGCGATCGCGTGGTGGAGGCACGAAACTGACTGCAACGTTGAGTTCACCCACATTCTCACTCACGACGGCGTTGGCTGGTTTGGAAACACTGCTCTCCTTCACTTCCCCTGCATTGGGGTTGACACGAGGTGGGTTCATCACGTACGGTGCAGGCGTTGTTTCAGTTTGAGCCGAGCTCTTGTCATCCTGCGGTCTCGTTGCTCCATCAACAGCTCCATCACGACGAGAGAACAGCGACGGAAGGCGAGTACTCTGTGTGCCGATCCACTCGGTCAAGCGCTTGTGCTGCTGCGCCAGTGCTGACGAAGAGTACTGGTAAGAACCAACGATACCGTCGCGAAGTGCTGTAGTAGCGTTGGCTGCAGCGACACCGACAGACGTGGTCGCGTTCGCCACAACAGGGGCGCGCGGAGGCAGCGCTGCCATCTGGAAGTAGCCGATGAAGGGGTTTGTCTTGTCCACTGCACTCGCACGCTGCGAGACGTGGCGATCGTGTTCACTCTCCGCTTCATTGGCATCCGACAGCTTGCCTGCGCTTGGGACAGCGTGGCGCTGGCCGTTGGCGAGGGCCTTGAGGTCACCTGAGCTCATCGAATTGATCGACGACGCGGACGCCCCGAAAGCCGCCGCGGCGGCAGCGGCTGCCGCGGGCGACACGACACCGAAGCCGAGTATCGATCCATTGCTCTCTCCGACGTCGCTCTCGGAGCCCTCGCTGGACGCGAGCGATGACAGAGACGACGACGATGCCGACGACGGAAGGTGTCGACCAGTTATGTGGTAGGCAGTAGCGGCGCGTCGCGCTCCCGGACGCGAGTTGACATTCTTGGCGAATCCAAAAGCGAGCGCAGACTGCATAAGCGAGAGCGAGAGACGTCGAGACCGAGGTCGAAAGACTGAGAGAGAGAGAGAGGGAGAGATAGAGCGCGACGGTGACGTGCAGCGAAAGAGACAGACGACTGCACAGCACACGCACACTCACACTCACACACCACGCGCTCACACAACGAGAGACGACACCGCTTGGTCACTTGGGCGACGACGTCGGTGACGATCGATCGCTAGAGAGAGATCGATAGAGAGAGAGAGAGAGAGAGAGCGATTGCTGGAGATGCCGACGACGACAAGCACCAACGATCGACCGTGGTGGACACTCGATTACTCCCTCGCTCGAGTGACGGTCAACCAAGTCACTACCGTATCCCAAAGTGGCACAGAGACGCACAGACGACGGTCGGACGGACTCCGTGTGGGGACAGACGACGGACGACGCGCAGCACCCTCGACGCAGGCGGACGAGAGAGAGAGAGAGACTGCAGCGAGAGAGAACGCAGAGAGGCGGCGCTGGTTGGGGCTCAGGAGACTCGAGAGAGAGAGAGAGGAGAACGGCGGCGGCGGGGCGCGGGCGAAGCGAAAGCTTTAGCGAAGGCGTTGAGGTTTGTTTCGCGAAAGGCAAAATGACCGCCGTGACGACAGAGTGTCGAATGTCCCTCGGGAGAGTGACACTGCGGTGCCCCTGCAGTGCACTCACTGCACAGAGCCAGCTCCGCAAAGACACCGCACCAACATTCCAGAGGCTTGACATGAAGAATGGCAAATATCCGATTTGAGAGGTTTGAGCTGCCGTCTGGTCTAGCGTTTGGCGTCTGCTCTTTTCAAGTTGGTGTTGAAGTTGGTTCCTTCATTTTGGAAGGCGAGGGACGGAGGATCGATCGTGTATGCGGCAGAGCCACGTGCCTTGGATGCGTTTTGTCGTACGTACCTGGTATACCTGGTACTGTACGCGGGTGTCAAGATGTACGTAGAGAGACAGCGCTGCTGGAATAAAGATTCCCCCGTGTGTGTACTGTATGCGTGAGAGAAGGAGGTCGAGTGGTTTTACTTTTTGTTCTTTGGGAGTTTGTCCAAGCAGCAGTCGAAGAAGAGAACAACAGCAAGGAAGAAGGGATCCAACAACGGATGGCCAAAGGCTCGCGTCACGTCGTGCAACAACTGTCCTAGATCATTGGATTCCGTTCGACCCAATCGCGTCGTTCAGGACACATCGGTCAGCGGACCATTGCGCGTCGTCATGGCCCACACGGCGGGGACGTGGCGAGAATTCAACACCTTTTCTTCCACCCTCATCGCAATCCTCATACGTATCAAGAATCCCTTCGCCATCGCTTCTTGACGAGCGCATTTAGCGAGTGCAGCCTAAGACACAGCGCTCAGCATGCCGGCGATGGCCTTCACCATCATCACCGATGGCTGGCTGTTCCGCCGACACAGTGTGCCCACCCAGCCATCGAACATACTCGAATAACAATATTTCCAGACAGCAAGGGTGTGTCACGCGGTGTGACAGTTAAGCCAGCTGGAGAGTCTTGATTGGCTGAAACACTGTTGCGTTTTCTCACCCGCCCCTAGCCCTTTCATTTTGTCAAACCTGATGTGGCTTCATCATTGGCTTCGAGATCTTGGTGTGGCACACACAGAAGTAGGAGACCATGAGCGGCGGTTGAAGCAGACACACGACGTCGCATGATCAGTGCTCGCTCGCCATGAGCTCGTCTCGGCGGCAGATCCGCTACGAGGAGTACGCGGCACACGGCGTCATCGACAACGACAAGGGCGATGACGGCGATCCTCAGCCAGTGACTCGCAGCAAACCGTCGGCGCCCCCGCGTCACTCGGCTGCGACTGCGCACCGCCAGAATGACGCGTATCTCGACGCGTTCGACGCGGCGCACGAAGAGCTCATGCAACGCCACGGCAAGAAAGCGACGGCACCCACGACGATCGATGACACAAACAAACGAGCGCCATCGTCTGTCAAGCAGAACGCCGTTCGTGATCTGGAGACCGCTGCGCCAGCGCCTGTGCTCGGACACGGCGATCTCTCGGGCGCATGGCTTCGCGGACCAGCGGCACCCGAAGGAACCGTCCACAGTGTGTCCGCGCAGCCACTGCTCTGCATGAGCGTGAGTCGAGACCAGCGCGAGATCGTTGTCGGCAGCAGCGACCACGCGCTGTACACGATTCCGCTGGGCGGCGGCTCCACCCGCGGCGGCAGTCGCGGCCGCACGCTGTACGCCAAGAAGTTTGGTCACGCCGAGTGGGTCACGACCGCTGCGTATCTCCCCGACGGTCGCATTCTCTCCGGCGGCATGGACAGCAAGCTCTGCCTCTGGGACGCGACAGGTGTCAAGTGCGAGGACCTCGTCGGCCACAGCGGCTCGGTCTCGCTGCTCGCCGTGCTCTCGCCCGAGCTCGCGATCAGCGCGAGCTACGACAAGACCGTTCGTCTCTGGAACGTCAGTCGCAAGGCGTCGAGTCGGCAGCGTGACGCCGGCGTCGTCAAGGTCGGCGCCGCTCCGATCCTCGCGCTCTCGGCGTTCGGGTCTGCGCGAGCAGTCACGGGCGACCGCGACGGCGCCGTCCACGTCGTCGACCTCGTGGAGACCAAGGTCCTTCGCAAGCTTCCAAACGCGCACAAAGGGCACACGACAAGCGTACTCGCGAGCCGCTTTGACGACTGCACGACAGCGTTCAGCGGCGGTCAAGACGGCGTCGTCAAGGTCTGGGACCTGCGACAGAAAGCAGCGACGCCGGCGCACGCCGTGGAGCTGCATATTGACCGCAAGAGCGGCAAGGCTGGTGCCGTTGGGTTCCTCGAAGAGCCGGCAGACGACAGCAATGTGCTGCTCACTGGCGGCGCGGACGGCACCATCAAGGTGCTCGACAAGCGCGCGTCCTTGCGTCCGCTGTTCTCGTTCAATGAGCACCTCGACTTTATCTATGCGCTGCATGTGCACGGGCAACTGTGCTTTAGCGGTGCAGGCAATGGCATGCTCCACGTGCACGACTGGAAGACAGGGAAGCTGCTCTACGGACTCGGCGCGAACAAGGCCGCGGTGCGAGCGATCGCGACGACAGCGACACAGCTCATCGCAGCAGGCGACGACGGCGGCGTCATCGTCTACGATATGGGGTAACTTAATAGGAAGAGAAGGAGAGCGAGAAATGGAAAAGCAGAGGTGTGGGATGCACATTACGCGGTCTGCACCTGCTCCTGGACCTGCGGCTCATCGCCTTCAACGACAGCGCTCTCTTCCACCAGAGGCTCGGCCGCTGCCTGCTCTTCCTCCTCTTCCTGCTGCTGCTGTGGTGGCATTGCGATGACAGGGTTGGCGACGATGGGGATGGCGTCGGACGCGAGAATCGGATCCACGCGGCTCTTGGTGATCTTGATGGACGGCGTGACCCACGTGCCGCACGAGCACTGCGAGCCCGACCACGAGAACGCACCGACGCGCGAGAGGCACTTGTCGTTCGGGCAGTGCAGCTTGCCCTCCGCCATGGCGTCCTCGTCCATCCACGGCAGCACGTCCGCCAGGAACCACGACGAGCAGCCGTCCACGAAGAGCATGCCCGAGTGGTGCGCGCTCGTCTTGGCGTCCTTGAGTTTCTGCAGGTCACGAGGACATCGTTAACGTCAGTGCCATGTCGTGAGGAGGCCATTGATGACGCAGCGCTCGTACCCGTCGCGCGGCGATCGAGTGGCGCTCCGGCTCGTGCTCCATGAGGTCGTCGCTCGTGAACAGCACGCGGCGGCAGTGCTTGCACGCGTATCGCATCGGTCCTGACGTCGCCATCGCTGTCTGTTGTCTGTGGAGAGAGCTTGAGAATAGCAGCGCAGCACACACAAGCACGAGGAGCTCTCTATGTCGTTCGAGCAATTGGCAATGCCACGCTGACTGCATGTCTGACCAACCAACGTGTTACGAACCCATGTTCGTAACTTAGGCGATATGGGTACACTGACGATTCTCCTCGATATTGTGACATACCCTCGACAGAGTGACAGCCATTGCCCAGACACCTTTCCAAGAGCGCACGTGGCGAGATGAACGCCAGCGCCATTCGAGACCGGTACGTGCGTGTATACGCGTGCTCTTGATGCAAGAATACTCAGTGGTCGATGGAGATGCAGTCATGAGCAGCTCATGGCAGTCTACCAGCGCCAGCAAGGGCAGCAGCGCCATTCCGCTGTGACTGCGCATGATCTCGACGTGCTGCGCCGTCATCACCAGTTCCTTCGGGACGACGACGCCGATCTCGAGCGCGGCGCGCGCGACTGGGAGGTGCGCATGAGCGTGCGCTACTACCGACGGCTCTTCCGCGAGTACGCGCTCGCGGATCTCTCGCGGTACCGCGACGGTCAGATCGGGCTGCGGTGGCGCACGGAGACCGAGGTCGTGGCGGGCAAAGGCCAGTTCAGCTGCGGCAACAAGCGCTGCGACGAGACGCGAGGGCTGCACAGCTACGAGCTGCTGTTCGCGTACATCGAGCAGTCGCAGAAGAAGCGCTGCCTCGTCAAAGTGCGCGTGTGCGAGGACTGTGCTCGGAAGCTGTTTTACCGAAAGCTCAAGCAGGCGAAGGAGCGGCGAGAGAAGAGGAAGCGGCGGCGCCGAGAAAACGAAGACGAAGACGACGACGCAGAGCAAGACGAAAGGGAAGAGGAATCAACGAGCCGTCGCCGACAACGACGAGGGACGGAGGACGACAAGGGGGATTCACAACGGACACAACCACCACCACAGTCGATTCACGACGTGTGTGCGCGTCTGAACGCTGACGAGACAGCGCAGCATCGACGAGAGCACGTCGACACGCGCGAGCACACGGAGAACGAGGAGGACGACGACGATGATGCAGCGATCTCGCAGCTCTTGCTCTGACTGGTGGCCTACGTGGAGTCCTGCAGCCATCCCTTGTCGCGTGCCGACTGGAACATGTCGACGATGCACTCGCGCTCCGCCTGGATGAGGTCGGGGTGCCAGATATCGAACAGCAGCAGCACGCGATCGCCCGAGTCGCCACGGTGCCAGACCTCATGGTCGTACGCGTCTGCATGCGCCGTCGCAAAAGGCAGCGTTAGTATCTCAATACACAAGGATTTGTTCACTCCATCGCATCATGGGAGACAACGAGGCGACGTACCGTCAAAGACGATGGCTTTGCCTTCCTCCCACTCGCGCTCCTCGTCACCGACGCGGATGCCACAGCCCTTGGGGACGACCAGCGGAAAGTGGCAGCGCAGGCGGACGTTGCACGGCGCCGAGTGCGCCTTGATGTTGGACTGCGGCTTGAGCACCGAGAAAAACGAGTACGCGAACGGCAGTCCGGTCATGAAGCCCGGGATGCTCTCGAGCAGCTCGACGGTCTGCGGGCAGTGCGCCGCAAAGTCCGCTTGCCGCCGACCCTGCGTCACGTACGACAGCCAGTCCCAGCCACCGCTGTGGAGCTGGTGCTCCTTGTCGTTCACGTTGTAGTCGGAGCTCTGCGGACGCGCGCGCTGCAGCGCGAGGAACTCGTCTTGGATGACGTCCCGATGCGCCTCGAGGCGCTCGACCCAGTCAAACTGCCTCGGCTCGTGCCACGCTCGCGACGTGAGTCCCGGGAAGAAGAACAGCGTCGGCGACGGTCTCGGCTTGGCTGCAACCAACGGTGTATCGTGAGAGAGCGTTTGTTTCGCGGGAGCGCTGGTGTGGGCGTGGGAGCTGCGCTCGCCCTCGTACCGGTGGTCAGGCACATGGCTGAGCGCAACAGCGCTGCACGATGCGCTGGTGTCGTCATTCTCAACACAGCGATGGCAGCAGAAGAGAGAAAGAGAGAGAGAGAGAGAGAGCTAGAGACTCGGTAGATGTGGTGGTTCTGCGGAGCTTGTCAACGCAAATGCAACGAGAGCGATCAAAGGAAAGCGCGGCGATGTGACTTCTATGGTCCCGATTAAGTTAACCACGGGATGACATACCACACAACAAAAGTGTGTCAGTCAGGGTTGCGGTTCCCATAATGTACCAGCACTCGTGTACACGGGGTAGGGGAGGCGGACGTCGTTTCGATCGAGTGGACCCATTTGGGAGCTCTCAGGAGACGACGAGATATGGAGCTCCACTCCAATGGCGATGGTGAAGAGACGATGGAGGAGCTCTCGCCATCGCCACACGACCCACAAGCGGACGACACTGAGCGTGACGACGGCGCTGGCGATGAGCTCGTGACCGACCGCCTGTCGTACGACGCACTCGCGAGTCTCTTCACAGACCGCTCAGATGAGGACGACGACGGTCGCAGTAGTGGTGGCCTGCACGAGGACACGCACGAGCCGATCAACGAAACGAGCGGCTCTGGTATTGAACGCTTGCATGAAGAAGGTGTCTTTTCGATAGAAGACATCGACAAGACGTCTCTGGTGACAGAAGACTCGGTCGTCACGACACCCGTGCGATCGCCACGTGTGTCGAGAGTGGCGACACCGCAGGAGCCGTCGGCTACACCCACTTCCAAACCCGCAGTGCCTCCTCCGCGACCGCCTCGAGCATTAGCTGTCCCACCATCAGTGCCATCGACGCCAGTTGACCCCGTCGGCTCGACCACGAAGCCGCCCCATGCTGTCGAGGTCGTCTCGTTCGACGTCGGCGGTCGATTGTTCCGATGCAAGGCCAGTCTCCTCCGCAAGTTCCCACTCAAGCGCCTCGGCCGCATCCTGAGCTGCGGCTGTGACGAGATCGCGCCCAATACGTTCTTCATCGACCGCAATCCACAGCACTTTGAGGTCGTGCTCGACTGGTACCGCACTGGTAGGTGTGTCAAGCGGGACGGCATCAATGAGCAGCTGCTGCGGGACGACGCTGTCTACTTTGACCTGCTCGAGGAGCTCTTTCCAGCCACCGCTACAACCGCCGAAAAACCATCCGCACCAGCTCCAGCGCCAGCGCCAACACAAGCGATCGTCACCCCGTCTCCCTCTCTGTCTCGTCAGTCGCCGATCGAGCCTCCGTCTCCAGCGCCCCGTCGTCCGTCCCGTGCGGTGCCCAGCACGCCGAGCGTAGCGCCGCCGAGCGATCCGAACGCAGCCGTTCGTTTCAGCACTCGAGAGACCGCGAGTCTGCGGCCACACGGTCCGCCACACGTCGTCCAGGTCTGGCGGCACCAGCACCTCGTGGTCGAGAGCGTCCGTGGACGCGGCAAGCTACTCGTTCGGGTCTGCGACCGCTCGGGACTCGAGCGCGTCGTCGTGGACCACGCGGTGCTCTTCGACTCGCGCTCGTGTTTCTATCTGCACGACGGTCGCGCACGACTTCAGCGCTGCGTGCTACCAGGCGATCACCTCTATTCGCTGTGGATGGAGCCCCACAGTGAGCCGTCACCGACAAACAAAGCGCCACCGGCGGCACCGACTCGAGTTTCAAAGGACAAGGGCAAAGCAGTCGCCCGCGCGACCGCCGCCACAACTGCTGCTGCTGCGGTGGAGACCGTCGCAGAGCTCGTGATGGACGTAGAGCTACGCGTGATCTCGACGTTCGCGCGGCGTGAGGAGGTCTCGAGTCGTGACGATCAGGATCTGCTCAAGGAGCTCACGACAGGAGGAGCCTGGACCGTCGACCACAGCAATAATCCCAGTGGCTCTGGTGCAGGGAGCGACGGCGTGCGCTGTCTCTTCCTGCCCCCGCATCTCACGCCAGAGCCCAAGGAAGACCCTACCGTGTTGCCGTCGCCCAACGACTCGAGGGAACCCGCGATGGTCGACCGAGACGCCATCGTGGAGCAGCTTCTGGGGACGAAAAGCATCGCGGCGACGCCATCGCCCAAGCCAACGACCAAGAGCAGCAACGCTGTTAGTTCAGCGATCAAGCGCAGCGGCGCAGCCATCGCAGGGGTCCATGGCGGAGAACGCGTCGTCGTCTATCAGCAGGACAAACTACCGACCAACAACAGCAGCAGCAGCAGCAGCAGCAGCAGCAGCAGCAGTGGCAACAGTCGATCGAACGCCTACGCCAACCAGCAGCCTCGACAATTGAGATGATCATCGTCATCATATTCATCTTCTCTCTCTCTCTCTTTCTCTCCAGCAACTCGCATCAGATCCGAACGATATCGTCGTCGTCATCCTCTTCTTCCTGCTCCTGCTCCTGCTCCTCCGCATCGTCCCCCGACTGCTTCTCAGTGCGAGAGCGACCGAGACGCAGCAGCAGCTGCTGCCGTCGACGCTGGCGTCGGTGCGCGCACAGCACTGTGTCTGCGTCGTCCACGTACTGCACGAGCAGCTCGCCACCGGACGCGGAGCGATCAAGCGGTCGGTCGGCAGCCACGACGGCGCTCTGCTCCTCGTCGCTCTCGCTGTCGCCGTCGTAGAGCACGTCGCCAGTGTCATCTTCATTTTCTTCCTCGTCAGCGGCGTCCACCTCCTGGATGCGCTCGAGCGTGTACTGGTTGCTGCGCCGAAATGACTCGCTGGGCTTGAGCTCTCGGCGCTGCGGCCGAGGCGAGTGGCAGCTCATCGGGCGCCGACACCTCGCGTTCGATCGCGACGGCAGCTCGTCCGTCGTCTGGTTATCATCGTCGTCACCGTCGCCCGTATCGTGATCACCATCGCCCTTGGCATCATCGCGATCGTCCAGCGCGGCGTTGTTTTCCAGTGCCTGAGGCTTGAGCTTGCGTGGCGTCTCCGTCGGTTTGGCAGCCAGCACGTTGTCTGCGTCCTCCGCTGCTGGTGACGCCGTCGTCACAGACAGCGGCCGCGGCCACCGCGCCATCATCATCGTCGCTGTCGTCGCCATGTTTGAACAGACAGTCGAGAGCCTTGGTAGGTCGAGTGGAAGCAGTAGAGAATCTGCGCACGCCAATCACAAAATGACCCACGCGATCGACTCGCGGGGCTCTCCTGTCAATCCCTCGCTCGCCTTTGCTGCTTCTGTTGCTGTCCAAGTTGCAGTTGCCGTGGCTTTGCAGTCTTCTGATCAGAACTTGATGCGATGCGATCCGAGCCATCGCGCAGCAGCGTCGTATTCTTGGGCGACCTCGATTTAGCCGCTGAAGCTGCGTCGTCCATGGCGCAAGCGACGTCAATCACGCGTGTCTCGTCGAATGGATCGGCGAACGACAGCCGCGCGGCGTGCAGAAAGAGCCGCGGACCGCTCGCGCCGCCGTAGCGAGCGTCGCCCACGATCGGCGCGTGCAGCGTCTCCGCGCAGTGCACGCGAAGCTGGTGCTTGCGTCCTGTCACCGGCGACAACTCGAGCCATTGGAGGACACGAGACGTCGTCTGCCGTAGCGCTGCAAGAGGAGGAGGAGGAGGAGCAAAGGGACTGAGCTCCTCGCGACGACACGAACGATAGTGTGTGACGGCGTCTTTGCCGTCCACTGGCGAGCGGATGACGCCATGCGACGGCAGCGGTTTGGCCGATGAGACGAGCGCGTGATACGTCTTGCGGAGCTCCCCGGAGCGCAGCAGCGCCGAGAACTTGGCGGCCGCGAGGCGGTGGCGCGCCAGCACGAGCACACCGGACGTCTCCTTGTCGAGGCGATGCACGAGGCGCAGCTCGTCGACGGTCGCAGACCCCGCTGTGCCGAGCGCGGCGTTCAGCGCTGGTAGAACGGTCGCGAGACTGAGCTCGAGACCCGAACCGTCCTAGTGCGCAGGACATCGTGAGTAGCGACAGAGCGAGCTGGCTTAACAGCAACTCGTACATACCTGGACTGCGAGTCCCGGGGGTTTATGGAGCACGACGTAGTTGGCGTCCTCGTGAAGCACGCGGCCAAGGAGCTCCTCAACGAGCGCCGTCGCTGTCGCTGTCGCTGTCGCTGTCGCTGCCGCGCTGCTGCTGCTGTTCGACCCAGAGGCACGTGGCGAAGACGGTCGTGGCGAGCGCTGCGCGTCGCGTTCTCGGCTGATCGTCTCATAGAGATACGCGTCCATCGCGACCGTCATCCCCGACGTCAGCAGCGTGTTGGGCTGGAGCTTGGACGCGACGGGAGACGAAGCGGCGGCGGGCGGCGGCACGAGACGGATCTTGCGCTGGCGAAGCTGCCGCTGCAGAAACGCGTTGGAGAGCGACGGAAACTCCTGTCGCAGCCAGCGATCGACGCGCATCTCGTGGTCGCGCGGCGCGATGGCGCGATGCATCCAGCGCGTCATCCCCCGCGTCCACGCCATCGTCACGTTGGTGGGCGATCGCCAGTATCCAATTAAGTTAAGTTCTCCAATCGCCAAGGCAGATCTGAGTCGAGTCTGATGATACAGATCTGATGAGGCCAACGGCGCTTTCCTTCCAGAACAACATCGATGACATGGGTGGCGCCAGTCAATCGCGGACGGATTATATATACCCAATCCGCACGTTGTATTCTTAATTTCATCCAATCCGTGGTTTTTATTCTCGCCACCAAACGGCGTCACTGTCACTACTGACCTCCATTTTCATTCACATCATCCATCCATCCATCCATCTACATCACACTACGCTACGTGAAGATAACATGAGCAACCTCTCGAGCAAGAACGAGAAGGACGTCTCCGACTTCCAGAAGCACCGACAGGTCGTGATGAACCTGCTGGGCGCCGCCGAGAGTGCGTAGTTTGCCGCGTCTTTCGTTGCGTTCCCAGCGACTGATCCTGATCCGATTGATGCACTGCTCTGCAGACGGCGACCTCGAGGGGCTCAAGACCACGATCGACGTCATCAAGGCCACGACGCGCAGCAACGTCCCCGCCGACATCCTGCGCGGCTACAAGGACGGCCACAAGCGCACGGCCATGCACTTTGCCGCCGCCAAGGGCCGCCGCAAGGTCATGGACTACATCCTGCAAATCGCCCCCGAGTACGTCTGGGGTTTCTCCTCCTCCTCCTCCTCCACCACCACCATGGAGCGTGGGCAAGGACTGACATATTGAATTCTTTGGGGTATGCAGCGTGCTCAACCAGCAGGACGAAGACGGCTCGACGCCGCTGTTCCTCGCGGCGCGGGAGAACGAGTTCAACGCGGTGCGACTGCTGCTCGACCGCGGCGCCGACGCGCTCATCACGCAGAAGAACGGCACGAGCGTGCTGCACGAGGCGGCGGCGAACGGCAGCCTGCGAACGATCAAGCTGCTGCTCGAGCTGCAGCCGACGCTGCTGAACGCCGAGTCCACGAACGGCACGCCGCTGCACTTCGCGGTCAACGAGAGCCGCGAGAAGTCGGTCACGCAGCTGCTGTCGTTTGGCGCCGACGTGAACGCCAAGAACGCCAAGGGTGTGACGCCGCTCATCCTGAGCTGCATGCTCAACAAGCCGGCGATCGCCAAGGCGCTGCTCGCGGCCGACGCCGACGTCTCGGTGACGCTGCCGGGCGGCATCACGCTGCTGCACATCGCGGCCGAGGCCGGCTTCACGGACGTGCTCAAGGAGCTGCTCGCGAGCCGACCCGAGCAAAGCAAAGCGCTCGCGAACACGCAGTTTGACGGCGGTGCGACGCCGCTGCAGCTCGCGGCCGGCAAGGGCCACCACGAGATTGTCGAGCTGCTGCGTCCGCTGACCAAGGGCTACGAGGACGCCGATATGAAGAGCGTCATGGCCGCGGAGGAGGCCAAGATGAACTCGTACCTCGCGAAGGCGACCGAGAGCGCGCCGCTGGAGCCCGAGGAGGAGACCGAGGAAGCCAAGAAGAAGCGCGAGATCCTGGAGGGAGTCACGCCCGAGGCCGACATTGTTGTGCCCGAGGCCAAGGAGCTCGACGACGAGACCAAGGCCAAGGCCACGGCGCTCAAGGACGACGGCAACAAGGCGTACATCGCCAAGGATTTTGCCACGGCTGTCGAGTTTTACACACAGGCGATCGCGCTGAGCCCCGCCGACCCCGTGCTATACAGCAACCGCTGCGCCGCGTACCTCGGCGCGGGCGACGCCAAGAAGGCGCTGAACGACGTGCGGCTGTCCAAGAAGCTCAAGCCCGAGTGGGCCAAGGCGCACTTCCGGGAAGGCCAGTGCCTCGAGGCCCTGGGACTGTACGAGGATGCGGCTGTCGCGATGTGGGAGGCGATCCAGCTCGAGCCCAACAACAAGACGCTGGAGAAGCGCTTCAAGGAGTGCGTGGCCAAGGGCCGCGACAGCCACAAGGCCGCCAAGGACGCTGCGTCGGCATGAGACGGCGGGCGACGTGACCGCTACATCCAAACTCTCCACTCGTGATCATGATAGAACGTAGACTGGCAACAAATCAACGGACGCTTTGGTCTCTTTTCCTTGTGGCTGGCGGTTTGTTCGTTGCAACGCGCTCTCTCAACGACCGTTCGCTCGGAGGTAAAAACGAAAACGAAAGCATCCACTGACGCCAGCGATGACCCCCAGCTCGCACTTGCATTGACGACAATGAACGATGTCAGCACCGCTGGAGCTTCACGACACGCAGCGACTCGCCTCTGAGGCTCCCGAAGAACAACTCGATGACGACGTCTCCACGGAGCGGTCGTGGCTCCGCTTCCGGCGGCGTCAACGTCGACGGCAGCTCCTACTGCAAGACCCCTCTTCCGATTCCAGTCGTCGTTGGTCCGTCCTCAGTGGCAGTGACGCGCCATGGCACGTCTTCGGCAAGACGCGGCGAGACGAGTACTGGCAGTGGATCCACGACATCTCGGGGCTTCACTTCTCGCGTCTCCACCAGGCGTGCGCCGACGGAGAGCTTCGCGTGGTGCAGCAACTCCTGCTGACGCAGACCTGCACGCTCGAACGCGACAGCTCGGGGCGACTGCCGCTGCATCACGCTGTGATCCGCGAGCGCCACGACGTCGTGCGCTGTCTCATGCGCCGTGGAGACGCACGACTGCAGCTTCACGCGACGGACAATGCACGATGGACGCCTCTGCATTACGCGCTTGACAAGATGCGGCGGATCGCGCTCAAGGCGTTCCCTGGAGTCGCGCCTGCGCGCATGGCGACGCGCCTTCGCGCTCGCAACGAGCGTTTCCGCCGACTGTGGCGCACGACAGACTTGATGCTGGGGCTCATTCGATCGGAAGCGTGCAGCGACCGGTGGAAAACTGTGCGACACCTCGATGAGATCGTCCGAGGCGACGCGTGGGACGCTGTCGCTACCGGGGACGTCGAGCGGCTTCGCTTTGTGCTACAGCGTTACTGTGACGACGTGCCGCCCTCTGGTGACCAACAACAGCTCCCGTATCTCGACGAGCTTCAGCGGACACTGCTCCACGAGGCGTGTCACAGTCGACTGCAGAGTTTACCAGTCGTGCATTGTTTGTTGGCCGAGTTTCCATGCGAACGCGATGCAAGAGACTGCGCGTCGTCGACTGCGCTCCACTACGCGGCTGCGCAAAGCTGGTTCGAGGCGTGTTCAATGCTGCTTGATGACTCTATCGGGAGCGACACGATCGACGTGGATGCCGTGCTGACAGCACGAGATGCTGGCGGTCGCTCGCCGTTGCACTGCTGCCTCTACTTTGCTCGACGAGCGTTGGTGGTCAACGCGCCTTCCTCGCTAGACAGCACTCGAGTAGTGGCCATCTACCTCGCAAAGCTCTGCCCATTAGCGCTTCATATCGTCGACTATCTGGGCTTCTCGCCGCTTCATTATGCTGTTGATCTCGGCGATCACGAACTGGTCATTGCCTTTCTCGAACTGGGAGCTCCCGTTGTCATCCCTGACTCGGTCTCTCGGTCTCCAGGTAGACGACAGTATTCCACTGCGGCTTGGGCACCTTGTGGACAGCACATCTACCGACGAACGCGGCGAAAAACGCGTGCAAATGAGCGTTCATGTGTGCCTCAAGACCTCGACAGCAAACCAAACGTCAGAGCACCGACCAACAGCATCGCTTGTGAACGACTGGGACGACTGAAACGACGTGAGGGAATACAGTCAGGGCAAGTCGTTCCCATGGAGACGCTTTGGTTTTGGCTTCGACAGCCGAAACCGATCATTTCTCAAGCTGAGAGTGACGGCGATGACGTCTCAGAGACGAAGGAATTCCTCTCTGAGAGGACATCAAGCGATGAGCATCCACGCCGATTTGGCTGCCGTCGATACGGGGGCTCTTGCATAGAATGCCACGATGCAGAAGCGTCAAACACAATCGAAGAAGAGCCTGTCGTGACGCCTCTCCGAGTTGCCATTCGGTGTTATGCCCGACACATGAACGCAGGAAATAATCCACCAATTGAACGGATCATTCAGAGTCTCCTTGATGCGGGGGCGCCTGTGGACTCAGCTCTTCTTGAGGACGCTGTTCGTGTTGGTATCGGCATTCGAAGCTTCTCTGCGCTATGTGGCTCTGTGCTGGAGTTTAATGGTGGCTTGATTCCCTCGATTTTGGCGAAAGGGAAGGTTCCTGACGCCGCTCAGAAACCATTGATCACGTGGTGTCTTCGACACCTCGACCAGCCAACGAGGATGGCAGTACTCCCTTCATTGTTTATCGCTCTGTGCTTCGATGTATTACGCGTGAACTGGTCGAGCTTGAAGGGCGACGCTTTTTCTGTCTGGAAGCTGCTATTGGAAGGGCTTTCGAAAGCAAAAACCGCGGATGGGGCGTGTCAACAAGTAGAGTTTTTACTGGAGTTTCGAGAATGTTACCACGATGAGTCTTCGTATTGGTGTCTCTTGCGCGAGTGCATCAACCGAGCCCTTAGGTGTCAATCATTGAATGTCCAAGCCTTCGACGATGTGATTGCGATAGCCATTCGTTGCTTGACACCTTCTGTAGTTTCGAGTGACATGCTTGAGCTGTGGACGTGTCGAGCTTGTGCGAAGTCACTACCAAAAACAATGGACGCGTTGTGCGACGTGATGGTTGAACTATCGAACATCGAGCTGATGCTGAACGTCTTGTGCTCTTCTGATGCGTACAGCCTGACGACTGAGCGACGGGCCTCGCTTGGAGAAATCATTTTCACGAGCGTACTGAAAAATGGTGCGAAGCTGCCCTTTGCGATGGTTGTTCGCTGCTTCGTTTTGGCGTGTGGATTGAAGCGAGAGCCTCAGACAATTGATGCGCTCTGGAGCATGTTGATTCTGCTCGAATCTGGGGAAGCCATTGAGGCGAACTTGTTATTGCACACTTTTCGAGGCAAGTGTGTGTCTTGGTGGTTGGTTCATCATGGTCAAATCGGTACATGCACTCGGATGATTAGCGATCTTCGCAAACGAAGTGCGAGCACGACAAAGCTCCAGCTCTTCATGATGACATGGGTTATGTCTGTAACAAAAAGCGAGACGCAGGATTGGCTCTCGATCCAGTTATCCCAGTGGTTAACCTTCAATGACGCCACAACAGATCCTCACAAGGATCGAAATGCTGCGTTTCCTTCGCTCCTGCTACAACGAGTGATCCGAATGGATAACGTTTGTGCGTTCAAAGCATTTGAATCTTCGTGGATCAGCAGCCGATCACCGTCCTTCCTAGAAGACCCAAAAGACTCGAGCAATGAGAGTCCATTCTTGAATTGGTGCCTCAGGCAGAACTTGCTTCATCATATCGCGCACTGGAATGCCATTCGCGTCCTCGACAGCATTCAGCAACGACTTGTTGGGCTTACACATTTTACCGCTGCCATCACTAGTCGCGATGACAGTTTGTGTACTCCAATTGAGTTGGCTCGATCCCTTGGACAAGTTCATGTGGCCAGTATGCTTTCAAAACTCGGCCGTGAAGTATGTGAGCTGAATACGATACAGGTGAATCAATCTGAATACTGGTGTTTCGGTCTGGAGCGCACCCTTCTCTCGGGTCACTCTCAACAACCACCGCCAGCACATCCACAAAACGCGAGTCAACAGTGCTGGAATCGAACAGCCCGAAAGGAGCTGCCGCGCACGTGGGAGACGGCGGTTGTGTTGAACTCGGTTTCCATTCTTCAAGCACTCCAACTTCACAATGCTCCAATTGTCGCAGACAAACACGACCAACTGGAGTCTTCTCAGCAGTCATTCGTCCGCCTCGTTCTTTTGGCTCTTCGCCACGCTTCGATCGACGCGTTGCAATGGCTCTTGACTTCCACAATGGCATCTCAAGCTGGAGAAAGATGGGCCACGGAGCAAGCAGACGCAGTCTTCGCAGCGTCAACGAAACACTCCTCAGACGTGTACGCAAGGATGACCTTGTTGCTGCTCGAGAAAGGTGTCTTTCCTGGTCGACTCTCTGGGGATGGAGCCGATATCACGCTACTGCATCGGGTCGCATGCTTCTCCAATTGCAGACTTGCCATCGAACTCTTGACTCGACTGCTGCACTCTGGCTCTGCCGACGTCAACGTTCGAGACGCGTGGGGCTGGACGCCCATCGCGTATGCGTGCGCTGCCGGTCGCCTGGAGACGGTCTGCTTTCTGTTAACGCAGCCAGGATGCCGATTGGAAGCCGAATACGAGGGCCAGAGTCTCTTCTACTACACACTGCACCTCATGCCGAGTTTCGCATGGCGTCAGATCGCTCAGCAGTTACTCGCCTCCCGCTGTCGCCACGCGTTCTTGCACTGTGTCGACGATGGCTGCGCGTGCAAAAGCTTTGAGCCGTCAGCAACCGAATGCTGCGGGTTTTGCTCTCACGATATCCATCTTCACTCACGATTTCCGTATCCTCCGTGGTTCCGCGACCAATACGAGTCCTATCGAGCCTCGTCTTCACGCGTCGATGCAGCAGATGAACACACAGACGAAGAGGAAGGCACCGTTGAAGACTCTGGTGGGCGGCTCACACGCAGCGATCTCTGGCGAATCGCGACGCTGCGGCATGTTGCCGTTCTTGACGCATATCATCTTCATCACGACCACGCGCTGGATGCGGACGACCCAGACTCAACTCCACAGCCACATGTTGTGGGCGTCACGCCATCGCTGGATACGATGGGGATGGACGTCCGGTCAAGTCGTGATCTCGAGCGATCCGCACCCGACCAGCCAACCAACGATCCAGCACCGCCGCAGGCACTTCCGACTTCAACTTCAATTTCAATCTCAAACTCAAACTCAAACTCGATGACGCGGGTCGCAGACTTTCTGCGACGAGACGCAGCCATGGTGCATGAAGCAACATGTCGTTGCCGCAGGAGGCGGCCGCGTCTTTCCCGAGACCGGCTCTATCAGGCGGTGACAACCTGGGTGGAGAGAAGCGTGCGCTCCCGCTTGGGAAGCGAGCCACATGCCGAGAGCGACAGGGCGGAGTCGCGTCCAAACTTGCGCCAGCATTTTGTCTGCTGGCGCGAGCGGACACAAACGTCCAGGTCTTCAACGTTTCCAGGGGAGTGCACCCCTACGAGTCAGCGTCCCCCACAACGAGTGGAGGAGGAGGAGAAGGAGGAGGAGAAGGAGGAGGAGAAGGGGGAGGCGTTCGGGTCTGGGGGAGTTGGCGTGGCGCAGGTGGAGGTGCAGGTGTCATCGTCGTCTATCCTTTTGGTCTATCTGTTCCACTGGAGATACGCGCGTGTGCTCCAGTGCTTTGGTCGATGGAAGCGCTGGTCGCAGAATGCACAGGTCGTCATGCAGGAGATCGAGACGCTTGCGGAGACATGGCAAGCGCAGGATCGACTGCGCAAGCTGAGCGATCTGCAGCAGCGCTTCCAGGTCTTGCAGGCGCAGGTGAGGGAACTCGGCATTCAGTAGTAGAGACAACGAGAGAATGAAAAGAAAGTAAGCAGCGTTGATAATTTTGTTAGCTTGGTAGATTGAAGTAGCATTGATGACTGGGAAGACGTAGTAGGAGGAAAACAAACAAAGCGACGATCTCTAGCGTCGATCACGCGAATGGAACTGGTACAAAGAACGAGGAGTGAAAGCTGCGTTCGCTTCGAGCGGAAAACACGCACACTCCATGAGAGGGTTTAACGATAGCATCACGGAAACACACAGACACACTGTGGTCACGACAGCGATGAGGCTTTGAACGCAGACGGACTGACACTAAAGATCGTCCATGTCGAACATGTCGATCTCCTCGTCGTCCTCCCAGCTGCCGCCAGACTGGTCGTCCTGGGTCGTAGCATCGGTAGATGCCTCGGAGTCCGTGCGCGACTTGGCCTTCAAAACGTCTTTGCTGCGCTCGTCGCCGTCGCGGTGGCTGTTGGATGCCTCAAACGACTCCCGCGCCTCCAGCGAAAGCTTGTAGTTCCAATACTCGTCCCAAAGGCGTGCCTCACATTGCGTCTTGCTGTACGGCTGATCGTGCGATGGAATGAGAAACGAGGCCGATGACGAGCGAGAGGAGACCACAGCAGCGCTGTTTCTTCGCTTCCATTGCTTCTGGGGAATCGGAACAGGGGGCGAGCACGGCACCATACGTCCTCGAGTGACTCCTGAAAACGACGAGGCCTTGTGAAACAACGGATCCCCCAGTGGTGTCCGTGACGAGGAGTGGCGTGGAATACTTCGTCCCATCATCTGGGTCGGGCCCATCAAAAACGCCGCTTCTTCGTCTGTCAGAATCGAGATCTCGTCCATCCCCATCCCGAGCTCGTGTTGCTCTTGAAGCCCGAACAGCTCGTCGTCGTCTGCATCAGGCGCCGATGCTACCTCACCAGTTGTGTGACGCATGCGCACAAACTCACTCGATTGTTGCTGCCACGCATCGCTTTCGTCGTTGTAGGGCTGCATATCGAGCTCTTCTTCTTCGTGGACAAAGCGAACTGCCTTGCGAATCTCACCGCGGAGGTTGCTCATCGATCGATTGCGGTTCACCGTCGCCGGCATGTTTTCATCCCGTGACGCACCAGCGGATCGGCAGCGCGGGCGAGGAGGATTGCAAGACTGGCGGCGATGCGGCGGGCGCCCGGTCGTATCCGACGGCGGCGGCGGCAGTGTCGTGCGCGCTGCCATGTGGAATGCGCCGTTGCCGTCGGAGCGACGGGGCTCAACGTCACAGAGCGATCGTTGCGCTCCCGTGGCCATCGGCTCGAACAACTGGGACATGACGATTCACTGATGTGGAAGTGCGTGTGCGCGATGCGGAGGAAGCCGAAGAACGGAACCCAGATGGAAGGGGGGAGCGAGTGACAGTCGCCGATTCTCGAACGTTTCCACTGTACGCTGTTTGAACGAGCGGCGGCCGTTGAATCTCAAAGATCCGTCGCAGAGCGGACGAGCGAGCGAGCGGATGAGCGGAAGCACCAAAACCAACAGCGCGAACTGAACCGGCGGCTGTGGTGGCGCGCGTTGCAATCTGGCGCGATCCTCGATCCTCGATCCTCGCGTTGAGTCTCGGGTACGAAGTACACGAGCAGAGGCCAGAGCCGTGAGAATCAGCGCGGCGGCTCAGTCCGCGGTGGATACGATACGTGGCGCCTGGTCGATGATGTGCGATGGTGCGCCAGCAGTCGGCGCCGCGAGTCCTTTCGAGAGTTGCGGCCGACCACGCGGGATACTCAATGCGAAGGGCTCACAGGCCGCAGTCCTGCACGCGTTTGTGTGGGGTTGGGTGGGTGCGGGCGGCAGATGCGATTTCGAATCCGCTTCGGGCTTCAGGCCTTTGGTGTTGGGGCCAGACGGCTCGACTTTGTTCGACAGATGAGCAATATGGAACAGCAAGTGTCGTCAACACCACAGGCCAGAGCTGCTCCACGTCGCCGACGTCAAGGAGGGAACAAGCTCGGAACAAAACGAACGAAAGCCGCACGCTCGCTCTCTCCTGATCCGGAGCTCGCGGGCTTCAGGTTCTTCAAACTTGGGGCGCGCTCGGCTCGTGTTCGCTTCGGTTTTCCGATCGGCTTGCTGCGTGTTCGTTCGGTTTTGCTCTTCGTGTGAAGGCAAGGCACACACACACACACAACACGGCAGTGTCTTGTGCCGCCGTTTGGCCAAAGGATTCGATGGAACGTGGTGTTGGGCCAGGACAAGAAAGTCGTGGGTTGGGGGCGTTGGCGCGAAGAAAGGACGAATCTGTGACAAAGGCCGCGATCCTTGCTCTCAAGGTGCAACTTGAAGCAACGAAACAAACCTTAAAGCATAGCTTAACGGTGAGGTTGCCGATTGAGAGGCGTACGTTCGTGTGTTCAGTGGTTCGTTGGTGGGTCTGTCTCTGCGTGTGGATGTTGGAAGTTGCCGTGGCCCCATGATCATGATGATGCGGCCCATCGTCACACCAGCGGGGGCGTGTGACAGCCTCGCTCGATGCGCTTGCTGATCGAGCGCCGCATTGGAGAGACCGCGCACATGCGCGCGAGCGCGTCACTTTGGTGCAAATGTTGGGCCAAGTGCCGTGGCGCGTGTGGTGGCGAGGTAGCAGCACGCGATGAGCCCGCATCACAAAGAACCGACCAATCGATGGAAGGCGCAGATGTGACCTGGCTTTCCGGATTACATTTCCTCTCATGCCCTCGCCGCGAGGCAATTGCGGCTGAAGACTGACGTCAGCGAATGGGATGGAGCACGGCCACTCTTACCGTGGGGCCAGGCGGTCCCTCGATGGCGAGAGTGGACGCGACACGCAAGCCGTCATGGCTCGGGTGGCTTCGGAGTCGGGAGTCCGAACTTCGGGCTCATGCCGTGAATCGACGTGACCAGGACTTGGGTCTCACTACACTGCTGTAGCGGCGTTGCCTGACGCGAAGCTGAACTGAGTGTGAGCGACCAGCGAATCTGGGGTGAGCAGCGTTCCGTGGACTCGTCACGTGAGACACGACTCCAACTCGAGAGCTGTGCATCGAGACAAGCAAAAAGAACCCACGCAGTGAGATGCAGCGGTGTAGCGTGTACACATTCGACTCACCATGCTATGGATGAAGACTGCTCTCCGTTAAGTGCTTTACGGGGTCTGTCGCGGTGTGTAAATGCCTGTTGCCTCGAGAAATGCTCCCTCTTTGCCTGCTGTGCAGGAGAGAGCGCCATCGCAAGCTATTAGCGCTCGAGCTACTGTACATGCACTGCATGTGATGTACTGTACACTGCTCTCGCGGCGAGTTCAGCTTGCATGCCAACGGGGTCTTCTTGCATGTGATCACGCCATCGTCCAAGGGTCGGTGCCTGAGTCACGAGTGTACCAGTGTTGTACCGAGAAATGGGTACTTCCGTGATTCCCTCACTCACATTCGCCCACCTGAAGAAGTTCCATCCTCCTCCGCAACAACAACCAGAGAGCATGGGCGACCAACAGTACGACGAGCTGTACAAAGGTAACGTTAATGGTGTCTTGGCAAGCGCTTCCTGCGTGCGAGTACACTGTACAAGGATCTGCGCGTGCTGATCTCTGGTGTGCGATTGTTCGATCGACAGTCGTGCTTGTCGGCGACCCAGCCGTCGGCAAGACGAACCTCTTGGCGTCATTTCTCGCGACGGAGGACAACAAGCCCGACACAGTGGACGACCAGGGCCAAGCTAAAGGCTTCTCATCCGTGCGAAAGCCCACGATCGGCGTCGAGTTCGGCACCAAGATCATCCATCACCCGAACGGCAAGCGCATTAAGGCGCAGATCTGGGACACCGCTGGACAGGAGCGCTACCGCGCGATCACGAGCTCGTGCGTTCCTGCGTTCACAGTCCTGCGAAGGTTACAATGAGGACTGAGAGGCTATGCATGTACCCGTTTTGCAGGCATTACCGCCGAGCCGCTGGTGCGCTCGTCGTCTACGACGTCACAAATCGCACGTCGTTTGAGAACGCGCAGCAGCACTGGCTGAAGGAGCTCAAGGCATCGGCAGACCCGAGCAGCACACTGCTGAACTGCATCATGCTCGTCGGTAACAAGGTCGATCTCGAGACACCTCAGTCTCTGCAACAGCCCGACTCGGTTCCACAGGAAGCGCACGAGCTCGCGGCCTCCGAACTCAAGGTCATGAACAAGCGGACGTCTGCCAAGACGGCGTTCAACGTCCGAAAAGCCTTTGAGGAGCTCATCATTTCGATCTACAACGAAGACAAGGGCAAGCTGCAGCGCATGGCGACCATTCGATCCATCACGCTCGAAGAGCCCAAGCCCAGCGGCAAGAGTGCCAAGCAATGCTGCAACGTCTAGCACCTTTATATGGGATTCACACTCGGTGCCATCGATATGTGGGTCGGCATCTATACTCGTTCTCTTCTCACTCGTGCCTTCCACGTGCCATATACTAGTACACCTGACCGGCTACTCTCTGTCTCTCTATCTCTCACGTGACAAGAGCTAGAGCTTGCTCGTCGGGCGCGAGATCCCCGAGTACAGTGGATCGATGTGGTCCTCGTTCGACTTGCCAATCAGTGCGCCATCGTGAAGCGCAAACAGCGTACCCACGCGCTCACCCTTGACAATGCGACTGAGGCATCCCGGCTCGGCCTTGGCGATCACAGCGGAGCGCACTGCGCCGCTGTCGACCGCTCGGATGCACGAGTGCAGCTTGTCTTTCTGGCCGAGCTGTCCGACACGCGACTCCGGCGCGATGATGCCGACGTCTTTCGGTCCAAACTCGTGGATGAGCTGCTTGCTTTTGCCATCTACAAGAGATACACATGCTCACACAGTCAACAGAGAGAGAAAGGGAAAGACAAGAGACGACGTGGAGTCGTACCTGCGGAGGCTGCGTAGATGCCGTCGACGTCCGTCAGAAGGATCATGAGATCGACCTCGAGCTCGCACGCAAAGAGCGACGCGAGCGAGTCGTTGTCCCACGCAATCTTCTGCTTCTGATCAGTCAGCGGCGTCTTGCGGCGCGTGATCACGTCGTTCTCATTGATCACGGGGATGATGCCGACGTCCAGCAGCGTCCGCACGGTCTTCTTCATGTTTTCCCGCACCGACGGCACGCGGAAGTCGGCGTCCGACGCCAGAATCTGCGCGCACGCGAGGTGATACTGCGCGAACAGCATCTCATACAGCGACTGCAGTCCGCTTTGCCCCGCGGCGGCGCACGCCTTCTCGTAAAAGTTGACGCTTTCGCCGACGCGTCCCCCGAGGTGCGACGACATGGAGCCCGACAGCAGGTACTGGCGGTGCAGCACCATCTTGCCGATCGCGACGGAGCCGCTCGAGATCACGATGACGTTGCGTCCCTGCATGTGCAGCGTCGCGATCTGCTCGACGATTGCACCGATCTTGCCCATCGCGAGCAAACCGTCCTCCGAGTGCACGATCTCGGTACCGATCTTGACGAGAATCGTGCGCGCGCGCTGGAGATCGCGGCGCGCATCCGACGGCGCAGGGGCGTCGCCTGCGCATCGCTCCATGTCACTGCGCTCCGCCATGGTGTTGGTGCTGGTACGTGGGCTGTGTGTGTGTGTGTGTGTGTGCTCTCTGTGCTGTGCTGTGCGCTCTGTGTTGCTTGGGGCGCAGGTGGCGTGGACCGTGTCGCTTGTGGCCACCACAATGCCGTACGTACTCTGTCAGTTAGTATGGGGGCGTGTGTCCTTTGGGGTGATTGCACAATGCGGACGTGGCGACGTGGGGGGATCTAGTGTGGATCCCTTCCAGTGTACTACCATGGTTCTGTACATGCTGTAAAACAGGGATAACGGTAGATGGCGGCGTTGCGTGTTGATGCATGAGCTCTCATGCATGTGTGAGGGGCACGGGAACGATGGAGACGATGCCTTGTGCATGGAGGCCATGACCACTGATGGAAGAACAGTACGCATGGGAGTGGATTGGTTTGACGACTTTTTAATTTTTTTGTGTGTAAAAGTGTAGTGTTCGAGTGTATTCGCAGCCACGACTGCCCAGCAAATGCAAGACTGTCATCCATCTACATTGCGCGCCGTTTTCCCCCGGGAGCAGTCACGACGACAACACGGGATGGCGGTCACCACCGCAATGGCACACGAGCGACCGCACCACGCAAGAGAGACGAGACCAAGACACCCTTTCTAACCGAGCAGGATCTTGTTGTCCTCGATGAACTGGTACGGCGGGATCTCGAGGTTGAGCGGAGCCGGGCCCTTGCGGATACGGCCCGACAGATCGTAGTGCGAACCGTGGCACGGGCAGAACCAGCCACCGTACTCGCCGGCGTTCGACGTCGGCACGCAGCCCAAGTGCGTGCAGACACCGAGGACGACGAGCCACTTGGGGTCCTTCACGCGCTCCGCATCCGTCTCCGGGTCGCGCAGGTTGCTGAGGTTCACGTCGTTCGAGAGCGCAATCTCCTTCTCGCTGCGGTGCTTAATAAAGATCGGCTTGCCACGCCACTTGACCGTCACGGTCGCGCCCTCATCAATGTTGCTGAGGTCGAACTCGGCCGTGGCAAGAGCCAACACATCAGCCGACGCGCTCATGGAGCCGACGAACTTGATGACCGCGAGACGCGCCGCCGTCGCGTACGCGACACGGGCACCGCCGAGCATGAAGTACGTGAACGCACGCTTCGACGGATCGCCGCTGGCAATGCGGTCCTTCTCGAAGTAGTGGTCCGGCGACGAGAAGTCATCCACCACCGCCGACTTGGTGCTGAACGCAGCCGCAGGGGCACGAGCTACAAGACACAGCGCGACGTCAGTGCGCTACTCATCCCGGATCGAGTCGCTCGCCATTTGTCGTCGCGTTCGGGAGGTCGCGTGTCTCTCAGATCCCCGCACCAGCACCACCGGCACGAGCGGTCCAACGTGTCCGCATGCGCCGACCGCTGGCGCGTTTCGCGGGTATCAACGCCAACGCCGTCGAGACTCGCAGCGACCGACAGCGACGACAGAGGCGCAGACGTAGACTACAATGCGGACAGTACCTGTGATGGCCTGCGCGCATCGCGGCGCGACGGACGTGCTCAACTTCTTCAGCATCATGTTGCCTCGCCGTGAAACCCGACTGAACCGTGTGTTGTGTGGATGGCCGGCCAGGGCCACCGCCGGCGCCGCCGTCCCGAGGGTCTTCTCCCCTCCCCTCACAAACACCGCACACTCGAGGGGGGGAGGGTGCGGTTTTTTGTGTTGGTGGTCCAATCAGGGGGGTTTAATTCGCTTTGACAGGTCCTTCGACCCTGCTAAGTACGCACACTCGTCCAGCGTCCCGGTATCGACTGTCAGAGGTCATGAACCACCAAAACACACACACTCACACGACCTCCTCTTGGCGTTACTTTTCGTTTGGTGGGTGGTTTTCTGCGCGGCACGTTTACTTCTCGACAGTCTCCAAATGGGAGGACGATGTGGGCCATGGACGAGCGTACCCTCACGGGTTACGATAACGTACCCGCGTCAAACGAAGAATGTTGGTCCCACCTGGTGGTCGCATCGGGCGAGAGGACCCAGACCCACTCGAACATTCGCTGGCCCGAACGCATCCGTCCGTCCGACCGTCCATCGTCCACATCATGTCCTTCTTCCAGCGCCTCGTGTCGTACGTCGTGAACGACGTCGCGGTCAAGACGCTCGCCAACAGCCGCGCGTTCCAGCGCTTCGCCCTCAAGACGCACTACCACGTCGAGGACGCCAAGCACCTCGCGTCCACGGGCGCCGAGTCGCTGTCGTCGGCGATCCAAAAGAACGCGCCCAAGGTCAAGGAGTTTGCGTCGGCGCTCAAGGACGAGATCGCGCGCGACCTCAAGAAGATGAAGTAAAGCGATGGAACGATGCCGTGTCAACGTCCGACTGCCAGCGAGGCCTGCGTCGACTATAGAGGAAGGAAGACGTGTTGGATTGGGGGCAGCTGGCGGTCGAGCGCGCGTGTCGTAATGTGTGGAAGAAAAAAAAGACTATGTATTTTGCCCTTACGCGCTTGTCAGCCCAACGCTTCCTCTCTACTGCTGCGCGTCGGCTCGTAGCGCTTCGAATGCGAGCTTGCGCCAGAGCAGCTTGACGAATTCCTCGGCGTCGTCGTCCAGCACGACCTGCAGCTCCTTCAGGATGACGTCGGGCGCTGCGTGCTGAGCCAGCTTGGTCAGCACGAACTCGATCATCGTCTCGTCCTCCTCGCCGACGTATTCGTGGATCTTCTTGCGGACCCAAGGCGTCATCTTGTCCTTCACGACGCCGTGCACACATTCGCCAAGTGGTCATAAGGTCAGAATACAATCGACGGGACAACTGGGGCGGTTGTTGGCGCTCTGCCCTACCTTATCGACGGCGCTCCAAGGCACTGGGAACGAGAAAAGCGCTTGACGCTCCGTTGGGATCTGACTGATCAAAGCCTTGGCGTCCTGTTCAGCAGAATGGTGATCAGTGTTGATGTAGAACTCCTCAGAAGAACGCATCAACCACGCACTGCATTGCGGTTGTTGATCTTGGCGAGTGTCGCAGCAACGCGCTCGTCCACGGGTACCGCAGCGAGGCGCTCCTCTTCCGTGTAATCGATCGGGATGATCTCTCGCACAGGTTTTTCTTCGACCTCTTCCTCCACTTTGAAGACAGGAGCGGACGGACTGCACACACACACAACGCCTCATCAGCGTCAATGGCAAAGGAGATAATCAGGAAAATGTAAAGAACTCACACAGCCGAAGCCGCCTTGTCTTTCTTCGGCGCCACGAGCGGCAGCTTGAGATCCAGCACGAGCTTCGTGGACGCCAGACTCGACGACGTCTTGCTTGACCGGTTACTATCACGGCGTGGCGAATCGGCCTCCCGCTCGTCCCTCGAATGACGTCGACGCTTGCTGTGACGATCGGAATCTGACTCGTCGTCATCGGCAGAGCTACGTCGGCGTCGACGCCGGCGGCGATCTCGTCCTCGGCTGCGGCTTCGACTGCGACTGCGCGACCGTGAGCGGCTGTGACTGCGGCTGCGATGACGACGCCGCCGTGAACGATCGCGATTGCGATCTCGTGACCTTGACCTTGACCTTGACCGATGGCGTCGACTGCGTTCACGGTCCCGATCTCTCCCGCGGGGAGACTTTCGCTCGCGCTCGCGATCCTCTTCGGCCGTCTGAGGTGGCTTGCGATCTTTCGAGTCTTGTGATGTCGAAGGCGTCGATGCCTGTGCCTCTGCAGGAGCGGCAGACTCAGACACTGGAAGGGGGCCGGCAGGCTTGACGTTGCTTGGTGCGGGTTGACCAGTTGCAGGCTTGGCAGCCTCCTGGGCTGCACGCTTGCGGCGCTCTTCCTCCTCCTTCTCACGGCGAAGCCGCTCACGCACAGCCTCGCGCTGCTTTTGCTCAATCTCCTGCTCTCGCTGCTCTTGCGCCAAGCGGAATTTTTCGATTTCGCTCAAGATCATCTTTTGCTGCACCTTTTTCTGCTCGATTCAGGAGCAGTAAGTAGTTGTCCGCATGAGTTCGTCCACACACAAAATCAAAGCTAAACGTACTCCTCGTGGTGCACCTTCAGCCGCCGCGTCATCACCGGTAGCCTCTCCATTGGCACCTTCTTCGGTGGCTGTGACTTCGTCCCCGAGCAGCTTGCCCCAGGATGCAGGGTGATTCTGGTTGCCGCCCATGAGACCACTGCGCTCATCCTCCAGTTTCTTGAGCAATGCCGCGACCTCGTCGTCGCGTTCTTGCGCTTGCTGCCGCATCGATTCGGTCATGGACGCCGTGAACTCGTCCAGCTTTGCTTGCGTTTTGGTGTCGACCTTCACGAGGATTTGTTTGGAGTCGACGGAGAAGCCGTTCAGCAGGCGCAACGCGCGCAGCACGTCCAGTGGACCACCAAACGTGCAATAGCCAAAGGCCTTGGGCTTGCCGCTCACGGGGTCCGTCGTACGCTTCCACGAGACGACATGACCGCATTTCTGGTGGACACAACTCGAGCCACGGTGAGTCGTTTCGCTGAGAGTGAGCTCGCTCTCTCGTCTCCCTCGCTAACGGTGCGCCAGCACCACTGCACGTTACCACATCAAGCCGTCGAAAGCCAGTCGAGACGTCGCGCGAGAGGACGCATGGCGAGCGGAGATGGAGCAACACATACAAAGTCAAAGATCACCTCACCTCGAGCAGGTTGCGCACGTAGTTGTCATGAAGATCCGTTGGCAACTTACCCACAAACACGCTCAGCGGTCCGGTCTCGACCATCGGAAGAGCCAGCGGCACGTCCACAGTTCCTGGTGGCGCCATGGACACAGCCATCGCCGGAGCAGGAACCGGCGCCACGGGCAGTGGTCTTCCCATGCCCATGGGCGGAAACCCCGGCGGTCTCGGGGGCATCCCGATCCCGGCGCCCATGACAGCCGGAGCACCAAGAGGCCCACGCGGCGGTGGCGGCCCTCGCGGCGGCGGCATCCCCGGCACCATCATCGGCGGCCGCATCGCTGGAGGTCCCCCAGCGCCAGGGAAACCAGGCGGACGGAACGGCAGCATATTGGCTCGTTAGCCTTGCTTGTTGCTTTGGTTGCTGGGTGCGTGTTCCTTGGTTGCCACGAATTCCTAGAGTTGCAATCTATACGTTGTTTATAGGTTGGAGATGGGGTTACGGTACAGTGTACCCATATTTTCTGTCTATTTTTGCTGTTTCTACCAAATTTAGCGATCGCGACGAGCGCCAAAGGTTGTGTGTGTGTCGCGATGGATCCATCCGCTCGGTCGACGCGTGAAATGGAGCGGCATAACGCAAGTTTCCAGGCGCTTTATCACCCACGTACTCGACCTTTACCCACGCGTCCACCATGCATCGCGCCAAGCCCAAGGCACCGCTGAGCGTACGTTTGTTTTGTCCAGTGGCTGATCTCGTTGTACTCGGTGCTGATTGCCATGCAATTGGCTCATGCAGATCATGGAGAAGAAGATCCCAGTCAACCCCAAGTACGCCAACACGCAAAGCAAGATCGACTCGGGCACGACCGTGAACAAGGTCCGCTTGATCTGTGAGTGCCACTGCTGCGTTGCTTCTCGGTCCGTGGTCTTGCTCAACCAACGTGGCCGGATTTGGAGCAGCGCACAAGGAATTCCTCAAGCGTCGAGACGAGACCTTTCGTCGCGTCACCGTCAAATGCCTCGAGGCGCTGCTCGCGGAATACGAGGACAACGGCGGCTGCGGCGCAGGATGCGAAGAGCCCGAGATGGTCGCGCGCATGGTCAAGAAAGAGGACGGCAAATTTGAGCTGCAGCGTGTGCCGGCGGACGACAACCAAAGCCACAACGCGTCCGGTCCGCGCGTCGTGAGCTACGACGCCGAAGAGCGAGAGGAGTATGACCCGCCGTACCTCATTCTGGACACGCGCCCGAAGGAAGAGTTTGCCGTCAACCGCATCACGCGCGCCAAGAGCTTTCCTGCGGCGTTTCTCAATCGCGACACGCTGCTGCCTGAGATGTACAAGTTTGTAAGTCTGTTGTTCTAGAGCTCTCTCTCCCTCATTCTCTCTGACGTGAATGTCTTGAGTAGAAAAATCAAGAGAGCAAGCTCATCATTCTATACGATCAGGACGAGAAGACTGTCACGCAGACTGCACACACACTCGTGCAGCGTGGCTTCGACAACATCTACGTCCTCACCGGCGGGCTCGTGGACTTTGCGGACGAGTTTCCTGACCGCATTGAGGGGCTCCCGTTACCTAAGAAGCCCGTGGACCCGTCCAAGAAAGTCAGCAAAGAAGTGTACAAGACCGCCTCGGCGCTATCGACGACCAAGAGCGTCAAGAGCGTAGCGACTGGTCGCAAGAAAGACGACGCCTCCGACGTGAGTTCCATCGCGAGCGCGCGGTCGGTGGCAGACTCGGTCATCTCGCGCGCGACGGCGCGAAAGAACCGTGTGAGCACGGCTGCCAACTATAGATAGAGACACACAAGCGACGAGCTCATCGGCTGATACGATCATAAACACATCAACAGACCAACTCGGTTCACTCATCACGCTTTACAGATTCCTCTTTCACTCTTTCGCTTGCGTGAAGGCAAAAACCCATGAACAAACACGTGGCACTCAGTGATTCTGCAGCGCTTACTGCAACTGCTCGGCGTACTCGTTCATGGCGAGCGCCATTCTGACGTCCTGTGGTTTCAATAGATCTGTGAGGTTGGTAAAGAAGCAAATGCACTGGAGACCACAGTGGCACGTACGTTCTTGGAGAGACCGCTGCAGTCGTGCGTGCTCAGCGTGACTTCGACTCGGTTGTACACGTTGAACCACTCGGGATGATGATTCATCTGCTCCGCCAGCAGCGCCGTGCGGCTCATGAACGACCACGCGGCGTTAAAGTCCTCAAATTGGAACGTGCGCTGGATGGCGTCGCGGCCGTCGACCAGCTGCCACGCGCTCGTGAGCTGCTGCAGCGCGAGCTTGCGCTCTGCGTCACTGAGACGCGTCGGCACCGCGCTCATCCAGCGCTGAGCGGGCTTGCAACGGAGCAACGCGACACGTCGAAGCATCTTGACCGCGAGGAACTTGATGGAATGGAATGAAGGGAGCGTGGACTTGAAGAACGTCACGATTCGTCTACAGCTGTAAAATGTTTTGAGCGATTGTACCGATAGAATACCGGTATGGTCCCCTTAAGTTAACGCCTGCTGTTTGCGCGGGAGAAGAAAGGAATCCAAACACGACAGACAAACGTCCAAGCGTCACACTCGATTGTGTGCGGCATGATGGCGTCGTCGTCGTCGTCCTCACGAACGCCACGACGTCAGCTACGCAATGACCACAGCAGCAGTAGCTACAGCAGCGCAGCACGGGCGCGTGCGTCTTCCGCAGGCTCTGCTGCGGCCACTGGGACAGCCGCGACTGGCTCCGGTGGCTCGCGGGGTCGTCCACGCCCAGCGTGGAACGCGTACCTCACAGACGACAAGCAGTACCGCCTTCCGCGTGAGAAGCAGGTGCGTGTCCTGCGATGGCTTCGTCTGTGGTGATAGATGGATGAATGACGCGCATACCTGTCACGCATCAGTTGCTTCGTCATATCCAACAACTGTCGTCGGCGCATTTTCATGGCCGAAGCCCCTCCTCTGTCACATCGAAGCAGTATGCAAAAGAGCGTGATACGTTGGCTCAGCAAGGACATTTAGACAAGAGAAGTATAATTGGTGGTGGTGGTGGCGCCAAAGCCGCACAGCGTCGCCAGCACAGCACAGCGAGTGAGCTGTCGATGCTGGAGCACATGCTGTCGGAGCTGGAGCACGAAGCCGAGCAGCTGGAGCACGCGCGCGTGACGCTCCTGGCCAATGACGAGCAAAATCAAGAGCAAGAGGATGTGGATGTGGATGACGAACGGTGGGAGCGAGATGAGGCTCCATCCTATGGACGGATGGACGATGATCCTCGGTCCTCGTCCACGGAGACCGAGACCGAGACCGAGACTGAATCGGTATCGCGGCTCGACGATGATTCGCTAGCGACGATCTGCTTCAAATCGCTTCGCGTCGGACTTGAGCTGACAAAGAACATGCAGTCCGTCTCACGAGCACTTGCAGACGAACGGCGGCGACGGACAGCGCATGAGGCGCATGCCATGGCGTTAGAGCAGGTACCGAACGCATGGTGAATCGGTGTGGACGAGCAAGAGTCTCACGCATATCTCACCGGTTTCTTGTAGCGATGCCTCGAGGCAGAGATGAGATGCGAGCAACTCGAAGAGCGGCACGAGGAGGTCGTGGGACAACTTGATGGCATGGTCCGTTTTCTCGTGTGGCGTCATCCAGCCAAGTCCGTGTTGCTGATGCGTTTTGTATTCAGAGGGACGCGATGATCGCGACGGAAGAAGCGGTGCACCGGCTCACGCAAGAGCTGCTGCGAATGCGGCGATTTGATGCGGCGCGACAATCACCCGCGACTCCAAGTCGACGATCGAGTACGTGGCTTATGTGTGAAAGAGAATGAGGCAGTGCCGTTTTGCTCATGTACCAAATTGGTTCAAGTTTTGAGACATGATCATCATGAAAACGTCCTCGGGCGTGAAGACCGAGCATTGAAAACGATGAATCCGTCTGCAGTTGAGGACCAGTGGGTGGCACAAGAACCGAGACGGCGTCGTCGACCGAATGACACTGAAGGTGATAAAGAGAATCAAACGCCACGCCAAGTGAGCTTCGCACTCCCAGCGGACGACGACTAGAATGAAACGACATCGATAGAGCAAGGCACGGCATGTTGCCAGTGCCCATCCGTGCGATTGTTTTGGTTTGGTCGTTGATCAAAATGTCTACAGAGCTTCTGACAATGTGTATGGCAGCATTGATCTGTCGGGGAGCTGTCTGCACGGGCATCGTCGCAGCAGTTTAATGACTCATGATATGGCAGGGAAGCGCATGGTCTTCTTCTTGGCGGTCGTCAGAAACCGCCGCTGCAGTTGCTTCAGCTCCTCAACCTGTGCGCGCAAGTGCGCGTTCTCGCGCTTGAGATCGACGTGGACTGCAAAGATGCTGCCGGTCGCTGCGTTCGACCGATTGAGGTCATTTAGCTGCGTCTGTAATTTCGTCAGCGAATCTCGCAGCGCGAGATTCTCGTGCACGAGTCGCGAGTTTTGCTCTTCCACTTCATTCAGTCGAGCCATCGCCTCCGCGGTGACCGCATCATCCGCTTGTGGCTGCGGAGATGGCGACTTGTTGGTGCTGTCGGCTATGATCTGCTGCAGGCGACTGACGTGCGCCTGAAGCTCAGCGTTCCGCTCGCGAAACCTGTCGAGATCATCAGCCACGCGAGCTTCTCGGTCTCTGGCGTCCTTCAGGTCCCGCTCGAGGTCGCCTGTCCGCCGTTGAATAGCCTCCAGCAGGGCTGTCTGCTGCGTGAGCTCTGTGTGCGTGTCCCTCGCTTCGCGCTGGAGCTGCTCGTGGCGTCCCGCGAGATCACGTTCGCGCAGGCGCTGCGCCTCAATCTGGACTTGAAGTGCGCAAAGCTCTGCTTGGGTATCGGGTCGTCCGTCTGTGTGCCGCTTGATCTCTGCCTCAAGCACACGTTTCTCGTCGATCAGTTGCTCGCGCTCGAGCAGCCACTGCTCTCGCTCCGCGAGCGCGTTCTCGCGCACCGAGCGCAGTCGCGCCTCCAGCGTGAGCACGTCGTTCTGCAGGCGTTGCTGCTGCTGATGCAGCGTCTCGATCGTCCGCGTCAGCTCCTCATGACGCACACGCGCCGCCTCTTCCGCTGCGAGCAGCCGGGAGCAGTGCTCTGCTTTCAGCCGATCGATCTCGTCTTCGAGCTCGTTCGTGCTGTTGGACCGCTCCACGCCCTGACCGAGATGGAGAGCACCCTGGTAGACAGAAGTCAGAGTGCCACACTGTGTGTGGAACGTTGGCAGCAGCCCCACCTACCTTCTGCAGTCGCCCGAGACGATCGCGCAGCTCGACGTTTTCATCCAACGTTTTCTGCAGCAGCTCGAGCGTTCGAACGTGCTTGGAGCGCAGGCGCTCGGACGTCTTGTCGAGCAGGAGCATGGTGAGTCCGTTGTGAGCGCGTCACCGTCTGACGGCGTCGCGCCATTCTCACTGCTTGACGACACAGAGGTATTCGACAGCTCCGTTTGCCCTCCCATTTTAGAAGCCGAGTCTGAGCACGTTTGGTGACCTCGACCTCAGTCTGGATGGAGACACTCAGTATTGGATGCGATTCGTGATCGATGCGTACTGCATCCACGGCGGCATCCAGGAACGGCGAAAGCCACGGGCAGCAAGCAAGAGAGCCGGCACCTGCATTCACAGCAACGCAAATGCCCTACTGCATGTCGCTTAGACGAATATCTCGACAGTAGCTTCGCGGTTCGAATAGACCAGAGTCTCTCTTGCGTGTCCGAGCTCGGGTGCGTTGTTGTGGGAACGTGCCGTTCGACAGGCGCTGCGCAGCCTGCGGCAGCGCACTCGAGGTGAGACACATGTGAGGAGTCTCTTCACATCCGTTCCGTTTAAATTAGTTCAATGTTGGAAGGGATCGACTGTCCGGAGATGTCGCGTGCTGCTAGCCTGACGGCTGCGAGCAAAGCAATGTACATTGTCTGCTACGTACATACAAGGTTCCAGTACTGTATGGCGTTGATGGGCCCTTGGTCGATGACGACAAGAAGGCACGACGCCAACGCGACGAGGTGTCTGCTGCGCGTGTCCACCAATGTGCACCTCCGTGCCCACGAGCTGACAACCAGCGGCCGTGGAATGGCTGCGTCTGTGTCCACACTGTCCACAGTGGACATTCCTGCAGCCATTTGTGCGTGACGTCTGGTCGATCGATACAGACTGTGTCCGTGAGACACCATCGATCCCCTTCTTCTTAACACCAACAGCTGGTGTCCAACGTTCCGATCCCAACCGGATCCAATGGATCATCCATCGGTCAGTCGTCACTGACTCGTCAGTGTGACACCGCCGACCGCGAACGCTTCGGCAACTTCACGGGGCGGGCGTCGACCGTCGACCGACTGCGATGCGTCGCAAGCGCGCGTGCCCGTGGACGACGGCGCCCGCCGCGACGCCAGCGACGGCTCATTCCTCCATTTGCCGCCGACTGCGCACGCGCCAGTCCGCGCCCTTGCCGCCATGAGCGACCACGAGGAAAAGAATGGCGCGTCGGCGCTGCTGCTGGATCGCATCACAAGCGTCGCGACACAAGACCCGGCGTTCCTGCGGTGCATCTTTGACTCGGGCATGTTCGAGCCGCTCGCGATCGACATGAACAGCCCACGATGGAACTACGGCACGCATTCGTCGCCATCGTCATCATCATCGTCATCGTCGTCGTCCGCGGCCTCCTTCACGGATGAGGCGGGCGTCACGGTCCGGCGCGGCCCCTTGCAAACGACCATGACCGACGCGCTCGCGTGCCACGTGCGCTGCACGGCCTCGTCGTCAACGCCGCTGCCGTCCGACTGCTGCAACGTCGCCGAGCGAGTCCTGAGCTGCCAGTCCAGTGTGCCCGCGGTCAAGACGGACGCTGAGTTCATCAAGACGGTGCTGTCCCTGCAATCGACTTGTGCGAGTCCCGATGCGTCGTCGTGGCTCCTCACGAGCGTGTTTGCGATCGCGGTGCTCGTTGCTCTCGCTACCGTCGCGCTCTCCCGTCGCCACAGCAAGCAGTTGGCCAAGAAGGCACCCGCAGCGAACGATGCGCTCAGCGTCATGGAGAAGCGTCTCGACTGGTGGCGACAGGTGACAAATCTCGTGTGGAAGAACCTCCGACTCAAGCGACATCACCCCGTCGCGAGCGCCATGGACGTCTTGCTGCCTGTGCTGTTGACGGGTGGGCTCGTGTTCCTCGTGAACGGAGACACCATCTTTGGTGGGGAAAGCTACTATTCAACGCTTGCCGGCCGAATGGAGACATCCGGGTACCGACCGGCGACTCGAAGCCCGATGATGTGCCTCTCGTTTCCCACGTTTGATCCTGACAGGATGGGCGCACCAAGCAGCGCGCAACAGACCTTCTTCACGGGTGGACGAACAGTTGTGGGGCTGTATCTCTTCATCGTCACGATCAAGTTGGTGTCCAGCACAACAGCCATGATGGTCGTCGAGAAGGAGACGCGCATTCGGGAGATCATGAGAATTATGGGTCTCACTGAAGCAACGCAGCTGCTCGCATGGATTATCACAGCGTCCTTCACGGCCGTGCCACTCGCGCTTCTTCTCGGAGCAGAAGTCAAGTTTGGAAACCTGTTTACGACCGCCAACTACACGACGCTTGCTGCGTTGTTCTACGTGTTCCTCATCTCGATCGTCGCCTTCAGCAGCTGCATGACGCCGTTTTTCCACAAGTCACGAACGGCATCCATCGTGTCCGTGCTCGTGTGGCTGCTGCTGTACTTTCCGTTTTTCGCGGTGCAAGCCAAGCCCAACGCCGTCAAGTACCTTGCCGCGTTGCTTCCACCGACAGCATTTGCCTTGGCGATCGATGATCTGTTGCGTCATGCGCAACGCGGTACGGGCATGTCGTACGAGTTTGAGCGTCTGACGAGCCCCATCACTGTGCCATCGGCGCTCGCCATGACGGGAATGCTCGTCGTCGACTGCGTGTTGTACTTCGTGCTCGGTTGGTACCTGGACCAGGTGATTCCTCAGCAATACGGCATTGCTCGTCCGTGGAATTTCATGTTCAAACGCGAATTTTGGCATAGCAGCGAGCCATCCAACGTCGATTCAGTGTCCAAGGACGTCCACCAAGAGCCTCAGTCGCCGAATGGTGATCCTGTTTCGCTTCTCGGCGACTTTCAACCGCTCGCGACACCATCTCGAAACAATGGCAGCAACCAGCGCTCGACGGCATCGACGAGTTATGCGGCGGTGGAGTGTGTGACTGGCATACTTGCCGCACAAGAACGGCAAGGCACTTGCTTGCAGATCCAAAATCTTCGCAAGGTGTTCACGACTGACGATGTTGACCATGTCGCCGTCGACAACTTGTGTCTCACGATGTACTCGGGTCACATCACAGCGCTCTTGGGTCACAATGGCGCTGGCAAGACGACGACGATCTCCATGCTGACGGGTCTGATCACGCCGACAAGTGGAGACGCGACACTCTTCGGTCGTTCCGTCACCCGCGACTTCAGCGAGCTGCGTCGCATCATGGGCATCTGTCCACAGCACGACGTTCTCTTTGGGGACTTGACGGTGGAAGAACACCTGCAACTGTTTGGCACCATGAAGCACGTTCCACCGCACCAGCTCCAGTCCGAGGTCGACAAGATCATCGACGAGGTTGGTCTGGAAGAGAAGCGCCGCGTGCTGTCCAAGAACCTCTCTGGTGGCCAGAAGCGCAAGCTGAGTGTGGCGATCGCCTTCATCGGAGGCAGCAAGTTGGTGTTCCTGGATGACCCACGTCCGGCATGGACCCGTACTCCCGCCGGTTCACATGGAACCTGCTTCAACGCAATCGCGAGGACCGCGTGATTGTGCTGACAACGCACTTTATGGACGAAGCGGACATTCTCGGCGATCGCATCGCCATTATGGCGGACGGGCAGCTCTGTTGTGCGGGCACGTCGCTGTTCTTGAAGAACCGCTACGGTGCCGGATACAATCTGACGATGATCACGAATTCTCATTGCGATGCCGATCGAGTTCTGTCGTTCTTGCGGGAGTTCACCCCGGACGTCACGCCGCTCAGCAACCACGGCGCCGAGCTGGTCTTCCAGCTGCCAGCGTCATCTTCGAAGACGTTTCCGTCGATGTTGGCGTCTTTGGACAAGAATATGGACGCGCTGGGTGTCGTGAACTACGGTATCTCGGTCACGACGCTCGAGGAAGTGTTCCTTCGTATCGCTAGAGATCGTGAGGCAGCTGCAGCGCAAGCGGCCAGAGTGACGTTGATGGACGGTGGATCCTCGTTGCGGCACACAGTGTCCCTGGAGAACAAGCTGCAGACTGTCGAGACAGTGGAGCCGACGTTCATGATGCAGTACGCAGCATTACTTCGCAAGCGCATTGCTATCACCCGTCGCGATCGCAAGAGTCTGGTAAACGCCATCATCATTCCCATTGTGCTGCTGTTGGTGATCGCGCTGGTTCCAGAGATCGACGTGACGTCATTCTTTCCTGAACACACGTCCCAGCTCCCGTCCGCGAAGGAAACGTCGACCTGCATCTCGAACAATGGCACGTATCCGCAAGGATGGCAATACCCAGCGAACTTCCGCCCGGACTACGAGCAGCAGTGTCGATTCGAATTCAGTTATTGCGCACTCGGAATCTACGACTGCAAGCCATCGATCTGCTGTGACAAATTCAACCCGCTGTCGCCTGTGTACGCGTGCAGCACGTGTGACAGAGGCGATAGTTGCTACAACAAGAAATGTCTGTCGAAGGACGCAGCGTGGAGTCAAGTCACGCTCAGTTTGTTCTTGCACGCCACGATCGCGTCACTCGCGTTTGCGTTCATCCCTGCGGCCATCGTGGCGCATATTGTACGCGAGAAGGACCCGATCCAGAACGCCAAGATTCTCCAACTCATCAGTGGTGCTCGCGCGTCGGCGTACTGGCTTTCGAACTGGACGCATGACATGGCCGTATCGTTCGTGTCTGTCGCCGTCGGCTCAGTCGTGCTTCCTATCGCGAGCCGCGTGCTTGGAGGGCCATCGGAGGCAGCTAGCACGATCATTCTCTTGGTGACACACGCAATGGCGATCGTTCCGATGGCGTATCTGTTGTCCTCACGGTATGAACGGCACTCGAAGGCTCAGACGATGCTTCTGATGTTCGGGTTCGTCACGGGCGGTGTGCTCGGCATCTTCTCGTTCCTCTGCCGGCTGATTGACATCGAGATCACGCATACTCTCTCCCTTCCGTTGTTGGACCGCAACTATTTCCGATGGATTTTTCTTCTGTTCCCATCGTACGCGCTCAACGTCGGGCTATACGAAACGGGGACGCACAAGCTTGGACGTCAGCCATTTGAAGCCTCGGTGCCAAGCATCCCGTCCTTCTTTGGTTTCTTCAAGGGATTCGGCAAGGAGAAGTGTGCTGACTGCTGGGACGTGAATAATGCAGCTGGATGCTGCATCCGTGGTGTCTTCGACATCGACGTCGCGGGCGCTCCCATCATCTACATGCTGCTGGAAGCAGTGCTGTTCTCGGTCATTATCCTGGTGAAAGAGCGCCGTGTGGTCCAGTGGCCCTCTGCAGCGGCAGCTGAAGCTAACACGGACGATCAGGAAGACGACGACGTGGCCAAAGAGCGACAAATGATTCAACACTGTGCGCCCAGCGAAGAAGACGTCGTGTTTATCAAGAACTTGCGTCAGCAGTTCCCCGATGGCAAGGTAGCGCTCGATAGCTTGTGTCTCAAGATTCCGCAGGGCGAGTGCTTTGGGTATCTCGGCATCAACGGTGCCGGCAAATCGACGACCATCAAGATTCTCACGGGTCAGATCGCGCCCAGCAGCGGCTCGGCCACGCTCGGAGGCTTCGACATGGCGAGTAACCCGCTGAAAGCGCGAACAGTGATGGGCTACTGTCCGCAGTTCGACTCGCTCCACGATCTACTGACTGTATACGAGCAGCTCGAGCTTTACGCGCGGTTGAAGGGCATTCCGCCGTCCATGGTGAAGCAAGCCGTGGAGGAGAAGATCGATGAGGTCGGCTTGCGAGAATACCGTGACAAGCTGACACGAGGACTAAGCGGAGGCAACAAGCGCAAGGTATCGACTGCGATCGCGCTCATGGGATCGCCGCAGATCATCTTCTTGGACGAGCCCTCGACTGGTGTGGACCCGAGTTCGCGCCGCAAGATGTGGGACGTCATTGCGTCCGTGTGCGCCGAGAAGCGGTCAAGCGTGGTGCTGACGACCCACAGCATGGAGGAGTGTGAGGCATTGTGTTCGCGTGTCGGCATTCTCGTGGGCGGCAAGCTGCAATGCCTCGGCAGCGTGGAGCACCTGAAGCAGAAGTTTGGCCGTGGCTACACGGTGGAAGTGAAGCTGGGCGAGCCATCCGAGGCAGCGATTGGCGCGCTGGAGTCGAAGCTGACGACGGCTATTCGCGAGGTCGGACAAATCGCTGCTGCTGAGCTGGAGCACGCCTGTGCGCTGCTGGGCGACGCAGCGCGCTACTCAAGTTTCACGACCGAAGCCAGTGAGCAAGGTGCAGTCTCCGCCTGCGTGACCTGCTCTCGTCGAATGGGTACGTCTCGAGCAGCCTGCTGTGCGAGTGGTGGGTGTCCGAGTCGGAGCGCAGTGCCTTGACGGCTGCATTCGAGCGTCGATTCGTGGGAAGCCAGCTTGTCGAGTGCGAGGGACACCACGTCCGCGTCCACCTGCCGAAGGAAGGGCTCCGCCCGAGTGACGTGTTCGCGTTTCTGGAGCAGGCCAAGTCGCAGCTGAACGTGGCCGAGTACAACGTCAGCGACACGACCTTGGAGCACATCTTCAACAGCATGGCGGCGCACCAGGACACGGAACATCCCGACATGCAGCTCCAGTTCGCATGAAGAAGACGTCGTCCCACCTACTCTGACAATTCATTGTCTTGCAGCGGGCAATACTCGATAGCAAACAAACATACAATACATTGATGGTGGCAATTCTCAATATCATAATGTGAAAGTTAGATATTTTTGGAATATGTTTAAACACCCTTGTTAAAACGTTTCTATGACTGCGTAACCAATGAGCGTAACCCATCCATCCATCCATTTCCATTGCCACCGACACCATGGGCGCTAGCAGCAAGAACAATGGAACTCTTCGTCTTTGGGCTTGCCGGCGGTGCTTTGGCTCTTTTCTTCTTCGTCGTCGAGGATCGCCAACCTCTCGACGGAGTGCCTTGCTTTACTCGTCTACGACGGCACAATGATAATCGGGGACTGAGTTGGACGGCCAGTGCCTTCGGGCACGGCCTTGGCCTTTGCTTCCGAGTCCATGACCCTAGCTTGGTTAGTGCGTTGCGTGTTCAGAGCAGACTCAGTCACGTGACCTCCGCGAGATCCTGGCATACGCACCAGTTGTGATGAGGCGGCTGTACGCTTCGCCAGCTCAGGCGAGCTGGCTGATAGGCGTCTGGTGGCTGGCAGTAGCGAAGGGGTGGCGCTACGCCAGCTCAAGCACTTCAAAATCAAAGTATGACGCGCGTAGAGCAGGTGTATTAGCTCAATACGCTGGTCGATACCTCACGGTGTGTACCCTTTGACTCGGTCCCTTCAATGAGATCTCGGTAGGAGCGTTTCCTGGACCGCTCGTCGTTTCAGGCACTACACCGCTAGGGTATGACCGAACTACGAAGGCAAATATACAGCGGCTGCGACGGAGTTGGTCTCGATCGGCCAGCCAGATAGGGGTGCGAGCTTACCTCTCCTAGGCAGCTCGCGGGCTCAATATGAAATGCACCACTCGTATGTCTACCACACCAGCTAGAATACGCGGTAGATGCAAAGAATACACTCACACGAAGTGCCTCAGACCCTTGACCTAGCCAGGATCCTTGGCAGACGGCAAGAATGCCAGGGACTATGTCCTCACGCTCTCACACGCACACACACCAGTCGCCACACTGGCGAGCCAACACACACTGCTCTTCACACGCTAGCGCACACGCAAATTTACTCGTGGGGCGCGCGCCAACTCCGTTGAGCCGGCGGAGGCTGCGCTCTGGGGGGAGACTTGTGGGGTACGAGGGAAAAACGAGAGTCTTTTGTGTCAGGTTGCCCGCGAGGGTTTCCCTGCTTAAACTAATACTGCGTGTCTACGTGGCGCTGGGTCGCCAGCTTTGGACCTCTGAAAACCGATATGGAACCGGTTTGCTGGCTACTTCAACTGCTGACGGTACCTGACTGGTACATCTCGGATCCTGGCAGTTGGCGAGCCAACGCCGGCTCGCCGACCCCACGATGACTGGGGGGCCAACTCCCCCTCGCCGATTCGGTAGTATTCAATCAAGCGTTCTAACCTCTTGCGACTGGGTTGCCCATCAAGACGCCACCCACATCACCACATTCGTCGACGTCGGATCGGACATCGGCAATGTCGTCGCGCAGGTGGCCATAGAAGCGGACGTGGCAGCATCGATCGGGATAGAAGTGCGCAAGGACGTGGCAGCCCTAGGGAAGAGTCGTATGGACGCGTTCATAGACTCGATTCCCGCGCTTGGGTCTGTCATCATCCACGATGCCGACATCAAGGAGGTGCGCTTCGAGATCGAGCCGTGGAGTTCGAGGGCATCCGTTCTGTACTGCCACAACACGCTGTTCAGTCAACCGAGTCAGTTCGCAGTGGAGCGCATGTGCTGCGACTTACCTCGCCTTGATGTTGTCGTCCTTCAGCAGCCGTTCTGCCTCCGCCACCGATCGTCGTGCACGCGATACTTCTGCGCCATTTTCAAGCGCGATCCCCTCCCACTCAAGGTGCCAGTGTCATACACCGGTACGATGACCAGCTTCCACGTGTACCTCCGACAGCAGCTCAGCATATAGATCTGTCTCGTGCTGTACATCGGATATGATGAGAACTTTTTTTGTGCCAGTAGGTAGTTGCATGAATATATTCTCGGATTTATTCGCCCTGCGCTCTTCTTTACGCACTCCAAGATAATAGATTACCGACGATTTAGCTCGGGAGCGCGCCGTTGCACCAAAATGGCGAGAACTCATTGGCTCGGCTTATCGTTGAAAAACGTCGATAAATATTGAGGTTAAATCTTATCGACGTTTTTCAACGATAAGGCGCTGGGTGAGTTAAGCGATTTTTATTAGGAGTGCGCTTATCATTGAAAAACGTCGATAAGCGCGGGGCTGGGTGAGTTACGAGTGTACCCATTGTCATCATGACCGTGGATAGTATGTAGTGATATGTGAGATGCACATGCCACAGGCGCAGGCTCCGGTGCTCTGCTGCTGTCGGAATCGGGCCCAGCAACAAGCACCGAAGGTGAAACCCCGTAGCTCACAGTCCGATGAAGTCATCTGGTCACCATAGACGAGCAGCTTAGAAAGACTGCGGAAATGACAGATAAATCTATCCATTGCTGTAACGGGCCCAACCGTTACAGCACGCAGAGGAAGGAAGGACACCACGCGGGCACGCGTGGTCCACTTGGACTCGGAGACGTGTGGGCTAGAAGGTAAAATCAACTCTGTTATTTACTGTTATCTTTCCGTGACCACACATTCCTACAACTCTAGAAACTAATATAAAACCTAAGGGTGACTTGCGCAAACATCCGGTAGGGCGTAATCCCAGGTATTTACAGCCAATGAGACACAGTCAAAGGGCACGTCCGGTGACATCCGGACGTGACATGTCATGGGGACCCATTTGGGGTGGGCCCCATTACATCATCCCCCTCTCTCTGAGCTCGAAGCATGAGAGCACGCAGAGAAAGGTGATGGCGGGCAGCGCGGGGGAACCCGCGCTTCAACGGTCGGAACACGACCGTATCCTTGCGCCTGAGCGCATTCTTCGATTTGCGTCGGCGCAAACAGAGGGATGCACGGCGAAAGAGACTTCAACGACTTCAGCGACATGGTGGCGACGCGACGCAGCGCGCGCACCACGAGAACGGCGGGGACCGCGGCGGGAGCCGCGGTGATGGCGACGACAACGGGAGTCAGCTCGACGACAAGCGGAGCGACTGCAACCGTAAGCGCGACAACGGCAATGAGCGCAACAGGCGCGACGACGTCGGCGGCGACAGCGCCGACGTTGGCGAGGGCAGCGAGTGCACCGGCGACTGGAACAACGAGCGCGACGATGACGACTACGTCGGCGACGACAACGCCGACGTTCGCGAGAGCGACGAGTGTCCCAACGGTCGCGGCGAGTGCAGTGAACACGACGAGCACGACGTGCGCGATGAGCGCGACGAGCACGACGACGATGGCGTCGTCGTCGGCGGCAGCGGCAAGCATGACGAGCGAGCCGCGTGAAGAAGCAACCAAGGCGCAAGCAGCAGCGACGGGAACAGCGGCGGGCGCCGCTGTGAGCGAAGCGACTGCAAGCGCGACAAGCGAGAGCGAAGACAACAGCGTACGAGCTGGAGTCGACGCGAGGAACCGAGATGATTCGATCAGCAGCGACGGCAACGAGCGCGTCGCGCGCGAGCGGCTGATGAGTGCGAACAGCACCGCGGTGACGACCGCGGTCTCTGGGGCGAGCGCATGCGCAGACGATGGTCGCGTCGGGACGACGGCAGTCGATGCCGTCGTGCACCACGACGACGAGGAGGAGGTGGCACCGGTTCTAAAAATAGCAACAACGTCCGACGCTTCGAACGTTGGCTCCGATCAAGCAGCGAGTGCTCCGACGGAGACTGCGACGGCGGGAGCCGGAGTCTCAACGTCCGACGAGCAAAGAACAGCAACGACAGCGAGCACGAGTACTGCGGTGACGACCGCAGTAACGGCGACAGTGTTGACGACGACTGCGCAACCGGCGACGGTGGCAGTGTCAACTGCAGTTCAAGTGCGCGTGGCAGACAACGATCCGACGATCGCGAGACGCGATCGTGATGTGGCGCGCGTCACAGTAAGCGATGACTTCGTGTACGCGGCACCGCGGCCTGGTGAACATCGCGTCGATGACTTGACGGACGTCGCGAGCCGAGCGCGACGTGTGGAGGGCTGGACGCGCGAGCGCCAGTACCCAATCGAGTACGGCGACACATCACACTGCTTAAATCCACACAACGTGCCACGTGCGGAGATCTTGAACTGGTTCGAGCGTTTCCGCGAGTCACGCGGGAAAGGCGGTTACGCGCGAGCGGATTCGCTGCGTTGTTCGTGGAACGCGTTCGTTCTACGATGGAACGAAGGTGACTTGATCGCATCGGTGCATCGACGCGAGGCGTTGCTCGCGCGACACAGTCTGGGCGCTTTACGCCGAGAGATACATCGAGCTTGTCTTGATGTGCGACGTCCATGCTACGTGGACGTGGTTGAGGGTTGTGCTTCGTGTTCACAAGCTGGAAACTTGAGGCCGAGTCATGAAGATTGGAGAGAGTCTCTTCGTCGAGATCCGCTCGACGATAACGCGTTGTTACGGTCGATCGCACGTTACGACCGTACTCGCGCCGACTTTGAGCGGGCTAGAGGCGAGCCCGCGCAGGGAGCGACGCTTCGTATTCCTGAACGAGATCAGGAACGTCCTCCTGCAACACTGGTCGAGCGACCCACGAGTCGTCCGGGTACCAAGCCACCGGACGAGATAGTGACGAACGCGTCGGTGCGGACGCGCGCGACCGCGCGCGTGTCGTCCGTGCTGACGAGCACGGAGTGCGACGACTCGATCTTCGTGGCGAAGGATTCGATCAACGATCCACCGCAGTTCACCATGCGAATCAACCAACGGGGGTGGACCAGCGCGAACGAATCGGCTTGCAGCAGTACCACGAGATGCGCGATGATCGTCATCGTCAAGCGCAGCGCGACGAATGGGCGCAGAGTCGTGAGCGGCGTGACGAGCGCGAGCAGAGTGTCGATCCGTCGTTCCACTACGACGGAGACGCGACTCGGTCCTTCGAGTCGCTTCACCACGGCGGGCAGCCGTGGTCTCGACGACGTGACGACGTCGTCGATCGTCAACAGCGTGATCATCAGCAGCGCGATCGTCAGCAGTGGGATCAGCAGCGGCGTGATCAGCAGCAGCGCGAGGAGTACTGGCGTCGCGAGCAACAGTACTGGGATCGACAGCAGCGTCCTGTCGAGCAGCGCTGGGAGCAGCAACATCACGAGCGGCAACACTGGAATCGCCATCAGTGGAGCGAGCGTGAGTTGCGTGACTGGGAGTGGCGACACCAAGGCCATCATCACCAGGAGCTTCATCGGGAGCAGCAGCACGAACGTCGCCGCGACGGCGACGTGGCTCGGCGCGAGCACGCGCCGACTCAAGGTCACGAGTCTCGTCAGCTGACTGCGACTGGGAATCTCGATGGGCGCCGCGACGGCGAGATCTCCGAGCGTTGGCCGCGGACCGTCGACGCCGTGCGTGCGTTGTACCATCTTGATCGTTGGGTCGTCCCGGAGCTGGAGACGCAAGTCTCTGACGCGCGCGAGATCGCTGTTCAAGCTGAGGCAGCGGCTGATGACGTCGATCGTCGCTTGTACTCGACGATCGAGGAGATGGCGCGGCTTCGTCAGTCGCATGAGTCGTACGTCGCGCAGTTCCGTGAGATGCGCGAGCAGCTGCAGCAGAGCGGTGTCGTGAAGCGGGTGGCTCCACCGGCAAAGCGTCGTCGTGTGCAGAAGTACCAGTCGTTGCCGGCTCGCGTCGACGAAGACGACGATTCTCCGCGGGGAGATCCTCCCGCGGACTGTCGCGGGGTGACCCTCGCGATCCGACGCATCCTCGAAGTCCTCCTCCTCCTGCGCCACGTATCGCTTGAGACGTCCGACGTAGAACGTCGGATGTAGGCGCATGCGTGTCGGGATATCCAGCGTGTAGGCATCGCCGACAGCGGCTTTAACAGTGAATGGACCAATAAAGCGCGGGAGTAACTTGGTTGATCCCAAGTTGGAAACTGCTGTGGTTGGGAGGTCTTGCGTCGATAGGAGTACTCGGTCTCCCACCGAATATTTCTCTTTGTTGTTGCGTCGATGTCGATCGGCATTCTCCTTCTGCTTGTCGACGGCCTCCGCGACTGCGTCGCGGACAAATCGAAGGACTGCTTCCCTTCGAGACACGAAGTCATTGATAGACTTCTCTTCTTGTGGGCTCAACTTCATCAAATCCGGCATTACTTCGAAGTTGAACTTCACGTCCGAGGCATCGGACGTCGCCAGCATCGCGAGTAGCGATGTTTCCCATTTCGTGAGTCTTGAGTGCTCACTTGTCTCCACGACTCGCATGTTCACGTCCATTGATTCCTCTGGCGAGTCGGGAATCTCCATTGCGTCATCAGCATCGTCAGTATCTTCAGTGTCCATAGACACATCGCGCGTAGCGTCATCATCGGCGGGCAACGCCGCCGAGTCACCGCGTTCATCGAGTTCACCGAGGGGTTGTTCTTGTCCACCAACTGCCGGAAGCGCGGCAGTGTTCGTAGTTGTTGGTGCTGGCGAGAAGCCAGCTGGCGCACTGGCAGCCGGCGCAGAGCCAGAGGCTCGCGCGCGCAACCGCGCAGAGCGGCGCGTTGGCGTTGTCGGCGGTGCAGAGGGCTTCTTCGACGGCGACTTGGACGACGCTGGCGACACGCGTCGTGTCAGCACAGACGGATTCTGTGCTCCTCCCCCACTTGAACGAGAGCCACCAACGGTTGTCGGTAGCCGTGGGTGGCGGCCGTAGTTGACAAAAAACGGTGTTAACCCTGTGGACGTGTGCACGGCGTTGTTCAACGCGAACTCGGCCAACGGTAGCATCTCGCTCCAGGAACGGAACGACGTCGCGTAGCTTCGCAGAATGTCTTCAAGAACGCGGTTGACGCGCTCAGTTTGACCGTCGGTCTGTGGATGCGCTGCAGTCGACATTTGCAGCTTCGAGTCGAGCAGCTTGAACAACGTGCGCCAGAACGCGCTCGTGAAGCGCGTGTCACGATCGGAGACGATCGTCGTCGGAAGACCATGAAGACGGAAGACTTCGTTCAAGAACACAACTGCCGTTTCCTCAGCAGTGATCGACTTCGACACAGCAGTGAGATGCACCATTTTCGACAGTCGATCGACGATGACAAGGACGCCGTCACGTCCTTGTGAGTCTTTGGGTAACCCAAAGATAAAGTCAAGACTCACCGAATCCCATGCTTCGCGAGGCACTGGGAGTGAGCGGAGCGGGGCTTGCGTCGCTGACGAAGGCTTGACACGCTGACAAACCTCGCAAGTTCGGCACCACTTGCGAACCCAGACGTACTGGCGAGGCCAGTAGTAATCACGAGACAGAGCAGCGTACGTCTTCTCACGGCCCATGTGACCGCTACTTGGGCTGTCGTGATATTCACTCAGAAGGCGATGACGAAGATCCATGTCGTTAGGAACCACGACACGACGAGAGTCGAAAGCATCAATGCTGTAATACAGAAGACCGTCATTGATGCTGAATCGATGAATTCGCGACTGAATCTTGGCCGACAACTTCGACACGGGAAACTTCTCTGGATCAGAGAAGTGCTTGACCAGATCACGGCAGATCGCGTCAGCGTCGTACGCTGCAATGATGTCGTCACGAAGTGTGGACGTCGCAGATACTGCGACGTGGTTGGCGCCTTCTGCAACGCACGTCAGGCACTCATCTTGACCTGAAGTCGGAACTTGTTCACGTGGATCGTAATCTGGGCGACGTGAGAGTGCGTCTGCAAGGATATTTGACTTGCCGGGCTTGTAGAACACAACAAAGTTGTATTCAGCGAAGAAAGAGAGCCACCGGGCCATTCGCTGAGATAAATGCGGGCTCTTCGTTGCGGTTCGCAACGACGCGTGGTCGGTGTAGATCGCGAACTGTTGTTCGCCGAGCAAATACACACGGAACTTGACCAAAGCGTACTTCATCGCAAGCAATTCCTTATCGTGCACAGGATAATTGCGTTCGGCAGTCTTCAACTGGCGAGACTGGTAGCTGATGACACGCTCAGCACCTTGAGCGTCGTGCTGCATGAGTGCACAACCGATAGCAAAATCGCTCGCATCACAGACGACGTGGAACGGTCGACTGTAGTCGGGCAGCGCCAACACCGGCGCTTCTTGTAGGCTCTTCTTGACGGCGTCGAACGCCGCTTGATGTTCTTGCGTCCAGATCCACTCGACGTCTTCTTGAGCAACGTCGACAAAGGACGAACCAACTCGGCGTAGTTGCGAGTGTACTTGTGCAGATAATTCGCCAACCCCAGCCATTGCCTGAGGTGCTTCTGGTTCTGCGGCGTTGGCCAGCCGCAGATCGACGTAACCTTCTCAGGATCGGCTCGAACGCCGTCCTTGCTCACATAGCAACCGAGAACCGGGATCTCGGGAGCGAAGAAGATGCACTTCTTCAGGTTCGCGTACAGCTTGTTCTCCCGCATCACGCGGAAGACCTTCTCGAGGTGCTCGAGATGCACCTCGACGTCAGACTTGTTGCCTTCAGCCTTGCTGTGGATGAAGATATCATCGAAGTAGCTTGGAGCAAAACTTCGGAATGGCCGAAGTGCGTGTGATACCATGCGATTGAAGGTCGCAGGCGAATTCTTGAGTCCTTGTGGCATAACTAGCCACTCCCACAACATACCGCTGGGCGTACTCACAGCGGTGAGAGGCACATCAGACTCTCGCATGAGAATCTGATAGAAACCATCGGTCAAATCGATGGTGGAGAACACTGTCGAGCCAGACATTCCGTCGAGGATCATATCCTTGCGCGGAATCGGTGTCTGGGCGGGAATAGTCGCATCGTTCAGCTTGTTGTAGGCGTGAACGATGCGCCAACCGCCTGTAGCTTTCTTGACGCAGAACGTCGGGCTCGAGTGCGGCGAGATCGACTCGCGCACGTGACCTGCTTTTCGACGCGCTTCAAAGAACGCGTCGATCGCCTCGACTTGCTCACGCGGCAGAGGCCACTGCCGCGTCACGCAGTACTTCGACCCTGGAACAAGGTCGATCTCGTGTCTGACGCCACGATCCGGAGGTAGCATCTCCGGAATCTTATCTGGGAACACATCCAGATACTTCTCAGCAAGGGGAACAACCGGATTCCCTGCTTTCTTGAGCGCTTCCAACGATTGCGCTTCATACCGGAGTTCACGTTGCGTCTTCGCGGCAACGTCCGGGTCTTCGGTGCTCGAGTGAGCAGCGAGCTCTGTCACCACGCAGAGCTGTTCGACCTCCTCATTCTTGAGGTCCTTCAACATCGACTCCCACGACTGTATTGGGAGTTGGAGCAATTCTTCGGCCCGAGAGGGCGGATTCTCGACGCGGATCGTCTTGATCGCGTGAGTTTCATCGGAAACGAGGACGACCTGAAGGTCCTCGTGACAAACACCGTTCGCATCGGTGTTGCGCGCTTGAGACTCGGACTTGATACCGACGTCTTGACTTGTTGACCCGGACTTGGTACCGGCGTCTTGAACAGCGGGGGCTCCGCTGTGATCATCTCGTCCTCGACGGTCTTGAACCCGTAGATCGATCGACGTTCCCAGTCGATCCGAGGCCTGTGGCGCTGTAGCCAAGGCATACCCAGGATGCAATCGAACCTTGTGTCCATTTCGATTGCCAGAAACACATCTTCACTCTCGAGATCATCGAGAGTATACTTCAACCGAGCAAATCGCTTCGGGAGTTGCTTCGGCTTCCCGTCCGCGAGGCGGAGGGTCAACTTCTCACCACTATCTTGAATCTTGATGCTTGGACGTCCTTCCAAGCAGCTTGCACGAACGAAGTTGTTCGTCGCACCCGTGTCCAGCAGTGCTGTCAACGGCTCGCCCAAGCCGTCGACGCGGAGACTGAGCAAGATCAGTCTCTCACAACCACTGGAGGTGGTCGTCTTGAAACACGCACGTTGCGTGTTGGGCCCAGAGTGTCGAGGCACCACCACCGCACTCGACACTCGCTCCTGGCCAGTAGGGCGGGCCGCGCCTACTGGTCCTTCGCGTTTTTTGAACCACCGTGCTGCTGACGACGGTGGTCGACAGCGCGACGGCGAGCGCCATGAGCAGGCGCTGGGGCGCGACAGTCTCGCGAGAGATGTCCGCTCTTCAGACAGCGATAACACTTCCGCTGCTGCGACGCAGCGGAGCCTTGAGCATGTGATCCGCTCGAGCGAGAGACGCTCGAGCGCCACGAGGAGCGACTTGATTGGGCGACGGAGAGGTCCATCGGCTCGGGACCGCCGTAGTCGGCGGTGCGACTACGCGATGAGCCGCGCGCTTGGCGCGCGTTGAAATCTTCGCGGAGTGCCACCGCGAACGCAACCTCGAGTGTCTCGGGGTACTCGCGGAAGAGCTGAGTCTTCACTGGTCCGTCTCGGAGACCAGTCATGAACGTCGTGACTTGAGTCGCCATGTCGATCGGCGACCCAACCACGCATGACGCGAGGTACCGAACCTTCTGAATGTAATCATGAAGGTCGGTGTTGCCTTGCTTGACCGACAGAAATTCCGCGCGAAGCCGGAATTCGCTCTGAGGGGGCTCGAAAGTCTGCTGCAACGCAGACTTGAACGTTTCCAGGTCCGGAAACGTGTCGCGGTCGGCAACTCGACAGCCAAAAGCCCATGCTTTGGCGCGACCAGACAATTGAGCCATAGCGAAGGCGACTTGGAGACGAACGTCAGAAATCTGACGTGCTTCGATAGCTTGATCGAGCTCGCAAAACCAGCGACGCAAGGGCGTCCGCTCATCTCCCGAGTATCGGGAGACCTCGATCTTGATCTGAGGCTGTCTTGGACCTTGAGGCGCGGGAGTTGAATGCGCACGCGCACGCGCCTCAGCAAGTTCATGAACCATGAACTCCTGCGCAGCGAGACGCTGCGCATCAACTTCGCCGTTGCGAAGTAACGACTTCACAACCACGTCTCCTGCGACGGAAGCGAGACGTCCGAGAGCTTCCCACTCATGCTGTGTCAGATGAGGGAAATGCTCGGCCCTATCGAGGGCGGACAAATCGAATCCGAGGTCGTTCATTCGGCCGTGTGGACGGACGACGAAGTGCTACCAGGTGTAACGGGCCCAACCGTTACAGCACGCAGAGGAAGGAAGGACACCACGCGGGCACGCGTGGTCCACTTGGACTCGGAGACGTGTGGGCTAGAAGGTAAAATCAACTCTGTTATTTACTGTTATCTTTCCGTGACCACACATTCCTACAACTCTAGAAACTAATATAAAACCTAAGGGTGACTTGCGCAAACATCCGGTAGGGCGTAATCCCAGATATTTACAGCCAATGAGACACAGTCAAAGGGCACGTCCGGTGACATCCGGACGTGACCTGAAATACACTAAGTTATGTGGTCACACTATGTCATGAGGGACCCATTTGGAGTGGGCCCCATTACAATTGCCCGGCCAAAGCACTGCTTGACTCGGCCTTTGAACTTGCGTCGTTCGTACACTACTAGAATACCCGAAAGCTTGTCAACGTAGATTCCACGAGCGTATGTTGAGAATGCCCGCACCTTGGCTTTACCAACCTGTCCAGGGAGCCTCGCTTGGTTCGGAAACATGCAAAAGTTCCAGTGTATGACTCTAAACTGCTTGAGGCCCTCTACTCGCTTCCTGGCCTGATCAACAGACAGCCAGTTGTGTCCTTGTGCCTTGAGTGGAGGGTTGCTTCGTGTTGATGGAGTAGATACGAAGGAAAGGTAGTAGTCTTCGAAACCAAGAGCTCCCAGTATATGTGTCTTACTTCCATTGTCGTCGTCGTACAGCTCTTCTTTGCTTAGTTCCCGTTGTGGCATAGCGCACGTACCTTGCGACGTGGACGCTGGAGCCAGAGTGGATAATCTTCGAATGAGAAAATTGATATACCAGCCTTCAGGCTGGCTGGCCGGCTAAGAAGCCGGCCCGTGCGATCAACGGGAATGCATATTCCCGATGGTCACACTTCGTGTGGACCACACAAGTCGCACTTTATGCGGCGCACGCTAAGTTTGTGTTTGTGTGCCACAGTAGGAGGTAGGCACCGGTACAATACCGCTTGTGGGAGTACATGTAAGGGGGGGCGGCTAGCGCCCCTTCATCAATAAAGACTTCGAGTTTTGCCTCCAACCACACAAGCCGGCTCCGACGGAGATCTCGCGGGGTCCTTCGTTTTCGACCACCACGGACTCAGCTATACGCTGAGAGACGTCTTGTGCGGACATTGCCAGCTCTATACTGGTGTATATTGCGCTAGTGTGTATACGTGTGCATTTCTCGGAGCCAAAGCGCCTCCATCGCTGTGGGAAAGGTATTCGGTAAGTCCCATACCTGCCCTGCGCTTCATATTCAGTAATTATCTTACTTTCGCCAGCAATGGCGTATTTCAAACTAGGAAAAGAGAGGCAGGGGCCTCCAAGGTTGCGATTGTTAATAGAATAAACGGAGGGCCGGCTCTATTAATACAGATCGTTTAGACGTTTTGTTCTATATTGTCACCGCGCCTCTCTTTCTATCTCGTGGGCTTTCATAGTGAATCCGGATACGAGTGCCAGCACTCGAAAGGACATACTAAGGGTACACAACGTGAGATACTTGACCGCAGGAGCGAGCTTCCTCTACAAGCTGTGCTCTGCTAGTGTCACTAAGGCAAGCGCTACCCCTTAGCTGGCTTGAGTGAGAGTCATACGCCAGATAGCATAACACTATATCACAACTGGTGCGTATGCCAGGATCAGGTTCACTAATATCTAACATTATTAGTCCTGACGCGGATCGGGCGGTCCCTGCCCGATTCACCTTTGTTCGTGATGACGAAGGTGCACGCGATGTAGCGAGCTCGCCGCTAGCTCTCGCACCAGCTAACGCCACGCGGCTCGGCTCTCCCGATGTCACACCGTAGTATTTGATGTTGACTTGGAGCGATCATTGCGCTGCCTTTTGACGAACGTGGAGTGAGCATGACCTCTGATGAGCCTTTGCGGCGTCAGGTCACACCGCTTTCTGGCTAAGGTCACGTGACCTTATCCATGACCTATCCTAGCTGTGACCTGGATTGACCCTTTTCTCGGATTTCTTGCAATCCAAGTGCAAAAAGTCTCTGATACCAGTTTTTTGTAACTAGTGGCAAATCAGGATGCTGCGGATGTCATCCTCCTCCGTCGACTCACCACTATCAGCCGGCAGAGCGTATGAGACACATTCCATTCGATCTGGATGACGCAGTCGATGTCTGCGCTCGTGGGAGATCCTTGCGTTTGTAGCCTCCTCGCACGCAGAGAGGACTCCATTTCGTGGCTGTCGAAGAGTCAGCGATGTCGTCTTCGTCAGCCGGAAGACGCAAACCTGTGAACTGGGCCCGCAGCTCTTCACGACGGCGCTGGTGGTCGAGGGCAACAGCCATTCCTCTGCAGACGGCGGCTCTGGAGATAGTACCCATGGCTTTTATTGCGTAGTTTGGAGCGAATATGGGAATGAAATGGGAAATCGGTTGTTGGGCATGCCAGCTGAGGCGATCGCCATGGCTAGGCTTGAAAGAGGCTTATCTTCCGAGACTATTCTAAAACGCAAAACGCACAAAAACGCACCGCTTCTATATAAAGTTTGATCAGGTAGAGGAGTTGGACGAAAGACTGAGAACACTTCCCCGCTCAAAGGTTTTTCATGTGTCCCTCGGCTTGATAGATTCGCTTTACGTTAGATCAAGCAATTTTTACCAACTGTTGGAGCCTCTAACTGTCCAACGTTCCGATCCCAGTCGGCTCGATCGATCGGTCAGTCAGTCGTCACGTGACGGGACCATCAAGTCTCGTTGACCGTCGTCGTCGGCTCGACGGAATGATGCCCGCGCGCCCTTGCAGTGCAGCTTGCACGACGCCAGCGCCAGCGCCAGCGACGGCTCATTCCCTCGTTTGCCGTCGACTGCGCACTACTGCGTCCCTGCCAGCATGAGCGACATGAGCGACCGAGGAAAGGAAAAGGGCGGTTCGGCACTGCTGCTGGAGCGCATCACGAACGTCGCGGCGCGAGACCCCGCGTTTCTCCAGTGCATCTTCGACTCGGGCATGTTTGAGGCGCTCGCGATCGACAGGAGCAGCTGGCGGTGGAACTACGGCACGCCATCGTCGCCGTCCTCTTCCTCCTCCTCCTCATCGTCAGCGTCCGCTGGCTCCTTCACGGATGAGGCGGGCGTCACGGTGCGGCGCGGCCCCGTGCAAACGACCATGGCGGACGCGATCGCGTGCCACGTGCGCTGCACGATCTCGCCGTCAACGCCGCTGCCGTCCGACTGCTGCAACATCGGAGCGCGAGTCCTCAACTGCCAGTCCACTGTGCCCGCGGTCAAGACGGACGCCGAGTTCATCAAGACGGTGCTGTCCCTGCAATCGACGTGTGCGAGCCCCGATGCGTCGTCGTGGCTCCTCACGAGCGTGTTTGCGATCGCGGTGCTCGTTGCCCTCGCTACCGTCGCGCTCTCCCGTCGCCGCAGCAAGCAGTTGGCCAAGACGGCACCCGCGGCGAACGACGCGCTCAGCGCCATGGAGAAGCGCCTCGACTGGTGGCGACAGGTGACGAACCTCGTGTGGAAGAACCTCCGACTCAAGCGCCACCACCCCGTCGCGAGTGCCATGGACGTCTTGCTGCCTCTGCTGTTGACCGGTGGGCTCGTGTTCCTCGTGAACGGGGATACCATCTTTGGTGGGGAAAGCTACTTCTCCACGCCTGCCGGCCGAATGGAGGATTCCGGGTACCGACCGTCGACGCGCAGCCCAATGATGTGCCTCTCGTTTCCCACGTTTGATCCTGACATGATGGGCGCTCCAAGAAGCGCGCAGCAGACCTTCTTCACCGGTGGACGAACCGTTGTGGGCCTGTATCTCTTCATCGTCATGATCAAGCTGGTGTCCAGCACGACGGCCATGATGGTCGTCGAGAAGGAGACGCGCATTCGCGAGATTATGAGAATCATGGGCCTCACCGAAGCAACGCAGCTGCTCGCATGGGTCATCACCGCGTCGTTCACGGCCGTGCCACTCGCGCTTCTTCTCGGAGCAGAAGTCAAGTTTGGAGACGTGTTCACGACCGCCAACTACACGACGCTTGCTGCGTTGTTCTACGTGTTCCTCATCTCGATCGTCGCCTTCAGCAGCTGCATGACGCCGTTTTTCCACAAGTCACGAACGGCATCCATCGTGTCCGTGCTCGTGTGGCTGCTGCTGTATTTTCCGTTTTTCGCGGTGCAAGCCAAGCCCAACGCCGTCAAGTACCTTGCCGCGTTGCTTCCACCGACAGCATTTGCCTTGGCGATCGATGATCTGCTGCGTCATGCGCAACGCGGCACGGGCATGTCGTACGAGTTTGAGCGTCTGACGAAGCCCATCACTGTGCCATCGGCGCTCGCCATGACGGGAATGCTCGTCGTCGACTGCGTGTTATACTTCGTGCTCGGTTGGTACCTGGACCAGGTGATTCCTCAGCAATACGGCATTGCTCGTCCGTGGAATTTCGTGTTCAAACGCGAGTTTTGGCACCGCAGCGAGCCATCCAACATCGTTTCGGCGTCCAAGGACGTCCACCAAGAGCCTCAGTCGCCGAATGGTGACCCTGTTCCGCTTCTCGGCGATTTTCAACCGCTCGCGACACCATCTCGAAACAATGGCAGCAACCAGCGCTCGACGGCATCGACGAGTTATGCGGCGGTGGAGTGTGTGACTGGCATACTTGCCGCACAAGAACGACAAGGCACTTGCTTGCAGATCCAAAATCTTCGCAAGGTGTTCACGACTGACGATGTTGACCATGTCGCCGTCGACAACTTGTGTCTCACGATGTACTCGGGTCACATCACAGCGCTCTTGGGTCACAATGGCGCTGGCAAGACGACGACGATCTCCATGCTGACGGGTCTGATCACGCCAACAAGTGGAGACGCGACACTCTTCGGTCGTTCCGTCACCCGCGACTTCAGCGAGCTGCGACGCATCATGGGCATCTGTCCACAGCACGACGTTCTCTTTGGGGACTTGACGGTGGAAGAACACCTGCAACTGTTTGGCACCATGAAGCACGTTCCACCGCACCAGCTCCAGTCCGAGGTCGACAAGATCATCGACGAGGTTGGTCTGGAAGAGAAGCGCCGCGTGCTGTCCAAGAACCTCTCTGGTGGCCAGAAGCGCAAGCTGAGTGTGGCGATCGCCTTCATCGGAGGCAGCAAGTGGTGTTCCTGGATGAACCCACGTCCGGCATGGACCCGTACTCCCGCCGGTTCACATGGAACCTGCTTCAACGCAATCGCGAGGACCGCGTGATTGTGCTGACAACGCACTTTATGGACGAAGCGGACATTCTCGGCGATCGCATCGCCATTATGGCGGACGGGCAGCTCTGTTGTGCGGGCACGTCGCTGTTCTTGAAGAACCGCTACGGTGCCGGATACAATCTGACGATGATCACGAATTCTCATTGCGATGCCGACCGAGTTCTGTCGTTCTTGCGGGAGTTCACCCCGGACGTCACGCCGCTCAGCAACCACGGCGCCGAGCTGGTCTTCCAGCTACCAGCGTCATCTTCGAAGACGTTTCCGTCGATGTTGGCGACTTTGGACAAGAATATGGACGCGCTGGGTGTCGTGAACTACGGTATCTCGGTCACGACGCTCGAGGAAGTGTTCCTTCGTATCGCTAGAGATCGTGAGGCAGCTGCAGCGCAGACGGCCAGAGTGACGTTGATGGACGGTGGATCCTCGTTGCGGCACACAGTGTCCCTGGAGAACAAGCTGCAGACTGTCGAGACAGTGGAGCCGACGTTCATGATGCAGTACGCAGCATTACTTCGCAAGCGCATTGCCATCACCCGTCGCGATCGCAAGAGTCTGGTGAACGCCATCATCATTCCCATTGTGCTGCTGTTGGTGATCGCGCTGGTTCCAGAGATCGACGTGACGTCATTCTTTCCTGAACACACGTCCCAGCTCCCGTCCGCGAAGGAAACGTCGACCTGCATCTCGAACAATGGCACGTATCCGCAAGGATGGCAATACCCAGCGAACTCCCGCCCGCACTACGAGCATCACTGTCGATTTGAATTCAGTTATTGCGCACTCGGAATCTACGACTGCAAGCCATCGATCTGCTGTGACAAATTCAACCCGCTGTCGCCTGTGTACGCGTGCAGCACGTGTGACAGAGGCGATAGTTGCTACAACAAGAAATGTCTGTCGAAGGACGCAGCGTGGAGTCAAGTCACGCTCAGTTTGTTCTTGCACGCCACGATCGCGTCACTCGCGTTTGCGTTCATCCCTGCGGCCATCGTGGCGCATATTGTACGCGAGAAGGACCCGATCCAAAACGCCAAGATTCTCCAACTCATCAGTGGTGCTCGCGCGTCGGCGTACTGGCTTTCGAACTGGACGCATGACATCGCCGTATCGTTCGTGTCTGTCGCCGTCGGCTCAGTCGTGCTTCCTGTCGCGAGCCGCGGCTTGGAGGGCCATCGGAGGCAGCTAGCACGATCATTCTCTTGGTGACACACGCAATGGCGATCGTTCCGATGGCGTATCTGTTGTCCTCACGGTATGAACGGCACTCGAAGGCTCAGACGATGCTTCTGGTGTTCGGGTTCGTCACGGGTGGTGTGCTCGGCATCTTCTCGTTCCTCTGTCGGCTGATTGACATCGAGGTCACGCATACTCTCTCCCTTCCGTTGTTGGACCGCAACTATTTCCGGTGGATTTTTCTTCTGTTCCCATCGTACGCGCTCAACGTCGGACTGTACGAAACGGGGACGCACAAGCTTGGACGTCAGCCGTTTGAAGCCTGGAAGCGAAGCATCCCGTCCTTCTTTGGTTTCTTCGAGGGATTCGGCAAGGAGACGTGTGCTGACTGCTGGGACGTGGCTAATGCAGCTGGATGCTGCATCCGTGGTGTCTTCGACATCGACGTCGCGGGTGCTCCCATCATCTACATGCTGCTGGAAGCAGTGTTGTTCTCGGTCATTATCCTGGTGAAGGAGCGCCGTGTAGTCCAATGGCCGTCTGCAGCGGCAGCTGAAGCTAACACGGACGATCAAGAAGACGACGACGTGACCAGAGAGCGACAAATGATTCAACACTGTGCGCCCAGCGAAGAAGACGTCGTGTTTATCAAGAACTTGCGTCAGCAGTTCCCCGATGGCAAGGTAGCGCTCGATAGCTTGTGTCTCAAGATTCCGCAGGGCGAGTGCTTTGGGTATCTCGGCATCAACGGTGCCGGCAAATCGACGACCATCAAGATCCTCACGGGTCAGATCGCCCCCAGCAGCGGCTCGGCCACGCTCGGAGGCTTCGACATGGCGAGTAACCCGCTGAAAGCGCGAACAGTGATGGGCTACTGTCCGCAGTTCGACTCGCTCCACGATCTACTGACTGTATACGAGCAGCTTGAGCTTTACGCGCGGTTGAAGGGCATTCCGCCGTCCATGGTGAAGCAAGCCGTGGAGGAGAAGATCGATGAGGTCGGCTTGCGAGAATACCGTGACAAGCTGACACGAGGACTAAGCGGAGGCAACAAGCGCAAGGTATCGACAGCGATCGCGCTCATGGGATCGCCGCAGATCATCTTCTTGGACGAGCCCTCGACTGGTGTGGACCCGAGTTCGCGCCGCAAGATGTGGGACGTCATTGCGTCCGTGTGCGCCGAGAAGCGGTCAAGCGTGGTGCTGACGACCCACAGCATGGAGGAGTGTGAGGCATTGTGTTCGCGTGTCGGCATTCTCGTGGGCGGCAAGCTGCAATGCCTCGGCAGCGTGGAGCACCTGAAGCAGAAGTTTGGCCGTGGCTACACGGTGGAAGTGAAGCTGGGCGAGCCATCCGAGGCAGCGATTGGCGCGCTGGAGTCGAAGCTGACGACGGCTATTCGCGAGGTCGGACAAATCGCTGCTGCTGAGCTGGAGCACGCCTGTGCGCTGCTGGGCGACGCAGCGCGCTACTCAAGTTTCACGACCGAAGCCAGTGAGCAAGGTGCAGTCTCCGCCTGCGTGACCTGCTCTCGTCGAATGGGTACGTCTCGAGCAGCCTGCTGTGCGAGTGGTGGGTGTCCGAGTCGGAGCGCAGTGCCTTGACGGCTGCATTCGAGCGTCGATTCGTGGGAAGCCAGCTTGTCGAGTGCGAGGGACACCACGTCCGCGTCCACCTGCCGAAGGAAGGGCTCCGCCCGAGTGACGTGTTCGCGTTTCTGGAGCAGGCCAAGTCGCAGCTGAACGTGGCCGAGTACAACGTCAGCGACACGACCTTGGAGCACATCTTCAACAGCATGGCGGCGCAGCAGGACACGGAACATCCCGACATGCAGCTCCAGTTCGCATGAAGAAGACGTCGTCCCACCTACTCTGACAATTCATTGTCTTGCAGCGGGCAATACTCGATAGCAAACAAACATACAATACATTGATGGTGGCAATTCTCAATATCATAATGTGAAAGTTAGATATTTTTGGAATATGTTTAAACACCCTTGTTAAAACGTTTCTATGACTGCGTAACCAATGAGCGTAACCCATCCATCCATCCATTTCCATTGCCACCGACACCATGGGCGCTAGCAGCAAGAACCGCAAGCGCGGCGGCAAGAAAAGCGGCCATGGAGCGGCGCCCCAGAGCAAGAAGCAGGGAAAGAAAGTAGCAGAGAAACAGAAGCAGAAGCAGACTGCAGGCAGTGGTGGCAAGAAGGCGGTGCCGTCGGCGAAAACGCAGAGCGGCAAGCGCAGCAACTCGCTGTCCTCGGGACTCTCGAGGATGCAGGAAGAGATGCGGCGCCGACTGGACGGCGGCAAGTTCCGCATGCTGAACGAGCAGCTCTACACGACGACCGGCAACGAGGCGTTCAAGTCCTTCCAGTCGGACCCTGAGCTCTTTGACGTCGTACGTCTCTTTCGCGCGTGTGTGTGTGTGTGGTTGTTGTGGCCAGCCGACGGCAGGCAACTGACTATGATCGATACTGTAGTACCACCAGGGCTTCCGCGAGCAGGCAGAGAAGTGGCCCGTGAATCCGCTGGACACGTTCATCGAGTACGTCAAGAAGCACCCGAAGGCGGTGGTCGCGGACTTTGGCTGCGGCGACGCGCGTCTGGCGGAAAGTGTCAAGAACAAGGTGCACTCGTTCGATCTCGTGTCGCGCAAGCCGCACGTCACGGCGTGCAACATCGCCAATGTACGTTGGATGCGCTGTTCTGTCGTGTGTCCCTGTGAACCGTAGTGTAATTGGGGTATTCACTGGTTGATGATCAGGTGCCGCTGCCCAACAAGTCGGTGGACATCGCGGTCTACTGCCTCGCGCTCATGGGCACGAGCATCCGCGAGTACATTCTGGAGGTGCACCGCGTGCTCAAGCCACAGGGCGTGCTCAAGGTCGCCGAGGTCAAGAGCCGCTTCGAGACCGAGACTGTCGGCGGCATCGCGGGGTTCGTCGCGATCATGAAGCGCATGGGCTTTGACCTGCGCCACAAGGACGAGCAAAACAAAATGTTTGCGCTCTTTGAGTTTGTCAAGACCGCGCGCAAGCCCGAGACGGACATCGTGATCGAGCTCAAGCCGTGCGAGTACAAGAGACGATAGATAGTAGGGAATGCGCCAGCACGACGGCAGCGGCAGCAAGTGGCAGGCGATGCATTAAAGATAAAAACGCAGTGGTGTCCGCAGTCTCGTGTCGCTTTGTTCATCAACTACTACGGCAACATGCAAGCAGCCGCGAGGTGACCGACTACGACTACCGACGAGGAGGCACGACACGCGGCGCAGGGAAGGGGATCACGGGTTAGATTCGGAGCTGGTACTGCCCCGCGCGCGAGACGTAGCGCACCCACTTGGTCGTCTGGTACGAGCTCTTCTCAAAGACCTTGAGGAAGCGCACGTGCAGCCCCGAGGACGTGAACATGGGCACCTGGAACTCGACCTGGATCGGCGGCCGCGACCACGCCTTCTCCTTGGTGCTCTTGATCATCTCGACCTCGGCATCCAGCATGCGCTCGAGCTTGCCCTGGAACTTGCGGATGCGCCACACGATCGCGTGGTTCTCGGGCTCGTGCTTGGCGCTACACAGATCCGACTGTCAGTCGCTTTCGGGCATCCTTGATATTCACGAAGCACGTACCGTCCGATCGGAACGTTGATGCGTGCGCGCGCCGTGTTAGGCGGTGTCTGCAACGCGACAAAACAACGACGCAACCCGCCATCAATACAACTGGGAAGAGGACGACGTGCAAGACTCGATTCGGCGGTACGCACCGGGATCTTGATCACGAGGTTCGTGGCGAAGAGCCGAGGACTGAAAAGCGCCGCGATCTTGAGCGTGACCGAGAGCCGCGTGGCACCCTGTTCCTGGTATGCGGGCATGATCTTGAACGGCAGGTTGATGTTCTCGGTCACGCGGTACTTCATGAGCTCGAACTCGCCGTCTGGCGGAATGAACGTGATGGTGCGGTCGGCGTCAAACTTGCCGAGGCGCACGCACCGGTGGAACGTGCAGTCGTCGATCTGCGACAGACGACACGAAATGCCATCAACCATCTTCCGTCTAACGGAGCGATACCTCGCACGTACCTCGACTTCGCGCGTGCCGCGCTTCTGGCCGGCGACCTTGGCGGGTGGCGCATCGGCCCCTTTCTGCATCGTGAGCTTGTCGTTGAGCCCGAGCTTGCACTCGGGCATCCCCGTGAGCAGCGTCTTCATCACGACCTGGCCCACGACCTCGTTGCGCAGGATCGTGCCGTTCGACGACATGAGCAGGTTCACGCTCTCGAAGACGTCGAGATACACCTCGTTGCGCTTGTACTTGATGCCCTCGCGGCGCCAGTCGATCGCGCCCGTGATCTGTGACGTCAGCTGCGACGGCTGCGTGGTCGCCGAGCCGTCCGGGTTCTGGCAGATCGAGAGAAGCAGTCGCAAGCGACGTCACTGTCAGCAAGTGAATGGAAGGGAGCAAGATGGAGTACACACTAACGCACCGTGAGGGAACCGAGGTTGATGTACATCTTGAGCACGTCGATGGCGCAGTTCTGTGGGTATCCGTGGTCCATCGTCTCGTCCAGCAGCTCATACACGAGCGTGAAATTGTCTCGAATGGTTTCCTAGTTTGCGTCATTTCATGAGTCATTTGAACACTGCTGGTAGGATGACTAGGACCATGGGAATGGCACACGTTCGCACCTCGGTGTACTTCTTGCCGAAATACTCCTTGAAGATGTTGTTGAGCTGGTAGAGAAACTGAAAGACCATCGCTGTCATTACCGCAACGAGCGAGTCAGTCAAGTCGTCCATCCACGCGGGAGTCAGTTGGTTCAATGGAGACACGCGATCGCACTCGTGTTGATGTTGGCGCGCGAGACCGCGACGAGGTACAGGTTCTCGTGGCGCGTGTAGAGGAACGAGCAGCCATCGATGTTCTTCAGCGGCGGCGTGGATCCAGTCTCCTTGGCCGCGATCACCTGCAGGCGGAACGCGTCTGCGTGGCGGCGACTCACGTCGTCGCGGTAGAAGCGGTTGAGCACGACCTCGCCCTTCTGGCTGATCAGGAAGAGCGCGCTGATCATCGTGGCGAGCGGAGGGAACTGCGGCAGTGGGAAGAAAGCCACGCTGGCCTGCGCGCGACGAGAACCGGATGAAACGGCGCTCGCGTCGACCGGCGGCGGCGCCGTGCGTCGCTTGGCGATCGCAGTGAGCTATCGCTCGTCGCCGGCGACAGCATCCGTCGGCGTCGTTTCGCGGTCGGAGGAACATACCGGTATCCATACCGGTATTTGAGTCGAGTCACTATTTCGAGGGGACACACCGCGAGTGCTGCGATTGTTCCTGTGGCGTGGTGAACGAGTTTGGCCAAACCACAACGCCAACAAAGTGTGGCCCATTCCATGTGGTCCACATGATTGACCAATCCTGTTCTGTTGGCGTGGCATCAGGTCCCCCGACGTCATCAAGTGTTGAGTCCGCTGGCCGCCGTCAGGAGGACCCATTTTTCCAACACTCGAATCCAACACAGCACGCTCTCCAACAACCACAACGCCAACAGACACAACATGAGTGCGCCTTCAACATCCTCCTCGGGCGCCAAGCAGTATCTCAAGGTGTCCAATGCGCCGCCGGTCTACAAGAACGCGGACGAGCTGCAGGCGTATTTCGGACAGTTTGGCGGCTGCTTCGTGGCCGAGACGCTCATCCAGGCGCACCACAACCTCATCGACGAATATGTGCGCGCGACGCAGGACCCCAAGTTCCGGGTACGACCGCGCATGGCGTATTCCGCCCACTGCGGTGGCAGAGTGGAAACGAAAATCGTTTTTCTCGGATGTTTACTGAAATCGTTCTTTGGTGCACATGCTGGATGCACAGGAAGAGCTCGAGCATCTCGGACGCGACTACATTGGGCGCCCGACGCCGCTGTACTTTGCCAAGCGCCTGACGGAGCACGCCAAGGGCGCGCAGATCTGGCTCAAGCGAGAGGACCTCGCGCACACGGGCGCGCACAAGATCAACAACGCCATCGGACAGGCCGTGCTGGCCAAGCGACTCGGCAAGCATCGCATCATCGCCGAGACGGGCGCTGGTCAGCACGGCGTCGCGACGGCGACGGCGTGTGCGCTGCTCGGACTCGACTGCACGGTCTACATGGGCTACGAGGACACGCAGCGCCAGTCGCTGAACGTGTTCCGCATGAAGATGCTCGGCGCCAAGGTCATCGCGGTCAAGTCGGGCTCGCAGACGCTCAAGGACGCGGTGAACGAGGCGATCCGCGATTGGGTCGCGAATGTCGAGACCACGCACTACATTATCGGCTCTGCGATCGGTCCACACCCGTTCCCAACGATCGTCCGTGACTTCCAGGCGATCATCGGCCGCGAGATCAAGGCACAGGTACGAGCGCATTACTGGCGACCCTCGTGCAGTGGGGCATTGGCATCTCATTTGTCGTTCTGTATGTCTGCCACAGCTGAACGAGGAGATTGGGCGCCTTCCGGACGCCATCGTTGCGTGCGTCGGTGGAGGTAGCAACGCCATCGGCATGTTCCATCCGTTCATCAAGGACGAGAGCGTCGAGATCTATGGTGTTGAGGCCGGCGGTGAGGGCGTCGAGACGCCGCGCCACTCGTCGACGCTGCTCGGCGGCCGTCCTGGTGTCCTTCACGGCACCAAGACGTACGTGATGCAGGATGACGCCGGTCAGGTAATCGGCACGCACAGCGTGTCGGCTGGTCTGGACTACGCGGGTGTCGGTCCCGAGCACGCCTTCCTCAAGGACTCGGGACGTGCCAAGTACGTGAGCGTGAACGACGACCAGGCACTGGAGGCATTCCAGCTGATCTCGCGCCAGGAAGGCATCATCCCTGCGCTCGAAAGCGCGCACGCCGTGTACTATGGCATCAAGCTGGCGTCGCAACTGGACTCGAGCAAGGTGGTCGTGATCAACATCAGTGGTCGTGGCGATAAGGACATGCTGCAGGTCGCGAAGGAGCTGGGCGTCAACCTCAACGACGATCTGACCGACAACAACGAGTAGCTCGTCCAAACCATGCCGTAGCGTAGATGACTCGTGTTCAAAAGAATCGAAAACTAACACGATGACATTGTTTGTGTTGCCTGCGGTGAACGATGCCTTGAGCGTCAACGGGCCAGAGAATGAATTAAACGGACGCCGTGAGACGGAGGCGCACGATGGTGCAGAACGGAGACTCGGAAGCCCGTTCGCAGTGTCTCGCTCAATGCAGTCGCTTGGGCGTCAAGACACCGTCTTCATCCGACAGCACGTCGGGGATCTGCTCGTAGCCGTCCTTGCGCTGGTCATCGTCCGAGCTCTTGCCCCAGAACGAGTACAGCAGCAGGTACAGCGCGAGGATCTCGAGCAAGTGCTTGGACGCGACAAAGAGCCACCACGTCTTGGCGTCGAGCAGCATGTCCACGCGGTGGAACTGCGCGATGCTCACAGTCGAGTAACAGAGCAGAAACGTGTTGAACACGAGGAAGACGGAGCAGATGGCGGACGCCCAGTTGACTGCTTTGATGCGGTCCGTCGTGTCGATCTGGCTGACCTCGAGGAACGCCTGCAGCACGGTCTTCATGCGGTACGAGTACACGGTGATCGCGATGAGCGACGCTAGCGACAGAAGCATGAGCAGCAGGTCGTCGTACAACATGAGCCCGTACGAGTCCGTGCCCTTGGTCACAAAGATCGCGATGCCGAGCGCCTGGATGACCATCACGACGCCCAGCAAGATGAAGAAGACGCGCAGCGGATGCGAGCGCACCATGTCGTGCGTGAAAAGGCGTCGCAGCATGTCGGCCCAGAAGACGACGATGAGCACGAAGATGCTGTACAGAAGGTACGAGCCCAGCAGCTCCACGACCTCGGACGTGAGGAACTCGACCCAGCCGTCGTCGCCCATCGAGAGCCGTGGTGGCTCCATGATGACCGACATGACGCCGTACGGCGACGAGAACCAGAGCGTCCGCGTGAGCGCAGCGAGCCCCATGAGCAGATAGAACCCGAGCGTCGCGGTCTGTCGCGACGACGACTGCGCGTGCATCGCGAACGCCCAGAACGCGAAGAAGGCCGCGACGCCGTAGGCGACAGCGAGGATCGTGTCGACCTGACGGTACTGGAACTCGACCCGAATCACGGGCGCGTCCTCATCTGTGCCGAGAAACGTCGGTACCGCGTCAGGAGGCGTCGAGGGGGAGAGAGGAGAGGGAGATGAAGCGTGCATACCTGTGGCGTTGGCGCGGACGAGCGACGGCGCGGTGGTCAGGACGGCGGCAGCGACATCCGCCATGATGGTTGAGGAGCTCCCCGCGAGAATGATGATCTTTCGAAAAGCATGGCACGCAGTCGGGCAACAAACACAGCGGGCGAAAGGATCGAAGTGCGTGTTTCTTCCCTTTCCAACCCCGAACCGAACCGAACCGAATCAAACCAACAAAACGAACACGCGTATCCAACGTTGGTTTGAGAGGAACCGCTGAGTGATGGTCGTACAGGACTGTTGACGTCATTCTTCGCCCCGATGCGAAATGGATCGGAGCTGTGGTGGACGGACGAAGATCTGAATGGAAAGAGAGAGAGAGAGAGAGAGAGAAACATGGTGAATAACTTAATGGTTATGATCGCCAGTGGCATCCACGATACTCGTGGAAGCTTCGACACTCATAGCTTCCTACGACGGACTACACACCTACAGTACTACCTCGATCTAGCACATCGAATGTGTCTGGGCGCCACACACAGCAGCGGTGAGACGGCCCGATGGGGGGATAGGAACGTACAGATAGAGCCGCTTCTCATTCACAGGCATTCTTGAGCGCTTCCAGCCACAGATGCATCTCGTCCTGGTTTCGAGCCTTGAGAATCAAGTTCTTAGTGACCTTGCCAGCCTGCGTCACCAGGCTGATCTCACAGGCTGGACTGAACTTGGCTGCGCTGGTAACGTAAGCTCGGCTGATTGGAACTGCCCATGCATCCTCGGACTCGTACACCGTAAACATCAAGCCTTGGAGCACGCAGTACCGCCGTCGCTTCGACTTCTTGTCACCGACTTCCAGCCATCCACTCTTGTCCACGATGTTGGCCAGCGAGTCGAGCTCCGAGTCGGAATAACCGATTGACAATGTCGATGATGCTGTGCTGGTGGTCGAATTGTTGAGAGACTCTTGACGCTTCGCCAGCGTCGCTGCTTCATTCAGGCGCTCGACCCATTGGTTACAGACGACTTCATTCTTCGCCCGCAGGTCGATAATCTTCCCGCTGACGGCGAAGACCTTGAACGCGATTTTGGACTTGCGCGACCGCTCGACATGCGCGACGCGCACGGCTCCAGCAGGGGACGACTCACCCTTGCACGTGAACAGGGTGTCACCAGTGATCGGCATCAACGCGTTCGCAGTCACAAACTGGCCGGTCGGAAACGTGTCGTAATAAGAGAGCAGTGCGCCGTCAAGCACGAAATGCTGGTTGCGCCACTTGGAGAAGCGCCCCGACTTCTTCCACAGCCAGCCGTGGAACTTCTCGGACGAGCTCTTGCGTCCGAACGAGATCGCCAAATTCTGTGTCGACTGCACGAGCAGCTCGATGTCCATGTTGATCGCGCCATTCGACGGCGGGTGGCTTCCTCCGCCACTGCCGCCGCTAGCCATGGCTCGATGGTTCATTCTCGACCTTTCTCGAGAATCCACAAGTATCCGTTGACGGGGTTGATGGCGATGCGCTGAACGCTGGTTGTCCCGCACCGTCCCGGTTGGTTCACCAAGCTGTAGCGGCCCTCGATGCGATGCGCAGGGATGCTGTAGGATGCTCTCGCGCTCCGCTCCCAATCGAGAGAAGAATCGCGCTGCTGTCTCTTGCTCGACGCGCTTTCGCCTCGGGTTCTGCGAGTCTTCTCGTCCGCCGATTCCTTTGACGTACGTAAAAAACGGTAAATGCGATGCGATGCGATGCAGACAGACAGACTGTTTGTTGGTCTGGCTGTTGGTTGTTGGGCTGTGTTGTGGCGGAGCGGAGCGGAGGGGAGGGGCTTGCGTTCCGCGACAAGCAAGCACACAACAAAAACCAACGAGCCGAAGAAGACTGAGAGAGAGAGAGAGAGAGAGGAAGAGAACAAGACGCCGCGCCAACACTCGGGTGTTGCTGCTGCTTGAGTGTGCGACTGACACGCTGACTCTTCCCCCACCCGCCCTCCAACACTCGCGACAGCATGCCATCTGGTGCATCTTCGACCCACAGTCCGGTTCACATTGCCATGGGCGCCTCACCACTTGAACGCCCACTCTGCCAGCCCTTCCCCTCGGTGCTTCTCCGTGGTCGCAAAGCGCGTCACGGCCAGATTTCAGCCAACCACCAACGGGTTTCGCACCCCTCGTGTGACGCAACGGCGCGCTGATTGGCGGAGCGAAGCGTTGCCAACCCCCCCGCAGAGATCGTCCAGGCTTCGCCCTTCAACAGTTCAGCTCCTGAGCGAGTCAGCGACGACAGACAAACAAACGGACCGAGTGGGGGGGGATCTGGGCCCCAGACCCCCTCCGTCACGCCCAGAAGCTGCTTGGACATGCTCATGTGGTGTCCCCTCTGGAAGTGTTCCGACTGTGATCTCGCGCACCAGATGCCGACGGACCCACCCACACCAAGATGCCAACAAGGTTTCTCAACCCCAAATCCAGAGTCCACAGTCCGGGAGTCTGTTGTGGGCAGCACAGGTGATCAAACAAACGAACGAAATTGAAACGAATGCCGGAGTTTGAGATGGTCGACAGGCGAGGGTGGTTGATGCCACAGAAAAGCCGTGGGGTGTGCTTCGGTGTCGTCGGTTGTGATGCGCCGTCCTCTGGACTGGAGCGCTCCCGGTCCGAGAGTCTGGACGCTGGACTCCGGACAGCAAGGATTCACGGTCCAGAAGCGCCCAGCCCCCAAATCCAGGGAGCGCGCCGAGCCGGCGGTCGTCACGCTGCCAAGATAGAGTCGGTTCTGGCCAGCAACGGAGCCATGACTGACTGAGATGATGATCGCCATGGACGAAGATGGTGCTATCTCGTGATGGATGACTCCGTCGCGTGTTCGCGAGCTGCTTGGGGGTGCAGGCACCGTCGTGTTGTCCATGCACGCTGCCGTCATTCGCGGCGGCGCCATCACATTGCCGTGCCATCAAACACACCCACACCATGCGTTCACAGCCCAGCACACAATACGTCGCCTCTGGATGGAGACGCTCGTTCCTTTTGACACATTGCCATCGTTGAGTTCTATTTCCGGACACGACCTGCTTCAAGTATAGCCATGTCGATGTCACCGGCGAAGGATTTTCGGCCAATCCGTGGCGCGCTCGAGCCCGTTGTGCCTCTTCGTGTTCCTCCAGACCTGATGCTTGGGTCAGAAAGAGGCCTCGCTGCTATGCGGCATGTCACTGTGTGGCGCGCACTTCAAGTGAAAGTGTACGTGCCGTAGCGTCTGGGTGGATGGCGAGAAGCGCTCACGCGACGCGCTGCAGCTGCGCGACGTAGAAGCGGAGGAGGGCCACCGAGCGGATGGGCCGACGTCGCCCGCGCCGCGGGAACGTCGGGCAGACCAATCTCGCCGCCATTCGTCACGCATGCGACGCCTCTGCGGGACATGACGGCGGCACCGCAAGACACGCGGCGCTCAAGCTGCCGATGGAAGGGATGCTCGGTGAGCCGGACAGTCCCGTGGCGTTGTCGCACGGGAGCCGCTCGCTGCGCCGCCAACTCCCTCAACAGCGCCGTCGACGAGAACTGTGGCGGCTGGATCTGTCGCCGCTGAGCAAGCCACAGCAGCAGCAACAGCAGCAGTCCCCAGACGGTCACAGACGGATACGTGACAGTAATGACGTAGAACCAGAGGTGCGTGTCTCTAAAGTTCCATCTCTCAGGCAATGGCTGATGTTGGATCGACCGATCGACTGCCAGGAGATCATCGCTGCACACATAACGAGCGATCAGGTATGAGATGGCTCGTGGTACTCGATGTGTATGGGATATCGCATAACGTCCGTGGACAGGCTGATCGCAAGTCGTTCAAGACGGAGCCCTGGTATCACAGTCCCATCGGCCACGGATCCGTCGCCGCTGTCGTGATGACAAGTCTGAAGCAAGAAGACGCTGCGGGCAAAGGTGTCTTGCCGTATGACCGGCTCGTGCAAGTGCTCCAGCGCCGCCATTTCGGTGGGTCTTGCTTGTATGAGACCTGATGACGGTCGGCGGCAGCAATGCTCAACTCTACTGCCACTACCCAGGATTGACCGAAGAGCAGGCACGACGCCTGGTCGCCAAGTACGACCCACACCTCACACGTGACTCCCCTGTGAACATCAAGACGTTTGTACAGCATCTTCACTTCTCGCAATCGAATCCGGTCGAGGAAGAGCTCCCAGACACCAAGACACGGCAGCAGTCGTACATTGACAAGGTCCGTCAGCACGCGAATCGTCTTGTCGACATCGCCAACCGCGGGAGTCCCAGTCCTCGGTCGCCTCTTTCTCCGGTGCACCTGTCTCCGTTGCGCGAGCCACCTCCACGCGTCACCAACAATGAACCAGACGTCATCGTTGGATCCTCTCCGATGCATTCGCCATCAAGACTCGCACCGCTCGAACGACGGCAACACAGTATCAACGCGTCTCCTGGTACGTCTCCATGTTGATAATGATGCCGTTTTTGCAGCCCGACTGCAACATGACGTCTGGATTACATTGGTAGAAGGCGACCTCCTCTCCTTTGAAAACGACAAGCGACGGAAAGAGATGCGGGCGAATGCGAGGGCTCGCATCTTGCTCTCGCACATCAATCGAATCGAAGAGTACGCCAGGCAGCACGACTCCCACGTGGCTCAACAGGAGACATTACGTATCGCGAACAAGGCGCTCGCGCATTCAGAGCATCTGACCAAGCAGCTCGAGTACGAGACCCAATACCAGCGCCGACTGGAGCGACAAGGCAAGAAAGGACTGCTCGACTGCGATCTCCGACGCGAGCAGCGGAACGTCAGCAAGGCTTCGATGTTTTACTTGAATCCAGACTGATGATGTCTATCGAGTGATTGGTAATGAATGGCATGGTTTGATGGTGGTATGAAGACGCCGAGCGGAAGTTGGTCCTACTTCTGTGAACGCAACGAAGTACAGTATGGGTTTCAAGCAATCCATTCCCCTCTTTCTTCCATTCAAAAGCAACGGCAATAAATTAGGAAGCACGAACGGCATCTTTCGCTTCGACCAGCGCAGCCGAAAGATGATCCAGTTTGTGACTTGCCACGCAAAGAGGAGATGGTTTGTGCACCTCCTGTGATGTCGTTCAAAGTATTCGTAGCGTCGAGTCAACTAACTCACTGGTCTTCAAAATGGAATACGCCGCCGTCGTATGATCCGCGTCGTTCCGGCCGACGCGGCGGCAGCCCAAGCGAGGGTACATTGTCTGTGCCACGTCGATCGTGCGGTGTCGAGCTGATGGAGAGGCGGTCCATGCGCAGCTGCTGTGGATACAGTCCGTTGTCGAGGTCGAAATTCATGCCTTCGTCGTCTTCTTCTCGGAATGTGTGCAGCGAGGACGACATGGACGTGAGCGATCTTCGCTCTTGATAGCTGTGCTCTCGAACAAACTGCCGAGACTCGCTGCGGACAGAGCCGCGTCGCTCGCGCATCGCTGACATGACTGCGAGCGCAGGGGATTTGGAGAGATCAAACTCCTGTGTCGCTCGAGGTGATGGCGCCCTGCAGATGAACAGATCGAAAGGCCCGTAAGCAACAGAATCTACAAAACTCTACACATTTGCGATAGGTTTGGCGTACCAGGATCGCTGTGGAATGGGATGACCCTGACGCATGTAGCCGATATCGACGGGGCAGGAGCTCGCGAACTGCACGACTGACGGCTCTCGCTCGCTTTCGCGTTCACTTGGATGTGCTGGCGGTGGGAGAATCAATTCGGGCATTGCGCTTTCCTCGTTGAGCAGGAAGCTTGGCTCTGGGAGCGAGCCGATAATTGGCGCATGTGGCGGTTGGTATCTCGCGCGAAGGAACGGCGGCGCGTTGCCGTTGACGGGACAAGACTGTGAGATCATGGCGCTTGGCACGTCTGCCTCGGGACTCGAATCGCTTCCGCCGGTGGTGCCACTCGGCGAACTGCGCTGCGAGCCACCGCGCGCGCTGCCCTGGCTGATCGGAATGGGTCGCGTGGAGCCTGACATGTCGGCTGAACCGTTGAGCACTCGACACAGCAGCGATCGAGTGGGCCGCAGAGGATTCGCCGCGCGTCACGCACAAGCTCCCTAGTTTCTTTCGACGAACTTGGTTGAAGCTGCAGCTGACCCTCACTCAGCGCCAGGAGCTCCGGTTGCACCAACACTCGACACGAGCACGTTGAGACGCGCGATGGGCCACCCGCCGTTCGAGAAGCACACGCGCAGATTCGATTCGCACTGCGCGTCCGAGAGAAGATGTACAGCGGTACGCGACCGAGAGATTGAGACTCTCTCACTCGCGCTGTGCTGTGCTGTTCTGTGTGCTTGTCTGTGTGTCGGTCCGCAGAGGCACCGCGATGCGACGATGGATGTACTCGTGGCGGTTGCAACACCCGAGGCGCTTCGTGTTGGATCCCGAGAGAACGCGAGAGAGGCAGAGGGAAGAAGATGGAGGAACCCTCTTGCTCGCTGAGATCAATGACCCGTCGTCAGGCGAGAGCTCTTCGCCGTGGGGGTGACTTGCGCTATCCTATCTATCGCGGGGCGCGACTTGACTCGGCACACACGAGCGAGTCGAGCAACCCACGACCAACTGTTCCCGGTAAGTGGTACAGTATCCCTCAGCAAGTGGTACTGTACCCGGCCGGGGTTCCGGTTTCCCCCTTTCGCTTCTGTTCGCTTCCAACAAAACCACACCAACAAACAGAACCGAACAGCAGGCGCACACGCGCACACACAGTCTAACGTGGGTCCGTGGGAAACAGAAACGAAAGGGACGAACTAAAACGCGATCGAGTCCTTCTCGGGAGCGGATCACCATCGCACTCCCAGCCACAAGCGTGTGTGGACGGACGCACGACCGCCATCACGAATGCCGCAGCGTGTGGACGTCAGTGCGGCCACACCCGAGCGGTGCATCGACATCGTGGCCGATGAGGACGCCCTGCGGACGGCGTCCACCGTTGAGGACGACGCCGTGTCCCCGCCCTTCCACCGCCTGCACACGCCGACCACACAAGACGACGCGTCGTCGTCTTCGTCCATGAGCGCACGGAAGCATGACCCGCAGCTCTCTCGCCGTCCTGTGCGCCGGCGTATGGTCATGTTCGGCGGCATCTCCACCATCCGACTGCCCAGTCGCGTCGAGGAGGAAGGCGAGGAGGAGGACGACGACGGCGGCGATGACGACAATGATGATCACGACAATAATGGCAGTGACGCAGAGGAGGGCGGCGACGCGGGCGGTGGTCAGGACCGCGGCAGCGGCGTCTCGTCGTCGGACGGACGCTCGGTCGAGTCGTCGGTCAACAGCACGGTGCTGCTCTCAGACTCGCAGCGCTGGTTTCCGCGCATCGACCTGCATCGAGATCTGCACTGGCTGTCGAACCGCTTCCGCGACGAGCGAACCGAGGAATCGTATCAGCTTTATTCGTCTATGAACGACTTTCCGGTGGCGAGACGAGTGCTGCTCTTCATGGTGCTCTTCCAGATCGCAGCGTATCTGTTATTTATCTGCTTGCATGAGGCGTGCCTCGGTCCGACGTCGTCGTCCTCGTCGACGGACTTTGCTGCGTCATTGTCATCCAACGCCGCCGAGGCTGGAGCGCAGATCCTGCGACGGAAACACGGCGGTTGCCGTAGGTACAAGATGCCAGATATCGACCGAGATTACCTGATCTTGCTCTGGGCGTTTGCACCCGTTGGGCTGTTGTACAGCCTCTTTCCGATCAAGTTTCTCGAGAACACGATGCGGCTGCGGATCGTCGTGTACTACATTCGTCGTCGGTGGAAGGCCATCGCGGCGTTCATCGTGCTGCTGTGGGCGATCGGTCTTGACGTGTTTCTCCACAAGCTGCTCTTCGCGGTTCGAGACCAACGTCAGAAGATGTTGAACGACGGAGAACTATCATGTGCCAAGAACAATTCGATCCCGGAGGACTGGCATGCAGCCAGCAAATGGCGCACCAAGCATGCATCTCGCAAGTTTATGAGCGTGTCGTATTGGGTACTTGTCTATCAAGCGAAAATCACGTCGAGCATTATCATGGGAGTCCTCGCTGTGGTTGCGACGTTGGCTGGTATTGTCTCCGTCGCGGTGAAGCTAGACTTCCGGCATGTTCTCTTCAATTCGGCATCTCTTTGGATCACGACACTCGGTATCCTGACGTGGGGACCATCGTTCTCTCTCAACTCTCGTAGCGAACACAATCGTGGAAATGCTGCGTTCATGTTTCTGTGTGTTCTCTTTCCCACGGTTCTGACGTTACTGGCGACGTATTCCGAAGACCGAGCCTCTCGAATGGCGTATGCATCGCGGGTCCGTGCTGAGCGGATCAACACGACACTGAAGCTCGATCTTTCTCTCAAACGAATGGGACTCGAAAACCGCATCATCCCGAAGGACGAACGGGATGCCATCGAGCAGGCGCTCGCAAGCGACAGCGATAGTCGTGCGCTTCGATTGGTATCCATTCCGTTCTGCGAGTTGTCACTGAAGGATGTCATCACGAAGAACCCGTTCGGAGAGGTGCTTCTCGCTGACTATCATGGCACTCAAGTAGTTTTGAAGCGGTTAGCACACTCGGTGTGTACCCCGGATGGGCTGAAGGACTACAAAGCGCGCGTGGAGATGCTTTCAATGCTTCGACACCCCAACATTGTTTTGTTTATCGGAGCAACGTTCGACAACGTTGCAAATGTTGGCATTGTGTTTGAGTATCTCGAACGTGGTGACGTGTATGCACTGCTTCGGAGCAACATTGCGCTTTCCTGGAGCGACCCGCTTCTGAAGATCGCCACCGATGTTGCGCTGGGCGTGTCATATCTTCATAACTGCGACCCGCCGCTTGTACATCGCGACCTCAAGTCCTCAAATCTGCTCTGCACGGCAACCTACTCTTGCAAGATCTCTGACTTCGGCGAGTCGAAGCGGCTTGTGGGTGGCGAGGGACTCTTCAGTACAATTGTCGGAACGCCGTATTGGCTCGCGCCTGAAGTACTTCGGGAAGAGAAGTATAGCGTTCAAGTCGACTGCTACAGCTTTGGCGTCGTATTAATCGAGCTCGAGACGCGACGCGACCCCTACTACGATGCCTCTGAGATATTCAACACAATCGACATCATGCTTCGCGTCGCGCGCGGAGATCTGCGACCAACGATTCCTGTGAGCTGTGGTCCTCGCCGGCGCGATCTCATCATGCGCTGTCTCGACGCGGACCCATCACGACGGCCAAAGATGACGGAGATTCTTTCAGCGCTTCAAAACGAAGTTCGACAGGAAGTCATGGACGTGACGGCATTCGACGACTCGCGCGATCGCCGACGTGTGATGCTTATGCAGCGGCACCAACGCCTCAATCGACGTGGTGTGAAGGACCTCCTCGTCGTTGAGAATGACGACAGTGACACAGAATGAGAGCAGAGGAGAGCGTACTTTATCTACTTCCTTGCTGCTGACATCTAAACAACAAACTAGCGATTAATATGGAACGTATCCTCAAGAGTACAGCGCATCTAGTCTACTTGCAAATTGTCATACGTGACACCGAGTCTTGTCCTGTGTGTCATGGGTCGTCCGAGTCGGACGCCAGCGCGTCGTCGCCCCAGTCATCGTCGTCGGAGCGCGAGGCGTAAGGCCACAGACCGGTCCACTTCTTCGGCTTGATGAATCGAATGGACTGCAGGTCGTAGCCGTGGCATGCCAACACCTCCCGCAGAAACGAGAGGTTCTCGAGCGTGGGCTTGAAGTGTCCGCTGTGTGGCTCGATCGCTCGGATGCGACCGTCGCGTACGTAGATCTTGCCGGCCGCTGCGATGGGCGCACCCGCCAGGAAGCTGGAGTGGTGGAAGTGGCCTTTTCGTTTCCGAGCGACGTACAGTCGAGCGTCCCGTGTGAGCACGAAGATCCACTTGCTACCGGAGTCGGTATGGACCGCGCGGTGCGTCGCCACGTACTCGAGCCGCACTGGAACAGATTCTGGTGTGTTGTGCACCACAGCGACCTCGAAGTCGCGCCGCTCCGTGTCGCTCCTGTAGTATGCGACCCGCTTGTGTTCCAACGCTGCGCGAGAGCACTCTGGGAGCTCAAGTTGTGCGCCGCGTCCGTGGTCGAGCCAGTAGAAGAACGACCGGTCGCGGTCGTCGCCTTGCTGAGGCGAGAGCGACGCCATGTCTCGCTTCCA